>JBAJHW010000004.1:6881265-7533765 GCA_037013535.1 Intellagama lesueurii
ATATCCTCTCCAGGGAGCACAATTCTTTGAGGGCAATGCCTTTATGGATACCCTTGTGGCGTTCAAGGATAAAAAGAAGGTTGTGCCTAATTTTCATGGGAAGGATGGCAGATGACAACCCAAATGTCCCTTCCCTTCCCTTCTGTCCCTTCAGGGGATTTTCCACACCCAGGAATTTTTGTAATTCTATCTTCCTTGTTATAGATATAGATTCCAGTCCAACTAATAGCCACTTCCTCACAATCAGTCTCACACCAATAGTTCAGCTGCCTTCTGTAAGGCATCTAAACAAAACTATTGACATTCAGCCACCTCCCACTCTCCAAGTGAGTGGATATCTCTGCTGCTTTCTCCAAGAGTTGGAGAAGTCAGCCACAGATCAGTAGGTGTCCCAAAATGTCAGTGAAAGCTTTTTCATACCGTTCATACAGAACCCTGGGAACACATTCGTACTGTCACCAGTCTTGAGGAACAAAGACAAACAGGCAGTTGTTTTGCTGGCAGTCAGAGATCTCCTGAGATTGGACTGTGAAACCATATCTAAGCCAGGAGAGGTTCATGGGATGATCTGTTGTCCTTGTGGTCCAGAAAAAGGGCTGATCTTTTAGTCAGTCATGGATCTTAAGTAGACCTGTAGGTACAATTAGTACAGGAGATTCAGGATGAAAATGCTCCAGACCATCTTGCAGGCCCTTCACTTTGGACGTTTTCTCTTACCAATGTCTTACAAAATCATACCTTTATGTATCTATCCAGCCTTGTTGTGGGCAATTCTTCCATTTTTGCCTGAGTGGGGGGTGCAGATGTGCACCCTTAGTGAGCTGTCTCGCCCAAGCACACAAGTGTCGGGCAGCTGAGAAGAGGTAAGTTTTCTTGGGATCAGGTTGGCGAGAGGGTATGTTTTCTCAAGATCAGGCTGATGCAGCGGAAGAAGAAACAGTTCCCTGATGAGTTGCAGCTGGAGGAGGCAGGATCAGGGAAAATAAAAGGGCAGGACTTGAGAAGGCAAAGGGTTGTCATCTGTCTCTGAAGAAGAGGATGTGTGGTAGGAGGCAAGGGAGGTGAATGCTGAAAGCTGTCTACCCTTGCCTGGTTTGCTTGGTTGCAACAGAAGTCAAGCACTAGAAACTCTAGCCATATGTTTGGACAAAGCTGTGTTGACCTGGACACCCCCACAGCCATGGAGAGGCAAGTGACAGGCATGTGGAGGGAGAGGATAGGTGGAGACGAACTGCGGAGCCTGACTTCTTTTGCTCATCTATACAAGCCTTCCCTAAACGGGATAATAATAACCTTTATCGTCAATGCACATGTGTGCAGTGAAATTGAATGAGCCTCCATTGGTACAACCACACAAAGCACAAAACACAGAATACATTCAGACACAGAATACATCTCCAACCTTATAAAGAAATCCCTAACCCCAGGAATACCGGGGCTAGGCATACATACATACATACATACATACATACATACATACATACATACATACATACATACATACATACATACATACATATATTATTCCACTGATATGTACATATTACATGTTATACTGGCACTGTGAGTCTCTTATATTAAGTTTAGTCATGATGTTATGTGGCATTTAGAAGTCTGACGGCCCATGGACAGAAGCTATTTTTCAGCCTATTTGTCCGGCTGGCTATGCTTCTGTATCTCTTCCCCGATGGTAGAAGTATGAAGAAGTGCTGTCCTGGGTGAGAGTCATCCCTAAGGATTTTACTCACTCTGTTGAGAAAGCGGGACCTGGCGATTTCCTCCAGTGGGGTTATGGGGCAACCCATGATTTTTTTGTGCTGTGCTCATCACCCTCTGTAGTGCCTTCATTCCTATGGCTTGGACAAGATGCTAGCACTCTCAGGTGCCAAGCAATAGGCCCACCTTTTGTTTTCTCCAAACCTGGGACGCTGCATCCATCTTTGCATCTGCATCTCAAGAGATTTCTCAGAGCAGCCACTGTACTAGCCCCACCTCCACTCCATTGTGTTCCAGCTTGGAAGCTGAATGTAGCCCTTAAGGCCCTTACAAGAATCTCCTTTGAACCTCTCAGGGACATTCCTCTCTATTGTGACATATACAGTATATCACAGAAGTGAGTACACCCCCTCACATTTCATAAATATTTTAGTATATCTTTTCATGTGACAACACTGAAGAAATGACACTTGGCTACAATGTAAAGCAGTGAGTATACAGCTTGTAGGACAGTGTAAATGTGCTGTCCCCTCAAAATAACGCAACACACAGCCATTAATGTCTAAACCGCTGGCAACAAAAGTGAGTACACCCCTAAGTGACAATGTCCAAATTGGGCCCAAGTAGCCGTTTTCCCTCCCTGGTGTCATGAGACCCGTTAGTGTCACAAGTCTCAGGTGTGAAGGGGGAGCAGGTGTTATCGCTCTCACTCTCTCAGACTGGTCACTGGAAGTTCCACATGGCACCTCATGGTAATGAACGATATAAGGATCTGAAAAAACGAATGGTTGCTCTACATCAAGATGGCCTAGGCTATAAGAAGATTGCCAAAACCCTGAAACTGAGCTGCAGCACGGTGGCTGAGACCATACAGCGGTTTAACAGGACAGGTTCCACTCAGAACAGGCCTCGCCATGGTCGACCAAAGAAGTTGAGTGCCCATGCTCGGCATCACATCCAGAGGTTGGCTTTGGGAAATAGACGTATGAGTGCTGCCAGCATTGCTGCAGAGGTTGAAGAGGTGGGGGGTCAGCCTGTCAGTGCTCAGACCATACGCCGCACACTGCATCAAATTGGTCTCCAGGGCTGTCGTCCCAGAAGGAAGCCTCTTCTAAAGATGATGCGCAAGAAAGCCTGCATATGGTTTGCTGCAGACAAGCAGACTAAGGACATGGATTTCTGGAACCATGTCCTGTGGTCCGGTGAGACCAATATAAACTTATTTGGTTAAGATGGTGTCAAGTGTGTGTGGCGGCAACCAGGTGAGGAGTACAAAGACAAGTGTGCCGTGCCTACAGTCAAGCACGGTGGTGGGAGTGTCATGGTCTGGGGCTGCATGAGTGCTGCCGGCACTGGGGAGCTACAGTTCATTGAGGGAACCATGAATGCCAACATGTACTGTGACATATTGAAGCAGAGCATGATCCCCTCCCTTCGGAGACTGGGCCACAGGGCAGTATTCCAACATGATAACGACCTCAAACACACCTCCAAAACGACCACTGCCTTGCTAAAGAAGCTGAGGGTAAAGGTGATGGACTGGCCAAGCATGTCTCCAGACCTAAACCCTATTGAGCATCTGTGGGGCATCCTGAAACGGAAAGTGGAGGTGCGCAAGGTCTCTAACATCCACCAGCTCTGTGATGTGGTCATGGAGGAGTGGAAGAGGACTCCAGTGGCAACCTGTGAAGCTCTGGTGAACTCTATGCCCAAGAGGGTTAAGACAGTGCTGGAAAATAATGGTGGCCACACAAAATATTGACACTTTGTGCCCAATTTGGACATTGTCACTTAGGGGTGTACTCCCTTTTGTTGCCAGCAGTTTAGACATTAATGGCTGTGTGTTGCATTATTTTGAGGGGACAGCACATTTACACTGTTCTACAAGCTGTATACTCACTGCTTTACATTGTAGCCAAGTGTCATTTCTTCTGTGTTGTCACATGAAAAGATATACTAAAATATTTATGAAATGTGAGGGGGTGTACTCACATCTGTGATATACTGTACTTGGTGGTCCATGCACCATACATCTTCTTCACAAAGTTTTGACTAAGTCTTCAGTTGAGCCTCTTAGACACATACCTCAGAAATGTCTTTACCTTGAAAACTCTATTTTAAGTCACCATCACTTCTGTTAAAATTTGAAAATGGCAGGTCTTATCTGTCAGATCGAAATTGTGTGTCATTTATAAGGGCACAGTAACCCTTGATCTATCTTTCATTTTTAAAATCAATTTATTTTTCCATAAGGAACA
Source organism: Intellagama lesueurii (assembly GCA_037013535.1). NCBI lineage: Eukaryota > Metazoa > Chordata > Lepidosauria > Squamata > Agamidae > Intellagama > Intellagama lesueurii. Next base: position 6,885,240 of record JBAJHW010000004.1, read on the forward strand.
AGCACTGATTCTTCTTTCATGTTGTCCTTACTGTTCCAGAACTTTTGGCGAAAAAATTGCCACACCCTAGAAATACAGAGCACTAGAAAAATCAACATTAAGAGGTCTATGTGAGTTAGAAAAAAAGATTCTGTATTTGGTTTCTTTCTGCCCTTCCAGGATGGGGAGGAAATGAGATGACTGTGGGCACTGTGTTTCATATTTGTTGGTAGACTTGCAAGTATTTAACCCTTGGACTAAAATATCATTTCCAGTGCACGGTAACTGACAAAAGAATCTTGTGACACTTTAAACACTAAGAAGCTTTATTTAGCATAGTGTTTATTATTAATGATTTGGCATTGTTGTGCAATTGTGACAGAAGGCTCGTCTTTAACTATTTGTTGGCCAGAATCCTGTTGCTTAATATAATGAATTGTACTAGAGTAGGCCCATTGAATCAAAGGTGATTTGGTGAGTCAGCACTTCCATAAGTGCCATTGATTCAGATGGGCGTACTCTAATGGGAACTTACTTGAGCATAGTAAGCTACACTTAGAAAAGGCCTGTTTGAATCAGTGGAATTTACAGAGGAGTTGACTTGCTAAATCCCCATTAATTTGGTGGGCCTACTCTAGTGTAATTTACTGTGCTAAAGAACAGGATTTTCGCCATTGTGTATCATTTGTCAGTGTCTGTATTATAATGTGGTTATGTAAATTGCACAATATCTTTTTGAAGTGAAAGAGATATGTCATTAAGATTGATAGATGAATTAATTATATTCATGATCATCTTGTCCTCCCAGAAACTACAAATGGCCTCTTTTTAGTGCAGCTACAGTTCTTGGGTAGGATCGAAAAGCAAAAGCAAAGCAAAGCGTGCTGCTTATATACTGCCCCATAGTGCTTCAAGCACTCTCTGGGTGGTCTACAAGTTAATTATGCAGGCTACACATTGTCGTCCCCCCCCCCCCGCGAGCTGGATAGTCATTTTACCGACCTCAGAAGGATGTAAGGATGAGTGAACCTTGAACTGCCTACCTGGATTGAACCCTGGGCCGTGAACACAGTTGTGGCTGCAGTACAGCAGTTTAACCACTGCGCCATGAGGCTCCTTCAAAAGAGTTGCACAACTAATTTTCATATGTTTAAAAGGGATGTGTTCAAGCCCTCTCTTAGCCATAGAAGATCACCGGAGGTGTGGAACTGATAAAGCCACTTCTTAAATATTTCACTTACCTTAAAAAGCCCCATTAGGGTTGCTATAAGTTCATTGCTATAAGGCTTTGGGCTGTGTTCTTGCTTCCCTTCAAATTATTTTTTTAAATTGAGGCGAGTTTCGAAAGCACTCAGTGGGAACGGAACCAAAAATGCAGTTTAATCGTACAGTATATCCTTTGAACACGCCTAAAACGAGTAATTTTAGTTCCAGCATTTCTAATTATTTATACCTTTCCACAGTTACTTTGCTTTCTTTGATCTAGTGTGTGTAATGTGCATGTGTGTGCATCCTATGTGCTGTCCTAAGTGAGCCGTATACAGAAAAATAGGAATTCAACTTAGAAATGTTTCCAAAGACTCTGACCAAAGTCTATTAAATGTGGCAGTAGCAGCTTGCCTCTTAAATACTATGTGCTTCTTTACCACCAGATCAAAGAGGCTTGTTTGAAGCCCCAGATTGGCTTAAGACCTGAAAATGCCATGCTGTAAGCACACAACCACTCGCTGCTAAAACCTTTCTTTCAGCCAGGCTCTCCAGTGGTGGATTTCAGTGTAATTTCTATCAGCTGTCTTTGGGCCAGAAAGATTTATTTCGCCTTGCATTTAATAGGAGTTCTCTTGCAAGAATATTTAGATGTCTGCAGCTAAAAAAATAGGTGCCTGTTCCCATTGTTGGACACATGGTTGGTGTTTTTCTCTCGCCAAGCAGTTGGGGACAGGCTGGCTCCTAACTTAGTAAAGACGTCAAGGAGTTTTTAATACTTCTCTCCCCTTCGAGGTAAACAGCTCAAGAGTCCCTGTAGCTTATTCTGGACCTGAGCCCAGCACATTTCAACAGCCTCTTTAATATCAGTCATCATTCCCCCGTCACACACACACAATCTGCTCATAGCTATCAGGGCTTTTTCTTTGAAAATGAAGCGGATCAGAGAACATTCTTTGTAGGCGGGTTGGTTTATTTATTTATTTAAAATATTTTTACTCCTCCTTTCTCCTTAAAAGGGACTCGAGGTGGCTTATATAATTAAAACACAATATTTAAAAGCTAAAAAAAAGAGTAGCTTCTTCAGTCTGAGGAGAGTTGGTTAGGAGACCCCTGATATATACTCCACCTTGGTTTCACTTCCCTCTGGTCTGAATAAGCTCATTAGATGGACAGGGGAGGAGTAAGTGAAAATCCCACCTCTTTAGTCCTTCTCCACCCATTGTCATGGGTTGTTAACAGTCCTTAACAGTGGTCTTTCTGGTGTGTGGTCCTGATCTTTTTGGGGACGGATGAAAGGGCAGCATGATAAATAGGAGACAGATTGTATCTAAGGCCTCCGCCCCTGTTGAGGGAGGAATTTTCTATATGCACATGTATGGCCTCCTTGACCCCTCTCTCAAACCACCTATCTTCTCGGTCCAAAATTAGTACATCTTGGTCATCAAATGAGTGTCCTTTGTCCTTCAAATGAAGGAACACTGCTGATTGTGGTCCTGAGCCGTTGCTTCTCCTGTTTAGCGACTGTTTGGTTTCTCAAGTGTAGAGCTCCGAACACTCCTCTTTTAATTGGACTGCATATACTATATTGCTCCTGTTGTATTTTGGTGTCTTTTGGGTGGACGAGTCTCTGCCTTAGTGTGTTTGTGGGTTTGAAATGCACGGGTATGTGGTGTTTACCAAAAATCCTTTTGAGCTTTTCCAACACCCGCCATGTAAGGAATGACCAGGTTCTTCCGTCAGCTCTGGCTCTCGGATTGTCCCATTGTCCTGCTGGGTTGGGACATTGCCTTGCCATGACTCAACTTCCAGATAACCTCAGCTGGATGACTGAGAATCTTCAGTGATAAAAAAAATAATTACAGAATATTTTTTTAAAAAAGAATCAGACAAATGCCACACTAAAAAAGGTAAACAAAATCAACACTAAAAACACATTCAGAGTAACAAGGCACAACACTCCATTAAAAAACCCCTCTCAGCCAGCCAGTCACTAAGGGACAACCTGTCTGCAGAGAAAAGAATTAAGCAGGGATGTTGGTAAGTCCTTGGGGCCAAGTCCAACTTTTGGAACCAAGTCCCAAGTCTGAATCTGAGTCTTTGGTACCAAATCTTGAGTCTGAGTCTTTGGCACCAAGTCCAAGTCTGAATCTGTGGTACCAGGTCCCGGGTCCCTATTGAAAATAAGCATTTTTCCCCAGAAAAAAAGGGAGAGGGTGGGTGGATTCAGAGTCACAAGTCCAAGTCATTGAAAAAAACAAACAAACCCTGAGTAAAATCCAATTTGAGTCACCAACGTGACCTAAGTCCAACTTGACAATGAGTTCCCATGACTTGCTAAGAGTTTGAAGTTGCTGCTGCCAGCCAGAACAGACAGTACTAGGCTAAATGGACTGACTTTGTTATCTGGTTTAGAGTAGGATAATTGCAAATGTTCAACCAGTGCTGTTGTACTTCTATGTATATGTTTTGGGGGAAAAATACGTAAACTGCAAATACAAAGTTTAAAAAGTAAACTCTGCTGTTTTTGATGGCCTACATTTGTATTCTCATGGTAACCCTAAAAGACCAGGGTGTTCTGTTCTGCTTTTTTTTTTAATGTCCCAGTGTCATAGATGAATAGCACAAGAAGTTACAAGACTATAAATACAAAGCATTGTTATGCTTGCTAGAACCTGATTTTAGAGTACAGTGTAGATACTATGTAAATAACATATATTTCTTCAAATGCAACAAATATTGGACATGTTCAGCAAACTGATTTAATTAAAAACCAAAGTGAATTATGAGGTTCAACTTGTAAGAGCAAAAACAAGTTTAATTTTCATTGGTGAGGGGGGAAATGCTGCCTATAAAATCCTCTTGAGTATCAGGAGGCTGGCAGGTACTTTCTTAGAAGTAGCAGGATCATAAAAAATGGATGTTGCTTCTATATTAACAAAAAGAAAGGAAAACAACCCACTCCAAATTAACTGCTTGAAGTCAGGATTTCTAAGTGCAGACAGAAGAAAACCCTTTCCCTTAAATACTGCTGCTTACCATTGGGATGAAGAAGGGTTATAGGCAAATGTGTGTATCTATTAGTTCCTTCAGATACTGACTTCTGCCAGCCTTGAAATAGTTTACCCTGCAAGATGGGTTGGGATCAGTTAAGAAATAAATCTGAGGAGCAGCATAATTTTTGCCACAGTAGTTCCAACCAACTACAGTACAACCTCTACTTACGAACGTCCCTAGCTACGAACGATCCAACTTACGAACAGCTCCATTACCAAAATTTTGCCTCTACGTGTGAACGGAGCTCCAAGATACGAACTGGAAAAAAAAAACTTTCCTGCCCTTTTTTTAACCTTAGGTCATCTTAGGTTAAAAAAATAATTATCCCCCTAGTGGTAGAGGACGGATTAACCGGCTTTGCATTAGTTCCTATGGGAACTAATGCCTCTACTTGCGAACGGCGCCTCTAGATAAGAACGAAAAACAGCCGGAACGGATTAAATGGTTTTCAGTGCATTCCTATGGGAAATTTTGCCTCTACTTACGAACGTTTCAACTTAAGAACAGCATTCCAATACGGATTAAGTTCGTAAGTAGAGGTTCCACTGTATGCCAAAACAGAAGGCTCCCATTATTCAACACTTTCTGTGGTTTTTAAATTAATGATATGAGACTTTGATAGTTATCTGTGGTGTTAATGACTCATGCTTTTTAAATCTCATGTGCCCAGAAGCAAAAGGAGATATTGGCTTATGGATTTCACCTTTGACTGTGTAGGTTCAGGTCAGAGGTTTGAAGTAACAACTTTCTATGCATGTGTATGTGAGAGTAAGGGTGAGGGTGAGAGCGAGTGAGCGTGCACAACGTAATTGCTTTTAAACCTAACTACAAAAAAAGAGAGAAAAAATTAGGGCTCTTTCCCCATAACTGGTATTGTACATTTATCATAACAGAAAAGTTACTTCTGTTTTCATATTTTTTTTTAAAGAAAGTTGCCAATAATGGATGACTTATAAGTAACTTGTTGCTTTTTGAAGTAACTATCCGAAGCGCTGGTTCAGAGCTAGTAGCTTTATTGTGTCAAAATCCATTGTAAAGTTCATAGTCCTCATTTTCCAATTTACTTTTCTTAGTTGCATTTCAAAAAAGAAAGCAATTCCATCATCAAATGGTTTTTTTTTTCCTTTCTTGTGATTCGTAAGTACTCCTTTTATTCTATTTCGATTTTTAGTTCCTGTTGAAACTGCTAGCGGTTGTATGAACAATGGACAGAAATAAAAAGGTGTACGTTTGTCTTGTCATGTTTTAGAGTGATGGAAATGGTGTCTAGGCTGTTTGTCCCGAACATCCTCCACCACCACCACCACCACTTTCTGTGTGCTTTACAAAATTCAATTATAACATTGAAAACTGGAGCCGTTCTCATTCTGTGCAGTAGTTTGGACCATTCCAAATAGGTAAATGTTTCCTGAGTTTCCAAACATAAATTTATTAAAGATAAATTGATTGCAGATCTCTCTTGGGGTATATAGAAATATATCAGAATAAATAAGTTTCTAATGTTATAATATTAAACTGGGAGGTAAAAAAAACACTTCTAGCCTTTATTGTCGTACATACTCTTTGCATATAGTCTCTATGGCAGAAATGAATATGTATCTTCTTAGCTTGAGAGGGCATAATCAATCCAAAGATACCATCTGTTTGTTTGTTTTTGTTTGGTTCAGATACGGATTTTAGAAACAACCCTGTGAGAAGTAGAACAGTTTGTCATAATAGTGTCTGATAACTATTGATTATGGATTTCCCCCCTTAATCAGACAAGAGAAGCCCCAACAGCATGTCATCCATTGTGTCAGAATCTCAACTCCCTGATTCAGGATTCACCTGTAATAAATTAGGTAGCAGTAATAACCTTAACACTGTTCGTTGTTAATTCTTGATAACGTGGGTCAATGCCTATTCTCACATGGGCAAAGATTTCAGAGAAGGCAGAGCAATGAACAAAAAATAAACCTGCATATTCACATAGTGACTAAAATCTTGTGTAGCCCTCTTGATGCGGTAGTGTCAATGACAAGACAGCACCAATAGAACAGAGGTTCTAAACCTTCGGTGACTCATATGTTCTTTGGAATACAATTCCCAGAAGCCTTCACTACCAGCTGTGCTGGCTGGGGTTTCTGGGAGTTGCATTCCAAGAACATCTGGGTTACTCAAGGTTGGGAACCACTGAATTAGGAGAATCTTGGGTTGCGCTAGCAATTAATGAGATTTATTTAGTGTAAGCTTTCATAGACGTAGTCCCCTTCTTTCATATAGTCTATGATAGCAGGTTACATTCTAGAAATTTCTGCTCTGTCACTGTAATGCTTTTTAATGAAGTTCTAACAGAAAATTAAAATCTTGTGTGTTGGTACGGGAAGGATAGTGTGCTTGCGTCATCGATAACGGTGTGACAGGACAACACTTTATTTTGTTCTCCAAGTCTTCTGATGTCACACTGCAACTTTTTCAAGAGTCATGCTGGCCCACCATAATAAACACGCAAGTTGGCAAGTAGCATCATGAGATGCAGGACGGATGCCTTGGTCTGAGACATGAATTGAAAGGGACTGCTCTTGCTGGCTCCACCCTGATGCCCCAGATGCCAGCTAGCTGTGTGTCCTCAATGTTCCTTCACCAGGAATGGACACAGTGAAGAAACTTCTGTATATACATGGATTTTTTTGCTGTAGGTGTTTGTGCTGAGTTTGTGGCTGTCAAGTGGTATGGCAAGCTGGCATGTTTGACATCAGAAGAGGGGTTAGCAGACATGGCTTCACTGCCTGCCCGCTCATTTTAAGAAAGTCCAAGGGAGCACCTGATCCACAGGAGGGAGGTTCAGCAGCACTCAGTGGAAAATAGCTCTATATAGCTCTAAATAGCCTTCAGTAGCAATCAGCCTTCCCTGGCACATATTTTTCTGTGATAACCTATATTCAAGCATAAGAGTATAATTAAATTCTTACAGAGAAAATTGGCACTCTTATTTGACTCATTCTTACACCCAGGGGTAGCCCTCAATATTATGCATGTATGTCCTGTATAAATGGACTTCTTGAAATTCTCCTGCCAGAAGGCTGTGGGGTTATTTGTGAGCACAAAATTACAATTTGAGATCATTAGTAGAGAACCTTGTTTTTGCCATAGGCTGCACAGAGAAGCATTTTAAGTCTTAACTGTTAGAACTGAAGTATAGGTATATCAGGAATCAAACTGACTTTGAGTAATTTGATACCAAAGCCTTGTTTCATTTTCTCTTAGGCTGAAAAAAAAAGTTTAACTTTTCTACTGCATGACTTTTCCCCCTATGAGTCTCTCCTCTCCCACCACTGTTCATCTACATATATAACTACATTATGTACCTGAAACTACACTGTTTGCCTGCTTTCAGTGCACATAGTAGCAAGTACATGTGTATTATGGCTGCACAGAACTAAATTCCCTTTGTTAAGGAAGTGTATTAGTCATAAGGCAGTATCCACTGATCTCCCACAAACACAAAGCTTGCAAAATATTGTTCCAACCTTTAGCAAGTATCATATCATTTGATTTTGTTTTTTTCCAAAGAAGCAGGCATGTTAGTCTTCCTCAGTGTGTTGGCAGCAGGAAAGCTGTTGGGGAGGGTGATAGTACTATGGTACTGTAAGGACTAGCAGATTTATTTCGTGGCTCAAAATCCACTTCTTCAGACACAAGGAGTAGAAATATATCCTCATGGTAGTGAAGTCGTGACCAGGTGAGAATACAGATAACAAACAAAATAACAATGGTTTGTTAACTCCTGAATACAACTCCAAGTTGTTAATTTGAAGATCCTAGCCATTTGACTCTGTTTGTGCAAGCTCTTGTACAAGGTATATTACATGACTTGTTCAACTCACTACAACTTTATTAAGTTGTTGATGCTAGTTGTTCTGTTATCATAGCTAACAGCTCAAGCCTTCCTCAGTCAGTGGTACTTTCTGTTTGTTAAATGGGAGCATTATTGTCTTGTTTCACATCTCAGTGTATGAGATGATACTAAGAACCGTGTTGCATCCTATTTATATAAGTGGAGATTGGACTGATATTTGCTTAGCATCTTGGATGCCACTGATAATTTTTTGCTTTCTTTACTCAGCTAAAGAAGAATTAAGCTTTATTTTTAACTGTAATAGGAAAGTTCATTATCCATCTCTCTTTATTCATAATATTTCATGATGCTTGAAGGACTGCTGTGGAGATAAAACTCAGTTAGTGACAAATTTAAGCTTTGTAGACTTTTAAAAACTTCAGTCCAGCATACACAGTAATTTGTTCATTTAAACTTTCATTTCATTTCCCTTGAATTCTTCATTATTATCATTTATATTAGAGAATCAGCTAGCCAACCAAGAAGAATAAACTATTGTGGAGATAAATTTAACAAAAGAGATTAAAAGGCCAGAGGTGGCAAGAGGTCTGTATTATACACTGCTAAGTATTTCAGCACACTTCTATGTAGCACAAATCCAGGGCTATTTACATGATAATTTGTTGCTATGTAAATTTCTATGTTGGTCAGCCTCCCATTTCTCCCACCCACACAGGGAGAGGGAGAGAGAGGGAGATGCTGTGGACAGTTTAGTTTTCTTTTTATCTATCTGAATTCCCCCTTCTATTTTCAGAGCTGATGATTCCACCATCCCTACATCATATCTATCATTTTCAGGATTCCCGCATAGCCCAGGGTAATATCCTTTTAGGAACTGAGCTGATCTGCCATGTAGGACAATGATAGGATAGGACTAAGGAGAGGACATAGTTATTCTCAGAATGTAATGTATTGACTCATCAATGTGCATTTTTCTGTATCTCCAGAGAAGTTCTTAAAACTAAACCAGAAGCTGAGTTATTATATTGGACTGAGATCTACACCTAAATTTGGGCTTGCTGCATTGCCCCTAAAATATCTATAACTTTTGAGAGCTCAAACTTGTTTTGAATAAAAAGCCAAACCTGTTCTTCTTCTTCTTTTTTTTTTTTTTTTTTTTTTTTGTATTTATATCCCGCCCATCTGGTCAGTTGACCACTCTGGGCGGCTAACAACACTTAAAAAACAATTAAAATGTAACAATAATATACAACATGAATAGTTCAAGATAGAAAAGAAAAAAAAAGGATAAATCAATTCTTGTTTATCAGTAGAACCTTTCGTTAGGTAGGTAGGTGTCCAGGCCTTTATCAATGTTGTTATGCGTTGTCAAGTCACTTCCAGCTTACAGTGATTGTGAATTAATGTCCTCACAGATGTCAGATCATGAACAGTCCTACTGAGGCCTTGCAAATAAATACTTTGCTAAAGTAAGTTGCAACTAGAGTAAGCCCATTTGAATCAGTGGAATCTATGGAGGAGTTAAAGGCTAAAAGATATGACGCTGGTAGATGAGCCCTTCAGGTCAGAAGGCATCCAACATGCTACTGAGGAAGAGCGGAGGAAAAGGGCAAGTAGCTCCAGAGCTAATGAAGTGGTTGGGCCAAAGCCGAAAGGACGCTCAGCTGCGGACGCTCCTGGAAATGAAAGGAAAGTCCGATGCTGCAAAGAAAAATACTGCATAGGAACCTGGAATGTAAGATCTATGAACCTTGGTAAGCTGGATGTGGTCAAACAGGAGATGGCAAGAATAAACATTGACATCCTGGGCGTCAGTGAACTAAAATGGACGGGAATAGGCGAATTCAATTCAGACGATTATCATATCTACTATTGTGGGCAAGAATCCCGTAGAAGAAATGGAGTAGCCCTCATAGTCAACAAAAGAGTGGGAAAAGCTGTACTGGGATACAATCTCAAAAATGATAGAATGATTTCAATACGAATCCAAGGCAGACCTTTCAACATCACAGTAATCCAAGTTTATGCACCAAACACCCATGCTGAAGAGACTGAAATTGACCAATTCTATGAAGACTTACAACACCTTCTAGAACTGACACCAAAGAAAGATGTTCTTCTCATTATAGTGGATTGGAATGCTAAAGTAGGGAGTCAAGAGATAAAAGGAACAACAGGTAAGTTTGGCCTTAAGAGTTCAAAACGAAGCAGGGCAAAGACTAATAGAGTTTTGTCAAGAGAACAAGCTGGTCATCACAAACACTCTTTTCCAACAACACAAGAGGCGACTCTACACATGGACATCACCAGATGGGCAATACCGAAATCAGATTGATTATATTCTCTGCAGCCAAAGATGGAGAAGCTCTATACAGTCAGGAAAAACAAGACCTGGAGCCGATTGTGGCTCTGATCATCAGCTTCTTATAGTAAAATTCAAGCTTAAACTGAAGAAAGTAGGAAAAACCACTGGGCTAGTCAGATATAATCTAAACCAAATCCCTTATGAATACACAGTGGAAGTGAAGAACAGATTTAAGGAACTAGATTTGGTGGACAGAGTGCCTGAAGAACTATGGATGGAGGCTCGTAACATTGTACAGGAGGCAGCAACAAAAACCATGCCAAAGAAAAGGAAATGCAAGAAAGCAAAGTGGCTGTCCAATGAGGCCTTACAAATAGCAGAGAAGAGAAGGGAGACAAAATGCAAGGGAGATAGGGAAAGCTACAGAAAATTGAATGCAGAATTCCAAAGAATAGCAAGGAGAGACAAGAGTGCCTTCTTAAATGAACAGTGCAAAGATATAGAGGAAAATAATAGAAAGGGAAAAACCAGAGATCTGTTCAAGAAAATTGGAGCTATTATAGGAACATTTTGTGCAAAGATGGACATGATAAAGGACAAAAATGGTAGGGACCTAACAGAAGCAGAAGACATCAAAAAGAGGTGGCAAGAATACACAGAGGAATTATACCAGAAAGATCTGGATGTCCTGGACAACCCAGATACAGTAGTGTGGTTGCTGACCTTGAGCCAGACATCCTGGAGAGCGAAGTCAAGTGGGCCTTAGAAAGCATGGCTAACAACAAGGCCAGTGGAGGTGATGGCATTCCAGTTGAACTATTTAAAATCTTAAAAGATGACGCTGTTAAGGTGCTACACTCAATATGCCAGCAAGTTTGGAAAACTCAGCAGTGGCCAGAGGATTGGGAAAGATCAGTCTACATCCCAATCCCAAAGAAGGGCAGTGCCAAAGAATGCTCCAACTACCGTACAATTGCACTCATTTCACACGCTAGCAAGGTTATGCTCAAAATCCTACAAGGTAGGCTTCAGCAGTATGTGGACCGAGAACTCCCAGAAGTACAAGCTGGATTTCGAAGGGGCAGAGGAACTAGAGACCAAATTGCTAACATGCGCTGGATTATGGAGAAAGCCAGAGAGTTCCAGAAAAACACCTACTTCTGCTTCATTGACTACGCGAAAGCCTTTGACTGTGTGGACCACAACAAACTATGGCAAGTTCCTGAAGAAATGGGAGTGCCTGACCACCTTATCTATCTCCTGAGAAATCTATATGTGGGACAGGAAGCAACAGTTAGAACTGGATATGGAACAACTGATTGGTTCAAAATTGGGAAAGGAGTATGACAAGGCTGTATATTGTCTCCCTGCTTATTTAACTTATATGCAGAATACATCATGCGAAAGGCCGGACTGGAGGAATCCCAAGCCGGAATTAAGATTGCTGGAAGAAATATCAACAACCTCAGATATGCAGATGATACCACTCTGATGGCAGAAAGTGAGGAGGAATTAAAGAGCCTCTTAATGAGGGTGAAAGAGGAGAGCGCCAAAAATGGTCTGAAGCTCAACATCAAAAAAACTAAGATCATGGCCACTGGTCCCATCACCTCCTGGCAAATAGAAGGGGAAGATATGGAGGCAGTGACAGATTTTATTTTCTTGGGCTCCATGATCACCGCAGATGGTGACAGCAGCCACGAAATTAAAAGACACCTGCTTCTTGGGAGGGAAGCGATGACAAACCTAGACAGCATCTTAAAAAGCAGAGACATCACCTTGCCGACAAAGGTCCACATAGTCAAAGCTATGGTTTTTCCAGTAGCGATGTATGGAAGTGAGAGCTGGACCATAAAGAAGGCTGACCACCAAAGAATTGATGCTTTTGAATTGTGGTGCTGGAGGAGACTCTTGAGAGTCCCCTGGACTGCAAGGAGAACAAACCTATCAATTTTGAAGGAAATCAACCCTGAGTGCTCACTGGAAGGACAGATCCTGAAGCTGAGGCTCCAATACTTTGGCCATCTCATGAGAAGAGAAGACTTCCTGGAAAAGACCCTGATGTTGGGAAAGTGTGAAGGCAAGAGGAGAAGGGGACGACAGAGGACGAGATGGCTGGACAGTGTCATTGAAGCGACCAACATGCATTTGACCAAACTCCAGGAGGCAGTGGAAGACAGGAGGGCCTGGCATGCTCTGGTCCATCGGGTGAAGAAGAGTCAGGCACGACTTAACGACTAAACAACAACAAATGGAGGAATTGACGCATCATGTCGCCACTGATTCGGTGGGCCTTCTCTAGTGTAACTTCCTACACTAAGAACAGGATTTCAGCCTTTTCTTTGTATTGACCAAGTTCTGTTAAGGTCATTTTGAATCCTGATTCTGTCTTTTGATGCTGCCTTAACTAGCCCTCCAATTGTTGTGTTCTCCACAGATTTAATGAGCATCCTTTCCATACCCTTGTCCAAGTCATTTGCTGAACAATATTGGGCCTAGGATAGAATTCTGTGCATACACCACTCATCATTCCTCTCCAGTTGTATGTCTAAGCAACCCACTGTTCTGCAGCATCCATTTCTTTTATAATAGTCAATAGTTTTTCATGATTCACAGTCAAAACCTGTTAAGCAAAAAATTGATTTTTGCCAAAATGCTTTGGTACACTCTATAGCCAACACATATTTTTGTATCATCTCTAGAGCCTCTTGCTCTTCTAAATCTGAATTTCTCACTCTGTGTCCAGTGAACATCTTCTTTGTAAAATATTTGCTAGTATCGGAAATTAATGCATTTGTCCTATAGTTATTGTACTCTTTCATATTTCATTTCTTGGGAATTGGAATGTATACTGAATATTTCAAATTTATAGGCCATTGTTTCTGACCGTATATCTGTTACTTCTTAATTTTGCTTCTCACTGCCATTGACAATTGTAAGAGCTTCCTTAGTTATTCATCAAGGCTTTTCTTTCTTTTTGAGTAGAGGAAGTGTTTTTTCACTTAATAGTCTTTTGTTTGATAATATATCTGGATTCTGTTCATGGGGTTTTCTTGGCAAAGATACTGGAGTGGCTTCCAAGTTCCTGCTGCAAGTGGATTGCGTTTAGTCGGAACTCTCCACTATGACCTGTCCATCTTGGGTGTCCCTGCACGGCATAGCCCATAGCTTCTATGCACTCATTTCACACGCTAGCAAGGTTATGCTCAAAATCCTACAAGGTAGGCTTCAGCAGTATGTGGCCCGAGAACTCCCAGAAGTACAAGCGGGATTTCGAAGGGGCAGAGGAACTAGAGACCCAATTGCTAACATGCGCTGGATTATGGAGAAAGCCAGAGAGTTCCAGAAAAAACATCTACTTCTGCTTCATTGACTACGCAAAAGCCTTTGACTGTGTGGACCACAGCAAACTATGGCAAGTCCTTAAAGAAATGGGAGTGCCTGACCACCTTATCTATCTCCTGAGAAATCTATATGTGGGACAGGAAGCAACAGTTAGAACTGGATATGGAACAACTGATTGGTTCAAAATTGGGAAAGGAGTACGACAAGGCTGTATATTGTCTCCCTGCGTATTTAACTTATATGCAGAATACATCATGCGAAAGGCCGGACTGGAGGAATCCCAAGCCGGAATTAAGACTGCCGGAAGAAATATCAACAACCTCAGATATGCAGATGATACCACTCTGATGGCAGAAAGTGAGGAGGAATTAAAGAACCTCTTAATGAGAGTGAGAGAGGAGAGCGCCAAAAATGGTCTGAAGCTCAACATCAAAAAAACTAAGATTATGGCCACTGCTCCCATCACCTCCTGGCAAATAGAAGGGGAAGATATGGAGGCAGTGACAGATTTTACTTTCTTGGGCTCCATGATCACTGCAGATGGTGACAGCAGCCACGAAATTAAAAGACACCTGCTTCTTGGGAGGGAAGCGATGACAAACCTAGACAGCATCTTAAAAAGCAGAGACATCACCTTGCCGACAAAGGTCCGCATAGTCAAAGCTATGGTTTTTCCAGTAGCGATGTATGGAAGTGAGAGCTGGACCATAGAGAAGGCTGACCGCCAAAGAATTGATGCTTTTGAATTGTGGTGCTGGAGGAGACTCTTGAGAGTCCCCTGGACTGCAAAGAGAACAAACCTATCCATTTTGAAAGAAATCAACCCTGAGTGCTCACTGGAAGGACAGATCCTGAAGCTGAGGCTCCAATACTTTGGCCATCTCATGAGAAGAGAAGACTTCCTGGAAAAGACCCTGATATTGGGAAAGTGTGAAGGCAAGAGACGACAGAGGATGAGATGGTTGGACAGTGTCACTGAAGCTACAAGATGAATTTGACCAAACTCCGGGAGGCAGTGGAAGACAGGAGGGCCTGGCGTGCTTTGATCCATGGGGTGACGGAGAGTCAGACACGACTTAACGACTAAACAACAACAACAACATCTCTGGATTCATTCCACAATTTTCCACAGGGTCAGAATTGGAATTAACTAACTAAGTTCAGAAATGTTTGAGAAACAACACAATTAAAAATGTTAGAATACAGGTAGAACAATGGGCTTAAATTTATTAAGACAAAAACGTTGCACTGAAGGTACATTATTGATGGCAGAAATAGAAAGATGAAATAGAAGAAATAGAAGAAGAGACAGAAAGATGAAACCTAAATATCAGAAGAAATAGAAAGATGAAACCTAAATATCAAATGAAGAAGATGAGAGAGAACAGAGCCCAGAGGGAAAAGTTGATGTATTAGGTTAGAAGAGAGAGTAAGTCATTCACTCTCAAGGTGTAAAAGGGAAAATATACCTAGAGGAACTAATATGTGTATGGCAGGATGGAAGAACAGGAGGTGCTTTGTAGAAGCACTTTGGAGTAGCCATTGTATTTTTGTCAGATTCTCCATTAAGGGAAATAAATGATGGAATAGAATGAACAAGGAAAGAAAGAAGGGATGAGGAAAAGATGCCACAGCTTAGATGATGATTAATCATCCAGAAGTGAATGAGTACATAAATCAAGAAACTAAACAAGACCTCAGGACACTCTTAGGGAACAGAAGGTTCAAGCCACGTGAAGATGGATATTGTAGTTGCCAAAAAGACATATGTACCAAAAAGAAGATTGAAAGAAGACAGCCAAGTATCAGATTCATATATATGGATGCACATTGTGGACAGCATGCAGCAGCTAATGAAAGATTAATTTGTGGAGATAAGTAATGGGTATGCACTACAAAGAACGAGATGGATGGACAGTGTCATCGAAGCTACCAACATGAATTTGACCCAACTCCGGGAGGCAGTGGAAGACAGGAGGGCCTGGCGTGCTCTGGTCCATGGGGTCACGAAGAGTCGGACACGACTTAACGACTAAACAACAACAACAAATGCACTACAAATGAAGAAAAGAAAAATTGAGAAATACACAATTTGACACTGACCACAGAGAAGGAGAGAGAGAAGCCAGTCCCCTTTGTGACTGCATGTTGTTGTTGTTGTTTAGTCGTTAAGTCGTGTCCGACTCTTCATGACCCCATGGACCAGAGCACGCCAGGCCCTCCTGTCTTCCACTGCCTCCTGGAGTTGGGTCAAATTCATGTTGGTAGCTTCGATGACACTGTCCATCCATCTCGTCCTCTGTCGTCCCCTTCTCCTCTTGCCTTCACACTTTCCCAACATCAGGGTCTTTTCCAGGGAGTCTTCTCTTCTAATGAGATGGCCAAAGTATTGGAGCCTCAGCTTCAGGATCTGTCCTTCCAGTGAGCACTCAGGGTTGATTTCCTTCAGAACGGATAGGTTTGTCCTCCTTGCAGTCCAGGGGACTCTCAAGAGTCTCCTCCAGCACCACAATTCAATAGCATCAATTCTTTGGCGGTCAGCCTTCTTTATGGTCCAGCTCTCACTTCCATACATCGCTACTGGAAAAACCATAGCTTTGACTATGCGGACCTTTGTCGGCAAGGTGATGTCTCTGCTTTTTAAGATGCTGTCTAGGTTTGTCATCGCTTCCCTCCCAAGAAGCAGGCATCTTTTAATTTCGTGGCTGCTGTCCCCATCTGCAGTGATCATGGAGCCCAAGAAGGTAAAATCTGTCACTGCCTCCATATCTTCCCCTTCTATTTGCCAGGAGGTGATGGGACCAGTGGCCATGATCTTAGTTTTTTTGATGTTGAGCTTCAGACCATTTTTTGTGCTCTCCTCTTTCACCCTCATTGAGAGGTTCTTTAATTCCTCCTCACTTTCTTTTGACCAAGAGACTGTATGTTGGGGGAATATAAATTGAGTTTTAGCAGTTGAAGAGTGTGGTACAGAAATTGGAGCCAGTGCAAGATGGTTCACGTACACTGTATTGTGTATAGTTGTTTCATTAACCATGGGGCCACAGTTCAGTTATGCACAGTAAAACGGATGAAATAACGTTGGTTAAAATGCTGGTCAGGGAAGTGTGAAAGAGAAACAGTTGTCACAACCACAGCTGGAAAAGATAAAAATGCTGGGAAAAGCAGCAGTGTACCCATAGCGTACAAACACTTGGGGAGTTTTTCTGTAAAAGCAGCTTCACCTTGCTTCACCCTATGAATGTTGTTAGAGGTGGGAGGGCATGAATATTGAATATCACAGGCCCAAAACTTTTTCTTTAAAAGTTTGCATATGTATTTTAACAGATAATAATGCTGTTGTTATTAACAGTCCATCAGGAACATTGGCCATGACTTTTGGTCTTTTTACAGTATTTGAAGAAGTAGCTATCCAATGAATCAAGAGAGAATGTGTATCTGTTTTGTTTTTAAAGTGCAGGGTACTGTATATGAAAGAGTGTGCTTGAAAAGGAGTAAATACATGCTTGTAATACCTGAAAGACTAAGTATTAGTGGTGCTTGAGCGTCTGCTGAGTAACATTCTGTCTCCAATATGGAGACCATTCGCTTTTCAAAGGAAACCTTTGTAGCAAGTTCAAGGGCAAGTGAAGGATGACTTTGGACAGGTTCGTTTTCAAGGAAATGTTGATTTTTCTTCATTTGCATTTCTTTTGTTGGCTGCCTCCAGTATAACTTATTTAGAAGACTAAGGAATTCTGATCTCCAGCCATTTGTTGCTATGAATTTGTTTTTAATCCTAGGAATCAATTACTAAAATCTGCTTTAGGGAAGCAGGTTGTTGCCTTCGACATGTACAGGAATAAGATCAAACAGTATCTATGGGGTGTATTTAGTTCATTCCATCTGTGACCTTTGAGTAAGTATTTCTTATTATTAAGCAGCTTGCCCTCTCTCCAAAAGAAAAGTTATCTATGAAATTGATCCCAGCCTGGAGAACAGAGCAGTAGTCAGGAAGAAAGCCAGTATCGGCTCCGTTTTTCAGTCTCACAAAGGCTCTTCAGAACCACATTTATTCTAGTGAAAGATAGTTCATCTAGAGAGACCACCTATTTGAATGCTGAGGTCTGCAGTTCAGGAATGTAGCCACTGTTTTAATTGATAGGGATCTGTCCTTATTGTTCATATCTGTTTTGGTTCTTGTCCCTCTGAACTGAAAATGTAGGTTTGAAATAGAAGATAACCAAATATAGCATTAGGCTCCTGCTTTAAAAGGAAGAACACAACAGTCCCCCCCCCCCCCATTTAAAATAATAAAAAAAGATATTTTCTCTCCATTATCAACGATAAATAAAACACTACTCGTTTGTTTGAACATGGGTTGTATTTCATACTCCTTTGGGGAAAATTGCAGATCCTAATGGTTGCACAAATGTGGCTTCCCTTATGTGTAGGGAGAAAATGCATTTCTTTTTTCTTTTCTTTTTTGCTTCCTGCCCGCATCAAGCCAGAAGATATAATTGAATTTTTTTGTGTTGAATAAAAACAAACAAAATTTAAAATATTTTAATAGACCATAACTCACTTTACTCCAACAGATGAGCAGAGTAATTAAGCTTCTTGCTAAAGGGGAATGGTTTTAAACCTCCACATCCTGGGTTTTTATGACTGTTAATGTGCATTTAGGATTTATGGGGATGGGGCCACTTACTTTGCAAATGATTTCTGAGAGTGCATTTTAATTCTGGTTTTCCTTCACGTTTCCATTTAGCTTGTGAGAAAAGGTTTGAGTTTGGTGACAATACATAATACTGTATTGTGCTCCAAACTTGGCAGAGATTTTAAAAATGTAGTAAAAGAGACTCCCTCAAATCAAGAAATGCCTTTCTCTAATGCTGTAACGAGGTACTGGCCACAGTGTCACCTTGTGGCTTTTGTTTTCACATTTTAGAATATATACCTTGGTTTGGCATCGTTTCAGTATAATTGAAGTAGGGGAGCAAAAGCATGTGTCAATTACGAGCACTCAGACGGATGCTTCAGTTAGGTCACTGTGCTGGAGGGCAAAGTGGTAGAAAGCTTGTCCGTGTGGCTTATCTTACCTTTAAATCAGACCAAGTGGTGAAACATGGAACAGGGAAGCACTTGGAAGTGAACAAACAGTCTTATGGTCAGAGAATTTATGCCAGCAACCCTGTATCCTAATTTAGTTTTTCAGCTGTCAATAATTTAAGATGTTACAGAAAAAAGATGTTGTTCAGACTTCTAGATAGACTGTGAAGGCATGTAGCTGTGGCCTCTACACAGAGTATCATGACATATTGGCTTAGTGTCTTTATCTTTGGTGCGTAAAGCCTTATGGCTTTGAAAGAACATAAAGCTGGTTACGGCGGGAGCTCTTTCAGTGAGATATGAAAGCAGCTCATCTAGAATAGCTCTGGTCGGAGAGCAAGAGAATATGCAACCAGAGTGTATGTAAACGGGTGGCATATAAAGAAACCATTAAGGCCAATTTCTGTATTTTCCATCTCTTTATGTCATGTCCAATAGAAAGTGTGCGGAGGAGGGATGAAGCCAAAGCTGAGGGTAGTTTGAGAAAAATTAGCTGGCACAACTGGAGAAAAATGGGGAAAGTTTGCATATCACAGTTAGAAAATCTGTGTAAAGTATTAAGGGGGTGTATAGAAAAGGCAGCCCTGAAATTAAAAGTCTGTTTTAAAGTGTGGATTGGAAATAGGTTATTAGAAATCATTCAAAGCAACTGGCTAGCTCTCAACCTGAAGGATGCCACATGGACCATGTTTTGTTTACAACTTACACAAACCATATTTAGATTTGATAGGTTGTCATTTCAGTGCTTTTATATTATAGTTAGTGGGTTTTCTAAGAATTCAGGGTTTTAAATCTTTGATGCTGTGGTCCCCTGTAACGCCAAGCTTTTTAAAAAGTCTATTCGAAACAAGAAACATTATCAGTAGAATGGTAACATGCCAAATATTAAGTTACAAACCTCTGAAGTTACAAACTCTGCTGAAACCATTGAGGTTTCTATTAAAAATATTTTCCTGGACCTCTAAGCTCCTAGATTTTCAAGCCTTGCAGATAAGATTGTTTTAACTGATAAAAAGGGATGGTAACAGTATAAATAATTTCCAGAAAAGATAGTTGAGTCAAAGAATAAAGGCCGTCAGGAGAACACCATTAGAGAGAAGATTCTGCTGAAGAAGTAAGGATTTTTTTTTGTACACTCATGTGATTTCATAATTGCTTATGCTCTAGCACAGTTTTTTACTTATGTAAGATTGTTAAAATAGATGTGACTTAATTGAGATTTAAACTTTTCCAATTTGGAGAATATGTATTTGTAATGTCGTTTATCTAAAGTATTTTAAGTATTTTGCAACACTTTGAGATACACTTTTATGATTCCATTTTTAGCACTCTATTAATTTTTGTTAGAATATATTAAGTTTTGATTCAAATAATTACTGATATTTTTATTTAGTCCATTTAGTTTTCATATTCTTATGTCATTGTATAAGGGTTTGGATAAGTTTTTGAATATTCATTAATATACAGCCACGTAACCATGTATATCTGCTTGCATATACCTGTTCAATAAAAGGAAGAAAATTAGAGACTTTTTGGACATTAAAATCCTTCTGGCTTGCATGGGGCAAATACAGTATAAAAATATTCATAAGAAGGGAGAATTATATAAGGTGCAAAGTAGTCCGCCAAGTCACACTGGCTTTATCCCCTTTTGAAATATATGCCAGCTATGAGAACACAGGTTTCCCATTTTTCCCTGGAGGTCTTATCAATTTCTATAGGACTCTTAGGGGGACTTCAGGCTTTATCTTATCTAATTTGACATGCACAGACTTTTTCCAAACTCTTCCGCCTCTTACCATTTTCCAGGAGTTTAACAACTCTTCAACTTTGTTAAATATCTCACTGATTAATTTCCTCCCAAATTTAAGGGCCCTTGAAGGTGGCAATGTGAGGTGTAAGTAATTATAAATTTAAGAGTACGGTATATGCAATGCCATGGTTTCTTAAAATTCTGAATACAGTGTAATCTGTCAACTATACCAACTATAACATTTGGTCACAGCCTGCTACTCCGTTTCGCTCAGCCTAATACTTACTCAGTAACAAAGACTACAGTTGTGAGTGCTAAAGAAAGAAGAATATGAAGAGAACGTGGGTCTCATGTCAGGTTTCATGAAGCTGTTTAGCATTCTGAAGAGGCTTGCAAGCAAGAATTTGCCAAGTCAATGTCTGGCATTCCAAACCATTATTTGAGTTCATGCAGACCTTGATGAGATTTCTACATATTGCTGTTATTCCAAAACAGCAGATTGGGGATTAGCAGAATCATGCACATTGCACTGTTTAGACAAGCAGTTCCTTCCCTTAATCCCAGACCCATGACTGACATCTTCTCCTTGCAGTATCTTTCAGCAGATAAGAGAAGTGCTCTTGGATCAGATCATCCATGGGTAAAGCTGACATATGGCAGCCTCTGGACTGTAATTTGCTCAGTTTGTTCCTTGGACAATGACTTCAGTGATGAGAGTGAGTCATTTTCAATGTGTCAGTCAAATGAATTATGCTGGAGATCTGGAGTGGCATCAACTACTCATAGCAGGCTGGAAAGAAAACCTGATATCAGTTCCTAAAATAACTATTTATTACTGACATTTTGGAGCAGAGATTTTGAACCTTTGTGTTTTCTGCTGGGTTTGACCAGAGGACAACAGTAATGAGCTATGTAAACTAAAAGGAATGTAAAGCTTGGATGGCCTGACTGTGTTCCATAGAAATGATTTATTTTTCACCTGATGACTCATCCAGGTCTTCTGAAATTTTGCATCATTTCCCCCCCAAGATGAACGCTCAAAACCCATTCACTGGCAGATGTGTTACTAAGCATCTGGAATGTAATGTCATTTCTGTCAATGGCCCGGCTGAGCCAAGTGTTTTTCCTTTGGTGGAAAAGAATAATTTCTTTGCCATGTGATGGCAATAGACTCTTGCTGATTCTAAACATAAATATATATATATATATTTTCTTTTGGGCAAACTATATGTTCCCAAAGTGCTACCAGGAAATGAAACTACTTCTGGGTTTATCTAGAAACCCCTGTGTTTTGCCATAGGTTGGAAACTACTTGAGAGCCTATTATTGTCCCTGAGGTCTAGAAATTACTAGAGTAGGCACAAAGGATAAGCTGGTGGTCTCTGATGGTTTCAAGGTAGCTTCTTATTTGTGTGAAATTAAATTTATTTATCCAAAATGCATATCTTGGAAACATTTGGCTTACTGAGTTCTTTGGAGTTTCATTCCCACCAACACTTATTATAATATATTTCACTTTAAAAATCAGAACTGCTAACTTTCTTTTGCTGCTCAGTAATTGATTTTTGATATACCAAAGGTCATTAAAAGTAAATCCGTAGGCCATTAAATAAATATTCATGTCCCACTAAAGTAGGAACAAAAAGCAAGCTATCGTTACAAGAGCTGCACTAAACAGGTTATCTCTTGTGTATGAGCTAGTTAGCAATGGAATAAAGTGGTGCCTCGACTTACAGATGTCCCAACTAACCAAAATTTCGACTTATGAAAAGCTCCGGCCACAAAATTTTGCTTCAACTTGCGGCCGGAGCTTCGAGGTACGAAAGAAAAAAGGCAGGGGAAAAGGGTGGGAAATTCAAACCGTTGGTGGCGAAGAGGCTGCTTCTTCACCCCAACGGTTAGGAAAAGGGAGGCTCAGCCTCCCAGGCTTCCAACACCGCCCCGACCGCCGCGCCGGGTGCCGGTGCTTTGGAAGCCCGGGAAGCCGGCACCCGGCGCGGTGGTCGGGGCGGCTTTGGAAGCCCGGGAAGCCGGCACCCGGTGCGGCGGTCAGAGCAGCTTTGGAAGCCCGGGAAGCCAGCACCCGGCGTGGCGGTCGGGGCGGCTTTGGAAGCCCGGGAAGCCAGCACCCGGCGTGGCGGTCAGAGCAGCTTTGGAAGCCCGGGAAGCCAGCACCCGGCGTGGCGGTCAGGGCAGCTTTGGAAGCCCGGGAAGCCGGCACCCGGCGCGGCTTTGGAAGCGCGGGAAGCCTCCGCAGAGGCGGTGGGAGGCCAGACCCTGCAGCGGTGGCTGGAGCCCCAGCCCAGCAGCGGTGGCTGGAGCCCTGGCCCAGCAGCGGCGGCTGGAGTCCGGGAGGCCTCCTGGCAGCGACAGTCGCGGCGGTGGAGGTAAGGTGCTTTTTGCTTTTTAAAAACTTTTTTTGTGGCTTTTGCAGGGTGGGATTGGGCTGGTGGGGTTATGTTTCTGTTTATTTTTGGATTTATTTATTTTTTTGCAGCCCCAGGGGCTTGCAGTGTTTTATTTTTATTTTTTTGGTGATTTTTTTCTTCCGCCGGAACGGATTTATCGGTTTTCAATGCATTCCTATGGGAAATGGTGCTTCGACTTACGAAAATTTCGACTTATGGCCACCGTTCTAATACAGATTAATTCCGTAAGTCGAGGCACCACTGTATGGTATAAGACCTCAGGTCATGACTGCAGTTTATGGACAAGGCAGGTTACGTAGATCATTCCATACAAAGCTACAAGCCGACTTTGATTGAATTTTGGATATATATCAACATCATTTTGCATTGTTTACTGATAATATTCATCTTCAACCAAAACTGGCTGCTCATATCCATAAAAGTCATTCAGGTGTGTCGTGAGGCTATCTCTTTTGTTCTTAACATTCCCACAGCTGACAAGGCATGTGTTTTAAAAATAGTATCTTTAAATTGCTTGTGAAATATTTGCTGAGAGATAACGGAAGAAGGATACGGCCTTATTCCATAACTGTGCTTTATTACTTTTCTGAAGCTGCTCAATTGAAAAGTGAGATGGTCTGCCTTTCGTACAGAAACATCCAGTATTTGAACAAAGCCATCTCCATTGATTTATTGAACTGCAAATTTGCAGGACTAAGAAGTCACAGAATCGGCAAAGCAAGGAATTGAGCTATGATTGTATAGCAAAGGTTAGAGCAGAAAACTCAGCTGAAAGCCCAGGGCTCAATCAAAAGAGTCACCAAGAAACAAATGGTTAGGAAGGCATTGGTATATCAGATGCACCATAGAACATTCCACATCATCTTGTTGTGATGGCATTACATGGATCTTACTTAATATCACTCTGTAGCAGATATGCTCATGAAGTTTCCCCAAGCAAGGCTTGAAAATAATGTAATGGGTACGTTAAGTTAGCTATACAGACACACACCCCCTCCAATATAGGAGAGCTTTACAACACCCCAAGTTTTCCTTTAGTTTGGATTGTGATCCTATATGGAAAAGAATTCCCAATTTCTCTCGCATTATGTCAACAAATAGTAAGTGCTGAGCTGTGTCCTACTCCAGTTCTTCTCCAAGTGGGACAGTCATAATAACATAAGAAGAGCCCTGCTGGATCAGGCCAAGGGCCCATGTAGTCCAGCTCCCTGTATCTTACAGTGGCCCCACCAGATGCCTGTGGGAGCACACGAGACAACTAGATCCCTGTCTCCTGATACCCCTCCCCTGCATCTGGCATTTGGAGGTACCTTCCTTTTAAGCCTGGAGGTTATACATCCCCATCATGGCTTGTCACCTGCGATGGACTTTTCCTCCAGGAATCTGTCCAATCCCCTTTGAAAGGCATCTAGGGCCAGATGCCATCACCACATCCTGTGGCAAGGGGTTCCACAGACTAACAAAAATCTTTTCTTTGGTCTGTTCTCACTCTCCCAACACTCAATTGGAGTGGGTGTCCCCTGGTTCTGGTATTGCGTGAGAGGGAAAAGAGTTTCCATCTGTCCACTTTATCCATCCCCTGCATAATTTGCATAATTATGCAAATCATCACAATTTGTCATCATCACAATCAATAGTCAACTTCAGTTGAAATAATTAGTCACCTTATTTTCAGGTTTGAAGAAATAACCTTGTTATTCTGTACAAGAATATCAGACAACAAAGAAAGAAAAGAAGAAAAACACACAAGGGAGACAAACATGTTGTAGCACCTTATAGACTGGCTGATGTATTTAATGACAGTTTTTGTGGATCAAGCCCACTTCCTCAGACATAAGAGTGAGACTATGTGACTGTCGTTTTTATACTTGGCCCCTTGACCAGATGAGGATACAGAAAATAGACAAAATGACAAGGGCCTATTCCTTTACTTTATTCACAACCTGATAGTAAATAAACACACACATCCCTTTTGCTTATTTCCAGGGAGCAGGCAGAGGGAAGAGTCGTCAGATGGTTTGAGTTGTGGGCAGTTCCAAGAAGTCTTGGCTGGTAGAAATGGGTAACAGGCAAAAGCCAGCTTTATGAGTTGTCTCCCATGAACTTGGTGTCTGAAGGCATGGAATTCATACCTCTCAATGGGCCTC
The DNA here is from genome assembly GCA_037013535.1 of Intellagama lesueurii. Lineage (NCBI taxonomy): Eukaryota > Metazoa > Chordata > Lepidosauria > Squamata > Agamidae > Intellagama > Intellagama lesueurii. Next base: position 6,910,390 of record JBAJHW010000004.1, read on the forward strand.
TCCCAAGGCATTCTGCTGTTTCTAATCAGTTGTCAGGGAGCCTCGTAACGCTGCTGTTGGCACTGTTCCAATCTTTTGAGCCTTGATTTTTCTGCCTTCACTTCTGCTGCACCCTCTTCCTTCTCTTGGTTCCTCATTGGCAGCCCAGGCACCGGCCCTTCTCCCCAAGACTTTGGTGAGGGTGCTGTCAGCAGGGCCAGTGACTTCCTCCTGTGCACGGACTCCCTGTGCCTGCAAGAGATCAGCTTCCTCCTCTGAGAACAACAGGACAGCATCTCTTCCTCACAGAGGTGCTCTCTCTCTCTCTCTCCCCCCACCCCACCCTCATGCATCCCTTATATTGACTGATGCAAACCCTTGGCTCAGTCTCTTCTTACTTAGTCTCACTTGTTTAAAAACACGAGAATGGGAAAAGTAGTTTTTTCAACAGCTTCTGCAATTTTAAAGGGTTTAGTTAGGAAGTACAGTGGGAAAAACCCATGGGGAATAAAGGTAGCAGAAACACCATCTGCTCTCCAGTTGCATTTGCTATTGATTACCACAGCTGCCATGTTGATGAAGTTGATGGAAGGAGAGGTTGGTGTGGGTGGAAGATAGGGTTGAGAGTTGTGAGCAATGGCATCCCTTTAAGCCGTTGCCTTGGATATTTTTTCCCCAGGATACCTTTCTCCATTTTTTTTCTCTCCAAAGAAACTTTTGTGAGAAATCCAGAAGAAAAATCACAAATCAGTCTAAGAGAGTCTTGACAGTTTGACAGTCTCTCCCCTTGTGACAGAGATGCTGTGGGTTAGATGGTGGTGGTGGTGATGCTAATGTTTGGCCATGCGGTTTGATAGCACATAACAACAACAACAATTTTGTGTGTATGGGTCCACTGTGTATGGGCTGACAAAGGCAGGAGCCTCCTTTTTAGAGGCAATAAAAGTATTTAAGAATTGTTGTGTATAAAGCATCTTCCTGGCAGAAGAAAATTATGATATAAAAGTTTAATGCCTGCCTATTTCACACACATATAAAAGCTGACATAGAAATTTGCCTTCCTCAAGCAGCATTTAGAATCTAGACACTCTGCAGTCTAAATGCTATGAAACGGGGGGGGGGGGGGAGGATTATAGCATGGTAATAAATGTATATTGCTTCAGAATAACTTATTACCCTTTGGATCACCAAAATGCCATACAAGAGTGGGAAGCACAAGATCCACAGATTTGTACATGGACTGGTCCTTTTCCACTATGGCATCCAACTTATGGACCTGTCCACTGCATAGCACCTGATAACTCAGGGTGGTTGCCTGTACAGATGTCCAGTATCTTACATACAATTTATTCGTGTTTAGAGAAGGAGACGACTCACCATTTTGGCGAGTCGTCCCGCTTCGTGAGTTGTCAAAAGTTGACGACTCACGAAGCACGAAGTTGCCCCCATGAAGCGACGAATAACAAAGTTATTCGTAGATTCATTGTGGTTATTTAAAAAAACACCCCCACTGCCACCGCCGCACCGCCACCCGCCCCCTCCACCCCTGCCGACACCCCCCTTCCTATTTTTTTTAAAAAACATTCTGCCTACCAGCCACTGATCAGCTGATCAGCGGCTGATAGGCAGCCAGCCACCCCCACAGCCAGCCACCCCCACAGCCTACCCCACCCCTTCCTCTCCCTACCTTAGCCCCCCCCCCGACACCACTTTACCTTAATCGCCGCTGCTGAGGGTGCCATCTGGCCTCCCAGCCACGGCATGTAAAAAGGGAGACTGACTGCCCTTTGCAAAGATAGTGGCTGCAGCCGCCATCTTTGCAAAGGGCAGCCAGTCACCATTTTTACATGCTGTGGCTGGGAGGCCAGATGGCACCCTCAGCAGTGGCGATTAAGGTAAAGTGGTGTCGGTGGGGGTGAGGTGGGGGTGGGGGCTAAGGTAGGGAGAGGAAGGGGGTGGGGGGGGTAGGCTGTGGGGGTGGCTGGCTGCCTATCGGCCGCTTATCAGCTCATCAGCAGCCGGTAGGCAGAATGGTTTTGTTTCGTTTTATTAGTAAGGACGAATAAAAACAATTAAATATTTGTCCCTTTGTATTCATGGGGGTCTCTGGAACCCATGAATATGAAGGGACAAATATTTAACGAATTGGCTATTTTTGTCGAAAAAGCCGATCTGTTTTTATATTCATCCCCATCTCTATTCGTGTTACCTAGATGACATAAATAGGGCATTCTGAAGACACTACCTCTAAACCTAACGGAATCCCAGAATCATGACTGTGGCATGTGCATAGCTCAATTTTTCATTTGTTTCACACTGTTAAATGTGGTTACATATTTCCTTTTATTGAACAATGATGCAGATGTGTCATTGTAGTAAGTGGTTCTAGGTTTTGATCCTGTTTCTCTATTTTTATAAGCCATTTGCTAATCATAAAAAAATTCCACAGATTCTTCCTGACTTGGCAATTTCACATGGCTGTTCCCATGCCAAGTAAAGCTTTGTCCTGAAAGGGATTCATATTTCTTCTGTACTCAAAAATACTACAAACATCTACACTTAAAGTATCTCTAGCACACAGTTGCATCAGAAAGTGCTGCTAGACTACAAATAGAAGGGTAGAAGAGCCATAACTTCTTTCTTTTGCCCTGTACAAAATGCAGAATAATTACTAATCAGTTCCTTACTTTAACCAGTTGTTTTAATCTATTAGCAGAAATACCCTTTTACCTGACACTTACCTTTCAGATTTTCTTTCTGTATTAAATGTCTGTGAAATATTTCAGTTTCATTAAGTCTTTTTCATTTTACCCCAGATTTAATTTCTATTCCTGACTGAAATTGTTAATATTCCTCTGCCCTTTTCCATTTTGATTCACTTTTAATTACTCTTATGTTTAGTTACTTTTAGTTACTACTGAAGTCTGCAATTGCTGTGTTCAGGAAACACTGTATTTTCTTAGAGATCTCAGTCTTTCATGACGACTGCATAAACAGCTCACAGGTTTCCAGTCGTGTCAATACATGCTTATTGTTTAAATAGCCCAAGCTTTCGATGGTAATATCCTGCACCTTCTTTGTCAGGGAACACAAGATATCAAATAAAACAAAGCTAACCTTAAATACAACAAGGTTCGATCAAAACTAGCTGGGTAAACATTCAGACCAAACCCAGGCAGATTAACATTAAAGAGCCAGTCCCCTACATTGGCCAGCATTATATAACCTGCCAAGTCTATCCAGTTTACAAAACAAAGGCTTCCAGCAAGCACTAAAAGTAACATCACTATCTCTGTTGATGGAAGGTGGCTCAAGTTTTATCAAGCGAGCCTCAATAATAATTCTATCCCATAATGGTTTTGGCCAATACTTGTACCCCATTCCATTGGGGCTGATAACCATACTGGATGCAATGTTCAGCCAGTCTAGATTTTTCAGGCTGTTGTAGTCTAATATATTGTGAACGTTCAGATATTCTCTCTGTCACAGATCTTCCATTCTGGCCAAAGATGGCACAGGATATTGCCATCGAAAGCTTGGACTATTTAAACAATAAATATGTATTAACACAACTGGAAACCCATGAGCTGTTTATGCACTGTATTTTCTATTCCAAAGCCCCACCTACAAGAGAGTCACTTCCGTGATTGCCTCTGATTACTACCAGGCAGGAAGAGTCTGTAGGAGTTTGGTAGGCTGCATTATTTCATGTTAAGGTCCAAGTTCAACTTTTGCCAATTTCAGTTAAATGGATCAGGAAGCAGGTTATGTGAAAGGTTTCTGCCAGAGATTTTGAGGGTTAATAGCTCAGTGGCTTAGGTATCTGGCTACAGAGTCAGAGGTTGGAAGTTCAATTCCCCACAGTGCGTCCTGCAAGTAAAACCAGCATGTGTGGCCTCGAGTAAGCTGCACAGTCCCAGGGCGCCCCCAGAAGAAGGGAATGGGAAACCATTTCTGAGTATTCTCTACCTGGAAAACTCTGAAAAGGGTCACCATAAGTCAGAATTGACTTTGACAGCACATTATTATTATTATTATTATTATTATTATTATTATTATTATTATTATTATTATTATTATTATTATTATTATTATTATTATTATTATTGCCAGTCACAGTACTCATTTAGAAAAATAATCAGCCCTTCTTTAGGACAGTTTCTATGTTGTTAACGTTCGTTGGTGGCACTAGAAGTAACTGTTGCCCAAACCTCTTTGGTTTTACAATGCATGCAACTTTGCAACAATTCTTTTTTATATTTGAATAACTTACTGTTTTTAGCTTTCAAATATTGTCTTTTTTAAAAAATGTAAGCCACCTTGGGCTCTTCTTTAGGAGGATAGTGGGGTAAAAAGATTTTTAAATAAATAAATACATGACAAAGAGCTTTTTAAGAGATTTTTAAAATGTCTTTTGTAGCATTCATTTTCAATCTAGATTCCAAGTGGCTCACTCAGGTACATGGGAAAATAAAACTGAAGCCTTAACAACATAAACACCAGGATAATCTATCATTTCAGTGGGATTTTACCACTATGCCAAATCATGGATCAATATAACTGATATGCCAATCCTATCCTTTTTGACCTGAGGGTCTCGATAAAGTAATGTTGTAAATTTAGCACAGCTAATGGTGAAGGCTTCTGGGAGCTGCAGTCCAAGAACACCTGGGTTACCCAAGGTTGGGAACCACTTCTCTACAATATTGATTTTTTAATCAAAGTTATTACCTCTAAGTGATGACAGTGCACTTGACACTACTGTCAAGGCAGCCTCTTTATGAAGGGCGTGCTTTTCAAAACCTATATCTCTGAAAAGTTCTAAGGTTATATATTTTTCCAAAAAGAGAAGATAAGGAACCTTTCTTCTAGATGTCAGCTGTAGCCAAGAAGAAAACCACACTGATATTGTGAATGTGGGCATTTATCTACTTATTTGCAATTTCCCCATGCGGGTGAGGGGCACGACACTGGGCTCAATAACAGTAGGCCTCAAACCCTGTGAAATCCCCTTAACGGAGTAAGCATTAGATACTTGACAACGTACAGAAGGTATTTTTGCACCATTGCTCTTTTTCTAGAATCCTGATTTTGTCACTCTTTCAATTCCTGCCAGTATGATGGGCAGGAAGGGAGGGGAGTGAATGCAAATTCTGAGCAGTTCATATGATGGCATCAGTGAAGAGGGGAAGACGGAAGAGGCTATAAGCAATTTCCTCTAGCCCATGCCAGTATTTCTTTCACCTCTTCTGTTTCTTGTTCAGACTTCAAGCAGATCAAAGAGCAGAAAAAATTGGCATGCCCTTTCCCACCGTATCTTGTATCTATCTGAATGTATTTGTATTTTAAAGGGAATGCACATTTTAAAAAATGTAATAAATACAAAATACTTTAAACTTAAGTCACCGAAAATCACTACCACAGGGACCAGACCAGCACACACACACACACACAAATGGGAGACTGAATTGTTTTAATCTTTATGGAATCTTTTTCATTGATTCTGTAGACCTTCTTCATTTGGAAAGCCTTTAGAATGGTGTGCTTTTGTAATATATTTTCTGTAGTATTATATTGATAGATCGTGTGTTAATCTCTTATTGATGTGGACTTTATTGTACTAATTTGTAGCCTATCTGAGTTGTCCTATAAGGTTTGAAGAATGTAATAAATAATGAGAGTGCAGCAATGGATATTGTGCAGCAGAACAAATCAGCAGTCCATAAGGCAAGTAAAAAAATGGGGGCACCCGAAACAAAACATATATATAACTTTGAAACCCTTGAATCAGCACCAAATTTGGCACACTGGTATCTTCTTGGAGAATTGGACCTTTCCTCCTCCTTTCTCCCCTACAACACACCCTCCTAAATCTGCTCCTAGGGGTCTCCCCAAACTCCTGGAACAGTAGAGGGGGGCTGAAGAGGAAGCAGGAATTGCTCGTCATCATGCTACTGGAAGGAGCTGCTTCATCAGGGAGAAAATGCGTCTAAAAGGCTGTTTTGTTTTGATGCTTTAGTAAAAGGTCCAATGCATAATTGCAGCTATCCACTAAATTATAAATCAATAGCCTAGATTTCCTTAAATTAAATAAACCCTTTGTCTACAATATATTGATAGTTTGAGATGTAAGCTAAATTGATCTTGACTGTATTTGCAAAAGGCAATAGCTGGAAAGGCATAAAGCCACCCAGGAGAATTTCTTAGAATCATTTTTGTTAGCTGGCTGCCAATATTCTAGAAAATTCTTTAAAAATCACTGTATTCTTAGAAATGGAGAGACAGCTACCTGCTTAAGGAGAAGCTGCAGATAATGCCCTGTGATATTGAAGGGAATATATATGCATCATGACTAGTAGATTCTTGAAGCTGGCTGGTGGAATTAATCCCACACTTTAACTCTGCACTAGTTAAAGAAGGACTTGATTTTATCTGTCCTGCATCTACCACCTTTCACTTTCAGTGAACGATCCTAGATCCTAGTGCTTGTAGTAAAGTCAAAACGCTAGTTTCAATCCACTGCCTCCACATCACATGTAATTATATTGCCCCGTGCTAGTCTAACTGAGAAATATCTTTTCTGATCAGTCACACTCACTTCTACTTCAGTTCCCATTAATTTATATGGAAAGTTGGGGGGGGAGCAGGATCCTGTTACCTTTAAAGGTAAAGGTTCCCCTTGACATTTAGTCCAGTCGTGTTCGACTCTAGGGCGCGGTGCTCATCCCCATCTCCAAGCCGTAGAGCCAGCGTTTGTCCGAAGACAGTTTCCGTGGTCACGTGGCCAGCGCGACTAGACATGGAACACCGTTACCTTCCCACCGTGGTGGTACCTATTTATCTACTCGTATTTGCATGCTTTCGAACTGCTAGGTTGGCAGGAGCTGGGACAAGCGACGGAAGCTCACTCTGTCGCATGGATTCGATCTTACGATGGCTGGTCTTCTGACCTTGCAGCACAGAGGCTTCTGCGGTTTAACCCGCAGCGCCACCACGTCCCTGTTACCTTTACAGAATAACTAATAACTAATTAACTGCACCAAATAAAGATAGCTAATAACTAGAGATGGGTATGAACCACTGAAGTGGAGGTTCGTGCTGGTTTGTTTTTTTGCCGAACAGATGTTTGGTGCTTCCCAGCCCGCCTTCTCCTGCAGGCTCCCTCTCAGAGGCAGTGCCCCGGCTTCCCTGCCCTTCCTCCTGCATCTGGGTGGGCATCCTCTAGAGGAGATGGCGCTGGGAAGCACCGAACACTGTTCACCCGTAAAACACCGGTTCAGTGGTTCGTGCCCATTTCTTCTGATAACTAATGTACTACACCAAATAAATATGTTACAGGATCCTACATTTTGTTTCTATGTCTGTTCACATGGCTGTTTTTGATTTGCAAGTAAATTTGGTGTTTTGCATAAATTATAGATCAGTTGGCATCCCACTTAAATCTGTCTGAATATTTGGACAACAGCAAACATTTAGTCTCTTGCCTCAAAGGTTATGTGATACCAAGAGACAAGATCTTTAGTCTCTAGCCAGCAAAAAACTGCTTCTGTATTGCAGATGGTACGTTGCCAGTATATGCAGCACCTGCCTCCTGTCTAACAATTCTCAGAACATTTCAGGCTTGTAGAACATTTGTATTTGCTAGGCTCAGTATTTTGCCCTCAGCGATACTCCAGGGCAGATTCTAGGAATTATTTTGCCTTGAATCTTTATCTGTAACTTTTATATAGAACTGAGAGACTGCAAAATTTTGCATAAATGTTAGAGCCAGTAGACTAGCATATTTACATTGGACCCAATTTGCTAATTTTTTCTTGGCCACAGCTGAATGCATGCTCAGTTGATAATTGTACTGGATAACACCTTTCTGTTTCCCAGCATACATTCGATGTATAAATGTGAAATCCAGTTGTAAGTTGCAACTGTAGTAGGCGCAGAGAATCAGTAGGGGGTTGGTAAGTAAGCTTCTTTGTAACGTCCATTGATTCCGTGAGTCTACTCTAGCTGTGACTTATGACTGGATTTCAGTTGTTATGTGGAATTCTGGCAGGTGCTCCTTTGAACTGCATCCTCAGAGCATACCGGTTTTTCAATTTGCACTTCAATTTGCTGTATCCTGTTGGCCTTAGCATTTAAAATAGTGAAAAAATACAAATGTGTCTAGTCATGTTATCTTGCCTAAAGCATCCTGCCTTTGCAGAATATCAAACAGGACTGTAACAAACTGTCTTTGCAAAATACATATGAAATATACACTATGTGTTTTCCAGATAAAAATCTCTTTTGTGGATTTTTACTGGAGTTGTATTTTAGTTAATTTTGGTGATTAGCAAAATGTTTATGCTATGATGTGTTCTCCTGATTATTAAATAACTTTATGAAATAAGTGTATTAAGGTTGCATTTGTGTCTCATGATTTAAGTTGAATTGTCTTGTGTATGTCATGGCTTAATTTCAATGAGGCCTTACGTCTAGAAAGCCAGGTATTGCTGTATTATGGCACTGGGGTCATAACTTATTCTACCTTTCTCAGGTATAATGCTGTAATATCTTGGTGGTCACAATTGTTTATCATTACAGTGGAACCTCTACTTACGAACTTAATCCGTATTGGAATGCTGTTCTTAAGTTGAAACGTTCGTAAATAGAGGCAAAATTTCCCATAGGAATGCATTGAAAACCATTTAATCCGTTCCGGCTGTTTTTCGTTCTTATCTAGAGGCGCCGTTCTCAAGTAGAGGCATTAGTTCCCATAGGAACTAATGCAAAGCCGGTTAATCCGTACTCTACCACTAGGGGGAGAATTTTTTTTTTTTAAACCTAAGATGACCTAAGGTTAAAAAAAGGGCAGGAAAGTTGTTTTTTTTCGGTTCGTAAGTTGGAGCTCCGTTCGCAAGTAGAGGCAAAATTTAGCAAACTGAGCTGTTCGTAAGTTGGATCGTTCGTAGCTAGGGACGTTCGTAAGTAGAGGTTCCACTGTACTTTTGACTCTCAGTTTGAGGCTGGTTCTTGGCCCAATGAGCTTACATCCAACATTCAGAGGTGAAAGAGGCTACAGGACTCTTCATTTCTTATTTGAATTGAAACTTAAAGATTAAAGCATCAATGTGTCAGTAGAGGATAGCCTGATTATTAAAAAGTATGATGACAAATCAGTTTATGATAACCAAGTAGTTTAATTCTGGTGTTATTGTAGAGTTTCCCCAAAGCTAAGGATTTAAGACTCTTATCGTTGCTGTGCCTAGTATATTTTGAACTTTCTTAGCAAGACTGTGTGTTGTTAGTGATGTAATGTGAATAGAGGGAGTTCAGACTTCTTTTCACCTGCCTAGAGTACCTGCCCCTTAGGGAATACAAGGATGAAATACTGACATGTTGAAAACTGTATTTAGTTAAATGTCATATCAATAGGTGCAACGATGTCATTATTGAAGGTGGAAACAGAAATAGAGCAGCTACTTTGCTTGAGTCACTGCACCAACAGCCAGAAATGCTAGGGACCTGTTCTGTTTCCAGTGTCTGCAGTGATGCTTGAAATCAGAAAATTGTTTGAAAGCAACCAAATTCTCTGTGGTTTTTAGTTGTGTGTTCCACAGGCTAAGGATGAGGAAAGGCATCTTTTGTTGTCGATACATAATCACAGAAAGTGGAGGGGGGAACACTTGCCGAAAGCTAAAAGCATTTTTTCCTTGCTTAGCTTTCCAGGTTGTTGCTACTGCAATACTAGGATGGCCTCTTGAAAAATAGCATTTCTTAATATATTATCAGATTTCTGATGGTAGTATTAACTGTCTTCCTTCTCTCAGCCATTTGGGCATCGAGCAGATGTAGATATAGTGTCTTTGGAGCAAAGAGTGGAGGGCTGAGAATGGACAACAGAGGAGAGAATTGTCAGGATAAGTATTATTTCTTTGGACTTCTCTTGGTTTTTTAAAGATTTCCTAAAGGAACCAGCAGGTCCTATAATGGTGTGATGCAGGTGCTTGTTCCCCCCCCCCCCCAACCGAAGCAATACCCAGATGCAGGATAATGATTTGAAATATCACAAGAATATTCTAAAAAGTGAAAAGATCTTCTTTAGATCAAGGGGTGATAAATTCCTAGTTGTTGCTTTTTTTTATTAACTGAGTTGAAAAGGCAGAAAGAAAGAATTCGAAGAGTTTGTGTGTGAACTGTGTTTCTGTTAATCCTTGCCATTTTCTTCCAAATGGTCCTATGGAGGAGCTTGCTTTGGGAGCCCTAAAATGCCTGTGCAGAAAAAAAAAATTCTCCTATCCATCCTGAATTGATTACCAAATTCTTAAGGGAAGAAGGGAAATGAAATGGCATCCTAGGAAGGCAAGCCAGTAGGTTTTCACATTTTGCTTTCTCTGAGTAGCTCTTTCAGTATTGATTGAATGTTGATGTTGACTTGCTAAGTGGCAGAAATGCCCCTTCTAAGAAATGGTAGAGTTATTGTGCAATCATCTTTGATTTTGTAGCATTCTTATTGTCACTGAATGCAATGTAAGATGAGTTGCTTACATTCACATGTATTAGGTTAAGGGCTCTTGATATGAAAGAAGAGCATGCTTCACGTCTTGCTAATGAAGATCCAAGTGCCTGTACCTCTTAAAAATAATAGAAGCAATATTATAAATAGGGTGGTTTTTTTACAATGTGCTGTCTAGGACTTGGGCTGTGAATAACTGGGATTTCTTTTATTGCTAATCTATTTCACAGAAGGACAGATTAAAGAAGTACAGTCTAATAGAACATTTCACCCAGTTTAGAGTTGACTCCATTACCTGAACATGCCCACTAGAATCTTCTACCTCAAAGCAGAAATATTCCTAACTCATTTTCTGCTTTTTAATATTTTTGGAATATTTGGCCCATCTTTAATATTCAGCTTAAAGGGGTAAATATCTGTTTCCAAAAGAGGAATATCAATTCTAAGACAAACTGTAGAAGCCTAATATGGGGCAATGAGTAAACAATGGTCTCAGAACTCTTAAGAGGCAGAACTCTTGAGTTGTATGCCATTAAGAGACACCTACATAATTTGAGTGATTTTTACTAATATTGGTATTCTTAAGATAATGGATATTTGTGATCCATTTGGTTCCTTCTTTTGCTGATGGCCATGCCCCTACTAGGCACTTTTAAGCATCTTTCATAGGTGGAGATGGTGCAGGGGTGGGCAACATGAATCCCCTCCTGATCTCTGGAGAATCACACCCAGGGCACCCTTCAGACAATGCAAAGCTTCTTTCAGACAAGCCTTCCCATATGTTTTATTTTGGCGAGGGAAAAAAAGAGGAGGTGGGAGTTTTTTTAAGAAATTGGATATGCACTTCCAGTTGCATTGAGAAGCACTGTGGCCTATGGCAGGTCCAGCAGGAGGGAATCGCCATAGACTCCCCGAATATGCACAAAACTAATCTACATCTTATGCACAGATATAGACTGTGTATCAACTGCAGTTGAAATTCCTTCTAACCAGGAAGGTGGTGGGTTGTTCACTTCTTGTTCTGTCCCATCCTTTGTGTAAGTGCAGACAGAGAGGAACACGGGTTTGTTTTGTGTAGCAGCGAAAACCTCCCAGAACCCCATAGGAAAGTTTGTAGCAGAAGGGAGCAGCGCGATAAAGAGGAAAATAGATCTGCCACTTGCCCCATAGAAATCCTGCGCCCCCCCCCCCCTTTTGCTTGAATCTTCAGGAAGAAGCAAGGAGAACAGCTTGAAATTGTAGCCTACAGCACTTTTGTGTTTTACTTGTGTGGACACGTGAAATTATGGCTTGAAAGCATTACTTTCTAAGGGATGAAAACGGGTCCCGTCCACTGTAACTCTCACACGGGAAAGACATGATTCAACATGCCAAGTAATCCTTAGCTAGGCTGCCCAATCAGTATTGTTAGCGTTCATTGGTTTCCTGAGTCAGTAAGAAACCACAGTTCTTCACGTTTGATTTGTGCCACAGGAAACCTAGAAACACAGCTGTGCCTTACAACTCATGTTTAGCAGGAAAAACTCCTGTGATTATGTGAGCTCCCAGATATTTTTAATGTTCCTCTTGATTAACTCCACTTCAGTTATGTTTTTCGTTATCCGTAACAGGTTCCCTAGGATGCTAATTGCTACTGTCGAACTGCAGATACTGCTGAGCTAATGCATTTGGGGGATGGGAGCATCTTGGGAAATCAAAAGGCTAGATAACTAGGTACTGAACTTCAGGAAATTTTTGTCATCGCTTGAATCTCTGGTGATCTTTTCAAAAAAATGTTTTCAAAACCTAGAAGATGGGGTTGGCACTTCTATTCGTTATCCTGCCCCTTGGGGCTACTTTTAGTCTGAACTCCTACATTGTATCACCTGGCTCTGAAATAGAAGAATATGTCAGAATACATTGAAATTGTAAAGACATGAAGCAAAGATACAGAACTGTTACAATTTCTGCATAATAAATATCTAAGGTGCTACAACAAGGATATTCAAGGATTGGCACTGCGATTCCCTTCTTGACTTTGTTGCTTATTTTACAATAACTTGTTTTCTTTTCTCAAAATAGTCATTTATTCTCATGAGCCACGCCACGAATATCTGGGGCTAGAACCAGAAACTTGACATTCAGAATATGATAGCTAGATATTATGAGGCGTAATGCAGGGCAATGAGTAGACAATCACATTGAAGGGCTCACAACATAAAATGCTACTGGTGGTCGTTGTGCTGTTGCTGCTGCTGTTGTTGTTAGTGGTCTCAGGACCCTTAAGACACAGGATTCTTGAGATGTATGCCGTTAAGAAATAACCCCAAGAGGCTCTCCATTGGAATGTATTTCCAGCAGTGAAGTATTCATAAGCTCTTGCAGCCAACTGCAAAGGCTATAGAAGAGAGGCAGGCAAATACTCTTCAGAGGGTCAATGGGAACTGCAACCCTCCCCCCCAGGCTTTGGAGGGCCATATTACCCAACCTATCCTCCAAGACCCTGATGTTGGGAAAGTGTGAAGGCAAGAGGAGAAGGGGACGACAGAGGACGAGATGGTTGGACAGTGTCATTGAAGCGACCAACATGAATGTTACCCAACTCCGGGAGGCAGTGGAAAACAGGAGGGCCTGGTGTGCTCTGGTCCATGGGGCCACGAAGAGTCGGACACGACTTAACGACTAAACAACAACAACAATCCTCCAAATGGCTTACTTTTTTTAAAAAAAGCTTTTTTAAAATCTAGAAGAGCCTGTCGCAGTGTCTAGTAGCCAAACACATTCTAAAAACAGCTCAGGATATATGTGTGAAAAAGCCCTTTCCACGCTCCCTACAGGGTGCACTGGAACTTTGTGAACCACCAAAAAAAAAAGTTAGTTCAGGATCCCGGGATCCAAATCCGGCTAGATCGCCCTGAGTTTCCGTTCTGAATTAGAGCAATCCTTTAATTCTGATGAGCCTTGAATTAAATTACATTAACGTTACATCCTGGCTTTAATGTGTGAAACAAAACAAAAAAAAGAAGCCAAACAAAAACAGCACTGCAACTGGAGTTTAGCAAAAATCAATTAAGCGTTCAGCATTCTTTCCTGCTGTGTGTAATTGCCTTGAGTATTTTTATATGCAATTGGCTTGATTATGGAAAACAACAAAAAATGTGGTGGCATAATCATTTTTAATGGCCTAAAGGAATCTTTTCTGACAAGTCATGTACTTGTCAAGTAAAGGAAATCAAAATATTCTATTATACCAAGAAGTCTAAAGACAATTCAGTTCAAGGTACCCAGTTTTTCTTGCACTCTGTTTTGTCTTCCCAAACAGGTGGATAGCATTATTCTACATGTGTTCTTTGGTCATCTCACCCCATGCCCAGGAACTGAGCACATTTAATATAAGGGGAAAGTGAAAGGGATAAATGTATTGACAGTTTTCCAATATACGTATGATTATGATATATCATAAATACATCTGTAATACCCTCCTGTCTGACTGGCTCGCTCAATGGTTTAGGTACCTGACTGTGGAGCCAGAGGTTGGGATTTCCATTCTCCACTATGCCTCCAGGGAGAAGAGCCAGCCTGTGTAGTCATGGGCAAGATGCACAGTCCTAGGATGCCCCCAGAAGAAACCTCTTCTGTGTATTCTCTACCTAAAAAATCCTGGAAGGGACACCATAAGTCAGAATCGACTTGACAGCACCCACTTATTATTATTAATACCCATTTCATATACAGTCGGGGGCGATGCTGTGATTAAACAGCAAACCCTTTCCCTGGAGGGATGCTTATGTATCTCTTACTCAGATCCTTTCTTCTAAAAGAGGCTTAGATGCTTAATCATGACTTTTCTCTGATCTGTTGTAATGACATTATGATAGCTGTTCTCTCTGAAGGCATAGGATGACAGAAAAGCCTCTTAAGGCTTTCTGTTAGAGAAGAGTTACAGGATCCTGCACTCATCACTCTTAATGATGTTCTCTCTTTTCTTATACGGTCTCCGACAAGGGTGCTGCTCAGTTGCTGCCAGACCCAGATGTTTGCTACAGGTGCATGCCATCTTGTTTCATTTGAGCTAGTCACTGTGGGTTGCTGGCACTTGAGTTTAGTGTGCTCCTTTCCAACCAGAAAACATTTCCTGACACTTTCATATCTTTTGCTGAGCTAACGTAGCATATCTCCAGCCGGCTGTAGTTTTGCTTTTTTTTTTGGTTGTGCTAGAAATACCCACTCAACACTTTCTGACATTTTGATTCCTACCGAGTTCCAAAAGGCTAGTTGAGATTTGCTTGCTTTCTTGTCAGTATTTTTTCCGTCTTGCAAATACAGCACAACATAAGGCAATAAAGCAAACCATGGTACAAAAGAGTTGACTTCACCAAGTGCTAACTTGTAGTTATCCAGAAAAGTTAAGGCAGACTCTTGACTCCAGTAGTGCCTGTGGGAGGTGTGTGTAAGTGTGCGTGTAGACATCTTGAGCTTAGCTTAGGAGAAATCAAAACCTATCTGACTGGCCAGGTGTATCTGTGAAACCGAGGATATAACACTGCCTTGCCCCAAATCACTCATTGGGTGCTGTCAGTATAGTCAACTCTGATTACCGGCAGCCCCTCCTGGAATTCAGACGGGCCATTCTCAGCTCTACAAGTAGAAGTGATCCAATTCTCCTGCATGCAAAGGATTTGCTGTGACACCAAGCTTTAGCTCTTCCACTTAACCCAAAGACTCTTTTCCAAATGGATCTGAAAAACACCTCTTCTCTCTCCTTGCTTGACTGCATTGTTTTGATCCAGACATGGAGCTCATGGAACGAGGCAGAAAGGAACACTCAACGTGAGCATCTTGATTTGACTGAGCTGAAGAGCAAACACCATCTTGACTGCTTCTAGGCCCTTCAGATAAGAAGGGCCTAGAAGGGCCTGTTGTCAGACCACTGCCAGTGGGGTGGATCCAGCTGGCTCGTCAAGTGTTGTGAGTCCCGAATGAGGTTGCATCTCAGTGAACAAGCACCATGTCAAGTGAAAAGCTATTGATCTGATGAAGAGTCTTGGAAGTGGGTGGAAATCTACATGGAGAAAACTAAGAGAGGGAAAGGAACAATACAATATCCTATATTATTTCATCATTTCCTGTACTTGGCCTCATGTATTCTGGGTTTGTGTACTCACTTTGTTCTCTTTGGCTCAACTGGGATGAAATGCACTGAAAAATGAAAGTGTTCTCCAGTGATAAGTCTTCCTACACCGGTGGTACACTTTAGCACTTTCCTTGTTAGGGAGGCCTCCTCAACTTTCTCTCCCCCCCCCCCCCCCGCACTCTTATTTTCCATTCCTCTCTCTTTTTCATCTGCTGCAGTAAATACTATTCCTGTCCTGTTTATTTTGGGTAAATCTAGATGGGCTGTTTGCTTTTCCATCCTCGCAGTTTATTATACTACTGAATGACCATTGTTGCCTGTTTATCAGCGTTTGTTTCTCTGTACAAACGTTGAAATCGCCTTTTGGAGAAACCTGCCTGCCAAATAAGCAAATACAGCTATCACAGTGCAGTGAATCAGCTTTATCAAAGCTCTGCTGCCTGAGAAAGCTGTTATTTCTTATGAATATCAGATTCTATTCACTCCTTTGTAATGTACTTTCATTGGAGTGAAATGTCCATTTTAATATCTATACATAATTTGTTTCACCTTGTCGGGAATTCTGGAAGTGACTGTTTGCGATTGAATTAGCCATTTTAGTTATACCTGGGGGCTTTGACATGTCCAGTGGGATTTTTACTTTCAGTAGCAGCACCCCACCCAATGCTGTAAGAGAATCTGAGAGTCAAACAAAGTTGATGGTTTTGTTCTGAATCAGGAAGTCAATGGGTATCAGTTTCTGGCACATCAGGAGAAAAGATACAGAGTTAACCAGTTGTTTTTTTTTTTTTAAGAATAAGCAGGAATTTTATTGAGTTCTTGATCATAAGCAGGGACTGCAAACACAAGGAAGTAAAAAAAGTAAATAAATATTGGAGTGAGACTGGAGCCCACAAAAGTTGGTGGGACAGAAGGCACAGCAGCCAAAGGTGGATGGAGCTGGGGCAAAACTGGGTTTTCATGTTTGCACACAGCCATTCCCACACATACATTCAAACACATTCACGCACATGCGGACAGGTATTGACTCAGTGGCCCACTTGGCCTATGTGACCAGTTGTCATCAAGTGATTGAGACAGCAGTGGAAGAGGACATAACAGTTTCCAGCAGCGTGTTTGGGTTATATCTGTACATAGCTAATATAATATGTTGTAGTGATGTAGAAGCTCATCTTAATGGTTGGCTTCCACAGAGACTAGTAGGAGTTGCTTTTGAGTCTCAGATCTTGACCTTCCAGCAGTTGTGGTCTTTGTTCGAGAGGCCCACAAGTGAAGAGCAGTCGCTTCACCCATATTGAGCTTCAGGCTCTTTAACCTGCTCAGTTTTGTGGTTCTGTGCATCTTTATCTCTCTTTATTGGCGCCTTCATTTAGGGTGCTGCATTTAATGCTGATTGACTATTACCCATTTCAATAGCTCATTCTTTAAACCTATTTAATTCTTTATCCAATTGATTAATGTAATGAGCTCATAAGTATTATCTTATTCCCGGCACATTAGCAATCAGAGGCTCAGGGCGAGCCCTGTGGTCTAATTGAAGGGTAGCTGAGTTTTGTCTTTTCAAGGCTATCCAAGATAAGGAGCCAGAGGCAAAGTACTTCTGTCCTGCAGAGAGGAAGTTCTTCACCTTGCCCCCTAATGACTGCCTCTTTTGACCAGCCAGGACTTGTCTCAGCCAGAAAATGAAATTTGCTTGGAAGTATTTCAAATGAAATAGGCAGATTTTCACTGAGGAGGTAGGGAGGAAAAATCAGAATTAAAAAAAAAATATTTTTTAACCTTTTTACTTGATGTAGACAAGGAAAAACTGTTCTTAGGTTCTGTGGCTGTTCCTGCACATTCCTGTAACTCAAGTTCCGTATTGCAAGAGTAATCTAGATTGCCCCTGCTTTGTCCTCAAGTTCAACATGTTCTCATTTTCTGTGAAATTTTACGTGAATTGTTTGGTACAAGTACATATTTGGATATTGATTGATGTATTGTCTCATTTGGTGTGTCAAGTGCAACTAGAGAAAATCAGAGAGAGAGAGAGAGAGAGACTGCCATTCAAAACCCCCAATAACCCCCTTCCTCCAAAATACCAATACTTTTCATAACACACACACACACACACACACACACACACACACACACACACACACACACACACACACACCTATGCAGAAGGAGAGATGGAGGAATAAAGTAGTGTGGATCTAGAACCAAAATCAGAATATTATTAAGGCCCTCTAGAACCTGTTTCCAACATGAATTTGACCCAACTCCGGGAGGCAGTGGAAGACAGGAGGGCCTGGCGTGCTCTGGTCCATGGGGTCACAAAGAGTCGGACACGACTAAACGACTAAACAAACAACAAGAACCTGTTTAAATATTGGCGCCTCCATGCTGAGAACCCTGTAAATCCATCACAAGGAAGCAGTACAATCAACACTGATTGTGTTATTGGGGCTACTAGAACCAGCCACATATATACCCAAAGGGGATTGTTGACATGCTTTAGCTATTGCTTTAAAATGATTTTTCTTTGCACATGGAGCCGTGCCACAGAGACACACTCTGTGGGATCCCTTATCAGCCTTAGAATTATTTACAAATTTACCAGGCTTGTTCATGGATTGACATCATGTGCAAATATTTTTCTGCATCCCCCATTGTCATCTGTAGTATTTGTACTGAACCTTCAAAATGTAATGCAGTAGCAGAAGTTGAAGGAATCCTTCAGCAAATCATACATAGTTTTAAAAACACAGCATCCACCTCAGTGGCATTAGGAAGGCCTTTTATATCAATATACGTATGTCAGCCTCTTACTGCCATAGCAATTAATGTAATAGTCACAAGATGAAAAGGTAATGGTTTGTGTGGTGACAAAGCCTGGAAGGAAAGAATCGGGCATGCTGTGATAAGTAAAAGGAGTTTAAAGGAAATGTCAGTGACAGCTTCCACATGTTCACTCTCTTCTCTGCTATTATTCCAGTACAAATCTGGGTCTATGCTCAGTGTAGCATGTGCTCAGTTCATGTATGCTCAAGCCTCCTCATTCATGTAGTTGTTAGGAATACCCACATGGAGTGGGAATCAACAGCTGGCAGTAGCACTAGCGAGAACATGGGACCTGACTGTGTGAGTATGTATGTATTTTATTTTATTTTATTTTAACCCTTCCTTTCTCCTTAAATAGGTCCCAAGGCAGCTTACATCCTTGAAAGACAATATTTAAAGCTAAAAACAATGAGTATACAAAGGCGCCGTTCATCAGTATGGACAATATTTAGAGCTAAAACAATAAGCATATTAAAATATACTAAATGCTGAAATACTAAATACTAAAAAAGATTAAACAAATGCCCCTCTAAGAAATAGGAAACAAAAGCAATACCAAAACCACATTCAAAGCAGTAAGGCACAACCATCCATTTGAAAACCCCTTCCATCCTGTGGAAGGGAGTCCCATTGGGAGTATTAACTTCCCTTGTGGACATTCTTCTCCCTCAAGAATGAGAGGACTGTGGACACAGGTGGGTGGCCCCTGAGTAAGGACAGCACCCTGTTGGCTGATCCTTCCACTCCTGAAGCACCATATTCCCAGGAAAGTTCACAGAGCCCTGCAAGCTTAACATTTTTCTCCGTTTCCTTCACAAGTCACGGCAGTTCCTGCTGTTAGAGTGCAGGTAAAGGAGAGTGTCCAGTCTGTGTAAAACAGGTTTTGGTGATCTGTCGGGATTCAGGAGCCAATTTCCAGTCCCAGAGACACACTGTGGGCAGCAGCAGCGCTTCAAAGTGAAACCAGAATTGGCCAGACCTCTATGTTCAGTTTTGTAAAAACGCCCTTGTTTGCTGAGCAGTTCAAAACAAGGCATGATGGGAGTGCACCTTGTAGTCTCAAGATTAGACTACTGTAATGCGCTCTACGTGGGGCTACCTTTGAGATTGATGCGGAAGCTTCAAATGGTGCAGAACGCGGCAGCCAGACTTCTCAGTGGGACGAAAAAATATCAGCATATTTCCCCCACTCTGGCTGCCTTGCATTGGCTGCCCGTTCGTTTCCACATTGATTTTGAAGTGTTAATGATGACATATAAAGCCCTAAACGGTTTAGGACCTCGATATCTAGCGGAACGCCTCCTCCCACCTAGATCTACCCGAATCACTCGTTCTAGCCAGGAAGGGCGGCTGAGGGGCCTAACGCCGAGGGAAGCCCGGAGAGAAAGAACAAGAAACCGGGCCTTCTCGGCAGTGGCCCCTCGCCTTTGGAACAGTCTGCCCCCAGAGATCTGTCTGGCTCCCTCGCTGGGTGTTTTCAAGAGCAAACTTAAGACCTGGCTCTTTAGGCAGGCTTTCCCTCCTGTCATCACTTGAATATTTTTTTCCCCATCTTGAGCTATATTACTATTGTTCTTTTTTATTTTATTATATTGTTTTTATTTTATCTATTATTGTTAGCCGCCCAGAGTAGACTTCGGTCTAGATGGGCGGGGTATAAATTTAATAAATAAATAAATAAATAAATAAATAAATAAATAAATAAAAGGAGAATGTCGTTAACTTTTTTTTAGTGGAAGAGGGCTAAAATCAACCCTCCTCCCAGTAATTTTTGAGGCAGATGACACTATGGCTGGATATGGTCCTGGCATAACATGGAAAAGTATGAGTATCTTTCTTCCGTCGTTCATATCAGAGCCTTGCACAATTTAAAATTATGGGTATGTATGAAATACAGGCAAAATAAAAAACAAATTAAAACTTTAAGATAGTTAGACTATCTTTGACGAGAAGCAGATCTTTGGGCTCTTCTGCAGACTGAGGGAACCTGGAACAGCCTCCTTGTTTCAATGTTCTTAGCTGGGAGCAGGTGCAGCCGCTGAACCACATGCTTACGGACGCTCTCCCCATCCATGCCCACAGCACCTTTCTGACCTTCGCCGGATGCGTCTTCGTCTGGTGTCTCAGCTTTGACCTTTTCTCCTTGGATGACCCTCCTAGGAAGGCTGTTTTCCTGACAGCATTGTTCTCAGCTTCCCTGACACACCTCACTTTGATAAGATGTGCATCCGAGACAAGATAGCTAAAGAAATGTTGACATTTTGGGGGGGGGGGGGTATTTTTAGTCCCAAACTGAGAATTAGTTTTTCTCGTTGCAGTCCTTCCTTATTTAATATTTACCTTTTTACTGTGTAAAGAGAATTATACCGGTAAATGTTAACAAAGGGATAGCAATGAACATATTAGTTGCATCGAACAGCTTTAATGTTTTCCTTGGGTGCTTTAAGCTCTTTGTACAGTTCAACAGAAGCTATTTCTCTTTTTAATGCTCCAGTTTTGTTGTTGGAATAGGTGTGTTTACTTTTTACTTGCCGAAAGCCTGTTGACTCAGCAACGCTCACAGTTTATAAAGACCGAAATTGAAGAAGTTAAAAGGAAAAAATTTTTAAAAGATGGTGTTAAACCTTGAGGTATGATCTACAGAGACCTATTTTTGTTTAAATATCAACGGAGCTTTTTATTTGAAAACAAGAACAAGCAGTCAGCTTGCTTTTTGCTAACAAAAATTATATGCCCTTTCCCCTTTTCATCTTTTGTTTTTCATATTCCCTTTTCCACTACTTCTTTAGAAGTATTTTCACTTTCCTCTTTTAATTTGAAAGTTCTCCCGCTTAAGCTCCTCTAAAAAGAATGTGTGCTATGCAAAGGACAGGAACTTTGCTTCAGGCAGAATAACCTGGTGCTGATGAGTAGGAGATGCAGTCGAGTGCCTTGTGTGATGGTCCCTTTGTCCTAGTGGGCATCCAGAGGCTGCTAGTGGATCTCTTGAAGATGGGAGGTATTCTCACAGTTGTGATAATAAGTGAGACAACAATGGGGAAACAGCTTCTTGTATACAAGTGAGTGCAAATGAATGTTATTTAGAAGCCTGTGCTCTGTGATATTTAGGATGTTCAGTGAGTATTGGGTTTTTTTTCCATCTCCACTGTCTGTTTCTATTTTTGTTGTATCTTCACTCCGTCTGCATCCCATGCCTTTTATTTAGTCACTAGCTCATGCTTATCTTGCCCCTTATGTAGCCCCACACAAGATGGAGTGATGGAAAGCAGCTTCCTTCACAAGTTCAAAGACTATCAATATACTGAACGGGGAATTCCTTAGGAACACTTCTGAAACCACCCATTGTCCTCTCCCTTTCAGCAGTACCACTGATTTCCCATAGAAGTGGAAGAAATTGATATGTACAGAAATGTGTTACAATCAGGATTGTAGGTTTCTGTGAACTATTAAAGGAAGGCCTGTTTACAGCAAGTGACAGAAAACTCTGCACACAAGCATACAGACCAAGAATCTTCTTTCCCAATGGTACTTTGTTGGTCTGCTAAGGAGCTTGCTTCCATCTTTCTAGTGGCATCATAGCAGTTGCCACTGCTACGACTGATATTTTGTCCCAGGGACATGCGGTTGCGTGTTTTAATTTGATTGCTGTAAGGAGTCCCTCTAAACCAGCGTTCCCCAACCTTTTTCGGTCCGCGGACCGGCTGGGGAAGGCAGGGCACCCCCCCGCGCTCGCATGCATGCGCGAACAAGCACGTGCGCTTGCTCGCATGGGCGCCCGCCCGCCCGTGCGCATGCGCAAATGGTGGCGCGGCGCTTGCACGGGTGTGCCGGAGCGCGCTCGCAGGTGCAAACGGGCGGCGCGGGGGTGAGTACGTGCGGGGGCCCCCAGGAGGTTTGCCTCGGCGGCCCAGTCCGGCCCAGGCCACGGACCAGCACCGGGCTGCGGACCGGGGGTTGGGGACCTCTGCTCTAAACCCACTTTCTTGGTGCAGGAGAAGGAAGGGCTTTGATGACAAAAGGAATGAAGGTCAGATCCAGGAACAGAACATAATTTGCTTGAGCTTCTTAGCCATGATAGTTTTTCTGTCATAAAGGTCAAAGGTGTTCAATGACATGATTCTTGATTCATCTGATTCATTCTTCCAACTGTAATCTATCCATCTTACCTACTTACAAAAGGCTATGAATAGTATTTGAAGTAATGCTGTTTGCATAGACTGAAACAGGGGTATTGAAACTGCTCCTTACAAATGCTGCTAATTACAAGGAATATTCCCTGAAAAACATATTTTCTATTTCATATTGTCACCTAGTTACCCACAATATTGATCAAACACTTGTACAGTTTCCTCACCTTCGGCTGTGTTCTTCTGTTGCAGCGCTTCCTCACTGAATCTTTCCTCTTACAAGTCAGTTTCGTTTTGATTTACACTCACAGCTAGAATGTCAAAATAAATCTTGGAGGAACTTAAAAGTACCACCCATTGCAAAGCAAGTATAAGAGCAGGATGATAATGTATGATGCATATATAGAGTTCTATTTAACGTACCAGAAAAGGTTCTCTGGATCATGGTTTAGAGTTTTAAAATTTTGATTCTAAGCAAAGTCGTAACTGTGCAGGAGTCCATCTTTGGTAAGTATTGTTTAAAAATACAGTTCAAGTCCTCATAAATGCATAGACCTTTTCCAGGAATTCTATTATGTTAATTGTTTCTCCTAGAGATTGTGGTCCTTTTTGCCATCATCTGTACATCACCCACCCTGCCAAAAGCTTTCTGAATGGCTTTGTTAGGTAATTGTTTTGATGTTATATAAATTGGACCCCTAATTTGGGAAATAATATCTTTCTGCTTTTTAGTTTATTTTACTTCCATCCTGTTTTTTTGAAAGATCCCCAGAGCCAAGTCTAACAGTTGGGCTATCCGTAACAGTTCCATCATTCATACAAACGATTTAATTTCTTTAATTTATATACTGCCCTATTAGTGCAAAGCACTATTCAGGGCCATTTACAGTGTCAAAGTAAAATAAAAACACAATCCAAAACAATAAAATCATCAAGCTGGATATCTTAGTAGCTTAGTCTCTGACATTTTATACAGTCTTTAGAAGAGCCCACTATGAGGCTAGTTATGTCCCAACTTGACCATGTATTCACTGGGACATGAAAATTCCTTTAATATTTATTTCCCTATTTTCACAAGGAAATAGACATCATCCCAGTTAGTACCTCAAAACCAGCAACCAATCAGAAATGTGCATGTTCAAATACTAATCTGTGGATGCTGTAGAACTGCTTCACATCCCTGCTCCATTATTCAAAGTTACTTTTACTGCAATATTACTGGTTTCCTCTTGATCTAATCTTTGCTGCCTGCTTAATGTTTTCTACTTCTTGCTTTCATAATCTTTCTCTTCCCCTCTGTTTACTAGCTTCCATTTCTGCTTCTATAAAATGTAAACCTGGTAATGTTTAATCTTCCCTTTTTGTTGCTTTTGCCTCATGCTGCATCTTGCTTTTCTGAATCATTAACTTCTGAAACTCCAAATCTTGGCCAAACAGAGTATTCAGAAATAATATTAAGTGGTGAACATTATGTGTTTTAAGCTGTTTACATATATATAGTGAAGAGGACGTGTCCACGAAAGCTCACATTAAAATATAATAGATTGCCTTTTAGATGCCACATGTTTTTGTCTTGTCTTGTCTTGTTTTGTTTCTTTGGATTTTGCCTGATATGTTTGCACAGACTAACTTGGCTTCCTCTTCCAAAACTACATATACTAAGTTGCCATTTGAGTAAGTCACCAGTTCATTGTTTCTCTGTGTACGGCTGTCATATATTTATGTTGGTGGCTTATATTGTTATTGAAACAAGCCATGACAAGTCAGTAGCTTATGTTGTGGACTGGCTGACTTGAAGAGAGATGTTCAAACGGCTTCTATGTAGTTTTCATATCTAGATGGTCATGAGAAATGAAGGAAAGACCGTAGAGGAATCAGGTTGTAACTGGAAGCCACGCACAATGTGTACTATTTGAGCCGATGAATGCTTCTCTGACTTGTTAAGATGACTTATTAGGTCATCTAGCCCACCCATTCTCAACCATTTTTTGGCCACCGCCATAAAAACAATATAAAAAAATATATAGGCTGAATCAGGATTGCATAAGTTACATAACAAACCTTTTAAGGTGGTGTGTGAAGAATTGGTTTTGGTCTGTGGTCCCCTTCAAATGTGCCAGGGCCCCTCAGGGGACCATGTGGCCCCCATTGAAAAAGGCTGATCAGCCAAATGCCTCTGGATTGGTCTTAAATCGACACACGTAAGCCCGAAAACCTATGAAGGCTGACACTTTGGCAGTATGGAAATGGGACTGTATTGAGATTGAATTATGTTGAAGAGAAATGTGACTCTGGACCCTTTTGCCCAATTATTATTGCCATCTTCATTCACAGTTAGGGCAGTTTAGCAAGCTGACAGATACAAAATTTTCATTACTGTCAGCAGCACAAATTCAATATAGCTGGAAAAGATCAAGCTGGGTTTGTACACTGCTTCATGTATCATCAACAAAATTGCTTTCCAGGCTTTTGTGTTGGTGATGGTGGTTGGTGAGGCCGTGCAGCAGATGCTGGAAAGGTCACAAATTGATTTTCTAGCGGTATGGCTTGAGGCTGCAAGATTATAGTTTTCAAAGGGGTTTCTTCCCTTTGGCAAATCGTATAAATTTAAATTTTGGAGGGAATATGCAAGGAGGCCATGAATATTGTACACAATTTCTGGCATAGAAGCTTTCTGATTAGCAAAGGGATGTTATTGTTTCTTGGGAATAGAAAGACAAAATGAGTTTGGAGAATGAATGGTACAGTTTTATGAATAAGAAATTGAAGTCTCCAAGACCATACCATATTCATATTACCAGCAAGAACACCGTGTAGCTGTAGGTCTCTGCCAGATGACACTAGTGATTGGATTGTAAGGAATCAAATAGATTTAATATTATTTATTATTTCATTTTATTTATTCAATTTTCATACCGCCCATCTAACCCAATGGTTACTCTGGGTGGTTAACACGAATAATAAGAGCATAACAAAAACATTGCATAATCAGTGCCAACATAAAATAAATAACAAGTCAAATCAAATAATAAAACAATTAAGACATATAGATCCATATATATCCAACATATGTTCTCTCATGCTATTAGCTTCATGACATATGAATCATTATAACGAAAGATTATTCTCTAATTTATCAGATGTATTAAGACATATGGGTGAAAACATATTGCAGAGCTAAGTTAAATCCTGATTTTAATTCTGGCGTTCCTGCAGTTCTTCTCAAGCCTTTAAGGGAAGAGCATTCCATAACTGGGATGCTGTCAGGTCAGCGTGGTGTTTGTTTGTTCCTTAATCTTTGCATAATTATTGTTTTTAGCTTTAATATTGTCTTTTAATGATGTAAGCTGCTTTTTACGCTCATTGTTTTTAGCTTTAGATATTGCATTTCAATGATGTAAGCCGCCTTGGGTCCTTTTTTAAGGAGAAAGGCGAGGTAAAAATATTTTAAATAAATAAAATAAAATAAACCATTTCCAGTTATATCAACATTCATCTGGGTGTCAAGGTATGTCTTTTCATTGTTGCAATAATTCTGGGCAATATCGGCTTGTCTAATTCTACAAGCTTTATTTATCTACATTGATTCTGTGTTCCATATGCACAAAAATACTTCAAAGCTGTTGAAAAACATCCAGAAGTCTTACAGCTAGAAATGGGCACAAATTGGTTTGTCCCAGTTCATAAAGGCAGCACCACAGGTAGTGCTGCTCCCCTCCCCTGCCTCCTCTGGCACTATCAGCCCCTCATCAGGCCCAGCATGGTAGCTTCCTGCACCTCCCCGACTGATCTTCCAGTCCTGGCAACAGTTCAGGCTTCTCTGCCCCGCCCCTCTTGGCTGATCTCCCACTCAGACAAAAGGGCGGGACAGAGAAGTCTGTGCTCTTGCTTCTGATTGGAAGACTAGCCGAGGAGGTGGAAAAAGCAAGCAAGCTGGGCCTGGTGAGGTGCTGAATTGGTTGAAGAGGTGGGGAGGGGAACAGCAGCACTTGTGCTGTATGTCGCCCTTACGAACTGGGACGAACTGGTTCGTGCCCATCTCTACTTACAGCTGTGAAAGCTGTAGGCAGAAATGCTTAAACAATATACGAAAACTAAACTTAAGTTGCAGGCAAATACTTAAACTAGAATTCAATCCAATATAGAGGTGCATTAAAATACAAAAAAATATCAAAAAAAGAATGTTCTACTTACAAAGCAGGGCAGGATAGTGGTGGAGCAGTTCATCTGCATGGAGAGATGCATTTCTGTGAAGGAGAACATTGTATAGTATATTTCCATTGTGCTTAGAACGCTGGCCAGTAAAAGCAGCCAGGGGTGCAAGTAATTGTAGCGTCAGCCTCAGTAGTAATCATCTTCCTGTGCGAAATTACATTCCCCGCACCTAACCTTTTCCTCCAAAAGTAGTAGTTGTTGCAAACAGCACTTTGAAAATGCAGATAGAGTCCGGAAATTAGTTTGGGAAAGCATTAACCCCCTTTCCCCTTGAGTTGTGGTCTCATTTGGAGTAAAGGCTCCCAAGGGGCAGAAGGGGTGCATTTCTGAATTTCAAAAGGGTCTGTCTGTCCCCCTCTCTCAAGATGATGTTAGAGCATTAGTAAATGCAGTTGATCCAAGGTGTGCTTGAGAGAATTTGCTAAACTCTAATGCAGGTATCATTAACCTGGAATGTTGAATGTGAAACAGTGCATGTCCAAAGGGGGACCTATAGTTTGATGACCAGTGTTTTAAGAGCCCTGTCTGCCTCCCTTGATGGGCAACATAGCTGAATGTCAATGAGGCCTATTAAGTAGGTGTCCATCTGCTTTTGTGAATTCAGATTGTTGCAGTCCTCAGATCTAAAGCTACGTCCGTCCGTTGTAACATTGGGTTTTAGTATGAAAATCTTCCAGCAGGAGACTTTGAGGAAAAGGTGGATGTAATTAGGCAGGTGATATGCTGCTGCTTTCCTCACTGCCTTCCTCTTAAGATGCTGCATTATTTAAACATGTATCTGTTGGATTATGAAAGCCTGTTTGAAAGGCAAGAGGGAATTCGGAATCAACCGATTAAAGGAGCTCAGCATGGGTTTTGACCACCTGTAGGGATGATTTGTCAAGTGCTGTCTGGGAAATTGTTGAAGAATTTGGAACATGATTTCAGAGATAGAATACATGTTTTTCTTCTTCTTTTGGATGAAGTGTGTCTCTGCCTTTCCAGCAGGATATCAGATGGCTCGGTCTTTAGTGTTTCAACCCACTGGTTGTAGAGGGACCAGTGTAAAAGCCTATGGGGTCTACTGGGTGTGAGGTGAGATGCTAGTTTCTGAAAGTCTAAGGCAACTTCACAGAGAATACAATATTCTTATAGAGAATACAAATAAATGCTTAAGCATCCTGGATTAACGTGGATGGGTAATGGAGGTACTGTATGTGTAACTCATGCATATGGAGCAAGAGGATTATATGCAGATAACCGTACTTTTTCTCTGACTGTTGTTTTTTCCATTGTGTAAAGGAAGCACTGTTGAGTACCATTAAAGAGTTTGTCTATATTGTGTACGCTTTCAGCCCAGTCATCTTACTAAATGCTGCACTTTTTCATGCTTTGATTTGTTTCTGATATACACGCATGCTGATTATATATTGCTCAGACAAGATGATAATAAGATCCGATCAACTGTTGCCGTTAGCTAATGAGAGGAAAATAGGGAAGATTTGTGTTAAAGGTTTAAAAATAAAAGTGTTCTGTGACAGTCTTTATTGGAATTTGTCTAGTCCATTATTTAACCAACCTCCTCTTTATTGCTTAAAGAAATTATTGTACCATTTCAAAAGTAGCTCATTTTTCTTCACTTTCCCCACTGTACGCTTTAGACAGCTTTGCATTCTGTTTCTCATGCTAATTCCTTTTATTGTAGCTGCTAGAGAATCTTAATGAAATTTGGCACATTGACGCTTCTTTGCTGTCTGCCACGTCCAGGGCATCAATAAAACTTGGCTGATTAACAGACCTGCAAGCGTTAGTTCCAAAAATGCTTCCAGAATGCCTCCAGGCAGCTGGGGTGGTAGTAACTTGACTTTTAGGCAAGCGGTCTTAGCACCTCCAGGCTAATTCCTGTGCTTTTTCTGCCAGCTAAAATGACAGGATGGGGACCAGTGGCAGGGATCAAAATAATGACTGTACACAGATCTCTTCACTGTCATGCTTATTGGCATCTTGTTGGTTTTATAGTATTCAATTAGTTGTGAGCAAAGTTGGTGCCTGGATGCAACCTTGTGAGACAATAAGTTAAGGATTTAAGTGGATTTGTGTGGTTGCTTGACTGGAGCAAGTAAGGTGCACTGCTGTATCGTCATTTCATTCCAGCATTGTTATTCAGAGGTATGACAGTAGTAACTCACTTACCTTGAAAGTGAGGAGGAATTGAACCTTGTAATGAGGGTGAAAGAGGAGAGCGCAAAAAATGGTCTGAAGCTCAACATCAAAAAAACGAAGATCATGGCCACTGGTCCCATCACCTCCTGGCAAATAGAAGGGGAAAATATGGAGGCAGTGACAGATTTTACTTTCTTGGGCTCCATGATCACTGCAGATGGGGACAGCAGCCACGAAATTAAAAGACGCCTGCTTCTTGGGAGGAAAGCGATGACAAACCTAGACAGCATCTTAAAAAGCAGAGACATCACCTTGCTGACAAAGGTCCGCATAGTCAAAGCTATGGTTTTTCCAGTAGCGATGTATGGAAGTGAGAGCTGGACCGTAAAGAAGGCTGACTGCCGAAGAATTGATGCTTTTGAATTGTGGTGCTGGAGGAGACTCTTGAGAGTCCCCTGGACTGCAAGGAGAACAAACCTATCCATTCTGAAAGAAATCAACCCCGAGGGCTCACTGGAAGGACAGATCCTGAAGCTGAGGCTCCAATACTTTGGCCATCTCATGAGAAGAGAAGACTCCCTGGAAAAGACCCTGATGTTGGGAAAGTGTGAAGGCAAGAGGAGAAGGGGACGACAGAGGACGAGATGGTTGGACAGTGTCATCGAAGCCACCAACATGAATTTGACCAAACTCCGGGAGGCAGTGGAAGACAGGAGGGCCTGGCATGCTCTGGTCCATGGGGCCACGAAGAGTCGGACATGACTTAACAACTAAAGAGAGAGAGAGATGACAGTAGCCAACCTTAAAACATATTTCCAGTGCCTCATGATACCTGTTTGGCATGGCTGCTGTGTTCTATAGACTCAATAATCATTCATTGCTCTTCAAGCTGTGAATCTAGATGATTATGACTCTCTGTTGCTATTAATGTTGCCTCATCTCAACTTTCAATTCTATTTTCTCCTCTATCCTGCTTTTCACCTGTAGTGCAGCCACTTTACATGTACAATCTGCCTGCCCTGATCAATACACTGCGAAATATTAATGAACTCCACATCTGGCAGATGCTGGCTAGAATTTTGTTTTTTCGCTCTGATCAAGCCCAGTTGCACTTGTGGATCAACACAAGGAGGTCTCTTGCATCTCCTTGTTTAAGCATAAACTCTATTATTCCCAATGGGGTAATATCTGTTTGGGTGCCCATGGTAGTAGCATATAGAGTGATGGACCAGGACTCAGGAAGCCTGGGGTTTGAATCCCCGCTCAGCCTTGGAAACTGACTGAGGGGAGTGGATCTGGTAAAACCACTCCTTAAATAACTCACTTACCTTGAAAGCCCTATTAGGGTCACTATAAGTCAGTTCCGACTTGACGGCACAGAACAACAGCAATCCCCATCTACAGTATAGCAAGCCAGAGAATGTTCAGAATTGTAGTGGCAGAGCATAATACTCTACTGGCATTGCAGCCAGATTCTGACCACTGCAACCAGTGTTTTTGCAGTATTTTCTTCCGTAGTACCGCTAAGCATTGTGAAAGCTGCTACATTGCTGCAGCAGAGGCTAATATACAATTCAGTGTCCAGAAGACTTTTTTCCTTGCAGGAGAAACCTCTACATGTGAAATTAGATAGGTGCAGCTGCCAAAGTCAACCTATCAATCTAAGTTCCTCTCAGGACTACTTGGTGCAGGAAGCAAAAGGAATGAAAAGCAGAAGGTTGGGATGGGAGATGAGGATTAGGACTAGATGCAGTTAAGGATCACAGCATTGGGGCTGAGGAAGAATCCAAGAAGGAGCACAAATTGCCATCTAGCTCCCAACATAGGTCATCCACCAAGCCTATCAAAGCTGTCTCCATCCCATAACCAGGCCTGAAGCCAGATTGAAATGGATCCAGATAATCCATTTCATCCCAGAACCCTTTAATGCTAAGGGCCAGTACATATGTCCTTGAATACAGAATGCTGAATACAGAACTAGACATTATAAGTTAGATATCCATTACTGTAACTCTGGGACAGTGCCTTATTGTAAGGAAGGATGGATTCTTAACTAGACGCACTTATAGCTAAATCACATGTGAAAGAAACAACAGGATGCTTAACAACACGTGATTTAGCTGTTAGTCGGTGCCATTTTTCTCTCACTTACAGCCTTTAGTAGGATCAAAAATCAGCTCATAGCCTTCCCTGAGTGTGTTGTGGGAGCACATTCAGAGTACCTTCAGTACAACAAATCCAGAGGCTCTTACTATAATGCTAGCTGAGTCTGCCCATAACTCTTAAGTTGAGTTTATCCTCTCTATAGGAAAATATTGGGTTCTTATTCATAAAATGGCCAACTCAGTCTTGAAAGTGAGAGGGACATGAATGTAGTATATTTTAGCCCCTTGCCTGCAGACCAGGAGGGCATACTCTACACAGAAATGTTTGTTTTTGTAAATCTATAACAAAAAGAAACTGGTACATCCACCAAAACTATTAGGCAAGAATAGACTCTGATCCCAGGATGTAAAAATTATAATAATATGCACTTTATTCCAAATTAAAAGCCCGGTGTATTTCAATTTAGCAGTTTCATCCTTCTTCAAGGGCTATATTACATGAAATAAAACAGGGGGGAAAGCCGTTTATATATCATTTTTTCTAGGGAGAACATTTTAAACTTTTCATACAGTTGTATTGTACAAATAAATATATTCGCTTACATAAAATTTATAATTTAAACAGGTCTATTAGCACAGCACATTCCATATTAAAAATAAAGCTTCATTACATGTTACTGTGAGGAGGTCAAAATACATACTGTGGATATAGCACTTTTGTTAGCTATATTTAGAGAGACATCTCCCTGCCTTGAATATTACATTATAAAATTTGAATAAACTTAACGAAACACCTAGACATAACAGGATCATCAGGAAGGCAGGACGTCCAGTGTTCTGATAACACAGTAAGGTGCTATTACCTTTCCTGTCAGAAGCATGGTGGTCTTTTTCCAAGTGCTTATTTTCATCTTATAAATGTGCCTAATCCTATATTCTACAGCAGATGCAAGCTTGGCGCTTTCGTGTGCTTTGAGATATCTTATCAGTATTTGATGAGTACCAATGGAGTTGGGCAATGAAAGAATTAATTTCAAATTTATTAACAGGAGCAAGATTAATGGTAGCAAGGATAGTAGGGAAGTCCCCCCCCCCCGCATTAGATGAATGATATAAAGAAGATTGGAATATAGGCATTAATGATAAATTAATGTGTAATATTAAACTAAAGAAGGCTGAGATAAATAAGAATATTTTTATTGATTTTTTGGAGAGATCTTATCAACTTTGTATTAATAATGGGGAAGGGTTGTACACCTTCACAATAATTAGTGCGGTTTTGGAAAATCAACAGGGCACTGTAAATGGAGGGGAAAAATGGCGATGTCTCCAGATGGTCCCAGCAGAGGGAGCACATTATGCACTATTGTATTGTTTATTGTTGGGTTATTAAGGTTTTTTGGGGGGTGGTTGTTATATTTTCTTCTTTGGTCTCTTTTTTCTTTTAGTTTTAAAAATAAAAAAGTATATAAAAAAGAGCGATCACCGTCTGCCTTGCCTCAGGATCATGCAGTTTCCTTTCAGCCATTCTGCAACTTCTGAATAAGTGCCGAATATCTATACTTGTGTAGAATGTAATTTATTCATCCGAATTGTGTAGGGATTAACACTCAAAGTGAGTAGCACAGGTGATGGCCCAGCAGCTTATCACTAACTTGATTTGGAGTTCACTGTTCATTCCCAAGATTTTCACTTTTAAAATAGCATTCAAAGAGTAAAACATTTTGTCTCTCTGATCAACAATTCAGGCTGCATGAAATGATCAAGCCTAGTCTTTTATGTGGTGTTCTGATAATGAGTGAACAAAAATATAGATACTGTGTTGTTGAGAATTTTGATTATAACGTGTATTCTCATATCAGCCATTTTACATTTAACGATACAACATTAATATTTAATACATTTTCATATCAAAATCTCAAAAAAACCACCCTGTTCTCGCATGTCTTTAGCACTATATGTCCATCTTACTGCAGGTAAAAGAGGGGCGCAAGATGTTTTGATGAATGAGTGTTTCTTTTTTAAGGAGGTTGCATCTGAGCCAGTCAGTTGCTTTCTAAGCGCACACCACTGCTTCTGTTCTTGAAATCCTTTTGTCAAGTGGTGCATCGCAGTCCAGTTTTTTTAAAAAAAGTGAGACACTTCAATGGCTACCAACTGCAAAAAGGATCACCAGTGAAGTGTGGGTAGGACATGATTTCTATGATTCATTCAGTTTTCTTTGAACCGGAGACAGCTCTCAAAATGAATCGGGCACTGGACTGTCGCTTGGGAGTGTCTTTTGTAGGATGATAAAACATCACATGATCTATGACCTCTGTTCTCTGTGTCTGTTGGAATCTGTCTTGGTTCCTGTTGTAGGTTCCATCTGTTGTTCAGATGGAAAACCAAACCCTGAAAGTGCTTTCTTTTCATGGTTACTTCTAGCAGAGGTGTAAATCTGTGGAATAGCGGAGTCTGGATCCTTGCCTTGTTTAGTGCTACATTTTGAGAGGGACTGTAGCTCCCCTGGGAACTTGGCATGTCAAGAAATAAAAAAATATAACACAGTCCTTCTGCAGAAATTTGGTACATTACATTAGAGACAGGACCTCCCTGAAGTATAAGTGTCCCAAAATTCCTGGATGTGATTATCCCTAAAAGTCATGCAAAGAGGATATATATTCCAGTATATCTCTGTCCTTCATTCATTCAGTGCTCGCTCCAGGATTTGAGTGAATGGTCCTTTGCCATGGTACCCTGGGCATCCCTCTTTATCCTTATTCATGTCTTGTCTTTTTTGTAGACAATGCAATTTGGTCTTTGGCCACAGTTTTGTGAAATATCATCATAATGTTTAATTACAATATTTAATCAGGGTTTTTCTTTTGGAGGTCCAATGTTTGTTTTCTAAGGAGGAGGAGAAACATTCATGGTGAATGAATCATTGAAGATCAGGAAAACGTGAGAGGAGATGCAAGGCACTAGTGGCCGATAAACCTAAACTTGTGTTCCTAAAGGCGTGGATGCATCTTATTAAACAATAATCTGTTTAAACCATGTACATGAACACAAATGGAAACAAAAAGTGTCCTGTCTTTCAAAAGGAAAGCATGTTTTCTCTCTCTGTATGTGTGTGTTGCAAAGGGGAATAAATGTCTTCTTTTTGTGGAGTCCCAGAATATTTAGAAGAAGAAATAATCTGTATTGTTTGCCAGTTTGATACTTTTGTCTACTGCCTTCCCACCCAGTGGTGCTCAAAGCAGTTATCAATGGAAACATAACACAATTCAGCAGTGAAGTATTGAAATTAAGCAGATAAAATAGATTTGTAAAACTTGATGAGAAACCCCGAATTAGGCAAGTTGTACCATTATTTATAATGTCTGTAACGAGTCAGCTTATTGGCTTAATGCCTATCTCAATAAAACGTCTTTGCAGACTGAGGAAGGTTACCTAGGCAGCAGCTCCAGTCCTTCGACAAACTTCTGCTTATCTCTGTAGTTGAAATAGCTCATCTGTTGACCCCTTCATTGTGTGATTTTTCATTTTAATGCGCTCCTTTGCTTGCAGAATCTGGTTAGGAACCAAAAAATTAAGTAGCTAAGAAAGCTTTTCCAAAGCTATTGTCATTGTGTTTCCATCATAGCTGCAAAATAGAGATGGCTGTGAATTTCAATAGATTGTATTTAAAAAAACAATAATTCAGCCTCTTAAAGGCTTGTCTGAATTCAAGTTTCTCAAGGAACGGGGAGTGGGATGAAACTGAACAACGTGTGTATGATTTTACATGTACTAAGGAAGTATGTGGTGTAGTGGAGAGAGTGACAGACTAGGGCTCTGGAAACCAGGGTTCAAATCCCCACTCAGCCATGGAAACTCACTGGGAGTATGGAACGAGTAAAACCACTCCTTAAACATCTCACTTACCTTGAAAGCCCTTTCAGGGTTGCTGTAAATTGGATTCTGACTTGGCAGCTCATAACAAACTAAGGAAGTCTGTGGATCTGTACTCTGTGTTACGGTGAAGAAAAAGACATCTAACTGCCACAAGTGCTCACAGCACAAAATGGCAGTGTGAGTTAGTAGACTGGCATTTTGTTGTGCAGAGAGCTGGAGTGTGGATTTCTGGACAATTGTAGTTTCCGTTACCGCTATAGGAGGAAAGAGCAGGCTGAGATATGTGGGACACAACTGGGAGGATTGCCAACCATACTTAAACCTGACTGCTTTGCTGACAGAAGGCCAAAGCCTTACCTAGGAGTGTTAATAGGCATGCCAGAACAGAACAGTGGTCTTGTGGGCTGAGGTAGGTGTGTGGCAGACAGGGACAGAACCATGGAGGAACAATTCTGCCTCTTCTTCTTCCACACTTCAATTTGAATTGGTTACTATGGATAGGACTTTGATTTTAAACTAAAGCAAAAAAATACACAAATTTCTTGCTTTTCCTTTTGGCTTCTTTCACCAATGCCCAAGAGAGAACCTATTAAATACAAATGATATATTTAAACAAAAGAGGGATGCCCCCAAATTTTGTCTTTTTTCATGTTTCCTTTTTCATTCAACTTTTTTCTCACCCTTTGTCAAATTGCCCGGGAAATTTTTTTTTCAGACAATAACTTCGTGAGGGCTGCTGCTGACAGCCAGTCAGAATGTTCAAGGGGGAGCAGGCTTTTTGAATTAGTAAAAAGGCCTGAATTGGTTGGAACCCAGTGAGGAAGAGTCTCCTCTTTGTATGCTTCATGAGTGTCTATGCTGCCTGCCTGCCTGCCTGCCTTGTTTGATTCTCTGTTGCCTTGTTCTGCTTTTTTGGAGTGTCAGTGCAGCACAGAGGAAGAATTGAAGAAATGACACATGTTACTCTGTGCTGCAGTGCTAGAAGAGTGAATAGCAAATCAGCAGGAGTTTTGCAGGTTATGACCAGCCTTGAGGCAATGCTCA
Organism: Intellagama lesueurii; assembly: GCA_037013535.1. Lineage (NCBI taxonomy): Eukaryota > Metazoa > Chordata > Lepidosauria > Squamata > Agamidae > Intellagama > Intellagama lesueurii. The sequence continues at coordinate 6,946,309 of JBAJHW010000004.1, forward strand.
GTGCTGCAGTACCTATGGGAGGTGGAATGGGGAGGCAGAAGAGATGGAGGTAGGAGTAGTTACTGTCTTCTTTTACTTTTATTCTTTTTTTATACCTCCACGTTGCCTCCAGGAAGCAGAGTGAGGAGTCAAGAGAGAAGGCGGTAGGAGCACTCTCTGCATTTTATAATTGTAACTCTTTTAAAAAATATTTTCACAGTGCCTATAGGAGGCGGGGAAGAGACATGAGGCCAAGAGAAATCTCTGCTTTTTATACTTCAAGTTTTTATTTTACACTTTTAAGTGTATGTTGGAAGAGAAAAGTGCTGTGTACTCTTACACAGCCAGCCACCATGGTAAAAAAGGGGGTTTTCTCCACTCCTTCCCTGTCATGTTACATTCTTTGTAGAAGGCTGTAAATGCAGAAGGTATTACATGGGCTAAAAGCAACTTTCTTCCATTTATTTGCCCTTCATCTTCACCAGGACACTAGTCTTGGGGGAGAGCATTAATATTCCTGTTTCCTCTTTAAATACCATGGGCATGTATAGATGTGTAAATTAGCTGAGAAAATCTCTTGTCTGAATTGGGCTGTGCAATGCATTAATTTTAAGTTTCACAAAAGGCAAGCACTTGGCTGCCCTTGTACAACACATGTAATACACAGCCTCTGTAGAATCCAAAAGATTATGCTCAATGTCATTACAGGGGTAGCATCTGTGTCAAATATCGATGTTTTCAAATATATCATGCTTGTGCATGTTCATGCAGAGATACTGTTTACAGATTTTCAGTGTTGCATCATACATAATTGTTGCTTTTTACAACAGACAGTGGTAAGCATTATAAATATCATCATCATCATACTAATAATAATCATAATCTTAGAAAAGCAGAGCTGGAAGGGACCCTGTGGATTATCGAGTCCAGCCCCAGTCAAGGAGACACCACTGGGGAATCAAACTCCCAAACTCTGGCTCCGCAGCCAAAGACCTAAGCCACTGAGATATCCATTATGTTTCCCACCTATCTATTTCTCCCTTCTTAAACTTCTTTTCTGTTTTTTTTTTCTTTTTCTTTGATCCTTCCATCATTTTATCTTTAGTCCCTAATTGGAACTCCTGAATCCTGTTAATATTTTCTTCTTCTTTTCTCTTTTCATGTTTTTTAATTTTTTAAAAAAATCACTATGTTGTGACATGTATTGCCACATGGGATCTTGCAAATAAATTTTGACTTGCAAATTGCCCAGAGTAGTGCATGCACTAATGGGGCAATATATAAATCGAATAAATAAAACAAACTTTAGGGACTGATGACTTTTTAATGATAAAATTGGCTCTTTAAATAGCCTTTGATTATGTTGCTATGCCAAATGATGAGCCAAAGAATTCAGCCCATGTAGAAGGTCTTTGCGAAAGCTCACTTAAATCAGTTGGACATAGAAATTAAAACGTGGCTCCCTTCCATTTCATTGAGGCAGAGGAGTCGTGGTATTTTGCATGTAAAATGCCTCTAGGATTTAAATGGTTCCAGTCTGGAACGATCATTATGAAACAATGTAAGGTACAAGAAATGGAGAACAGAGTCTAAGTGAAAATTACCTCTTTCTTTTGTGCTATCTCTCTTTAGTCAAACAAAAAAACAAACCTTTCCATTTGGATTGGTGAAATCTTAGGACAGAATGCCGTTTTCTGTTTCATTGTGAAGTTCTACAACTTCCCATTACCATTAAATAGAATCTTCCAAACTGCCGTTCCCTGCCAGAAAGCTTACATTTACAACCAACCTTATTCTTCTTCAAATTGTTCACTGGTTACCGAAATATTTAATTTCATGATGACCAAAATCCTGTTGCTTAGTGTAAGAAAATTTGTAACTTTCTGTCCGTTTCTAACCATGAAATATAAACATCCCCACTGGGATTCTTAGGAGCATGGAAGAATGCACCAAGCCAGCTTGTGAACCTACCCCCAGGAATCGTGGCAAATGCTCTTTATTTGCCAGCTAGGAATGACCTGAAAATTATGGGTTTTCTCATGCTGAGCAACAGCATATGTATTTTTTTTTTAAAAAACCTAGTAAGCTATAAATCAGATACAAGATAAATCCATCACAGTTTTCCCTTCCCTTCCTGCTCCTTATGCAGTTTTGGAGTTGTGTTCAAGGGTGTTTTACCATGGCTTCTATTAGGGTTATAAATCTTCCACTCTTTTCATTCTCACAAGTGAGAACAAAAAATTTTTTTCAAAGTTTTTGGGCATTTTCTGTACGTCAGCATTATTATTATTATTATTATTATTACAAAAAAAAAATCAATTTGAGAAGTGTTTTTGGCATTATAATTAAAGAGCTACATTTTGCACAAAGACATATATTTTACTCAAAAAGCCTTTATTTTACACCTAATATGATTTTTTTGCACAAAGTGCAAACGTTTTCTGCGAAAAAGGAATCATCTTACTTCTCCTTCTTCTTTTGCAGCTGCTGAAAAAAGAGTGGTAGCTTTTTTGTTCTTATGCAGGAGTGAAAAATATGTCACAGAAAGAAACCATTTTTTCTATGGGGCGTCTTGATGTCTCATGAAATCCTTGTGTTGATAAAGTATTTGTTACTTCCTTTACATGTGCTGCTACTAATGCTACTACTAACACCACCACCCTCAAGGATGATGTTGATGATGATGTTCACTAAAAGTGTGAATGGCTGTATTTCCTGTGAGTATTTTGAATGCTCGCTCATGGAACCCTCTTCTGACAGCATCACTCCTCCATTTTAGATTTCCTTTAATTTGTTTTTTTACTTCTGAAGGACATGCTTTGCTGCTCCAGGGGGCGATTTTGTACCTATCAAAACTTATATGCATCACTTCTGCATTCTTCAGTGCTAAGTGTGAAAACAAAAGTTTTCTTTCTGAGCAAGATCAATGGAAATTAGAAGTTCAGACTTTGCAAAAAAAAAAAAAAGGCTCATGTTCTTTCTGACAGTTTTATAAGAAACAGAAACTATATCAAATTCATGAACTTGCATGATGCCACTGACATGTGTGATGATTTTGGGTGAAGCATTTTATCTTTTTCTCAATGTACCTCTTATAAACAAGAAAACATTATTCCAGGAAGGGGACACCAGCGGTCTCTTGAGAGTGCATAAGTGTGCAGGTAATTTTGTACAATGTTATAAAAGATCCAACCCTCCCCAAATACATGCTTTTAACACCTCCACTCTCCATGTAGAAGAGTACTATTACTTTAGCACCAACGGTGTGCTAGATTCTATGTTGTTCCACATATTTTCGGTATTCACTTTTCTTTCCGAAGAGAGGAACAACAGTGATTGAAAAGTTTAACATTTTCAAGCAGTGAAAATTATACCCTAAATTCATAGTTTCCTGTTGAGCTGAGGGCTTACATCCCAGTCCAAATATATGCATATGTGCAATTTCTTAGGTAATGATGGAATGAAAGAAAACCTATGTGGATAAACAGTTCATTCAGGTATTCCATTACAGATTCAATGCTACCATTTCCTCAAAGAAGCAATTCCATGGAAGGGGGGCAATTCCGCCACTCCTTGCTCTTGTACTCTTTCTGTAGTAGATTTCTGGGTGGTGCCAGGGGACCAAGGAAGCGAGACGATAAGAGGCCCTGCTGTGCCAGTGAAGCTTGGTAGCATAATGTTAAATTTGATCCATTGATGCTATAATGCCCCAACTGGATTTAATCTGAAAATGCTCTGTAGATATTGTAAGCACAGGCAATCTATGGGTTGAATCCAAACCTAGTCGTAGTTAGATTAAGCTTGCTGAAATACATAGGCCCAATTTAAAAATCTCATTCAGTTCAACAAATCTGCTCTGTGTACGGCGCCAGACTTTGGGTTTAACCCTAAATGTTTGACTCAGACTTTACAAGCGATGCAGTTCCTCAGAAGGAAAGCTGAATTCTCATTGTTGCCTCTGCTTGCAATGGCTGTCATGAACTGAAGCTATATCCAAGTGAACAGGAGGCAAACGAACAAATTAATAGTGAAAGCCATCTAAATCAGAGCTAGTAGAAGAGGTTTCTAAAAATAGAACTTGGGGAAGAGGAGGATGCTTGTTCAGTCAAGGCATGTGTCCGTCATCATTGGGAGCGTTTCCATTTTGTCATCATTAATGCTAGCTTTCTTGAAATGGTTTCGTAAAGGCTCAACCCAATCTTTTTTTGAAAGTGGCTTCCGTATGAGTTCTGTGACACCGTGCGCAGTGGGATAATTGGCAAGGCTAAACAGTACAGTTGCTGTGTTAAATAACAGTCCATATAAAAGGTAATGCCTAGGTAAGAGCAAGAGAGAACAGGTATGCACTTTTCCACTGAAATACGGAACAAAACAATGTCAGTCAAGAGTCGCTGCTATGCAAACAATCTACAGCACATGGGAGAAAATCAGAACAGCTTAAGTTTTGTATATAGGGTGTGACATAAGGCAGGTTTTTTTTAAAAAAAAGCAGTAGGGCTGTGAACTAAAAATGTTGTGACCCTTCCTCTTTTAATTTATGTTTCTAATAAATTTTCCAAATTGGAGTGAATAATGCATGTGAATCAACATTATCATTCTTTCTTTCAGAGAGCTTTTATCTTTATTTTAACATCATTAATTATGGTTTTCCAATGATACAGCATTTTTGCTGTATCTGTCTTTCTGTCTGTCTATCCAAATTTATTTCCTCATAATTCTTCTGTAAATCTGGAAGCTTTAGATCTGATAAGGAACTCCTACATTTAAAAAATTGGTTGTAGTTACAGAATTAAAGGTGGGGATCTAACAGGCATCTAGGACAGACTTTTGTTTTCTGCCACAATCAGCCCTTTTAATGATTGTACAGTTTAAGAATTATAAAGGTGATCTAAGGGGTAACACCAGCTGTAGGATAGGCACAGCTACTCTCAGGTGAAAAGCTAAAGGTGAAACTGCTCTGTGCTGTAATGAGACAAAAACCCTTATAAATAGCGATGCATGATTACATTTAGAATAATGAATTCATGCCCGTGCTTGGCTTTATCTCTCCAGTGTAGCTGGTTTAATTAACAGACCTGTTTTTGATGGAACTTTTGTTTTTCTAGATGTATTATGCTATTACCTTCACATCCGATAATAAAACTCCAGTGGTAATAAAAGCCATAAGTGGGTTGTAATAGACATCTTAGGTCAGCGCTATGCCATCCTTTCAGTGTGAACCTTCTCCCAACTTTTCCATTTCTCTGGCTGTGTTTTATAATATAATGACTAATCGTCTAGATCAGGGTCAAGTGAAGAGAAGACCTCTTGCAAAGGTACAGATGCATTAATGAGATAATTACAAGGAAGAGAGAGAGAGAGATTGAGAATCAGGGCTGCCGGGCTTCCTGTGCATTTCTGTTTTCTTTTCCAAGAGGCTGGCGATACAGAAATGACTTCCATATATATAATCATGTAGGGAGCTGCCACAGAGAGCATCAATGTATAAGAGCAACTGGCTTCTGAAAACTGTGAAAACCTTGTTTATATGTATGTAAAGTGGAACAATTTGTCAGCGAGAAGGCACAATAAGGCAGAAAATCTGGCGGCTGTTCTTTTTATTCTTTTTCCCTGCCTTTGTGTTTTCAAAAGAACCTATATAGAGAGTCCAGAAAATCTCTCTGTTGTACCTAAAGGTAGAAACAGAAGATAAAGGAATATATGAAATATATATAGGACCCAAATATTGAAATATATTCCCCTCCATGCACAGTCCTATTCCTGCTAGCTGGCACGGGCTACTTATATATCCTATAGGACTGCTAAATTCTTTAAATGAGCCATGAAAAGATAGAACTTAGTGCCTGCTTCACAAGTTCTTCAAGTTACCGTATTTTTCAGTTTATAAGACGCCCCCACCAATTTTCTAACCCCAAAATTAAGAAAACTTAGCTTTGAGGATTCAGCCTCTGAGCTCAGAACGTCAGACATTTTGTCTCTGTTGAATCTTGAGCCTACAGGCTCCACCTCCAAGGAGGTGTGTTCCAATTGGTTTGTTCAGGGTCAGCTGACATCAGTTCCATAAGGCTCCTGATTGGAAGAAGCGAAGTCTCCTGACTGTAGGAAGCTAAGCCTAGTGACTGAAGGAAGCCTGTTTACAGAGGCAAGGTATGTGCCGTTTTGTTCTCTTCTCAGCTTACTTCTGTGTAAAAGACGCCCCTCAATTATTAGGGTAATGATTTTAGGAAAAAATAGTGTCTTATAGAAGGAAAAATATGGTAATCCCACATCTTGATTCATTTTTTGAGAACACTTGTTATATTTTATTACTATTGTTTTATCATTTTATGCTTGTTTTATGTACTTACATGAGATGCCAAATACTATTTTTAAGATTGGTTTATTTTATGTTCTTGCATATAGCCTGATTAGCTACAAAGCAATAAAGTATTCCTGTATTGAAAGATACAAGCATCAAAACTTTGTACAGTTATGGTTTGTTCAATACTGAAAAAGAAACCTCATAAAATTTCAAAGGGTGGATATGGCAGGAAGCACAGTCGTTATGGCAAAGAGCTGCTGTTTGAACAATCCTCTGTAGATTTGTCAAGTCCCGTTTTAAAATTGTATATGTCCATGATAATATCTGCATTGCTGAGTCCTATAATTCATTGATTTGTTACCTTCGTATCCCCTCTTCCCACCAAATGGTGCTTAATTATGTTCCGTAAAGAAAAAAAACTTGATTTTATTTCTCCTGAATCTACTATAAATCAATCTCAGTTCTGGAGGCTGGAGAAAAAATATACTTCTGCCCATTTTCACCAAACCATGCTTAGAGAGGATTTAGTTGTTCATAGCATGCTCCATTTGGCAGATAAGTCTTGAAGTACGGAAAAGCTTGAAAGACAACTTAAGGGAGGCTTAGAAAATCTTTTGGTGTGGGTATACTGGTGTTCATTATCTATGTAATAAATTGCAGACCATGATATATTGCCATAGGAATCTCTTCCCATTGATTCATAAATCTGTAATTAGCTCTGATTGTTATAATGCTTGCTGCGGTTAGTGTTCATTTTGATTAAGCACTATCTGGTTGGAAGTTACTAATACGTAGAACCTCTGCGGTTTTATGGACCTCTGTCTGGGTCCATCCAGGGTCCATGACATTATGTATCCATTTCCAGTTCACTGGGGGAAAAAATAATTCAAAAAAATCTATTAGCTCCATTTTGGTGACACAACAGACCTTAAAATTGCAGCCAGAATCTAAGCAGGCAGTGAATGTGTACTATCACACCAAAAAGTGAAAAGAGGAAAGGGGAAAACAGAGGGAGAGGAAAGACAGCTTGTAATAGCATAATGATGTGGCCTATCCAATCACTAAGTTTGAGAAGGACACAAACAAATAATTACTGCAAAGGAAATCAGGAAACATTTCTGGGGAGACTGTTACCGTATTTTTCCGTCTATAAGACGCTACTTTTTCCTAAAATCATTACCCTAAAAATTGAGGGGCATCTTTTACACGGAAGTAAGCTGAGATAACTGAGGAGAGAACAATACGGCACATACCTTGCCTCTGTAAAGCCACTAGGCTTAGTTACCTACAGTCAGGAGACTTAGCTTCCTCCAATCACGAACCTTATAGAACTGACGTCAGCTGATCCTGAACAAACCAATTGGAACACACCTCATTGGAGGTGGAGACTGTAGGCTCAGATTCAACAGGGACTCGTAATGTTCAACGTTCTGACCCCAGAGGCTGAATCCTCAAAGCTAGGTTTTCTTAATTTTGGGGTTAGAAAATTGGGGGGGGGGGGAGCATCTTATAAATGGGTGTGTGTTATAAATGGAAAAATATGGTAGTTTACACCATCAATCATCCAACACTAATAGGGTAATTTATTTCTTTTGCTGTTCCTTTGCCTGTATGTGAAAGGAAAGTTCAGTATAGTAAGACCCCGTGTCCACGGGATGAGTATCTGCTGATTCAGTAATCTGAATCTGAAAATATTAAAAATATTAAAAGAAAAATCCTATGTATAGGAAATGTATATTTCTAAAGTTGAAGTCACCAGAACTGGCCACTAGAGGGAGTCAGAGACCATGCTGTGTATAGCAGTGGTCCCCAACCTTGGGCCTCCAGATGTTCTTGGACTACAACTCCCAGAAGATTTCATCACCACCTCTGCTGGCCAGGATTTCTAGGAGTTGAAGTCCAAGAACATCTGGAGGCCCAAGGTTGGGAACCACTGGTGTATAGAGTTCACTATTAAAATAGTGTTCGCTATAATCTGTGTTTTTCCCCACAGATACAGGGGTCCTACTGTATTATTAAGAGGGAGAGACAACTGCTCTCTTGGCCACCATGTGTGGAAGATGTCTCCTAAGTGTTTCCTGTCATGTTTAAGGGATCAACAAATTGCATGTTCATTCACCCATGGAGCCAAGTTGGACCATGCCTTGAATCTGAAAAACAAGGGAGAATGTAGATTATGAGGGATGCTTTTCTACCTTCTGCGTAGGAATAAGTTTTGTTGGCATGCCAACAATTTAACTTTGCATGCAAAGCAAAACTGAAAGAGGATTTTAGAGGCCCAACTGTGGTAGCTGGTCATTACTTTAATGAGAATTTCACACTATGCTTTCCAACCACTCTATAGTTGGAGAAAAAGAAATTTAATTTTTAATAGAGAATTTAACTTGTCTTTAGACTATCCCTGCACTATCAAGCTGATTCATTGTTTTAAAATTTATAACTTTCATTAGCCAAATGTCAGCATATCCAAAATACAAGGCAAAATTGTAGTTGGAATGAAGGATGAATAGTCTTAAAAGCTAAAGATGGACAAGATGATTTTGTAGCCAGTCCTGAACACTAATTTTGAAACTGCCTTTCATGAACAACTTGTTTTTAAAACTTGAGCCTTCTTTAAGCCTTATGGATATAGGAGATATTTTACAGCAGTTTGTAAAAATATGTAAAACTATTTATGTTCAGTTAAACTCCTACCATTTTGAATTCTCTTCCTGTTCTAATAAATTATTATGACATAAAATCTGCTTTCAGTAGAAAATAGTATTGTGTATGTTGCTTGATCGTGAGGGCTTAGATGACACTCAGCCAAAACTTAGGTGGTGTTCAGCTGAACACATTGGTCTACTGCTGGATGGAGCAATGTCTCATTCAGTGTACGGAAACTTCAGACGTTTATAGATCTCTGCTAAAACATAGTCTTTCAGTTTGGGTTTGAGATGCTATGAAAGTGAAATTGGAGTCATTATTCTGCACTCTAGAGGCATCATCATCATCATGGGTTTTAAAAGCATGAAATCTATTTTTGCACATGTGAAGGAAGCCCCAATCTAAGAATAATGGAATGCAGGGATGTAAGGAATACTCACTAGCCAGAATCCAGTTTTTCAAGACATAAGGTAAATGTTGTGAATGGGGCGAGCATGCCACCCTAGCGGCAAGGGCTTCACAAGGCCACTGTGCAATCAGTCATGTGGTTCTTGATTGACTGCACAATGTGCCACTGGAAGTGCTTCATGGATAGCACGTCTGCCTTGGTGAAATAGTAACTACTGTACACATCACAGCGAGTGATGCCCACAGAGCTCCACATCTGGATTTCCACCACTAAATTATTCATTTTCATCCTTATTCCTTTTAAGATGTCTCAACATCCTAAGATACCTCCGTGTTAAATCTTTGCCTTCCGGGCAAAGTGAGAAATGGAGCCACAATTTGTTTTTCTTGGTTTCCCTATTAAATTCTATTGAACAACCACATTACTATCTTGTTCCATGTGGGACAAAACTGAAGATTAAAAACTGAAGGTTTTGCTGATTTCAACAGACTGCAAACATATCTTTGTGGCATGTCAATTATAAGAGCAATTAAAACATTTAATTTTCCCATTTAGAAGAAAAAACGGTGGTTTGTGGCAAGTTATGTTGCAGAGTTTGGAATTTCTAGTAAAATTCCTTTTGCTGCACAGTAGACGTACAGAGACTAACAGAGGAAAAGAGTTTCACGTTCCCCAGAGTCCACTACTTTCTCATTAACTGGCACTGAAAGTCTCAAAAACCCACTCTGCGACATTTGTAGGAGAAAGAATAAAAAGCATGTCTTTACTTACAGTTACTTGAAATTACAAACTTCTGTATATTGCTTTCTTTACTGCACACATACTTAGCAACCAGACAGATCACCAGCAAACAAAACAACACTGCCATCAACTGAGGAAAGAGGGGAAAAAGAACACTGAGCAGAAAGTTGGGGGTCTCTTTGAACTATTGGTTAGTGCTGGACAATCACCTCAACCCTCCCAATCACACCAACTACAGAGAGCATGCAAGGTTGCAAATAAAACTCCAACACGATGGAAGTGTGCTGTAAGCAACTGAAGGTCCTGGAGGTTTCCTTCATCTTTGAACAGCTCACAAAGTTTCAGTAAAGAGGTAGACTATTTGAATTCTCCCTCTCTGGCAGTATCCACGTCATAATTCTTTCTTCCAGAAACATAAAATCTTTATTAGAGCTCTAGGTTGGTTTTCCTCTGCTCTGAAAGAAAATAAAATCACAACATTAATAGCTTTTTGGATTCTTAATGGCCTGCCAGCTGATATCTCTTGAGGGAAGGTCTTTGCCTGTAGGTCATCCGTGGGGAAAAGCCGAGCCACCTCCATTCCAAACATTTGCTTCTAATAAATAAGTTGTTTTCAGCTGCTGTTTCCAAGTTAACATTTGTGCTTGGTAATGAAGAAGTCTACGGTTTGCCTGTGCCAGCATTACTAAAGTGATCTTTTTTCTGTTCCTCTTCTTTTTTGTAGCTGCTTCTTTTGTTACTGGTTTTATTTTATTTTACAGTTGCAAAAGGAACAGAGAATATCCTTCCTAAAATTTCACACTCTTTTGCATCCACCGCAGAGGCTGTGTTACCATCAGGTTGAGTTGTATTTCACTTTTGAAAGGACAATAGCCACGTCATAATTAGGTGGGTTTTTTAATATATATATATATATATATATTCCCCTAGAAATGCAGAAGAATTTCTAATTAGACCAGCCAGTCTTCAAACAGCAGCTGCCCATGGATACGACTGGAACATCTCACATCAGTTCCTTGAAACACCCTGTATTAAAAATCAAAGTTATGTTCCAGAGCAAGAAGTGATGAAGGTCCCTTTGAGTAGTTAGAATGTTGGGTTTCATTCTTTTTTTTAATAAATAGAAAATCTGAGACTTTTGTTCTTTTGACTCAGATTGGCTTGTTTGTCTGGCACACTGCTATTTCACAGATGTTTGTGGGAAGAAGACTTTTAATAGCCATCAGTGCAAACAAACATAGATCTCTGTGTTGCATTTATTTATCTTCTGCCATATTTGTACCTTGTCATTTCCCCAAAGAACTTAGAATAGCAGATGTGAAGTTACTTTATATCTATCTATCTATCTATGAGGAACGTTTGGCTGGTAGCCAATTCAGGATCACCCAGTGAGCTTCATAGCTGAGCAGAGATTTGAACTTGGTCTGGTCCAGTACCCTGGCCACTATCTCATGCTGGATCTACCATTGTATTCCTGCCTTCCACTGTGGACCTCATATGTACACTGGCATTTAGTCTTAACAGTTTTGTAATATAGATTGACAGATGTGGCAGTGACAGATTTTACTTTCTTGGGCTCCATGATCACTGCAGATGGGGACAGCAGCCACGAAATTAAAAGATGCCTGCTTCTTGGGAGGAAAGCGATGACAAACCTAGACAGCATCTTAAAAAGCAGAGGCATCACCTTGCCAACAAGGGTCCACATAGTCAAAGCTATGGTTTTTCCAGTAGCGATGTATGGAAGTGAGAGCTGGACCATAAAGAAGGCTGACCGCCGAAGAATTGATGCTTTTGAATTGTGGTGCTAGAGGAGACTCTTGAGAATTCCCTGGACTGCAAAGAGAACAAACCTATCCATTTTGAAGGAAATCAACCCTGAGTGCTCACTGGAAGGACAGATCCTGAAGCTGAGGCTCCAATACTTTGGCCATCTCATGAGAAGAGAAGACTTCCTGGAAAAGACCCTGATGTTGGGAAAGTGTGAAGGCAAGAGGAGAAGGGGACGACAGAGGACGATGGTTGGACAGTGTCATCGAAGCTACCAACATGAATTTGACCAAACTCCGGGAGGCAGTGGAAGACAGGAGGGCCTGGCGTGCTCTGGTCCATGGGGTCATGAAGAGTCGGACACGACTTAACGACTAAACAACAACAACAATATAGATTAGACTGAGAGGGAGAGATGAGCACTAAGCCACCCAGTGAGCTTACAGCTAAGAGGGGGATTTAATTCTAGTTTCTCACGTTCGAGCCCAATACACTGCACCACATTGTCTTTTATGACATGTGTTTGTAATAGCTGGACGTCATTAATGCTCTTACATATTGCCATGTGTGATTAGTGAGTATCGGCTTTTGTCCAGTCCAGTAAAAGTGCACTGATGTCTGGAGATGTGCAGTAGATTTCAGAATATGTCAAAATCATTTCTTTTTAACTCAAGAGCATTTCTCATCAACATCCGCACGTGAAAGGCCAATAAAAGCAAGCACAGGACTCGGATTATGAGGCCATAACATGCATTAGAGGAGACAGAACAAAAATATTTCGGAAAGAACAATTGTTCCCTCTTTGATACCCAACCCTCTGAACGTTACTAACACTTGAACCACATTGTGGAAGACTGTCCAAGCGACACTCAAGCTGTTTGGTAAAACTAATCTTGCACTGTGGGATATTTTAGGCCAATAGGCATACATTTAGTTATAAGAGTGTTGTGCTTAAGGAAACTATGAGCTGGCTGGATAGTTTAGTAGTCTACGTATCTTGCTGCAGAGCCAGGGGTTGGGAGTTTGATTCCTCACTGTGCCTTCTGTGAGTTGAGTCAGCCTGTGTGGCCTTAGGCAAGCTGCACACAATCCTAGGATCCCTCCAGAAGAAGGGAAATGGTCATGGAATTCTCACTTCTGAGAATACTCTACCTGGACACCCTGAAAAGGGTCACCATGAGTCAGAATTTACTTGATGGCACATGATTATTATTAATAGATAGAACAATAAAAAACAGGTCAACACATTTCTATGTGTTCCTGTGAGGCACAACTGGCAGAATATTAATAATTGAAAATAATTTGACATTTATTGACCCGGACAAGACGGAGGTCCTGAGGGTCGGTGGCCCCTCCATTGGCGGCTTGGGAAACTCCCTCTGTTTTGGGGGGGTGACTCTCGCCGCGAAGAGTGAGGTTCGCAGCTTGGGAGTACATCTGGACCCGGTGCTTACCATGGAAACCCAGGTGGCGTCAGTGGTCCGTTCCGCCTATTACCATCTGTGGCGGATTGCCCAGCTGCGTCCCTATCTTGATGGCGGGGCCCTCACCACTCTGGTCCATGCGCTTGTAATCTTGAGATTAGACCACTGTAATGCGCTCTACGTGGGGCTACCTTTGAGATTGATGCGGAAGCTTCAGATGGTGCAGAATGCGGCAGCCAGACTACTTAGTGGAACGAGAAAACACCAGCATATCTCTCCCACTCTGGCTGCCTTGCATTGGCTGCCCATTCGTTTCCGCATTGATTTCAAAGTGTTAATGATGACATATAAAGCCCTAAACGGTTTAGGACCTCGATACCTAGCAGAATGCCTTCTCCCACCTAGATCTACTCGAGTCACTCGCTATAGCCAGGAAAGACGGCTGAGGGGCCTAACGCCGAGAGAGGCCCGGAAAGAAAGAACAAGAAACCGGGCCTTCTCAGCAGTGGCCCCTCGCCTTTGGAATAGCCTGCCGTCAGAGATCTGCCTGGCACCCTTGCTGGGTGTTTTTAAGAGCCAATTAAAGACTTGGCTCTTTAGGCAGGCCTTCCCTCCTGTCAATACTTGACTTTTACTTTCTACTTAATCTTTTGTTTCATATTTTCCATCTTGATTAATACTAATATTGTCAATGTAAATCGTTGTTTTAATTGTTTTTATGAATAATTTTATTGTGAGCCGCCCTGAATAGACATATGTCTAGAAGGGCGAGATAAAAATCTAATAAATAAATAAATAAATAAAATTTATAGCAGGTAGTGGCCCTCATCCTTGGTGCTTCTTGCCTGTTGGTGTCCTGATTTGATACTTTTAGAAGTGCAAAGCCTTAAAATGTTCTTGCTTCAATTACATGCTGCATTATATTCTCAACTAAGCACTATAGAAAATTCCAGTGAAGGAAGGTTACATCAGTCTTCTCTAGATTTTCTAACACAGTGTTAGTTTGTACGTACTTTCTGTTGAGAATCTGGTTCAGTTGATACATCTGGTTGTGTGGTCATCAAAGCAATGAGTGAGGCTTGGGTCACAAAGTGGAGAATGTAGTTGTCAATTTATTAATAAAGAGCTTAGTCCTGTGTGAGAATGGAAAGGTTAATTACTGTTTGAACAAGAGAGAAGGAAAGTTCAAGAAGACTAATTATTTGACTCCTTGCCATCTAAATCACAAGATTGTAGAGAGTACAATTAAGTAATATACTCTATTGATATAAGTCTATATTCTTGATATTCCAAGGCTAGATTTAGTGACAATTACGCATGTGCAGAATTCATAAGCTATGTAATAGCAAGAAGAGCTCAGATAAAAAAGCAAAGATAAATATTCATAAGTTGCACTAAGCAAGTCCTTGTTTCGTTTTTCGCAGATAAAACCACTGGACGATTCAGTGGTTTCCCCCTTCTTTCACCTTTCATTCCTGCAAAGCTGATGTGGGCATGAGAGTGGCTGTTCACCTGACACAAAAATCTTTATTTTTATGCAAAGAACATCACTTTTGAAAGTGAATTCCTGTGAGTTAAGACATCTCTGTAGACGGAATCTGTTGCATGCAGAGTTGCACGATTTGGTGTGTAACGGATAATGTCTACAGAGATTTCTTAACAATTCACCTCTAAAAATCATGCTGTTTGCATAACTGGCGAACTCACACACAGCCTGTGTGTGTTAACTGACAGACAACTCTGTCATCAGGAACAGATTGATTGAAAATGCCTTTAATCAGCAGTGATTTACCATCAATGAATGCTAATTTGCCACTAAAGGTGGACATCATACCTATTGAGAACACAGAGCTGTACAACAGGATTTCAGCCAGTATTTCATGGCTCTGTTGAAAATTACAAACTTCCCAGTCCATGAAAGCTTATACAGCGGTTAGTTTTTAAGATGTCAAAGGACTGTTTTAGTGTGTGATGTTTCCTCCTTGCTTAAAAGTTTTCCATTTGATCTTCAGCATCTTTAGTTGGGAGCAGACATTTGAATGATGGCTATGTTGTCAGGCTTTTTCTGAAGTCTGGTCAACATTACTGCCTCAGAATTTTCATTGAAGCTCCTAATGGTTTGTTCTACAGCTCTTCTCTCTGTTACATTCACATTGTTACTTCTGCGTTTGTCATTTGCAGAATAAAACACTTCATAATAATCAGACTGAAAACATCCTATTCTAGTCCATTTAAGTTCCATTCAGTCACATCAAATATTTCAGTGTTTAAATGTTCTGTTTTTTCTTTGACAAGCTTCTAAAAGGAATAGACATAATACAACATTTGATTGTCCCATTACATAACCTGTACTCTGGACAAGGGACTACTGTGAGTTATATTTGTCAAATTCTTTGTTCCATTTATATGTGTTGTGCAGCTTTAGATTTTCCTTTTATATCTGTGGACCATCAGCAGCTGAATATCCTTTCTGCTTCCATACAGTTGCCTCATTTTGTACTTCTCCCTGCTCTTCCCCAGTAGCAGATTGAATGCCTTCTAGTGTGGAAATCTCATCTTCCAGTACTATCTCTTATTTCCTTTTCAATTGTTTCAACATAGGATTTTTTTTTAAATGTCAGAAGACAATACCTGATGAAACTTAACATTGTTCAGGGCACACAACAAGCAAAGATTTAAAGGGACAATAAGTCAGAATTCTAAACACGACTTTTTTGTTACCTGCATGTCGGGACAAAGAGAATCCATTATAATAATCATTGTGAGGAAGCAGTGGAGGACAACAACAACAGAATCTCTTTCATAAGATCCTGTAAACCAAAAGGAAATTTAAACGTAGCCGAGGGACTCTGAAAGATCTATCTGGTTTGTTAATTTTTTTTTTTTTTTTTAGTTAGGCTATTTGACAGTTGTAATATATGTTTTTAAAATAGTTGAAAAAGAAAGCATTAATGCTTCCCTCAGCGTGATGGAGAAATAATTTATTTATTTATTTATTTATTATTGGATTTATATCCCGCCCTTCTAGACAGGAGTCTACTCAGGGCGGCAAACCAATAAAAACAACAATTAAAATCTACAATAATGAAACTCAAACAGCAGCAAATTTGCAAAAGCTGTTCCTGCAGGTAGCAAGAGAGGCACAGTGCTTGCTTAAATATGTAGCTCATGTCCTGGCTCACTTTTCGTAAGAATTACCTGACCTTAATAGACTTTCAATACAATCAGTTTAGGCAGGACCTTTGGGGTGAGGAAAGATGGAGAAAAGAATTAGAACCAACAGTTCTACTTTCACACTAAGGTATTCATTTCCACGGAAATGTAGGTGACCAAAAAAAATCAAAAGGGCTTTGAAGTATGGAAGTTGGCATCGTTGCCCTGCAGGAGAGCATGAGGCCCAAGAAAAGTCTGTGGCAGTATCAGTTGGACTGCAATAATTTGGGACATAGAGAGCAGACTTTTGCAAAGGAACACAAAAATTGGGATCCAGAGAAACGAGAGGAAACAAAATATAAATGGAGCCCAAACCCTGTAATACGTTAATCCCCCCCCTCTTCCTTCCAGAAACATAAACCACACAGTAAGGAGAAATGAAAACCAAAATAACTCTACCCAAAAAATATGTAAACAAGCATATCTTAAGTTGTCAATGATAATGAACAGATTGTCTGAGTAAGCAACAATGCACAATAAAACACCTGGACAAGTAAATGTCAAAAATACCCTACAAATTTTCACCTCAGTATTTTCATCAGTGGTACAGTTAGTTAAATAATTGTGAAACTCTCAGCCATCGATAGTAAAACGGAGGGAAGTAGCAGTCTCCAAAGGCTTTAAATTCTCCTGCTGTAATTTTATAGGTGAACTCCCATATTTCTGCAAGTCCTCTCACAGCTTTTACTGGTATGGTCTACAACAATATTCAAAGGATATTCAGCTAACCCCCCTTGAGTTCTACTGTTAACAGGTGAGAGTTTGGTGACCCTACCTGGGGTTCAATCCCAGGTAGCCGGCTCAAGGTTGACTCAGCCTTCTATCCTTCTGAGGTCGGTAAAATGAGTACCCAGCTCGCTGGGGGGGCAATGTGTAGCCTGCATAATTAACTTGTAAACCGCCCAGAGAGTGCTTGAAGCACTATGGGGCGGATATAAGCAGCACGCTTTGCTTTGATTGGTAGAAAACATTATTAAAAATAAGATGATCCAGCATGTAGAAAGACTTGTTGAATAACATTCAACATGGCCTTTGTAAATTTCACAGTGAGTATCAACAGGCCATGGGTAGGGCTGACCCAATAGACATTGGCTGAAAAGTGTAATGCACGCCTGCAGAAGAGTTATGACATTACCAGCAGGGGGAGGTTTGTGGTAATGAAAATCTTCTCCCTTTCGGGGTCCCACAGCTCGTCTGACTTGCAGTTAATCTGCTTCATTGCATGGCAGCCACAGGACAGAAGAAGTGTTTAATTATCGAGAATCTCCTCGTGCCACCATGACAATCCAGTCTCAGTGATTTCCCAAAATTAAAGACTTCCTCCTTCTGTCCCATAGCTTCCATGCATTGAAGTGCATTTCTTGCAAATTCAACACACTGTGGAAGAGAAAGGAGATGATTTTAAGTACCAAGAATCTCCCATTACTGTTGACATCATCACCCTTTTGTAGGTGTAACATGACTAAGAGGATTTCACCCTCTGTTTACTTGGACATATTTTCTACTAGTGAGGTGAAGTGTAGCGTTTTTCAAAAAGTCTCTCACCATGCAATATGCTTTAAGTTATTTTAAAGATCAATAACTAGTTGATTTTGAAAAAGGAAGCAGAGTAGGAAAATGAGGCCAATGTTCAAACTGGAAAGATGTGAATATTGGACTCTGTCTAAGGATCTCTGTTGGGATCAGTAGTTTGATCCAGTAAAGCTATTCTTATAACAACTGAAACACCTGCTTATAGGAGCAGTCATTTATGGCATGTTTATTTTAGCACCAGTAATTAACTCACTGGAATTGTAAAAACACAGCAATGTTACTAAAGTCTTAGAGAAGGAACACTTCAGAAAATGAACACAGGTACAGATTTGATGAGAGAATAACAGTACTGCAGGTGTTTGCTATTTTAACCACGAGGAAGAACTCTTTTTCAGATACAAGGGTTTGTTTCTAACCTTCTGTTGCCCACAGCACAATACAATTCCTTCTGCTTGAGGGCCTTGGAGATCTAAAAAACTATTTCTTGCTACAGTCCTAGCTATCTTCATTACTGCAAGCGGTTTGCCACCCAATGTAAGCTAAATTATTGATTTAGGGCTCTGGTTTGCTTTTTTACACAGATTAATGGAACAGAAGCAGGCTGCCTGTTATTTATTTTTCAAATCATTAGTTAACTGTTCTCCATACCATGACAAAGAAATGGCATCTAAAGAATGGGTGAACTTCTCGGGTAATTATTATCACTTTTATTTTTTCATTAAAAAGTTCATTGATTTGGGTAACAAGGCATCTGTTGTTGTTGTTAAGGAGAGTGGTTGTGAGTCAAAATAAGAAGAATGAAAGTGAAGGATGGGCACAAAAGAACTTGCAGAATCCTTGAGCGTGTATTCTGTGGTGGTTCCTATCATGCTGCAGTCTGCCCCCATGAATTCCTGCATTGAGCAGGGGGTTGGACTTGATGGCCTTGTAGGCCCCTTCCAACTTTACTTTTCTATGATTCTATGAACATTTCTATTAAGGTTTGGATCTAGAATTAATAGAAACCTAGTCTAGTTTTAATCTCAGTCATCAGAAATAACTAAAACTATAAGTGCAGCTCACCAGGTTGTGAGGTGTGGGTATGAGAAATGGTAGAAATTTCCTTCAGGCAAATGAGAAGCTCCAGCAAATGAGCATAGATTCCTGAAGCTTACTCCTGATTTATTAGCTAGCAATCACTTGCCCATTCTGTTTGTCTGATGGTCGTTGCGATAATTTCCCCTTGTTTGGCGTGATTTGCTCAACATAACCAAGTAACGCAGGGCTTTGACGGCTTTTAATTACATCTGAACACCTTGAAAATGAATATTCTTGTGCTGCCTGTGGCATTTGAAATGCTAATGAACTCCCCTTCTCACTCAGCACAAACTTGTCACTTGAATTTTCTATCAGAAGAAAGGTCGCTTCAGTGTGTGTAACTAATACTGGTTGATGGAGAGGGAAACTGATGAGTGACTATCTTGTCATATGATAATCATCAGAGGAACTGTCTATGCAACTGGCAGCTTGACAAATTCAATCTTGTGGATTTAGTGGCTCTACAGCAAGGGGGGAAATGCGCAAATACATCTTGTTCCTTCGTTGTGTTGCTTCAAGAATGCCCTTTCGGACTAAGGTTTGATAGACGTCAGATAAATGATGACAATATTATATGAGAGCTCTGTTGCCAAAATGTGTGTGTCTGTATACAGCCATTTGATGCATGCATGATTTCAGGATGGGCTCTCTCTCTCACACACACACACACACACAAAGCATCTATACAGAATTTTAAAAATATGATTCAGCTTGGATTTTCTACCCAATAGAAAATCCTATCTGCATTTTGGTGATTTGATTAATTTAAGGTGCCTTGGGATTAGTCTTCATGCTGAAGACGGCGATGCTGAAATCCAGATTTCAACAAGCATGTAGATATATAGCTTCCGATCTCTCACACACATTGATATATCTTCCTTGATTTATATTTTCTTGTGATCTACCAATCATTTCTGTCGGCAGTTGTGACTATAAGAAAAGAGGAGAGCTTGAATAGTGATTAAAAAGGTCTCGGCTCAGTTGTTGCCTCACCTGTAAGCATATTAGGTCATCCTCACCCAATGGCTTACTGAAGTGATAGTGCTTATACAGTTTTCCTGGAATGACTAAAAAGTGTATTGAGGGGCTTTTGAGTGCTCAAAAACAGTTCATAAACCTTGCATTTTAATTTGATGGCCTGAAAAGGAGGAAGCCTAGTAGTATCATTAAAAATCATGGCCAGCTATTCTGTCTTTATCTCCTTAAGATACTTTCGTGACAAGATAAAGGATGAAGGAAGCTGTGGGAAAATACTTGCAAATGTTGAACATCTGGATACTCTGTAAAATCTTGTGCACAATAACACAACAGTTGAACAATGGAGCCTTGTCTGGAAGCAGAGTATTAGCATAATGGACCTTTGATACTGTACTTTGAGAAGCTCTCGAGCAGAATTAAGACTCTTACTGGACAGTTCATGGTGATATTTGTAGATTTTGAAGAGGACAAGTAGCTGGCCCATGATTCCACCCCCAGCACTGATTCATAATTTCTGAGAGCAGTGAGCCACCTAAACCTTTTGTCAAATTATGCTGTTGGAGAGATTTAGTTATTAATACTAAAGGAAGGCAACAGATTAACTCACAGGAAGAGTCATTTTAAAATGCAAGGAAATGTGTCATCTTAAACACTTCCTTAAAGGGCTCTTTTATTAAGGTTCCCTTGTTATGAGCCAACACAGAGTTGAACTGATCATGTTCTTTGTTCAGGAAGCACATGTTCCAAGCTGTTGTCAAGATCAGTTGTCTGAAGTGGTATTCCATAGCAGATACTGACTTTTTTTCTACTCAATGATTCCCGAAATTAAGTCAATTTAAGTCAACAGGTCAATCTTGCCTGACTTTGTAGGTAATTAACAATTACACTGGATATCTTTGCTGGATAGGTTCTCTTCCCCCAGAAAAGCCTCAAGACTGCCAGAGCAAGAGATGATGATATTCTTTTAAAGCAGTCCTAAGAGATATGTGTCAGAGGAAACGGATCTTTGCTCTTTCAAAATCAATTTCCACCAAGCAGCCATGCAGCAGAATTTAAAATTAAAGTCTCCTTAGAAATGAAAATGGAAGAGAGATTTTTTTTAAAAATGGATTGAGCTCACCAAACTGGTGTTTTAGTGCACTGAAGGAGGTCATAAAATATATAGCCTTTGAACTGCAGAGCTGGAAGGGACCGTATGGATCACTGAGTCCAGCCCCTCTGAAATAGGCACAGTGGGGAATTGAACTCCCAACCTCTGGCTCCAGCCAGAGACCTAAGCCACTGAGCTATCCAGCAATTTTCAAAATATTTCAGATTTCATTTTGTGTCTTCAGTATGTTCCAGCTATTAGCTACATGGATTGTAGTCCTGTGAATATTTTGGCATATGCCCATGTTGACTTTTTTGTGAATACACTTTGACTTTTTCATTCTCCTCCATCACATCCATAGTCTGCTGGAAAGAACATAACTTCTTTTGGACAATTTTGTAAGTATGGATACTCGATACAGATTTGGAAAGATTACTTTCACCTCATGAGCCTTTAACTCTACTGTCTTGTACAATCTGCATGGTGATGGGTAGCAGTCACCATGCATAAAATACTCGTCCCTAATTTCTGAGCCTACAACTGGAACGGTGAGAGCTAATGTGACTGAATTAAATCCACATCTGAAGTGTTACTGTGTTTGATTGTTCAGACTCAACATTTTTCCTAACTCACCAGTGCACAGGAAGGTGAAAAGAAGAGCTGGACACAATGGGATGAGGAGCTTTGCCTGTCAGTGCCACACTTCCTGTTTTGGGCATCAAGGGAAGTTGTTGCAGATGCGATTTCTTTAGCAGATATTTCCCTCTACAGCATACAGAAGCATGGATCTCATGACATTTTCACCTCGTTGCCTGAAGTTGGCAAGGGTGAGATAAGGAAACGGAATGTTCTCAAAACTCTGTAAAAAAAGAGAGAGAGAGAGAGAGAACTCTACTTAGGAGGAATCCATTGCAGACGTCATCACAGCATCCCAATGAGCATGGGGCCAGTCTCCAAAGAAAGCGTTACAATGGCAACGGTAGGAATTGTTTATCTTTCACCATTGCAACATCCTTTGCATGGCATTGCAATACGGTATGAGGAAAAAGAGCACCAGAATCCATTGAGAGTGTGTCTTCGTTGTGAGCTGTAGTTTTGCCTATGGCTTCCTGTACAGTGCCCCAAAGTTGCTTCTTCCTACGTTCTTCTTCTTCATGGTCTCCGAGACTCGCGCCTCCTTCCTCTCCTGCCTGACTTAGGACATCATCTTGGCTATTCTGATCTTATATGGAGCAGCCCAACACAATATAGCTGTGCTGCATCCAGAACAATCTATGATAATTTTCAGCTACAACATTCTCCTTCCTGCTCTTCCTTTTTTTCATTCGTTATGCCCTGTAACAATCTGTACTGTTTATTTCTCTTTATGTGGAGAAACTTCTCTGTCGCTGCTCCAAGACTTTGGAAATCTCTGTCAAAGGGGACTAGGCTGGCTCCATCGTTGTTGTCCTTCTGCAAGCAAGTTTCTGTTCAGGCAGGCTTTCCCTTCGGGACTGGCTGCCTGAGCGTGATCTTTTTGGATGGATTGTTATGCATCATGGCTTTGACTGTGTTTTTAGTATTGCTTGTGTTCCCCATTTCTCAGAGGGGTATTTTGTTTGTTCCTGTTTAATATGTCCCTCCTTAGTGTTTTTAGCTTTAAATATTGCCTTTAATGATGTACACCACCTTTGCGTACTCATTATTTTGTTCTTAAATATTGTCTTTCGATGCTGTAAGCTGCCTTGTGTCCTTTTCGAAGGAGAAAGGCGGGGTAAAAAAAGATTTTAAATTAAATAAGTAACTACTCCAGTCTTCTGTATTTTGTATCTTTTATGTTCTCTTGGTCTTTATTAATTTGTCATGCAAAAGAAAACTGCACAGCAGAGTCTGAATCGTGTAAAACTCAGGAATGCTCCTGGGAGTCTATTTCTCCAACAAGCTCACTATTTTATATTTCTTCCCTCTCCAGATCACAGAATTTCCCCAAATACTAAGTTTACTATTAGGTAGGAGAATGAGTATTATTGCAATGGGTACCATCTTAACATGCAATGGACCTACATAACAACAAAACGATGTTGCTTTTCCTGGTTCCATCATGATGCCCTCTGCTTAGCAGCCCTCCAGACAAATGTGTTCTATTTTCCCATAAGGATTGGTTGGGGTGCCTCTAGTCAAGGTTTTTTGGTATGCAAGTGCCTGTCCTATTTGCAGATTTTTAAATGCGAAACATTATTTACTACTTTGAACCCTCTTCTATTTTCCTACAGAGTCATAAAGTAGAGTAGAAATCAAACATCTTTCCAAACTTTGGATTTTGGCACATTTGTAGCCTTGCCTTTAGAGTATTAATGCATTAGTCAGAGGATCTTCATTACTTCTTAAAAGCTTAACTTGCAGAATAATTTTACAAGAGTAAGCAAAGAATTCCATATGAATGCATACATTAAATCAGATCTATAGTGATATTTACATTCCCTTTGATACGAAACCTTGTTTGCCGGCTGTATTCTTTGCCATCACTGAACAAACATCAATCTCCATATTCTCTAATGATGCCGCTGTCTTTTGACTAGCTGTGGCAGAACTTGTAATCAGAGTTTCTGAGGATAAGCTGTTAGTCCATCCTGCTTACTCACCTTGCACAGATATTTCTGCAAATAAGTGCTAATGAAGAATCATAGTGCATTCACTGATGCCTATATTCTTTGGATAATGGTATCTTCCTTTTGAAATGCTGCAGACCAAGGACTATATCTTACATCTGTTTCTTTCTCATCTTCTCTACTTTTTTTTCATAGTTTTTTTTAACATATCTTTGCTACCTAACCAGCCAAATAAAAATAGCGCTCTAGATATAGTGAGAGGTGGAGCTGAAAGCATTTAAATTAGATTAGGCATCCTTTAGTCTCGAGAGACTATGGTAACGTGCTCTGAATAGAGGACTTGGAACAGCGTCTAGTGTGGCTGAGAAGGCCAATTCGAGAGGGACCATCCCTTCCACA
The DNA here is from genome assembly GCA_037013535.1 of Intellagama lesueurii. Taxonomy (NCBI): domain Eukaryota; kingdom Metazoa; phylum Chordata; class Lepidosauria; order Squamata; family Agamidae; genus Intellagama; species Intellagama lesueurii. Next base: position 6,970,457 of record JBAJHW010000004.1, read on the forward strand.
CTGAAGACAAATACATCTGTCCCCTGTCCAGCTCCCTGATTTTGCTGGTTTCGGGACTGCCTCTTTGCCTTGGCCTGCTGGACAAGTGTCTCTTCAAATTGGGAGAGGCAATGATGCACCGCCTGCCTCCAGGCTGAACGCTCAGATGTCAAGGTTTCCCATCTGTTGAGGTCCATTCCTAAAAGCATACTTCAAAGCATACAGTGTGCAGTTATAGGACTTACTAATAAAGTGATTTTCCATCACTGAAATCAAGAGTGGACTACGTCGGCAAGTTCTGGGACCAACTGTCCCCCAACCCCCGGGACACAACACATGCCACATACTGCACTCAACAAAACTGGAGGTAGCTAGAACTCCATTACCATTTTCATCACCACTATCGTTTCTCCTCTAAAACAAGGCACGGGGGGGGGGGCTTTGCTCCTTGTCTTAAAAACAAGTCACAGTTCCAAGAATTTGCTGGTGTGTGATGCTTGGGGTGAGCAGGGCTCCCTTGGCTGCACATTGTCCACCCCTGACTTATACAAGCATTAGTCATTACCGCTTGTACTGCTTTTAACCTCTGCATTGAAAAACAGCCGGTGCCGCACCCTGCACAGCCCCACTGACTTCAAAATGACCGTATGAACGATGCTGAGGAATCTGTCTACAGAATTCAGCTCATGTCCTGAAGACATAAACAGACAAATTAGATAGCTGACATTTTGCAACATGCCAGTTCCAGGGATATTTTTATGGGGAAACAGCAGCATGCACACATTTATCTGTGGAGGACTGGCTTCATCTCTAAACAAACAGTACTCATGTAGCAGCCAGTACTGGGGCCAGAGAGCTGTGCCCAGGATTTGCTAATATATTTCTTGCCTTCAAGAATGTTTAAGCAAGCACCCGCTCCCAAGCTGAAGAAAACCAAAGGGAAAACTGGCCTGCCTGTTTCGTCACATTCGTGAGAGAGGTAGCTAAAATGAAGAGGCAACAATGAGGAAGGTAGTGGAGTACCTGAGGAAAAACCAGATCAACTCTGATGGTCAAAACATGTTTCCATCATATTTCTTTTTGGCTTCTTTAACTTCATCAAGCTCATGATACCAAGTCCTGGATGTTTGAAGCACCAGCACTGCCAGACAGCTGGTGGTAGTTACATGCAGAACAGCTTAGAACTGACCTTCTTAAGTACCCTTTTCCCCCCGAAAATAAGACCTAACCTGAAAATAAGCCCTAATATGATTTTTCAGGATGCTCGTAATATAAGCCCTAACCCAAAAATAAGCCCTAGTTAAGTGAAACCCCGCCCTCCATACTGTGCAGCAACCAGAAGAAGATGACAGGACTGTATTTGAATAAATGTAGATTGTTGTACATGAAAATAAAATAAAACATCCCCTGAAAATAAACCCTAATGCTTTTTTTGGAGCAAAAATTAATAGAAGACCCTGTCTTATTTTCGGGGAAACAGTGTAGGAGTGGCTGTACAAATACAGAATTTACCTTCCTTTCTTGGTAAATGTGAATGAGATTTTCACCTCAAAGGTAGCCCTTTCAGACATAACTGTAAAGTTTTACTTCCCTTAGATTTTACTAATCTCTTGTCTGACTTTCATTTCTGGGAACAGCATGATGGAAACAAAAAGAATGCCTAGGATTTAGATCTCTTATCCTTTCCCCTTTTTAATAGCATTAGTTTTATTCAAGTTTGTTTTTCCGTAGAGCCGGATTTATGTCGAAACTGTTTCATTTTCAACGTGTGCTTTATTAAATCTTTAGCTTTTCACTGCCAGTTCTCCAGTAAGTGATCTTCTCCAGCAAATACCTGTGGATTGAAAGGTCCTGTTTGTTATCAGACATTGCAGAGATTATGAAAACCTACAATTCAAAAGAGTGGGTCTCTGCAGAGTGGAATTGGTTACATAGCACATATACTAGTGTAGAGGGATGGAGGGACTCCTTTTACAAGTTAAGTTTAAGTCTTGCATTAACCAGATACTGTAGCGTCAACCTCATACATATAGGTTTAAGTTCAAGTATAAAGAGGTTTATTGAAGCCACTTTTGGGGGGGATCTTTGAAGGTAACTTAACCTTGAATTAAATAGACAATTATGTTTTGGGTCCTTCAGTAGCTTTCACTGTTTTATAGAGTGATCTGATCTGATTTGTACCTGGTTTTCTCCCTGAAATATAGGATTCAAAGGGAAATCAAATAAAACACAAACCATTAAAAGGTAAAATGGAGTAATTGATTAAAATATGATACGAATTTTAAAGCAATTAATACATATCAGTAATGTAAATAAAAAATGGCACTTCTTAAATTACAAGATCATTCTGAAATTGTCAAAGACCTTGACTTTGCAAGTCAAGCCAGGCAATCTTTTTGGGGTCAAGGGTTGTTTTCTGTCTGAAGTGACTAGTTGGGGTGATATGTTTAATGTGTGGCCAGAAAAAAAGGTAGACAAGACCAGGACAACAGGGCGTGGGGTGGGTGGGTTAAAACCTCTTTATGTTCTTCACAATCTGATATGTGACCAGTATTCCCTCTCTGTAATGGCTTTGAATAGTCAGTATAATTTATCATAGAATCATAGAAAAGTGAAGTTGGAAGGGGCCTACAAGGCCATCAAGTCCAACCCCCTGCTCAAGGCAGGAATACAATCAAAGCACATCTGCCAGGTGATGATTCAAGTTTTTCTTGAATGCCTCCAGTGTTGGAGCACTCACCAACTCCCGAGGTAACGGGTTCCACTGCTTTAGTCATATACATATATTACAGCAATTTTCCTTTTCTTCGTTTTTCCTTTCATTTTGTTTCTCCATTTCACTCCCTCATCAAACCCCATCTCCTGTGCATTTACACTTGTTTTGGATGGGAATTCTCCTGTGGTTGGACTCTAACTTATAACCCCTAACAAGGGAAAAATAAAAGGCTGTTGTCCCCTTCCAGACTGAATGCACAGAAAATCATCATCATCATCTTAGAACTGTAGAGCTGGAAGGGACCCTATGGATCCTCAAGTCCAACCCTTGTCAAGGAGGCTCAGTGGGGAATCGAACTCCCAACCTCCAGAACTCCACAGCCAGATAGCTAAACTCCCGAGCCATGGAACTGGAACTGAGTAGCCCAGTGCTCTGAATCCCCATGGAACAAACATTTCAACGGTAAGAGCACTTCAGTCTCAGAAGCAATTATCTGAGGTAGTGGGTTCTCCCTTACTGAAGGCCTTTAAGCGGAAACACCAGAGCCGTCACTGACGGATGTTCTTGCAGTTGGGTTCCAGCACTGAACAAGGGTTAAACAAGACAGCCTTTCACTTCATAGTTCAATGACTCCTTGACCTTAACGTCCTTCCCTGCCCTTCCAGTGGTTTTCATAACTGTGCCCATGTAATCTCAGATCAAGTTCTCACATGCCAGCCAAATGTATGTGTTTTGTCACTATCTGTAAAATGATTTTTTAAAAAAATTGTTTTGCTTGCTCAGTTTCCCTTCCTAATACTTGTTATTTATGAACATGACACAGCTAGCGTTCTGTGAAGGAGAGGTTAGCACCTCTGCCTTCAAAAAAGCATTCTTATTTATAACTCTTTCATTAGAGACAACATTCAATTCCCATGTGATTTTATTTTTATTTCACTTCATTTTTATGTATAGGCATAACTCATAAAATAAAAAGTGATTCCTATGTCATTGCATACACCCTTGAAAAACACAGCTACAAAACATCTCTCCTGCTCAATAACTCTACAGATGTTAGACTAATACAGAATTGATCTGATTAAGATTTGGCATTTATTGCCTAGTTGAATGCAAATAATATGTTTATAAACTATTTCAGACAGTTGACACATGGGAGAGACCTTAAATAACCTTTTTGCTGAAAATGTATGTGTTCAAATATTTGTGCAGATTCTCAGACCTAAATTACAAAGTCACCAAATACTGTGTCGTTTGTCAAATGCTGACATAAGAGGATTTGGCTGTGGGAGTGGGGTGGGAAGTGCTAAATGTCCCTCATTAATTCCAGGTCATTGAGTTCACTAATCCCAGAAAGCTTGGTGTTTTAACATTCATATTTACATTGCCACTAAGATATGGTAAATCATCTACCTGCCCATTAACCAGGAATAATGCATTTTCTTTTGTCCTAAAAATATGCTTTGAATTAGGGAAAAATGCCTCATGATCTGGTCCAATATGACATGGCTTCCCTTATCATTCTAGCATGGGAAAAAAGGCTTCTTTCTGAACCTTTAAAATAGCTTACTGTGCATAGTTAAACTTGTACCAGTGCCTGCTTATTGTTAACAGAGGCATGTGATTCATTATGATATAATATTCCTAATGCCTTCTAAGGTTTCCAAAATATAAAAAGAAAATACAGCAAAACACTAAAGGAAACAATATCCCTCTTTGATGCACCCCTAAACTGGGTGAGTGGGCTGGAGTGTATCAGGAAACTTGACAACAATACAGTACAACTCCTAGAAAGCTAGCCCAAGGCTGAATGATCAAAACTGTAACACCGGATTAAGATGCATCCATTGTCTTCTGGAATTAATTGTCACATCAGCAGAAGAGATATGATGGTTCAAATGATGATGAGGGTGGAGGAAGTTTTAAAAGGCACCTACTGGGCAGCATCAGTAATGGAACGTGACACTGGCAGAGGATCTTCCGTAGATTGAGGCAGTGACACTCAAGCTTACTCTTGTTAGTACCATGTAAAACGCAGCAACGGCAAACCACATGTGAACGCTTTATACCTCAAAAATTCAATGTGAGGAAACTCAAAACAAAACAAGGGAAAGTCAGATGAACCTCCCAAGTTGGAGGACATTCAGTCAGCTAATACAGAAGAGTGAAGGCCGTGTTGACAATCATGGTTGCCCGGAATGCACAAGTAGGAAACAAAGCAGAACCAAACATTGCTGGAGAATTTGGATTAGTAGTCAGAAATGAAGCAGGAGAGCAAGTAATAGAATTCTATAATGAAACCATTTTTATCGCAAAGAAATGTTTCAAGCAACTAAAGATATTGCTGGATTTAGATTTAGATTAGGCATCCTTCAGTCTCGAGAGACTATGGTAACGTGCTCTGAATAGAGGACTTGGAACAGCGTCTAGTGTGGCTGAGAAGGCCAATTTGAGAGTGACAATCCCTTCCACACTGAAGACAAATACAATCTGTCCCCGGTCCAGCTCCCTGATTTTGCTGGTTTCGGGACTGCCTCTTTGCCTCGGCCTGCTGGACAAGGGTCTCTTCAAAAAGGGGGAGGCCGTGATGCACTGCCTGCCTCCAGGCTGAACGCTCAGATGTCAAGGTTTCCCATCTGTTGAGGTCCATTCCTAAGGCCTTCAGATCCCGCTTGCAGATCTCCTTGTATCGCAGCTGTGGTCTCCCTCTGGGGCGCTTTCCCTGCACTAATTCTCCATACAGGAGATCTTTTGGAATCCGACCATCAGCCATTCTCACGACATGCCCAAGCCAACGTAGACGTCGCTGTTTCAGTAGGCGTTGCTGGATAGCCACTATAGAAATCAAAAAGACTATATAATCAGAAATTCTGTGCTCTCTGAGGAAAAAAACCAAACCCAAAACAATTGCCAAGAGCGGCCACGGCCTCTGTCAAAGATTAAAGTAAAGCTGAAGAACATTAAAACAATCACAGTGTCAAATTATAATTTAAATAACATTCCTGAAGAATTTAAAAACCATTTAAAGAACAGAATTGTATTATTAAACTCAGTTGACCATGAACCAGAGGAGGAACTGTGTATTGAAATCATAGGTATTATCAGGGAGTAATGAAATTCCTTTAGTAGGACAAAAAGCGTAGATAAATTGATGGAAGTAATATTTAAAATTGTTCCTCTTTTACTACAGCAAAAGAAGCAAAAATTAAAGCAGATGTGTTAGCATTAGACATTTTCAAAGCATTTGATTCGGTGGAATGGGATACATTAAAATACTGATTAAACGTTTAGAGTTTGGTACTGGTTTTGGACATATAATACAATAACTGTATTCAGAGAACACAACAGCAGTTCTAGTTAATGGTGGTACATTTAAAGTTATTTGAAGAGGTAAAGGTGAATTGGAATAAAGGTGAATTGGGATAAATCCGAATGTATATTGTTAAATCATGCAAATGAGAAGGTAAAGATGAAAGTTTTGAGAGTAAGCTGAAAAATAGGATTAAATATTTAGGGATAAATATTATTTGGAATGTAAAGGATATTATTAAATTGAATTTTGATAACGTGAGAAAACAGATCAAAGAGCAGATAAAGGAATTTTGAAAATCAAGCATTTCTTGGTTTGGTAGAAATGCATTCCATAAAATAAAAATTATTCCTAGAATAAACTTTTTATTTTGGATGTTACCTATAAAACTTACTGAAAAGCACTTAAGTGAATGACAGATAATGATGAATATGTATTGTAATGGACATAAGAGAACAAGACTTAATAAAAAGTTATTTTTAAAAAGAAGGAGGGTTAGGTATACCCACTAAACTATATTATATTGCAAATCAGCTGAGACACCTTCCATATATGATTGTTGTTTAGTCGTTAAGTTGTGTCCGACTCTTCGTGACCCCATGGACCAGAGCACGCCAGGCCCTCCTGTCTTCCACTGCCTCCTGGAGTTGGGTCAAATTCATGTTGGTAGCTTCAATGACACTGTCCATCCATCTCATCCTCTGTCGTCCCCTTCTCCTCTTGCCCTCACTCTTTCCCAACATCAGGGTCTTTTCCAGGGAGTCTTCTCTTCTCATGAGATGGCCAAAGTATTGGAGCCTCAGCTTCAGGATCTGTCCTTCCAGTGAGCACTCAGGGTTGATTTCCTTTAGAATGGATAGGTTTGTTCTCCTTGCAGTCCAGGGGACTCTCAAGAGTCTCCTCCAGCACCACAATTCAAAAGCATCAATTCTTCGGCGGTCAGCCTTCTTTATGGTCCAGCTCTCACTTCCATACATTGCTACTGGAAAAAACCATAGCTTTGACTATGTGGACCTTTGTCGGCAAGGTGATGTCTCTGCTTTTTAAGATGCTGTCTAGGTTTGTCATCGCTTTCCTCCCAAGAAGCAGGCGTCTTTTAATTTTGTGGCTGCTGTCCCCATCTGCAGTGATCATGGAGCCCAAGAAAGTAAAATCTGTCACTGCCTCCATATCTTCCTCTTCTATTTGCCAGGAGGTGATGGGACCAGTGACCGTGATCTTAGTTTTTTTGATGTTGAGCTTCAGACCATTTTTTGCACTCTCCTCTTTCACCCTCATTAAGAGGTTCTTTAATTCCTCCTCACTTTCTGCCATCAGACTGGTATCATCTGCATATCAGAGGTTGTTGATATTTCTTCCGGCAATCTTAATTCCGTCTTGGGATTCATCCAGTCCAGCCTTCCGCATGATGTATTCTGCATATAAGTTAAATAAGCAGGGAGACAATATACAGCCTTGTCATACTCCTTTCCCAATTTTGAACCAATCAGTTGGTTTAAAAAAAAAAGACAAATAGCAGGGAGCAAATAAGAATTGTACTGGGAGAAGAGGGGATTTCATGCTTAAATATATTTCAGTTAGACAACTGGACAAAAGAAAGGAAAATAAAGACCATTGACAAAATGTGAAGAGATAGTTGAACAAAAAGAGGACGCATGAACTACCAAAATTAGAAAGGGAATAGTAAGTGTAATATATAGGATGTTAATACAGGCAGAATATTAAAAAAAAAAAGGTTTAAAATAAATTTAGCAAGATTTGACTGAGGAAATCAAAGGGGAAGATTGGAATAAAATTTGGAATAAGAGAATAATGAAAAATATGTCCGTAAGGGTGAAAGAAAATTGTTATAAAGTTATATGGAGGTGGTATCTAATGGGTGAAACTGAATATGTTAAATAACAGTGTACCATCCTTGTGCTAGAGATGTGGAAAAGAAATTTACATATGTGGTGGACCTGAGAAATAAGAAAGAAGGAATGGTCAATGATTTTTAAGGAGATTGCAGAATAACGGGCGTTGCTATACAAATATCTCCAATGGTTGTTTTATTAAATATGGTTAATAATAGTCAATTAAAGAAAGAGGAAAAGAAATTTATTATTATTATGGTTACTGTGGCAAGGCTGATTTTTGCAAAGAATTGAAAAAACAATAACCAATTTAATATGGAAGAACGGTATAATGAAATGTGGAATATGACTATTAATGATAAATTAACTTGTGAAACTTAGGTTATAAAAGGAATATTAAAATGCAATGATTTTAAGGATATATGGAATTTATTTTTGGTGTTCAGAAACACAAAGGGTATATACCTGGAGAAGAATCAATGTAATTTTGGAGAGAAATGGGGTGGCATGAAATATAATTAAAAATATAAATGTTAACTAGTCCCATGGGTGGGTGGGTGGGTTTGCACAGGAGTGATAACTGTGGTTTTGTTTAGTTTTATGTTGATTTGTTACTGTGTTTACTTTGTTTGTTTTTTCTTATTTGGGAATTAAAATTAAAAAGGTTTATTGAAAAATAAACATTTAAAATTGTTAAAGATAGGTGGTAAGCAAAAGTAAAAAGTGAAAGAAATAGATCGACAGTCCTAAACCCAGCTTTTCGCTGATTTAGGAATAAGAACAAAAAGAACTATTATAATAATCAAATAAAAAGAGAACAACAAGAGTAAAACAACATATCACTTCTGTAAGATTCAAGAACAAAATTTAAACCTAGATTAGGAATGCTGAAAGACCAACATGGGAATGTGCTACCTGATTTGGGCAAAAGAAAGAGAAGATGAAAACAATATCCTGCAGAACTATATAGAAGAGGCCAAGGTTGACAGATTCCTTCAAATATGAATCCTGTGATGAAGAAACAATAGTTTTAAAAAGTGAAGTAAAAGCTACCCTCAATGCAATTTAAATAAATAAATAATCAGGAATAAATGGAATATTAACACAGCTACTTCAAGCTACAGAGACTGACTCTATCCAATTCGTGAGAATATCTGAACTAATATAGAAAACAATAGCCCATAGACTGGAAGCAGTCAATATATATTCCAGTCCCAAAGAAGGGAGACAATAAGGATTTCCGTAACTGTAGTACCGTTTCATTAATTTCCATACAAGAAAAGTAGTGTTAAGAGTTTGCAAGAGAGACATTTACCACATATGGAGTGAGAAATACCAGATGTTCAAACTGAATTCAGAAAAGGGAGAGACACTAGAGATCATGTTGCAAACATATGTTAGCTCGTGCAGTGTTAACAAAGATTTTCAGAATAATATGAATTTGTATCTCATAGATGTCAAGAAAGCCTTTTGACCATGTGGCTCATGAATAACTATGGATTGTCCCAGAAAAAATATTGTCCTAGTGCATAATTTATACTCTCAACGAGAAGCTATTGTTAGGACAGAATATGGAGAAACAGCATGACCTTGCATAGGCAAAAGTGTCAGACAAAGGTGTATTTTATCTCCCTATCTGTTCAATTTATAAGCAGAACATATCATATGGAAAAGATGGATTAGATTCAACTGAAATAGGAGTATAAACCGGTGGAAGAAATATCAATGGTATGATATGCAGATGACACTGTTTTTACTTGTAGAAAACAGGAATCGCTTGAAACAATTCCTGATGAAGGTGAAAGAGGAAAGTAGAAAAGCAGGGCTTTATTTATTTATTTATTTATTTATTTATTTATTTATTTATTTATTTGATTTATATACCGCCCATCTGGCAGCCAAGGCCACTCTGGGTGGTTTACAACAAATAACAAAAAACAACAGAGTGACAAAATAGCAAACAGTGACATTAATACATAGGGGCGAAAATCAAAAATCATAAAGTGAAGTGAGGATAAAATTATAATATAATAAATACAATTAAAAGCATAGAAGAAAATAAAAACATGGAGCATGGCAGTATGATAGAAGTTATATTATTGGACACTATTGTATCAGAGTGTAGTTTATTCAGGGAGGTAAGGTAAAGGTTCCCCTTGACATTTAGTCCAGTCGTGTCCGACTCTAGGGCGCGGTGCTCATCCCCGTCTCCAAGCCGTAGAGCCAGCGTTTGTCCGTAGACAGTTTCCGTGGTCACGTGGCCAGCGCGACTAGACACGGAACGCCGTTACCTTCCCACCGAGGTGGTACCTATTTATCTACTCGCATTTTTACATGCTTTCGAACTGCTAGGTTGGCAGGAGCTGGGACAAGCGACGGGAGCTCACTCCGTCGCGTGGATTCGATCTTATGACTGCTGGTCTTCTGACCTTGCAGCACAGAGGCTTCTGCGGTTTAACCCGCAGCGCCACCACGTCCCTTTTATTCAGGGAAGGCCTGTCTAAATAGCCAGGTTTTTAGTAGCTTTTTGAATGTGCCCAGTGAAGGGCTGCAGTTAAACATGCAATTGAAATATAATCTAACTTTATCATATCACATCATTTCAGATATCAGAATATCCATAGTTTTGTATAATGAATAGTGAAAAAGCATGTATTACCAAGTTACTTTCCCCCACAAAACAAATTACGTTTGAGTTCACAAGAATCACCAACACATAAAAGAAAGATGGGTTTAAAATGACAAAAATTGGGTGTCCTGTTTCCCATGTGGATGTTTAAAAGTTTACGGATAAGTTCAATTTTTTACATGGTTTTCATTTGGGTCTAAGCGGTACATTGGAATTGACTCAAAGTAAGGGAGAAGAGGAAAGGTCTGTTCTCTTACTGCAAAATCTTTTTTTTTCCCCTGCAAGGGGAGTGAATTGCTTTAGTATTACTATGGCAGGAACAATGCCAATTTTGAATGCGATCCTAATTTCCTTTAGCAATCTGAGTTTCGTCAGATTCTCTCCTGATCACTTTCACTTAAATCGCAGGCAGATCTGTTTGTAAGGGATGGTCTTCTGTCCATTAACTTCTCAGTTCCATGTCATTATATCTCAGTGTTTGTGGGGGTGAAAAGACAATGTCTTGTGGAGTAAGAAAAATCCTACAAATAGACAGCAGGCTGACGTTGCTCTTAAACAGACTACAGCATTTCTGGCTCGTGCAAAAAGTTAGTTTTGAAGGTTGCAGACCATCTCAAACAAGGCAGCATACTCAAAAGAGTTGAAAGGTCACATTCATGACATTTATCTCCAAACCCAGCCATTTTGATAGGGAAGCCAGTAGTCCTACCATAGCAATGTTCCTTGCCACCCAGTCCCAGTGTCCCAAGAGTTGACTCCAGTCGTCTGGCTTCCCTACATCGTGGCTCCACATCGCCTTGTAGCCTCCAGGTCCCAATACTCCAGTCCAGTGATGACGAACCTTTTTGAGCCTGAGTGCCCAAACTGAAAAAAAACACACCAAAAACCAGTGGGCGGCGGCGGAAGCGGAAGGGGGAATCCCGGGCATGGAGGTGCCTCCAGACCCCACTCCGGATCTGCCTCCAATCGTGCTCAACCCCCACCAGCGCCAGCTGCTCCGGATCCTGGGCCGCCTGTCGGGGTGCTAGCACAGCAGCTGCAGCTGACTCCTCAGGTTTGGCTGCCGGGGGTAGCGATCCGGCGACTTACAGCTTGCGTGCCCGCAGAGAAGGCTCTGTGTGCCAGCTGTGGCACGCGTGCCCTAGGTTTGCCATGGCTGCTCTAGTCCCTCTTTTCACAGAACAGCAGTTTGCTCACTGAAGCAGCTTGCCCTGCCAGTCTAAATATCCCTGTAAAGAAAAAAAGGAGGGAAGGGGGGGGGGGGAGAAAAGAAGAAGCATGCGTAGCACACTATAAAATTTGCTCAGACAAAATTGTATTTAGGTCCGTACCAAAAGGAGATAAGTGGAATAGATGCGATTATTTTACTTACTTTTTACGGCAATGTCTCCATGCCAATTTACAAAAATGTGAACTAAACAATGAAGTCACGACATGATGAAAAGTGCAAAAACATTAGCTAAAGGTGCAATTAAAATATTACAGTGTTGACAGAAGACAAGACTTGCCGTGGTGAGGGGAGTTGCACAGAGGGGGCCAGAACAAAGAAGGTCCTTAGTTTCATCTCGTACTGTTTCAGGTGATGAAGGTGTCAAAAGGGCGTAAGCAGTTTGGTGTGTGAACACATGTTCTTTGATTTAACAATAAATTTGTTAGTAACTAAAATGGCTACAAAGGGGACGACAGAGGATGAGATGGCTGGACAGTGTCATTGAAGCTACCAACATGAATTTGACCCAACTCCGGAAGGCAGTGGAAGACAGGAGGGCCTGGTGTGCTCTGGTCCATGGGGTCACGAAGAGTCGGACACGACTTAACGACTAAACAACAACAACAAAATGGCTACCTCTTTGGAAAATGCTGCGTATTCTTTGAATTACCTAGGCTTCTATGTTGCATATGATCACATTTCTTCACTTTATAACTTCCACTCAGTTTTGCACTGAGAATGTGTAAGCCAACCACCCCTAACACAAAGTAAGTTAAATGATTTTTTTTCTTTCCAGTGAACAGCACCCAGTGTGAGGATTTAATTGGAGAAAGATTTAATTGACGAAAGCTGCACGAGATCCAAATTTTTATAGTTGTCAAGAGGTTGAGCTTCTCCAAAAGAAATCACTGATCATCAATTTGCCAAGGATGGATCTGGGAATTAGAAGAGAACCGATGGAAAGCTAATGAAATCCAAGTGAAAAAATGGGGGGGGGGGGAATTGAAGCCATGTTTTCAAAACAGACCTTTTCTTTCTTTCAGTCTCTATACCTACTACAGAATCAATAACTTCTGAGAGCCCTTTGTGATAATCCTAAAAAGATCAAGCATGGGATTTTCCCATTGGAAGAGCTAGTCAGCCATGAAATAAATAGTGGTGCATGGAATGCCCCTCTTATAATTCTTCAGGGTCATCATTGAAAAAATTCAAAATATAGAGGTGATTTATTTGGGAGGGGCAAAAAGAGCAAGCCATGGCAACACCTTATGGTTTGTTTATTGATACTGTTTTCTTACTTTAGATTGTATGTGATAAACCATCCTTAGTCTGTGGTTTTTCATGGAAAGGCGAAATATAAGTTGGTGAAGTAAACGAACACGAAAAAGCCACTTTTCATGACAAACAGGGTAGCATCACACACAGCCTGAAGATTCAGTTAACAATGTAAAGCCACCACTATCCATAACTGAAGAAACATCAGGAATCCAGGAAACTGCTTAATACTAAGCCAGATCTTTGCTTCATCTAACCCAGTATTATCAAATCTGAGTGGAAGTGGCTCCCTAGGTTTCTAGGCAAGATTCTTTCCCAGTCAGACCTGCTCAGGAGTGAATGTGGGACAATCTCCTTGTAAAACTCTGCTACTGAGATACATCCACAGTGATTTCCAGTTCAGGTACCAATCAGGCCTGACTTTGTTGAGCCTCCAAAATCACATCTCCCTGGGTGTGTTCAGAATGATGTGAAGGTTCTATATGTATGCAGAGTTGTTTCACTCTGTTCTCTTTGCTTTTCTGTGGGGAAAATGCAGTATACTTTGCACTGAAATTTAGAATGGAAATCTAGTTTTGTTTTAGACACAAAATGCCCACAAGAAATGTAGTAATGAGCGTCACTGCTCCTTTTTTATTCCTTTGTTTTCTAAGCAGCTGTAATGAAGAAATGAAAAACTCCATGGTCAAAGAAATTAAATGCTGTAGGTTAGGTTTTCACAATAAAACTGAAGACAGAATCCTGTTCACTGTAGATGGAGCAATCAAAGCCAACTGTATGATATTCAAAAGAGGACCTCAATGCACTATAAGATTTGTAACTACACATGGGACAATTTTTTTAAAAATTACGGTAATCACGATACAGCGATATTTTTCCCTTCATATTCGTCAGGTTTGGAGATGCTGACACATACGTAGGGACAAATATTTACCCATTTTTATTTGTTCCTTCGCGCAGGCTGGCTGCAGGAAGGAAAACTCTGATTACCTTTCCTGCATCATACTTGTCAATGTACTGCCAATCATTGACAAGCAGGCTGGGGCTGTGGGAAGGGAAACCCCGGGTTCCGTTCCCACAGCCAGCCTGCTTGTCAATGGCTGGCCAATCAGCTGTTTGGCAGGCCATTGGGTTTTAAGTATGAATCGACAAATATTAATCAATTTGTCACTAACATTTGGTGCATCGTCCATTTGTCAACTTTAACGAATGACGAATCATGGTGAATCACCATTTTCCCCCGATTCCTCCCCATCTCTATTTGTAATACTCTTTGGATCCAGTCAGTACTCCAGAAAGTGTTGATAAAGTTGTTTTGAAAACAAAAAGTCTAGTTTTGCCATTGAAGCAGGGATACTGGTGGGGTTGTTTTTTGTTTGTTTGTTTTTATTTTCCCTGTAGGCCTCTCTTTAGTAGAGAAACACAAGCATCCTCTATGTGGTCTATCAAAGTTGCAAACCCTGTTGGATTTCAATGTGTTCTACTAGTCTACTGGTGTCAACAGCCATTTATGTGTATTTTGCCAGTCTGGTGAAATTAGCTTTTCCCTGAAGTAATTTCTAGCAGGCAGGTATTGCTATTCAAATCTCCATTTTATGATTGCGTCTCACATTTCTAGGGTTACAATTTTTATAACACCCCCCTCCCGCCAAATTGTTTTAAAATTTTATCCATGCAACATTTCAGAGTTTGATCCAGTGATACTGCTGAGCTACTCCAGTGGCCTCCAGTTTGTCCTTGTACAAGTACAGCACGTGTCAAATTGTCTAATACCAGGGGATGCTCATCTCCAAGCTTCTGGTCAACATCCATGACCAACCTTGCCTCCAGGCACAAGAATGATGCTAGATCCTTATGGTTTGGGGTTCTTTTCTTGCTGTTTCTCTCATATGGCTTCAAACTGTTTTGCCTTTTGTCCCTGAATTCCTCGCTTACAATTAGAGATTTGCGCTTCATATTTGTATCCAGGGAGTACGACTATGAAGCACATCAGCACAGCTGCCACCGCAGTCCATTCACGCCCCTCAGAACCAGCTCGGTCTACTTATTAGGCTTCATGCAGCGTGTGCATTCAACATTATCATGCCAATCATGGATGTAGTTCCACTAGTGCTTCCTCGCCTCTCCCCTGCAGCCGACTACTCCAGCTAGGAGGTGGGGAATACGAGTCTCCCCACTTAGCTGCAGGGAGAGTTTGGAAGAGCCCGCTGGACCATGTCTGTGGTTGGCGCGACAACGATGTTGATGGACACGTGTGCCATGCAGAGCCCCGTAAGTGGACCGGGCTGGTTCTAGGGGGTGGAAACGGACCATAGTGGTAACTGTGCTGCCGTGCTTCATATTCGTACCCCATGGAGACAAATACAAAGTGCACATCTCTAGTTACAACCTTGCATCTTAGATGCACTGCTGGGCTTAAGGCTGCAATCCTGTGTTCAAAACTGTTCACTTCAGTTCAGATCAGACGATGATCAAAGGGAAGTGTATTGTCCTTTTTGATGTTGCTGAAATGTTTTCCCCCATTCAAGTTTTGCACAGTGGTAGAACCTGTTTTTGTTGCTGCCAACAGCAGCAACAACAAAAACCAAACTGCTGTAATAACACAAGGAATATTCAAATGATAACCCTGTACCTGTACTGAGAGCACCTTGAAAATACTGAGATTATTTTTAACAACATGGCTTCTCCCTCCATTTCCCCTTCCACACCCCACCCCAAATGTGGCAAAAAAAAAATGTTCTTAAAAGAACGTTTGGCTGACAGAAGAATGCAGTCAAGTGCCAACAGCTTGCTCTTACTCCTGACAGAACACCATTTGGGATGATTTTGCTTTCTTCTTTTCTTGTTTAATTTTGGAAGGACGAAAAATGACACTAATTCAATTTTTTTTTAAAAAAGTTTTTCATGCATGGGAAGGTTGCCAGAACTCAGGCAGCTAAAAAGGATTATGAAAGCAACAGACCGTTCCACAAATTAGTATTGGTGTTTGGTTATTATGTGCAGTACAAAGATTCTTCTTGTGGCTTTGTATTCAGAATGCAAGCAGCTCTTGCATCCAGCCTGACTGATCTTATTTCCTTTTTTTTTTTTAAGTAATGGCTCCGTCCTTGCTCGATTCACACTGTGAAGGCGTCAGTCTTTAAACTCGTGTCCTGTTAAGTATGTTATCTGTGATTGCCTTTTCTAGAGATATAGAATGTCATTCTTATCAGCCATGTCCCCTTTTGATATTTCCTCATTCTGGAATTTCATGGAAGCTTAAGCCTGTTTTCATTGTCCTCAGTGGTCAACCAGGGTGGCATGCAGGGGTCCCTCCCATCCAAACAGTGATCAGGCAAGCCCCATCCTTAATATCAATAATAGGACTAGGGTTGCCAGATCTCAGGGCACTGGCGGAAATGTGCTTCCTTAGGTCTACAGCATGAAACATAGCTTAGCACAAGTGTTGCTCGAGGAGGTGGTTTGATTGCGGCGTAGGGTGAGCTTTCAACCTGCAGCACTCATTTCCACCCATTCCCACTTTGTTGTCTATGGATTGTACTTGTACGACATTGGGATCCCAGGTGTACAGAGCAGATGTCTAAAGTTCCTTGGGCATATCATGTCATCAGTTTTTGATCAGCTCCAGCCCTGCCCACTCTCAGCCCTTGCCTGCCCTACCGCTGCGATATCACCAATTCCTCCCCCTTGGCCTCAAGCGCTGGTCTTGAAATCTCAGGGAACAGGGTGTAGCTTGTGAGGAAATAGGAGGAAACTGGGACTTGTAGTCATACAAAGATGGAGTCTGTTAGGTTCTGTGTAAGATGGATTTAAAAGCACTGAAATGTTCTCATGAGATCGTCGCTAAGGGTTTGCTCTGCCTGGCACAGAGATAAGAAGCAAGGACGAGGAGACTGGGGGAAGCCGAAACAACACATACCGCTCAATTGGCGCAAGATAAAGCACCTGGATCTTCTCATGTGGAATAAGGGAGTGGACTGTGTTACACCCACTTGATCTCAATTGGTTAGCAGCTTGGAAGTGTCATGAAGAAGGTGGTCCAGAGACATGTAGAAAAATGGTTGTTCATGTATGTGACAGATTGATGGTGGATGTTGTAGAATGTGAGAGGTTTGTCTTTTGCAAGAGAAGAGGGGGGAGAGTTAGCCCAGCTTCTCTAGATGCGAAGATGTAGAGAGCAAAGATGATTACTTAGCATGATTTTAGCTGTTTATTATTTTACCTAGGAATAGTAAGCTTATTTGAATCATGGTGACTGCTGGATCTCCTGCCAACCTAGCAGTTCGAAAGCATGTAAAAATGCGAGTAGATAAATAAGTACCACCACGGTGGGAAGGTAATGGCGTTCTGTGTCTAGTTGTGCTGGCCATGTGACCACGGAAAACTGTCTACGGGCAAACGCTGGCTCTACGGCTTGGAAACGGGGATGAGCACCGCCCCTAGAGTCGGACACAACTGGACAATTTGTCAAGGGGAACCTTTACCTTTACCTAACTGCTAACCCTAACTGCTGGATATGCTTAATGCTTTATGCCTTTTAATGCTACAACTGTATTCTAATGAAACTATTTTATTTTCTTAATAAAAAGAATTATTCTTAACTGAAGGACTTGTCTCTTGAACAGCAGGATTACACCTAGATCCAGTGAGGATTGAGAAGGTCACTAATCGCTACTGTATAATAGAGAGGTCCTACCTAGCCAGTCTGTTGTGCTATTTAAGAAAGCACGCAGTCAACGGTTGATTGCTTGCAAGTAAGCAAGAGTTCTCTTTAAGGCCGAGATCTGTCCACAGAGCAAGGACTACGCACTTCTGAGGCTTAAAGGACCTACCTCAGGCACTACACGTGGTAGTTTTGCATCCAAAGTGTCTCCTTGCCCGAGATCATTATCTCTTTAGGGCGAAGTGATTCTGACATAGCTGGCATGCTGAAAAGAATGGAACACTTCGAGCAATCTGGAGAAAGGCGCTAGGGATGAGCCAGCGTGAGAGCAGATGCTTGATAGATAGAAGGCCTACGTCCGTGGCAACTCTCCTTGAGAAGATCTCAAGTAACAGGGTGGAGAGAGCGACCTCTGCTGAAGGTCTCATGAAGTAGGTGTCACTTGCCAGCCTAAAATGAACAATACTGGAACAGTGGTGCATCCTGTTTAAGATGGCGCCAGCCTCTTTTATTCCTTAGAGTTCCAGCACAACCAGCAGTGGTGGTGATGGGATTTAGTGGTTTTGTTTTTCTAACTGCGGTGTGTTCTGAGCCTCTATGAGAAGCACACGTTAAGTTCCATAATGCGCTTATTGAAGCTGGCTTTGTTCTGCACACTTTTGTTGTTGTTTAGTCGTTAAGTCGTGTCCGACTCTTCGTGACCCCATGGACCAGAGCACGCCAGGCCCTCCTGTCTTCCACTGCCTCCCGGAGTTGGGTCAAATTCATGTTGGTCGCTTCGATGACACTGTCCAGCCATCTCGTCCTCTGTCATCCCCTTCTCCTCTTGCCCTCACACTTTCCCAACATCAGGGTCTTTTCCAGGGGGTCTTCTCTTCTCATGAGATGGCCAAAGTATTGGAGCCTCAGCTTCAGGATCTGTCCTTCCAGTGAGCACTCAGGGTTGATTTCCTTCAAAATGGATAGGTTTGATCTCCTTGCAGTCCAGGGGACTCTCAAGAGTCTCCTCCAGCACCACAGTTCAAAGTTCTGCACGCTGGATGGCATCAAACACACTACCTTGTTGGCTATTGCAGGCATTGGTTTAAGTGGGACCTGATTGTTGCTGCGTTTGTGTAGCTTTGCCCCCGGCCCGGCCTGTTTAACTTGCTGCATGTTCCTAAAGAGGCCTCCTGGAGCACGTGTTTTCTTTTGTGTTTGCTACCATCTTTTGCTGCAGAATCTCGCTCAGTTTTCTGATTGTGTTCTGTGTGCTTCGGGAATTTTTCCATATCTACTCCACAGCTAGCTTCTAAGCTTATGCCATGGCATCTGCTGTGGGTCTTAAGATCCTGTCTAAACCACCGGTACTCAAATATCCCAGTTATCCATATGCTTTTGTTAAGACTTCCCCCCCCCCCTTTATCTCTAGAAACAAATCTTTCTTTCTAAGCTTGAATGCTATTACAGGAGGAAAGGAACGGACACAAGACACGTACAGCAGATTTAAAACAAATAGATATGTTACCAAGAGAATAGATTGTCATGAAATCGCTGTTTGGTGTTTGGCTTCTACAGAGGCACTAGGGTTCTCCTGCCCCCGAATCTGTCTTATTGGGATTTATCTGTCTACTGCTGTTTTTTCTTCTTCTTCCCCATGGTGGAGAAACAAAGATGCCAGCCCTTGCTTTTCAAGTGGTAAACAAGTCATGAGGTTTGGAAACTTAAAGGGAAACAATTAATGCAGAAATATACAGTGGGGCTCAGTAGGCATAAGAGGACTGCTTGGGGTACTTTGATGAACATATTTCATTTCATAACAGCGCTCAAAAGAGATTTAGAAGGTTTGAAAAACTGCCCAGCAGCTGAAGGCATTTCTATCCAATGGACCCAGTCAAGCTGAAACAAGAGGCTGCCAGGAATGGCTTCTGATTTCATATGAAACACAGAAAGGAGGGAGAGAGGTACTTGTCTAATCTAAAGATCCAGGCAAGAAATTGTACACGGCATTAGTTTGAAATGGGGAAGTGTCTTCCTTCGCCCCCAAGTCTTTTCCCAGATGTTTTGAAAATCAAAATAGGCATGAGCTTACTCATCCAGCATGTTTTCTGATTTATTTTTACCTCATGGCTCTAAGAACCTTTTTTTTTTCCAGGATGAATTTTAAGAAAAGAGAAAGAAGGAAGCAAAAGGAGGAAACTTTTCTAACATTCTCCAGTTCTATAAAATGACAAGCAAAGTTGCAACCATTCTCTAAAGAATGAGAGACAGAGAGAGAGAGAAATAAAAGCCACTGCAACGAAATACTTTCTTTAAACACTTTCTCACGCCTTTTTGCCCATATATGTGATTCATGCCACCTAGAAGATATTAAATTCCATCTGTTACTTTGCTGTTATTTTTAGGTAAAAGTGTGTTCCTTAACACAGGTGCATGCAATTTGCAATATGCCACTACCCTCTCAAAACACGTAGCTAACACTTCAATAACTCCAGCAGTGCTGTAGACTAACATACAGGTGTCTTCCATTTTTAGGTTCTGTAAGGAGAAGAACAGATACATTTCAGTAGGTAAGATTCTTAGGAAGGCTTCAAAGCCCACTTATATGTGTGTGGAAGATTAAATTAAAGAAATAGTCCCAGTGGATCTTACTAAAGATCTGTGTAGCCCAACATCAGGTTTTCAGTAGCAACCCAAGCAGATTCTTCTAGAAGCTCATGACAGCATCTGTCATCTCCTGCATCTACCTTTCCTGCACCAACAACATCTGGAATGCAGAGGTTCTGTTTGGCTATCATGGCTAAGGTGCCTGTCCTCCGTGAATTGCAGTTTAGTGTATTTTCATTGTATTGTGTGGTTAATTTTAATTGCTCACAATAATTCATCACAATCATTGCTGCACAGATACAAATGCACAGTTCAGAGGCCCATGTATGTGTTAAGAAACAATAGTTGCTGAGAGTGAAATGAGATAATACATTTGACAGAGTTTCAGAAAATATGCTTCCTCAAATGGTAAGAAATGTCTGGTTACTCATGACACATGATTTTCCTCACCTATCGATCTTGCATTCAGCGTGCTTTGTTTCTGCTAGATGTTCTGACTGCTGTTGGAAAGTACTGTTCTGACCTGCAAGTCAGAAGGTGCCATCTGAGTTTGTAAATCTGATTACTGAGGTAGTACCTGTGAGAAAGTCCCATTGGGAATGCCTGTTTCCTGGTTTGACTCATAGTGCATAGAACTATGAGTTGGCCTCAGGTGGTGTTCATGGGAAAGAATTACATGCAGCCTGCAGCATGGGACTAAATCCAGTTGTTATCTCTAACTAGAATTAACGCATTGTTTTAATGCAACTTACATAACTGTTGACATCTCAAGAGCCCCTTGATTCAATTGGCTACTCTAGCTGGCACTAACAGTTGGCCAAGATGGATGCAAAGACAGTCCCCCTTCCCAAATGTCATCCCTGTTTCAGGCTGCAGACCAGAATATATTCCTTTGCGTAAGAATCCATTGATTGGAAGTAGCTGCTCAGAGAGGAGAGACAGCAAGCAATACAGATGTCCCCCTAGTGAGAGGCTCAACTATGCTCATTATAGTCATCTCAAAAAACTTTCGTTGGTTTTTTTTCTGCAATAGCTTGAAATATTTCAACAGCAATCTGCTTAGTCTCTTGTCTTCTCATTTTCCGAAACAGTAATGATCTTTTTGAAAAATGAATCTGAATCCAAACAAGATGAAGCACTTACCATTTGGCTGTTGTGCTAAAGATTTAGAGCTACTGTACATTAGGGCCAGTAATGATTTACTCCCAAAGCAACAGCGACTGTAATCTCAGCTTTTATATGCCATCTGTGTTAGCAAGTGGAATCCACAGCAACAGAACTCTGTATATGAGGCTCTTTCCTTTCTTGGCAGCTGAAAATACGAGAACAGATCCCCTAATGCAATGGGACATTTCCATGTCATAAAGGGAGAGAAATATTTCCTCCGTTCACATGTGACCATCTCTGAGTAGGGCTTGTGTAGCCCACGCTGAATTGTGCAAACATACATTGATCATTTGGCAGAGATTGTTGTCCGTAAATTTTTTATAGGTAGCAGGTACAGCTGCTGAGTTCAGGAAATAATTAGTCTCTCTCTACACATACACATCTTAAATCAATCTTAGAGTAATTGGCTGTGAGGTGTATGAAAAAAAACACCTGAGTTGAGGTTGCCATCTTCTGACCTTTTAGATTTTAATTGGATGTACAGGAGGGATACTTCAGACCGTCACACGAAATGGTGTATTCCGCAGCAACAGACTACGAGGGAAAGTAGGATAAAGTTCCCTTTTCTTCATCATTGTCAAAGCAGAGGTTGGGTGTTTCAACAGCACAACCAGGTTTCAGTGACAATTTGATTGCCCACTTGAGATTCTGAATTCCATTTGGGAGCTGGTGAAATGTATGGCCATGTGTCGTTACTTTGGTTGGGAGGGGAAATTTTTTTCCTTCCACCGAGTTTTGTCAATTGTGGTAGGATTAGAAATGTATTGGGCTGGAGAGAACAAAGACCTGGGCCCCAATGTTTCAGGAGAGTCTGGACCATGTTCTCAAACAACTATACAGCCCCACATGTTTTTTTTCTCCTTACGAATGGATTCATCATACAGTCAACCCTCGACTTACAAACTTAATCCGTTCCGGAAGGAAGTTTGTAAGTCGAAAAGTTCGTAAGTCGAATCAGCATTTCCCATAGGAATGCATTGAAAACCAATTAATCCGTTCCGGCTGTTTTTGGTTCTTAGGTCGAGGGGCGGTTTGTAACTCGAATCATTAGTTCCCATAGGAACTAATGCAAAGCCGGTTAATCCGGTCCTACCACTAGGGACAGAATTTTTTCTTTTTTTTCCTTTTAACCTAAGATGACTTAGGTTTTAAAAAAAGTTTTTTTTCGGTTTGTAACTCGAATCTAAGTTCACAAGTCGAGTCAATATTTTTCTATCAGAGCGGTTCGTAAGTCGAAATGTTCATAACTAGGGCCGTTCGTAAGTCGAGGGTTGACTGTATAACCATTTATTACTTTTGCTTAACGTGTCCAGCAAGGGTAAGAATTTAGCTTCCCTGCAGAACATGGACAGAAAAAAGCAGATGCATGTAGAATCTATGCATAAAGGCAGATTTCACCATCAGGAGCTAACACGTAAAAAGTGTAGTTACTTGAAAACCAGTAGAGTAGGCAGTGAGAGGAGAATGTCAGTGAAGCTCAAATTAATATAATTGATTGATTAAATGATGTTATTGTTTATCTGCTGTGAAATACTGAGAGCAATCTTCACAAAGAGGCAGTGGCTTTAACAGTGCCTCCTGCCCCATGAGTTTCCATGGCTGAGAGGGGATTCAAACCCAGATCTCCTGAGTCCTAGTCCATCATTCTATCCATTACACCACTCTGGGTACTGTGGTATGCTTGGAATTGAATGTTTTGTGACTCCTGTTGGATTCATTGCAGTTATTAAGAAATGTTCCCATGCCTTAAGTGTTAGCTTGCAAACAAAATATATGGAATGTCAATAAAACTTGCTCTTTTATAAAAAAAATGTGCTTCAGGACTTAACCAAAATCCAATAGAATTTGAAAATTATGAACACAGTAAGGGTAATTACTCCTCAAGTTTATCTGGTGCTCTGACTTGCATTCTTGCTATCCTACGTCTTTCCACTGTCTGTTATCACTCCATTGTACAAGAATTTATTTGGAATTTCCTTAGAGGATGAATTTAAGTTTCTATATATGTTCATGGTTTGGATGTTCTTTATAAAGAACCTTTCTGTTATGGAAAGTTTCCTTATGTTTATCTTTCTAGTTTTAAAAAAAGTTTGAAACGTTTCCTATTTCAGATATGCATTCACTATGTCAGTGGTTCCCAAACTGTGTGCCATGGCACCCCAGGGCACCGCAAAATCCACGCCAAGGATGCGGCGGAATCCTTGGAAGTACTTCTGTGGAATCTGTGGCAGGAGTATTCCATCCAGGCTTCCTGCCTCCTTTCTCCCCACTTCACCCAAAGTATTATATTGGGGGAGCTGTGGCCAGTGGCCAGTAAATCAATGGAGCCATGAGTCAAACAAATTAGGGAACCAACTGCACTATGTGACCCAATAGTTTTCCCACCCAGTAGTTTTGTTCCTGGAAAATATGAAACTTAGCCACCGTGCAACATAATCCTGTGTTGCCTACCAAGAAAAATGATGCTCAATGTAAACACTGTATATGAATATGTATGTATATTTCTGGGTGGATGTGGTTTGGTTGTATTAATTTTCACTGGCCAGCTGGTTTCTTTTGCCACGCTGAAAATGTTTTAAGATTTTTTCATTCCACAGAACATTAACCTCATCTGTTTGGGTTCTGTCTTGCAGATGTGTTGGTGGAGGGCAAGCTCTGTGACTGTGATGTTGTAGCCGACTGCACAGTTGGAGACCCTGTAAACCTGGAAGTGAAGCTGACCAATTGGAGCAAGCGCGGTGTAGGCCCCTTCTCTCTCACTGTAATCCCCTACCAAGATTACCAGAATGGTGTCCACAACTATGATCTCCAAGATGGCATCAGTTTTGTTGGATCCAACACTTTCTATATTGATACGGTAGGTCCATAATCCATCATTTTCTATCTACATATTGAAAAAAATTGGTTTAGTGATTTCTATGGAAAGATGCAGTGGAATCTCTCCACCATAGTACAAAGGCAAAGGGATAGGTTAGTTTTACATATGTGGACCTCCATTCCCCAATGTTTGTGTTTGACAAGCTGCTCTAGACTTAGCCCCTTTTAAGAGCCTCATGGCGCAGTGGTTAAACTGCAGTATTGCAGCCAAAACTCTTCTCACGAACTTGATTCAATCCCAGGTAGCCAGATTGAGGTTCACTCAGCCTTATGCCCTTCCGAGGTCCGCAAATTGAGTACCCAGCTTGCTGGTGGGGCGGGGGGCAATGTATAGCTTGCATAATTAAATTGTAAACCACCCAGAGAGTGTTTTAAGCCAGCGGTCCCCAATCTTTTTGGGACCGCGGACCAGTTGGGGGGTGCGGGTTCCGTGTGCGGGGGCTGGGGTCACCCCCGTGCTCGCGGGTGGGCATGTCACGCTCGTGGGTGGGCGTGTCACGCTTGCGGAGGGGCATGTCACACCCACTCACGAGCGTGACACACCCACCTGTGAGCGTGAAAGACCCACCGTGCGTGCGGGGGGGGGGCGGAGATCCGTGTCCGCGGCCCAGTTCAAGGAAGCCCACGGACCGGCACCGGGCCACAGACCGGGGGTTGGGGACCCCTGCTTTAAGCACTACAGGATGATATATAAGCAGCATGCTCCAGCTTGCTTTACTTTTAAAGCAATTCCCAAGACAATCTCTTCCATTCCATTTTTTGGTTCAGAATTTCTGTCAGTTTTGCCATTTCAAACACATACCCTCGTGGAGTGAGGTACACCATCGTGTCAGCATGCTTGGCTTTGTATCATTCAGAAGTCAAGTGAAACAAGCTGGGAACGGATAGGTAATCTTTCCATGCTAGCAGCCTGGCTGAAAGTTTCCTGGGTCTTCCACAATAAATTCTGATGACAGACTCTACCCTAATGCTTCAGGAAATATTCTAATTGGTCACAAAAGTCTGCATAGTTTGAGTTGTGATTTGAACAGTGCAGGGTCAGAATACAGTATAAGCCTGCCAAGTTAAAATGTCTCCTTGGAGATGAATGTCTTATATTAGGAGAAGAGTTACAGAGCAGCTTTTTAAACTGAATTCTTTTCTTTTTTTTAAAGCCATGAGGAACTATGAACAGTGTGCTTTGGGGCGCTTCATCCATCAAGACTGATAGTATAAAATGTTTGAGGGTCTTAAAGTCAGCATAGGGCAGAGCTTGTCAGGAGGCGTACAAGCACGAAGGAATGCTATTTAAAAGGGACCAAAAGGGCCCCAGGAAAATGGGCCCACAAAAGGGCAGTCATGCGGGTTTATATAAAATGCCAAAATCCTCTTTGTAAGGTGGGGGATTTAAAGTGGCCGGTACTAAAGAGAACACAGAACATTTCAGAAACCTGATGAAATAGTGAAAATCAAAGGAATATCTTGGTTCATGAATATAAGCTGTATAGAAGAGAGGGAAGACCTGTTGTCAAAGGTGATTTTTTAATGTGCTGAAGAAATCATACAGGCCGTTAAATTATAAATTACCGTATTTTTTCGTGTATAAGACGCCCCCATGTATAAAACGTCGCCCACTTTTCTAACCCAAAATTAAGAAATCTAAGTGGGGCTTAGCAAGTGGAGGGGAAAGCAGTGATCAAAGCCCTGCAGGATCACTTTGATCCCTGCTTTCCCCTCCACTTATTTTTGTTCTCTCCTCAGCTTACTTCCGTGTATAAGATGACCCTCAATTTTTAGTCTAAAGATTTTAGACAA
Organism: Intellagama lesueurii; assembly: GCA_037013535.1. Lineage (NCBI taxonomy): Eukaryota > Metazoa > Chordata > Lepidosauria > Squamata > Agamidae > Intellagama > Intellagama lesueurii. Next base: position 6,996,513 of record JBAJHW010000004.1, read on the forward strand.
AAGTATAGTCTTATACACGGAAAAATACGGTATCTTATAGGAACAAACTTTTGCACAGAATAAGGATGAATGGAAACACAAGCCCACCCTCCTAAAGTAGCAGGGACATTCTGTAAACCCTGCCTTTGAAACCTGAGAGTTAGCTTGAAGCAGGAGGACAATGTGAAGGAACCAGCTGGAGGAGAAGTTGTCATCATGAGGCTGATTTTCAATCCCTTTCACACTCAGTGGGAGGAAGTAGCCGTTGTTCCTGCATTCCCTTTAGGAGAGGCAAATGCAGACATGGTAGGGGCTGACCCACCGTCTCCCCAGACAAAAGACGTAGCGTTAGCCTGGAAAGAGCCAAAGGAACATGATATACGGAGTCTCAGTCGCTTGCCAAAAGAGTGGGTGGGGCAGGACTTCTGTTATCTTCCTGTTGAAGAAAACTGAAGTGTTTGGGCTTATTGACCTTAGAAAACAGATGATTGGGGTGGGATAGGATTTACAACACTAGGCATGATAAGGAAAGAGTGGATAGAGAGAGAGCGCATTTTTCCTTCTTTTACATATAACAAAAGAGTCAGACAAGGCAGTTGATCTGGCAATGACACATAAATCTGAACTTCGAGAGACTTTGAACACAGACACTTAGGAGCGGCTAGGATTATCTGTTGCTTATGGTGTGTATTTTCACTGGCAAACATGGGTTTGTATGGTATCATGTGTGAAAAGGCTTTGGACAACAAACTATCTAAAAGTGGGGAAAGATTTGAAAATTCACTGAAGCAGAGGCATAGTTCTTTCAAGAATATTTCTAATACAGCTGGCCTTAGTGGTGGGTGAGTTCAGTGGTAGTGACGCTCAACTAAAATGCTGTGTTTTTTTTAATGTATTGTTGACAGTGAGATAGAGGTAATGGTTAGGTATGGCTATGATCTTTCGGAGCTGCAAAGGGTTAGGAGACTGGTAGTTTTTTGAGAGCTGCACAAAGCCTAATGGGCAGAGAAACTACCAGTCCTCTAACCTTTTGCTGTTACCACAGAGCTTAGCTACTCCAACCCATTTTCTCTGACTTCTTCACAGGAACAAAATGGCCGATGGAGTCTTCTTTCTCCACCCATACGTAACTGAAAACTGTTGTGTGGCCTTTGATTTCTTGGCTAAAGACTCAAGAATTTTATCTAGGGAAACTCCTGGTAAATTCTGGGGGCTGAAGTCCAAGAAATGCAAAAGTTGTATACCAATCAGTATTTTTTTTAAAAGCTGAGTGTTATACAATCCATATATTCTGGAAATAATACTTTAGTCATGCTGTCCTTAATCAGAAGATGCTAAATTAGCATGCTTCCTCCTGTTAAGTAAGCAACCTGAAAGGTGGTACACAATGGATATATAATGTTAGACATAATTCATAATATGTACTGATTTTTAGAGAATCAAGTACTGTGGTGAGTGAACTGTTTGTAGAAAATTAAGAGCTAGATGACTTATAACAATGGTGCCCTTCATGTGAAGGATTAATGATTATCAGTGGGATTTTCTAAGGATTGCATTTCTTAAAAGCAGAAATGTAAGATGCCATAGGAAAAAAACAGCACAGGCTCTTGCTTTATAGGATCCAAATCTCATATGTGTTTTTAAAAGGTCTGCTGTACATATCTGGTACATATCTGTCCGATACCTTATCATCTAACTTATACCTAATCATTTGCTCCATTTAACTTGTTGTCTGTGCTGGGTTTCAGGCTGGCCTCCCCCCCCCCCCCCCCCAATCCATATCTAGATAGACCAAGAGTCAAATCTCGGACCTTTTGGATTCATACCACATGCTCTGTTGCAAAGTTTTCACTCTAAGCTGCATTTTTAGAAACTTACTAATTTTTCCCTTAAAACTCAGAAAGAATTGTAACATACTAAGAAAAATGTATTTTCTGCTAAAATAACTGCCCATCTTTTTCAGGTGAAACCGACAGAAAACATAGTGTGCTCGGGAGCCCTCCTGTTTCTCTACACTGGCGATTTCTACTTGAACATCAAATTCCATGAAGACAACTCCAGTCGAGAGCTCCCCCACTCATGGTTCTGCCTGCCCAGCGTTCACATCCGTGCTGTGAATTCTGTGATCCAGACTAAGCTGTAAATGTACCGTGTAACATTGCATTAGGCACCATGCTTCGCTAGACTGGGCATGGCCTTCCTTTGACCTCAGTCTATTGCTTTCCAGTCTGAGATTTCTACTTATTCTTTAGAGGTGTATTCAGGCGCTTTCCACTGTTGATTAATAATAATGGGACCACTGTTTTTGCTTATTTGAATATAGATGTGGCTAATTGTAGGAAGGAATTGGATTTTCCTTACTTTTAACAGAGTGATTTTCCTCTCTTTCTCTCCCCCAGATTTCATTCTACTCTTTCCTCTTGATTTTTTAAGGAATAGTTTGGAACTTTTTCAAATCCATAGCAAATGCAGACTCAAAGGACCACCCTCTTCTTCCTTAACCTGCAGCTTCCCTTGTTTCCTCCTGGCTCACAGTTCACGTAGATGTGGCTGAATACTAATTTGATTGGAGCTCTAGGTCCAACTTCTGGTACTGCTGACACCAAGTCGGATTGCAGCCCAAAGTGGAACACCCGGTGGTCACCTTGGCTGCTTTCTCATTCAGCTCAAATTTCCAAAGTGTTTGGCAGAGTTTGAAGACAAGCCCCTCTGTGGTTGAATGAGTTGGGGACTCAGAGCTCATTGGAAAGGTTTCTTGGCAAAGCTTATGGCAAGGAACAAGAATGGCTGGCCCTTTCCAGGCAGAAGATTTGAGAAGAGTCCAGAATGTATACATTCTCTCTGCTCTCCCATTTTACTCCTCTGCACTTTGCTGAGGAAAAAAGCTAAACTGCTCTATACTGATTTAAGTACTGGATTTCCTGATCTGGCATCTCCAGACTGAAATAAGGAGAAAGGGTTACAAAGTGTTCAACTACAACATATTGTATTCCCCATTCACTTGTACTACTGTCACTTACTTCCACTATATCTCTCTTTAACTTTCACTGTAAACATGACATTTGTCAAAGTATGGGGCCATTGCTTGCCACACAGGCTGTGTAGCCGACCAGTTGAGCCAGCTTTGCTTGGAATTCTCTAGTAACAAGTTGCCACGTGGGTCACAGTTGCCTAACCTTGTCAATGCCCAACCTTGGTTTTCCGAGTCACGCTGGGCTTGGTGTCGTGTCCTGTGCAATTCCACAGGCTTGTCTTTTCAACTAGCAGTTTTTTAAAGCACTAAGCGCGTGCATAAAAGCCACATAATACACACTACCATGTTTAATCTGATCTTCAATGGCGACATTTTACTTTGCTTTAAAAAGACAAGTTTTTTAGAAAAATCTTCCTACAAAGGTCCCAAATCCTGTGTTTCCACTGCGGGATGCGGATAGTTGGGAATCTGAAGGTAAATTGAAACGGGTACGCATATTGACTTCATTGTGTACAAATGTGGGTCTGAATTAGTTTACAGGAGAAATATCACAGATACTGAATGGAATGGCTATATAAGCCAGTCACATGGGCACTTGCATGAGAAATGGCTTTCTCTGCGCACACTTTTAGGGTGGTTCTCTTAATGCAATATTTGCGCAGAATGTTTCTTCTTCTGATGTGGCATTAATTGGGAGGCCTGGGGGCTTATAGGAAATTAGTCCTTATTGTGTAGCAAGGGAGTCCGATCTCTCCCACTGCCTTGTTTTCGAAAGGAATGGTTTTCTGTATCTTTCACGTTATTTCATCTAATGGGAGCCTTCAGATAATGGTCCCTGCTTGCAGAGAAATAATGGTTTGCAGCGCATGACCCAGGGTCCCTGGAAAATGCCACACTAGAAAACACCTCTGGGAAATGGAACTGTTGCTCCAGGTTATCAGCATTTATTTGAGTTTTATTTAGATTGCATCAGAATTTGACTGCACTCTTGACTGGAGGTAAAAGTCTGCAGATCTTTAGCATATCACTTGATTTTTCACCTCCCCCTGGATATACATATGCTAGTCTATATAACGAGGAAGTTAGAGAGTTAAGGTTAGAGACATTAACTTTCTCTTTTTAGAAAAAAAACTCATTCTGCACTCCCCCAAAGTCTTTTAGGAGATGCTTCATCTGCTCTGTAAAACAGTTGCTTAAATAGGCAGAGAACCCACATGGCATTTTTAAGCATATTGTCAAAAATTTTAGAGAAAGCTTTCTCCGGCTACTTCTGATAAGCAAAGTGCTATGTAAATTGTACGTATTATTTACTAATCCCAGTCCTAACAAGGTTTCCAGACGGGCTAATGTTTCCTTATACTGTAGTCGGAATTGCTGGTGGTCTTTGTTTGCAAACTCCTGCAATAATGACAGCACAAATTCACATTAAAAAAGTGTTGTGTTCCTTCCACCTTGTAGTCGACTCTGCAGCTGCTCTCCTGGAGGATTTGCTGACTCATAGATATTGTTGTGTGCAAGGTGACTTCTGAAGTCTGTTCCCTTATAGAAATGTAGCATCTTCCCATTCTTAGCTTTAGTGATTATCTGCCTTGGTCCTCTTCCAGCTTGCTTGTTTCCTTGCATGCACCTGAGCAAGAGAGAGGAAATGGACAGCTCTGAGAGGTTTGGAATGCTGAAGATTTCTAGCTAGAAGTAAATCTCCTATTGTGTTGCCCTTTGTTTCATGGGAACATATTCCAAAAGAAGCTGCTTCATCTACTTAATATAACAAAGTCCGTCTGAAGTTGCTACCTGAAATTGGACTTGCAATCAAATGTACTAGCAAGATGTGAGTGCAGATATTTTATGATAGCTCCCCCCCCTCCCAATATGATATGTAATAGGCCAAGTTCAACTTCTAGTTTTGATGCAACCCCACTTCAGTTAGTGAAAAACACTATTTGATTTAAAGCCTGTTACACACTGAGCTCCATTTGGTGTATTGTCTGGTGGAGAAACTTGCGTCATATGTAAACTGAAGTTACCAAATAAATGAGTAGCTTTTGTACAGTACATTGGTTTCCCTCCATTATATGTATATATTTCTGTTTTTTGATCTTATACCTTGTAATGACATGACACCTGAGCTGCTGGAACCAGTTAGCATCTGAGTGCTGAGACCACTTAGGAAAGTTTCAGTAATTTGTTGGTCTGGAATTCAGTACTGTGTTATAAAGTGAAACTTGTCAAAATAAAAAACAAACCCCTGACAGCGTAATACTGCTTTTTATTGGTCCATGGTTACCTCCAGGTTTTAAAACTTACTAGTGTGTCTTTTCTACACTCAGCACAGCATCTTCCTACAAACAGGAGGTAGTATCACAGTATCTTCCATTGACTGTTCTTGCCTAGCACAGCATCCAATTTTAATCTTTGACTTGGGTGATATGAGGATTGCCATGTTCCTTAGTGCTTCTGCTCCAAGCAAGTATGGAGGCTATGTGTTTTGACTAAAAGACTACGAAACGGCCATTTGCTCAGGGTTTTCAAGCCTGTTGTCTGTAAAGATGGAGGAAGGCAATAGATTTTACACCCCTTGAGATGCAGCCTGGCAGCACCACACTTCAAGCTGCCTATTAAAGCTTTAAGACTCCGTTTCAGAACTGAAATCACTACAGCTTCCATGAGTATAACGTTTGGCCAAGATGACTTTTGAACTTTGCTGCCTCCACATTGTGTAAGGCCTAGCCTGAGGAGCAGTTTGGAAGGACTTACCACTGTCCACTGCAAAAAGCTTCCATCACTGAGCAGGGATTTGAACTCAGATCTCCTGAGTCCCAGCTGGACACTGCATCCACTACAGAAGGGTGGCTGTCAGGAAGACCTTACCACAATGTAAATGATACTGCAACTCTACATGTCAGATTTGGGGAGTCCTTCAGAGCAGGACAGCAGGAGACAGGTCTGACTCGTGGGCCATGAGTTCTCATGGCACAGCTCCATTGAAATGAATGAGCACATCATAAAAGCTTTACTGTATTCTTCTTCTATTCATCTGGATTTGGAGCACAGGAAACCACAAGGAAAGCTTATCACATTGCAGCCATTCTGAAATTACAGAGAGAGCCGAAATGTAATAAACAGTATTCTTCCTCCTGCTTTTTGCTGCCCCCATGGGCAATGCTGTACTGTTTTGTCAGCTGCTGCCCCATGATCTATCTCTGTGTACATCTTGTACATTAATGGAAAAGTGTCAGCCATCATCATGATGGGTTTTTAACTAGACTCTGTTGATTGAAAAATTGACATCACCCTCTTGCTTTGAAGGCAGAGAGAAGTACAGCCGTTTGTGAGAAAATCAGGTGCAGATCACAGAACAAACAGATGTTAGAGATCAAATCTGGGAAACCTGATTAGCCGCATCGTGTGTGTTTCGCCGCTGTAGGATGTGCCTGTCTCTAGCACATGAGGGCCTTGTTTAAATATTTAACTGTACTTAAATTCTATGAATTTCCCCTTGCTGTCTCATTCTCACTTTTTCTGCGTCTTTGTTACATCCCTCTTATGTCTTCCTCTTGGTTGACTTCAGAAGCTTGTTTCAAGAAACAAATAATGCCGTCATCCCCTTTTATGTAGAAGTTTCTGTTTCAGTGAGTGGAGGAAGTCAACTGTTAGTTGCATGAACATCCAGCGCTGTTTCAAGCCAGGTTAGGCTGTTTGTCCACCTAGCCCAGCATGGTTTCCACAAACTGGCAGCAACAATATGGGGTTTAAGGCAGAGCTCGGTCCCATCACCTGGGATGTCGTCATTTTACCTGTCAGGGTCTGAATCTACAACCTTCAGGCAAAGCACATGGTGGCTTCCTGAGCGAGGGTCCTTTTCCACATGATTTGATCGGGTTGTAGTGCCACGAATGACCTAGAACAGCTATTTTTCCATGGGGGACCATATGGCCCCTTGGGGGGCCCTGGCATATTTGAAGGAGGCTTCAGACTGAAAACAATTCTTCACACACCACCTTAGAAGGTTCATTGTGTGATACAATCCTGATTCGGCCCATATTTCTTTTATATTGTGTTTTTGGCCACGGCCAAAAAAAGGTTGACAATGGCTGACCTCTTTTCAGACACAAAAGGAAATAGAGCCATACAGTATTGGCTTCTGTGGACCCCAGGCAGTATGAAGCCTCTGGATAAGCCAGATTTATTAGCCCTATTCAGGCGTGCTTATTAGGAAACGTTCACCACACATTCAGGGGAATGCTCTGGCCCCATCCTACTCTGTCATCATTTCCTTCTCCCTGAACATGTAGAGGAGGATGGGTTTCAACAGGAGAGCATCTGCTGTCCTTGGGGATCCTTCACAAAAAAAATCAACCCTGGAAAAGTTGTTTTAATTTACTTTCCTTCCCCCCACCCCAAAATAGTGAAGTTTGTCCTGCTTCGATTCTGTATCCTTAGTTTACTCAGGGCAGTGTAGATTCCCTGGTAGGAACTCTGAATAGGGAAGAATGTAAATTAAATATCATGATAAGAAGGGAACATACTTCAGCCAAAGGGCCAGATCTAATTGTAGGGAGTTTCCCACGCTTTTTAGTGATGGAGGGAGCAATGGCAAAAAGGTAGGATCAAAATACTATTCATTTATGTCAAGACACTAAGCAAGAAAGAGGAATCTCGGTCTTTTGGAATGAGGGAAGAACTTTAGAAAAACTAAGAAGCCACCAAATGAGAGGGAAAGGGTGTCTGTTTGTAGTGCAAAGAATTCTGCCTCTCTTCTGTACTTAGTTTAATCTCCTCACCATCCTGTAAGACAAGTCAACTATTATTATCCCACTTGACACATAGAGGAACAGATGTGAGGTCATGTCCAGAGACAAAGATACTGACTTGAAGGAAGGAAATGCGGAACAGCGCTTGTGCAGAGGTGCGTCGGCCTGACTCCTCTGACGGTGATTCATTGTGTTGTGAGATTAACTGCTCCAGTCAGACCAAATGCAAAAAGGCAGAAAGAAGGTTTGCATTCCAGTGAAGACCGACTGGAATTTAGGAACCAAAAGAACCTGTACACCCATTGAATCTGATTCTAAAGGAGGAACTGGAAGTTAGAGCAGTAGCTTATTCCACACACATGCTGGATACCTGTCTCCCATGGATGGATGCTCAAGTCTCATAGTAGTTTTCAATTGTGACAACACTGAATCGGCTTATATTTCTGAGTTCTCCACCACAAAATATAAGGAAGGTCAACAGCTTGCCTGTCTTTAAGAAAAGAAGGTCATGTCAGAGTCATGTCAATGGCTTTTAACCACAAAAGCTAAACAGCTCTACTTTTATAGGCAATATTGTTGTTTAGTCGTTCAGTCGTGTCGGACTCTTCGTGACCCCATGGACCAGAGCACGCCAGGCCCTCCTGTCTTCCACTGCCTCCCGGAGTTGGGTCAAATTCATGTTGGTCGCTTCGATGACACTATCCATCCATCTCGTCCTCTGTCGTCCCCTTCTCCTCTTGCCCTCACACTTTCCCAACATCAGGGTCTTTTCCAGGGAGTCTTCTCTTCCCATTAGATGGCCAAAGTATTGGAGCCTCAGCTTCAGGATCTGTCCTTCCAGTGAGCACTCAGGGTTGATTTCCTTTAGAACAGATAGGTTTGAACTCCTTGCAGTCCAGGGGACTCTCAAGAGTCTCCTCCAGCACCACAATTCAAAAGCATCAATTCTTCAGCAGTCAGCCTTCTTGATGGTCCAGCTCCCACTTCCATACATCGCTACTGGGAAAACCATAGCTTTGAGTATGTGGACCTTTGTCGGCAAGGTGAGGTCTCTGCTTTTTAAGATGCTGTCTAGGTTTGTCATCGCTTTCCTCCCAAGAAGCAGGCGTCTTTTAATTTCACGGCTGCTGTCAACATCTGCAGTGATCATGGAGCCCAAGAAAGTAAAATCTGTCACTCACCATTTGGGCAGAAGATCCCTTACCTAAATGGGATCCAGTCGAGCACTTCATTTATAAATTGGGAAACCAGCAAATATAGGCAGTATACGTACACCCAAGTCTCTTTGGGGACAAAGAAGAAGGGGAAGGCGAAGGGAGTGGTCTTCACGTTTTGTTTGCCGGCTTCCCAATTTATAAATGAAGTGCTCGACTGGATCCCATTTAGGTAAGGGATCTTCTGCCCAAGCGGTGAGAGAAAAGCATTTGATGGATTCAAGCAAACTGAACCACATCGTTTCTGGAAATGCATCTTTAACTGAGACTAGCAATGCACCAGTTCTGCTTTTGGATGGTGGCCAAATAGTTGTCAGAGAGCCCGCCATCCCGTCCTCTGGGGACTGAAAATCAGAATTATATGTTTCTGCAGCACAGCTTTCAAGCTGCCCTGAGGTAGCTCGGGGAACAGGCAAAGCAGAGTACTTTTGCTGAGGGAAAAAAACAATGATTCTTTTTATATCTGTAGTGAAAACAAAGCAATTTTAAAAAAACCAACAACCCACCAACTGGTGCGGATCTCTGTGTTAAAAATATGTGGGGACTTTTAGAGACACAGGTGCTGAAACACGATCAATCCAAGAAAAACTTCGTTTGTCTTCCTGTAGCCAGTCTCTGGAGAGGTGCTAAAACCATTACCCCTTCCAGATCTTGTTGCCAACAAAAATACCTGGCAATGTTGCTCGGGGAATCCAATAAGAAGATGGAGTAGAGATCCTAGACCCAGACAGCAAGAAATCATCTTAATGAGCATCTTGACTGTGCAGTAAGGCTCCTATAATAGTTAGTGCTGATCCATTTTCATTAATGCCCTTAATTTAAAAGCTCTGCCTCTTCTTTTTGCTCCTTTTTTCTACTGGCAATTGACATCCTCATGGCTTTCTGGATGCAGAAGCTGTAAACAGGGATGTTGTGCTGCATCCCTCTTCTTCAGCCAAGACGGTCTTCTCCTTCCTCCATCTCTTGTTCCTTTCTTCTACCTTGAAGGATCAGCTATAATAATCTGGGCTTTTCATTTCTTAGCACATGATCAAAGTATTCTAGCTTTCTGTACTTGTATTCAGTACTTTTAATAGTTTTTGTTGTTGTTGGTCTCTCACTTAATGCCAGAAATTCTTAGCACCCAGTGGCAAATCCATATTTCATATGCTTCTGCCTTTTTTATTGTTCCCCATAGTATTCCCCAAGCCCATACCATACAACAGAACCAAGACTACTTGAAGGCACATTTTCACAGCTAGTTTTAATATTTGTTTGTTGTATATTACATTGTCATGTGAAGGAAACGCCTCCAACCACCTCTGTCCTGACATTAATTGAGTGGTTATAATATCTCTGTTCATTGAACCAAATTCCAAGAGATGTATTTGTCAGTATGATCCACACTTCCGTTATGCATCATTCATTGGATTTCTTGACTCTTGCTTTTTAGATTTACCGTGAAAGCAAATGTTAAGAAAAGAGTATTCATTCTTACTTCACTGATTTATTGAGTGACCTTTTTCAGATCATCTCAACTGTCAGCTAATAATACTATATCATCTGCATATTGGATGTAGCTGATAACCTCCACTCAGACTAGCATATTATTATTTGAATCAAGAGATGCTTTTCTGGAGACTTTCTTAAAGCTTGGCTTTATGCTGCAGAAATATTTCAGTGAAGCAAGCCCTGGTTAATACCATGTTCTTATATTCAGCATGCCATCATGTGCAGAGTTGACACATACAATGCAGAGAGTCCAGGCTTGTCGACATGTGTTCTTAGGAACACTGGAGTTGTTTCTGTGCTACAAAGGGGTCTTTCCCAAATTTTGTGCCCTGCCAGGGAGAGTGCCATTTGGCCTGCTAATTCAAGAGGAGAAATGTGGCCATGTGCACTGTTGCATGATGCTGAAGTGGCAGCCATGCACCTGTGGCAATGCTATGAGTAAAGGGCTAACCAGACAGGAAAGCTCTTTTAAACAAATGCACCCCATAGGCATATTGTTCACAAACGTACCTACACTGTAGGAGATCACACTATGCAGGAGCAGCTGTCAGGCTGCTGGACCACAAATGATGGGTTTGGGGTCTCTGTTTCAGCTCCCCACTCCCATTTGTCAAACATGCTCATTGTTTTACTTGTGATGAGATGGAAAGACCTTCCCTTTTCGTGGGACTAAAGACCTCTTTGCAGAAGGATTACCTGGAATTACCTGTTTCATAGACAGCCCAACGATGGCTTCAAGTAATAATATAGAAATCTGGGGAGAATAGCACCAGAAATTTAATTCCTCCCCCTTAATTCCTTTTCTGTGCTACCATTTTATTGAGCAGAATAAACGTCTTTACTTTAAATCTTGTGAAGTTGGGGAATATTATCATTTAAGGGTTCTGTGTCAAGGACTCCCCCCCCCCCCCCCAGGAAAAGATATAAATTTATGAACAGTTGGATTTTGGGGGAGAAGCCTCATTTGCATTTCCACCAGTTATACATTCTCTTTCGCATCCTTTTATAAAATCACAAATTGTTAAACCTTTAACAACATCGGAGAGTCTTAATTTGCAATATGAAAAAGATATTAGAGATCTCCTCTCAAAGATGTATGCAATTCCGTTTGACATTTCCTATCCAAGTCTTATCCTGGAGCAAAAACAGGGTGTGGGAAAATGGTCTAAACTGAGACCACTCTTTTCTGCTCCTCGCTGGAGAAAAAGGCCCCTATGAATTTGATGAATTTGTGAGCATATCATTAAGATGATAAATAGTTGCCACTTGACTCCACTATGAACTAGTTCCATTAACAAAAGCTTTAGTACCAAGCGTGGTGGTGGAGAAGTCCAGGTTCTTATTACTATTTGTAGTGGATTTGCCCAGTTATTATTCTGTTTTCAACAATTCTTTTTAAAAAGACAGAAAATATGACTGAGGAGTCCCTACATGCACCCACCACATTAGTTGTCTTCCTACCCTGTTTCCCCGAAAATAAGACCTAACCTGAAAATAAGCCCTAGTAGGATTTTTCAGGATGCTCGTAATATAAGCCCTACCCCAAAAATAAGCCCTAGTTAAGTTAAACCCCACCCTCCACCATTGTGTAGCAACCAGAAGATGACATAACTGTAAAATAAAACATCCCCTGAAAATAAGGCCTAATGTGTTTTTTGGAGCAAAAATTAATATAAGACCCTGTCTTATTTTCGGGGAAACACGGTATGTGTATAGATAGCAACTGGGGTATTACCACTGATGGAAAACTGGTAGAAACCTATCTTTAAGTACACGAGCAGACAGACCCTGGAATGTGTCTCTAAAGGAAAAGCTGTGGCTACAAACATGTATTCAAGTATTCATGATGTGTTCTTTACCATGTGATTTTCTTTTATTAATCACATAAACAACAGTGGTGTTTTACATCTCCCCCCACCTGTAGCTCATACCACTTTGTGTCTGATCCAGATGATGTTCTTTCCTCAACCAGTCATTGACAATTTATTTAGATATGAATTTAGTGATATTTTTCAACAAATGGATGATTCGGTTCTTCACTGGGCCTTCGCTCTGTGGCCCGCCATGCCCAAATGGCCCATATCCAAACCAAAGACCCCAAAATTACCTATATTGCACTGCCACAATGAAGTTCTGCTTTTGCAGCAATGACCAGATTAAATTCTTTCAGTCATCTGTTGCTTATGTAACAGGTGATTATAAGCAAGTGTTGCAAGACAGGGGTTCTCATGTTTGCAGCAGGGGTCTGGAAGCATTCATTTTCTGGATGTTTCAGACCTCAGTAAAGCATGATGGGAACTCCAAACAGCTGGAGAGCTGGAGGTTGTTCATTGCTCCATTAGCACCAGTGATGTAGCTTGAGAGGAAAATCTTTGTCAGATACTGCTCTGATAGAGATCTAATGGGTTTAAGTTATTGGACAACAGATGTTGGTTGAGCGTTAGGAAGAAAAGTTCGGTTGATAAGGGCACTTCATCAATGGAACTAAGGGTGGGTAGGCTGGACATCTTGAAGCAGAAGCTTGTTGGCCATTGGTTGTGGACCCTTCTTGCATCAGTTTTCCTGCGGGAAACGAGTTAGTTAGATGGCCTACAAGACCTTGAAGTCCATATGAACGTAGGTCTATGAATCTATATGCCGCCTTGAGCACCCTTCCCCTCTCTTTAGAAGAGTGCTTTGAAGTGTAGTAATGTTTGGTAAAGAACAGGACTTCTCTGCGTCTAATATGCACTTTCCCCAAATCTCTAAGGAAATTCAGTCTGCTCTTCACTCACAGCTCAAGATGGCCTTCGTTCTAGGACAGATGGATTACCCTCACCCTTGTGTCTGAGTTGGATAACTCAGTGGTTTTGTTCTCTGGCTGCAGAGCTAGAGGTTGGGGGTTCAATTCCCCACTATGCCACCTTGTCTCAATCATCCATAGGGTCCTTTCCACCGCTGCAGTTCTAAGCTTATATTATATTATATTAGGTTGTTAAGACTTTGGAAGCTGAGTGGCTTCCAAAAAATAAAAAATATATATACAAAATTTTAAAAATGAACATATAAACATAAAAACCCCTCATAAGACCTCCAATCTAGCAAATAACCCAAGATTCAGAATGGGTGAGGCTTGCAAAGGCCTGGGTAAAAAGCCAGGTTTTAATTTGCTCCCAAAAGCTCAAGAGGGTAGGGGCCAATCACACCTCCACAGGGAGGGAGTTCCAGAGTGGGGTGGTCACTACTGAGAAGGCCCGGTTTCTGGTTGATGACTTCTGGGCCTCTTTTGGAGTGGCCACCCACAACATCAAACATTGGAATATTATATTGTTATTTCACTGGTAGAAGTTATTCATCATTCCCAACCCCCATTTTAAAAGCACAACAAAAATGATATGAAATCCTCGTAATGCATGGTAGTATGCAAAGCTTGAAAAAGCTACATCCAGTGAGGATTATGGTAGGTGTAGTCAAAAAAAGCAACGGTTCCAAGCACTGGTACTCCATACCCAATTGTGCTTGCTCATTTTTACCATTGTGCAAAGGACAAATCTACAGAGCATGTAGAACCAGGGGACATCCACTCCAATGGAGTGTTGGGAGAGTGGGAACAGACAAAAGAGAATATTTCTTTACCCAGCGTGTTGTTAATCTGTGGAACTCCTTGGCACAGCATGTGGTGATGGCATCTGACCTAGATACCTTTAAAAGGGGATTGGACAGATTTCTAGAGGAAAAGTCCATTGCAGGTGACAAGCCATGATGGGGATGTACAATCTCCAGGCTTAGAAGGAAGGTACCTCAAAATGCCAGACGCAGGGGAAGGGGTATCAGGAGACAGGTATCTAGTGGTCTTGTGTGCTCCCAGAGGCATCTGGTGGGGCCACGGTGAGATACAAGAAGCTGGACTAGATGGGCCCTTGGCCTGATCCAGCAGGGCTCTTCTTAGGTTCTTGTGTTTATAGCTAGAACACAGACAACTCTTTTATATCTCTCTGTGTCACCTTTTGGAAAGGAGGAATCGCTTTCCCCCTCTAATATTTAAGAAAGTGCTTTCTTAAAAAAAGAAACAGGAGCATGTTTTAGGATCTCTGAAGAGCAGTGGAGGAAACCCAGAAGTGCCACTACAGTAATGTCAGACTGAAAATCACAACAACCTGGGCCCTGCTCAAAGACGAATAAATTCTCTCCTCATTCTGAAATATGAGCAATACAAATCAACCCACATCAGAAAGCTGCACATGAAAGTCTAAACCAAAATGTAGAACATTCCCTTTTTAAAAGGAACGTTGAGTTTTGAGACCGGAATGCTGAGGCTGGTTGAGACAGCCAGGTTCCTGTTAGCACTGCTCCAGTAATTCATTGTGGTGTGTGTTATTAATGTGTCACATCGTCCTTACTGAGTCACGGAGAGAGAGAAAAATACAGAAAATGCTGTACAGTTGCAGGAAAGATGTAAGGAGGCTTCCGTTGGGAAAAGTAAACAATTCTAGTGAGAACATGAAAGGGCAAATTCAAAGAAAATAAGGAAGGAAGAAGGGAAGTGCCCCAAATCTAGCATATTTTACACCATATCCTAGGATACATCAGCCAAAACCGATAGACCAGGTCATGACCCCCTTTTATAATAGCCAAATCACATGCAACCCCATGCCACATTTGCATAAAAAGGCAATCTCAACAGCGGAAACGCATTTAAAAAATAATATTTTTTTTTTCAGAATATAATTCTAACCTAATATTTAATGTGATGGTTGTACTCGTATCTGGGCAATCAATAAGTGTTGAAAACCTTCACGGTGAAATTGTAACAAGTGCAACTATAAAAACAATTGCAACTCCCAGAAATCCTGGTCAGCAGAGGTGGTGGTGAAGGCTTCTGGGAGTTGTACTCCAAGAACATCTGGAGGCCCAAGGTTGGGGACCACTGCCCTAGAGGGGCCATGACCCACAGGTTGGGCACTCATGCTAGAGATTTCCCAAACTTACCCAGCTGCCTGCTAAATGGAAAAAGGTTAAGTCCAAGGTGTCTTGTCTTTATATAAGGCCAGCCAGGAGGGAGGGAATCTCACAGGAGGTAGCATCTTTGGAGACCAAGACTCTCCAGTAGTACAACAGAGGTGTGGCCAGGTGGGGGGGGGGGCTCCCCCCTCTGTAGGAGGCTCCGAGATCAAAAGTGCCTCATTGTCGCACTCCGGGCCTCCCCAGCTCTCTGCAACCCACCTCTCTCCAGAAAAGCACTGGAAGGAGGTTGCCCTTCCTTTTTATGATCATACCTGACACTGCCCCTTAAAAATACTTTTTTAAATACTCAAGATGACACCAGACAGTACTGGCATTGCTGCTTAGAACTGAGAAGAGAAAAAGGAACTTGGGGAAAAAAATCCTCCTAAAATGGACTTTGGAGATCACCTTTGAAAATAACTATAAAATATTATGTGTTACACCAGCAACATTGTAAGTATTTCTTATTTGACTTTTGATATGTGAATAGGCAGATAATATGTGCAGTCAATTAGCTGAGTGGTTTATGTCTCTGGCTGCAGACCCAGAGGTACGGGGTTCGATTCCCCACTGTGCCTCCTTGAGAGAGGCTAGACTCAATAGTCTACAGGGTCCCTTCCAGCTCTGCAGTTCTAAGATTATTATTGAACTCTTGGATAGCTCAGTGGCTTAGGTCTCTGGCTGCAGAGCCAGAGGTTGGGAGTTCGATTCCCCCACGGTGCCTCCTTGACAGCAGCTGGACCCGATGATCCATAGGGTCCCTTCCAGCTCTGCAGTTCCAAGATTAAGACTCACGGTGACCCTTTTCAGAGTTTCCCAAATATAAATTGCTCAGAAGGAGGTTTCCATTCCCTTCCTCTTGAGGGCATTCTGGGATTGAGCAGGCTTGCCCAAGTCCACACAGGCTGGGTCTTCTTCCGGAAAGCACAGTGGGGAATTGAACTCCCGACCTCTGGCTTTCCAACTTACTGAGTTATCCAGCCAGGTATACCCTATTTAAAAGTAACTGTCTACCTATAGCTCTATGCTGTGTAAGTAGTTTCTTCAGAGATTTGACAGAAGTTACAGTTTCCTCTTTCTCCAGATTGTGAGATGTTGAGAAACAGGCAGGGGAGGCCGTGTGAACAAGTTTTCAGTTGGGACAATTTAGCTGAGAAAAGAAAACCGAACCAGTACGAGCCGGAGTCTATGAGCAAGCCTGCAAGCCGTTTGCAGTGGAGCTGAGATTCCACCTTATGAAATTTTTCATACATATGCAAGCTTTTTCCCACCACAAAACAAACACTGGGAAGACTAGAAGGAAACAATACAATGATGGATTGTAACTTATATTGAATATGAAAAGCTCTCATGTGGGAAGCGAGGATGTAGTAGGGGAACAATTCTCTTCAGGAAAAAAAAAAGAAACAGTAGAAGGGGCGGGGGAGGAAGAAATGCTATAGATATAATAAATGAAATTTACTCTCCAGCTGCTTAGAAATTACATCGTAGACTTTACTGATTACGACAAAGCAAAGATGTGCCTATTATGATATGCAAACCAACGGTCCACAATTTCCTTTTTGTTTGAAAAAATGTATACTTGGTAAAATATTAAAAATGCACAATAACAACAGCAGCCATGGTGTTTAGAAGGAGTTTAAAGCCATGGGAAAACAGGAAGAGGTTTCCCTTGGACCAAAGAGGTAACAAAATATGTACCAAATGATGTTCCACAAGAGAAGACCTTTTCCTGGGTCGTATTCCACCTCCCCACCGAGGACCATAGTAGACTAAGTCTACTACAGTGGGTCATTCACCTTCCCAAATCCGAAGTCACAGAGAACTTTAAAGAAAAGCAGATAGTGTTGTGTCTAGTAACAGCTGGGAACCGACAGCCAAAATCCCAGGGCCAAATCCAACCTGCCCCCCTGATTTAGAAGCTGAAGTGCACAGAGGATAACATGGAATTTTGCTGAAGCAGGAAATCCACAGCTGGTGGATAATTCACCACTCTCCTTCCTGAGTTCTCACTGGAAGGACAGATCCTGAAGCTGAGGCTCCAACGCTTTGGCCATCTCATGAGAAGAGAAGACTCCCTGGAAAAGACCCTGATGTTGGGAAAGTGTGAAGGCAAGAGGAGAAGGGGACGAGAGAGGACGAGATGGTTGGACAGTGTCACCGAAGCTACCAACATGAATTTGACCCAACTCCGGGAGGCAGTGGAAGACAGGAGGGCCTGGCATGCTCTGGTCCATGGGGTCACGAAGAGTCGGACACGACTTAATGACTAAACAACAACAACTCCAAGGTAGTCCATTCTGTTAGGATGCATCTCTTGTTGTCAGGAAGTTGTTCATAACATTTAGCCAAAAATCTCCTTTCTCATAATTTGAGCCCAGTGACTCAGGTGAGTCCTGTCCTCCAGGGCCTTAGAAAGCAAGCTTGCTCCATCTTCCATAGGACAGCCCATCAAATATTTGAAGTTGGCTGCCATATCATCTCTCAACCTTCTGATTTCCACACAAAACACATTGAGTTCCTCTGTTTCCAGATCCTTCATCGCCTTGGCTGTCCTCCTCAGATTACACTCCACCTTCTTCAATGGTAGTGCCCAGAAACAGAGACTAGATTGCAGGTGAGATCTGACCAAAGAGAAGAGAAGAGTAGGCTACCTCTCTTGAGGTGAAATCTGTTCATGAAGTCCAGAATTCCAGTCACTTCTTTTGCTGCTCCATCACCCTGTTGAAGGTGGTTTATTATGATGGCAGATCCATGTCACAAATAATACTGCCATGTCCATTTCACACTTCCAAGTTCTATGGGGATATTTGCTTACTTTTGATGCATCTTGCAAACACAATTTCACAAAATGAATATCTTCTTATTTGCATTTGCATAACAGATAACATGAGCAATTACAACGACAGCAAAATGCTATAATTTGTGCACCCAGTACCTTGGCAACAGCACCAATACAGAAGTTGCTTGTAGAATTTGCAAAGTTCAAGTGTCCCTTTGATTTCCAAGTCAGACAAATATCCCAGATATCTTCCTCAACCGGGTTGGGTATCCCTAACACAGGAGAATCTTCAAAACCCTGATATAAAATATCAATACAATTCTATGCAATTCATGAATTCACTAGGTAGATTCGCCCCTCCAACAGAAACAGAACAATTATACCTAAACCAAGTCAGCAAGAGCCTTAGTAGTCCCAACTGGCAACAGCAGCTCCAGACTCTTCATCTCTCCCACTCTTTCTGAGATTCAAACCTCTTATTCACAGCCCTTCTCTTTCTTAGTCCCACCCCTTTGGACTGAACCAATATTCCATAGAGGTTACACCAGCTGCCACTCATTTTATATTTGTGCATCTGATTTTTTTTCTCACCTAAATGAAGAGCCTCACATTTCCCCCACAAAACTTCACCCTGTAGTCATTGACAACACATTAGGGAGGAAGGAAGGAAGGAAGGAAGGAAGGAAGGAAGGAAGGAAGGAAGGAAGGAAGGAAGGAAGGAAGGAAGGAAGGAAGGAAGGAAGGAAGGAAGGAAGGAAGGAAGGAAGGAAGGAAGGAAGGAAGGAAGGAAGGAAGGAAGGAAGGAAGGAAGGAAGAAGAATATGATTTTTTCCTCATCTTTGTAAATGAAGATTCCCCAGACTGCCCTACATAGAAAACTACCACTGAAGCTGTTCTAGAACTGGTCTGTCATGCTGTCAGGACATGGAATGGAGCCCCAAAAGAAGTTCTCTTGATTGTGGTCGATTGTTGTGTTTCATAACCTTTCCCATGAACTGAAGACTATCTGTCCCTTTCAGCAAAATAAATGTTCATTGATCAAATGAAGTACAAGAAGTATCCGGTTTTTCGAGGGCTGTGTTTGGTATTCCATTGTAGCATTACAATGACCGCTCTAATGAGAAATGGCTTTGATTTATGAAGTTGGTAATAACCAGAGGGTCGATTAGTGTGCAATGTACTCTATTGCGTGGCATGTCCCCTCGATTGATTGATCGTATGATCGTTATATAATTCCTTATGATTTTTTCCTATAAAATAAAAGAACGGCAGTAGAAAACAGAGAAAATAAATCAGAAAACGAGAAAACGGTTGCTGAGAACAATTTGTCTTGCTTTTATCTCAGCTTTTCAATCTGCAAACTTTTAATGGCTTTGATGACCCTTTCAACAAGGAGGTGCCTTCTATCGACTCACAGCTGACCATCTGCTCCAAACTGCCCTTGTAGCAGAATGAGGACAGGAGAATGAGCACAGAGAAAGAAGGAAGGAGAACAGAGAATCAAACTAATGGAGATGTTGCTGGAGCAGGCCGTTAGGGATGCGACATTGTTCTACATTGGAGCACATTTTTCCATGCAAAAGTGGCCAAGGGTGGTTCCCGGCATCGCAGACAAGGCTGGGAAAGAGTTTTGCCCCAAACCATGAAGAACATCTGCCTGGCGGCTGTAAACGAGACTTGGTGGATAGCTTGTGCTGGGGACTGAAGGAAGGAAATGCAACCTCATTAGTTCTTCTGGATTTCTTGGCAGCTTCCAGATTTATTGACCATGATATCCTGCTGGAGTGCCTGGCTGGGCTGCATGTTTTGGACATTAAACATGAAAAAGCTGGATGCGACATGAAAAGAGAAAGACCGAATATGAGATGGATTGATTCCATAAAGGAAACTACAGGATGGTAATTGTAGGAACTGAGTAGGACTGTTAATGACAGAACCTTTTTTTTTTGTAGTTGTTGGAGGAAGATTCTGCTTGAAGCTGTCTAAGTAGAAAGGTGCCACCACTCCTGTATCATGTACTGCATCCTTTTCCATACCTTCTCTGATGTTATGCTGCCCAGATGGGATGCCTGCACCATTACCATAAAACCTGACAAGGACCTTGAAGAACAGAGGGAAAGTCAGCAGTATATAGTCAATGTATTTGGATTAAAAGATTTCATGCTCACCACAAACCAGAAGTGACTTGATTGTGCATAGCAAGAACATTGCACTGGTTCTTTGATCCTTCTAGTAAGAATGAACTGCTGTATAGTTCGGAGGTTTAGGCCTCTGGCTGCGGAGCCAGAGGTTGGGAGTTTGATACCCCACGGTGCCTCCTTGACTTGCTAGAGGAGCACCCTTCAACACCACAGCTGTACCATATCACTTATATTCCTTAACAGATCTGTGACGCTGCTGGGAGTGTTTTGAAGTGAGGAACCACCAAAGGGCTGGGGACACTTGGCTCCTTTCCTCCTTGTCACCTGATACCTGGAGAGCAATCAGGAGCCTTGGATGCTGCCTTCCCTCCATGATGGAATGAATGGAAGACAACAATCTGAAATGAAATCCCGATGGAGGCAGCTTCTGGCTGGTTGAAAGTCAGATTCTGAGGCTGGACTTCAGCCTGTTCTACAAGGGGTTCTGCTCCCGTTGACGGGTCAGGTGTATAGCGTAGCACGACTCCTTGATTCCGGGCTGTCCCTGGATTCCCTGGGGGCAGCCGTGAAAAGGAGTACCTTTGCAAACCTCCTTAATCTCGGAAACCTTTCTTGGCCTTTTGTCATGTTCTCTCTTTTTTTCTCCTCAGCAAAACTTCAAGCTTTCTGTCTCAAAAGCTTTCTGAAAGGGCTCCCTGCCCAGAAACTGCTTGAAGCTGTCTAAGTAGAAAGGTGCCACCACTCCTGTATCATGTACTGCATCCTTTTCCATACCTTCTCTGATGTTACGCTGCCCAGATGGGATGCCTGCACCATTACCATAGAACCTGACAAGGACCTTGAAGAACAGAGGGAAAGTCAGCAGTATATAGTCAATGTACTTGGATTAAAAGATCTAGGTCCATGCACCGATTCCATTGTTTTCACAACAGCTGTACATCTCTACCCTTGCCCCCACTGCAGAGAGCTGTGAAATCTGCATTTTAGCTAGACAAGACACCATTCATATAATCTTAGCACAGCAGAGCTGGAAGGGACCCTAAGGATCATCGGGTCCAGCCCATGAAAGTAGCACAGTGGGGAATCAAACTCCCAACCTCTGGTTCCGCAGCCAGAGACCTAAACTATTGAGCTATATAGCAGCTGTCTGAATATCATTTGACAAGAAAATTACGTTCCCTCCACAAAGTTGTTGTTGTTTAGTCGTTAAGTCATGTCTGACTCTTTGTGACCCCATGGACCAGAGCACGCCAGGCCCTCCTGTCTTCCACTGCCTCCTAGAGATGTTGGTCGCTTCGATGACACTGTCCAACCATCTCGTCCTCTGTCGTCCCCTTCTCCTCTTGCCTTCACACTTTCCCAACATCAGGGTCTTTTCCAGGGAGTCTTCTCTTCTCATGAGATGGCCAAAGTATTGGAGCCTCAGCTTCAGGATCTGTCCTTCCAGTGAGCACTCAGGGTTGATTTCCTTCAGAATGGATAGGTTTGTTCTCTTTGCAGTCCATAGGACTCTCAAGAGTCTCCTCCAGCACCACAATTCAAAAGCATCAATTCTTCGGCGGTCAGCCTTCTTTATGGTCCAGCTCTCACTTCCATACATCGCTACTGGAAAAACCATAGCTTTGACTATGCGGACCTTTGTCGGCAAGGTGATGTCTCTGCTTTTTAAGATGCTGTCTAGGTTTGTCATCACTTTCCTCCCAAGAAGCAGGCGTCTTTTAATTTCGTGGCTGCTGTCACCATCTGCAGTGATCATGGAGCCCAAGAAAGGAAAATCTGTCACTGCCTCCATATCTTCCCTTTCTGTTTGCCAGGAGGTGATGGGAACAGTAGCCATGATCTTCGTTTTTTTGATGTTGAGCTTCAGGCCATTTTTTGTGCTCTCCTCTTTCACCCTCATTAAGAGGTTCTTTAATTCCTCCTCACTTTCTGCCATCAGAGTGGTATCATCTGCATATCTGAGGTTGTTGATATTTCTTCCAGCAATCTTAATTCCGGCTTGGGATTCATCCAGTCCTGCCTTCCGCATGATGTATTCTGCATATAAGTTAAATAAGCAGGGAGACAATATACAGCCTTGTTGTACTCCTTTCCGAAAGTACCAGGGGCCAAAACACTAGAGGCTTCCATCCTGCCCTACAACCTTTGCACTCACGCATTCTCTTCAGGGGGAGCAACCCTGAATCGGATTGCTGGAGGGGGAAGAAAAATTAACCCACTCCTACTGCCCTCCCCCACTTATCAAGATCTCGATCTGTTTGTGGACGAGATTGCCTTTTCACTTTTATGCCATTACTAAACGCTTGAATGCCACTATGTCTAGTTTGGTCCTTCATCACTAAAGTGTCATTTGGTTATAACCTTGTGGCACAATGGTTAAACTGCAGTACTGTCTTGAAGACTTTTCTCATGACCTGGGTTTGATCCCTACAGACTCAGGTAGCCAACTCTAGGTTGACTCAACCTTCCATCCTTCTGAGGTCAGTAACTGAGTACCCCAGCTTGCTGGGGGTGGGGGGCAGTGGCAATGTTTAGCCTGTATAATTAAATTGTAAACCACCCAGATAGTGCTTTAAGTGTACTTTGCTTTACACCAGCTTCACCAAGCTGAGCTCTTCAATTTCTCTTCTTTTTGCTTTCAAATCCCCTGTGACTTGAGTCTTCGTAGCTTGATCATCAGCTCACTAGAAGGGCCCTCAGTGAAATAATTTGTTTGGTTTCTAAACACATGTCAAAGGAGAAATAATGCCCGAGCTACATTAATGACTTCCTGTTCATGCTGTGTTTTCTTCATGTTCAGTCCTGAGGAAGTAGAGGCTTTCTGGTTCTCAGAGTTGCTCAAAGCCGTTTAGTGCCACCTTTCATCGCTCATCAATTGTGAATAAAGCAATGAGCAAAAGAGAAATGACAGTGCTACTAATAACAACATTTTAAAAGTTATTACACCTTCCAAAGCCTTATAGGATTTCATTAAAGATAATGCAATTCTCCCCTGGACACCAGAGATAAAAACCATACTCTTCCAATGGTATAATCGGTCTATCATTCACATTATTGCTGCTATTGGTTTCCTCTAAGTGCCTAGTATATCTTTGGGGGAAAAGAGAGAGAGAGAAAGAGAGGATTGCCAACTCTATCATTTTCACAATCAGATTCCTTGAAAAGGAAACATATGAATCAGAACAATCCACTGTGATGGTAAAACTGACAATTGTGCACGGCTACAAGAGGGTGATGATGGCTTTAAAAAGAGTAGGCAATGCACACACAAAGAGAGCTGCATCAGCAACCTACAGCCATGATATATTTTCATGCGTATCTGTTTTGGTTTTAATGTCAGCGACCGAGGGTGGTTCAATCTGAACCATAAAAGAAGGATACAAATATCTTTTTAACAAAGAAAGAAATGGCTGGATGAAACCTCCAGGGTCAAAAGCAGGGTATCTTTAAATCAAAGATCCATAAGCTAGGTATGGTCACCCACCTGTTTTTGAAGCTCCTGGATTTGGAAAGACTTTGGAAAGACAGGTCGGCAATGGTGACCCTCCAGATGTTGCTGTGCTGCTCCCAAGATCTTTCTCCGTTGGCTATGCTTGCTTTCTCTACTAGGAATTGTAGTTCAACAGGAAGTGGCAGTCTACATGTTCCCCACTTCAGCTGTAGATGCTTAACTGTTTTTTAAAATTCTCCTGAGCTGGGAGGAAATTTCTGCAGTATCATGATTACGAATACAAACCCAAAAATTTTTCTGAGGGGCACCCTTGAGAATCTCACATTGTATCGGGATTTTTAGATACATAGAGATATATGCTTTTGGCATCAGTGTTCTTATTCAAAGGAATACTGAATTATTTTACAGTCGATGCACATGCATTTTCTTTTGCTCATTATAAGATTTACAATCAATCTTTTGAAAATCCTTTTTCTTTTCCTGGGACATCTGTACAGGATAGATAAAACAGTTAGTACAAAATAATGAATTTTTTAAATATAAAAAAGTGGCAAGTGCATTGGTGGATACAAGGACATAAAGCCAGTTTGGTAAGGAATTAAAAATGTTAAAGAACTGAAGTGGAAAAGGGGAAAGGGAGTTTTGCCAGACGCCAAAGTTCACATCTGGCTGTCCAACTAAAGTTTCAGCAAGTTACTTTTATGAACCATACCTCCTAGGGTTTCACAGCCAATGTGGGAGATTCAGGGAGTTGTTATCATTACAGTAGGACCCACTTATCTGTGGCATCATTATCCACTGATCCACTTATCTGCTTATATATATATAAAATCCTAAAAATATCTATTTCAAAAGATGAAGTTACCAGAACTGGCCAGAGACCATGGTTTGTATAGCGTTTGCTACTAAAATAGTGTTCTAGATCATTCCTGACAGATGGCCATCCAACCTCTATTTAAATAAGAATAAATAAATAAGCATAAAAGAATCACAGCTGGCTGGATCGCTCAGTAGGTAGAAGCACCTGGCTGAAGAGCCAGGGGTCAGGAGTTTGATTCTCCAGTGTACCTTGTAACAGAAGAGCCAGCCTGTGTGGCCTTGGGCAAGCTGCACAGTCCCAGAATAGCCCCAAGAGAAGGGAGTGGTAAACCACTTCTAAGTACTCTGTACCTGGGAAAGCTTGGAAATGGTGGCCATACATCAAAATCAATTGGACAGATAGCTCAGTGGTTTTTGTATCTACCTATGGAGCCAGCGTTCGATTCCCCACTGTGCCTCGTGTGAGTAGAGCCAGCCTGTGTGATCTTGGGTAAGCTACACAGTGCCAGGATGCCCCCCCAAAGGAGGGAATGGTAAGCCACTGCTCTACCTAGGAAGCCCTGGAAAGGGTTGCCATAAGTCAAAATTGACTAGATTGCACATGGTTATTATTATTATTATTATTATTATTATTATTATTATTATTATTATTATTATTATTATTATTATTATTATTATTATTATTATTATTATAGCATCATAGACTGAAGAAACAGTTGTATGTGTTGAATCATAAGATCTAGTTAAGCATTTATCTTTAAATGTCTGTGTCAGGCTATAACTGTAGTGAGGGATGGGGCACTCATGTCAGCCCTACCCTCACCTCACTACCCCATGTGGATCAACACAAAAGTTTTTAATAGAGATGGGCAGGAACCAGTTTGTCCCAGTTCGTAAAGGTGGCAGCATAGGTGCTGCTGCTCCCCTCCCCTCCCCGGCCTCCTCTGGCTCAATCAGCCGCTCAGCAGGCCCAGCTGGCTTGCTTTTCCCACCTCCTCGGCTAATCTCCCAGTCACCAGCAAGAGCCCGGACTTCTCTGCCCGTCCCTTTTGTCTGATTGGGAGATCAGCCAAGAGGGCGGGGCAGAGAAGCCTGAGCTCCTGCCAGGAGTGGAAGATCAGTCGAGGAGGGACAGGAAGCTACCAGGCTGGACCTGGGGAGTGGCTGTTTGTGCCAGAGGAGGCAGGGGAGGGGAGCAGCAGTACCTGTGCTGCCGCCTTTATGTACTGGGATGGACCAGGACAAACCAGTTCATGCCCAACTCTCTTACGATGTTTCCATGACTGGGAGCCCTGGCTGACCTGAGTTCCAGTCATAGTAAGATACCGTTGGGCACTTTTACAAGCATCTCTGCAGATCATTCCTGACATCATTCCTGTGATGACCAAGCAGAGGTCTCTCCAACGTCTGGGCAGGGTGGGAACATGGGGATTTAACAGTTCAAAAAAGCCAACCAACCAACCAACCAACCAACCAAGCAAGCAAGCAAGCAAGCAAGCAAGCAAGCAAGCAAGCAAGCAACCAACCAACCAACCAACCAACCAACCAACCAACCAAACAAACAAACAAACAAACAAACAAACAAACAAACAAACTGATCACTGTGTCTGAGCTTCACCTATCTTACAGGGCTGTTCTCATGATAAAGTGGAGAGCAAGCGGAGCCATGTCTAAGCTCCTTGGAGGAAAGGTGGGATATACAGTAAAGGCAACCCCTAAAATAAATAATTATAATAGACAATAAATAATAGGACTGTGCAATCGGACTGTGAAATAAGTACTGTACATGCTCCCTGTAGCATATGATTGGTTGAAATGTTTGTGTGTAAATGTTTGTGTGTAAATGTTTGTTTGTTTGTTTGTTTACATGCCACCCTATTAGGGCATCCTACTATTCTGGCTGGTTTACCACACAGTAATAAAACATCTAGAACAGACATTAAAATCAAATCATTGAATCAAATAAAATGAAAGTACAGCCCATAATAGAAGAGATATATTCTCTAAGGGTGAGAACGGGACAGGGGGCATAAGGTCAGGTGGATTAAATTATACATATGCTCATGCCGAGTTTTCTGTATTGGTTAGGAGGAGAAGGTGATGGAGGCTATGTAGATTTACACCTCCAGAATATTTTGCACTTTTAACAGTGGGATGCTCATACAGTGTTTGCTGCAAGGTTGTGATGGGGTCTAAGTGAGATCCGTGCCTGAACGGAAGTCACATGTAAAGACACGCTTTTTAGATGAGTTAAAACAGAAGTTTGGGAAATAATGCCTGGAGTTGAGACATGAGTCAGCACTTTGAATTGTTTCTTTTGCTCTGACACCAGAGAGAGCGGGTTGTGTCCTTAAGTTGCATTTTAATAAGATTATTCAATTGATTGTTTGTTACCTGGAGCTCTTGCGGCTGCCATAAATCGTTACATCCTTAGAACAACCAGAAGAAATCACTTGCTTTTCGGCCATGCTCCATACCAACCCTCGGTACTCTTTACTGGGTGTATACATCAGTCTTTTTAGGACTTGTACTGGGGTGCAAAGTCAGCCTATCGAGGCCGGCTGAAGTAATGTTTGTAACAATGCCATACTGACCTGGACACGTCAGCTTCTTCTGATGCCAGCCACCAAGCAGGCATTTGTCAAATTAGTGATTTGAGGGGAGACCACCAGGGATCCCAAGTGATGTACTGGGGGAGCCCACTGGTAGAGCCTGGTGCCAGGTTCAATCCCAGTATCTCCAAGGAGGCCCAGCAGAGAGTGTTGCCTGAAACCCAGGACAACCAGGGGTGCTTGTCCGAGTTGACAGTACAGGATGATATGTGGACCAACAGCATGACTTGGTACAAGGGACCTTTCTTTTCCCATCGTTTGCCACCTGAGGCAGAAGACAAAATGGCATCTCCCTCTCCGTTCACCCGGCAGGCCAGAATCCTGTTGGCATTTCTGGTTGCATAAAGGAAATCATGTAAGCCTTGGCAGCAAAGTGCGACTCATTAATGAGGTACTGGTCGCATCCCTGGGCACAACCAGAAATGCAACCAGCACTTTGTAATGATTGGAAATTTGCTGCCAAGACTTAAGTGACCTCTCTTAAATAAAGCTCGAATTTCTAAAAGGATTCTGGCCAGAGAGATTTTACAGGACTGATAGCTGAATCTGACATTGGGATGGGATCCCTTACCACACCTGAGCCAGCAGGTCGGGTTCAAAGGTCAGGACAGGCTGTGTAGCCCATACTGCTTTGTCCTCTCATGCCCAGGAGCATCTTCCAGATCAGAAAGAACAATCAGAGGCTGCTATTCATACTGCCCTAGAACTTACAACCCAAAGCAGTGACTTCACCTAATGCAATGGTTCCCAACCTTGGGTAACCCAAGTGTTCTTGGACTGCAACTCCCAGATATCCCGGCCAGCAGAACTCATGGTGAAGGCTTCTGGGAGTTTTAGTCCAACAACACCTGGGTTACCCAAGGCTGGGAACCATTGACCTATTGGCTGGGTTTGCTGAAATTGGGAAAATGTGCCTAAAGGACTCTGTATCTACAAGGGGCAACACTGGAGGAAAACAGATCATTAGGGCCATCTGGCTGTTTCTCCTTATCTCATCTGATCTTCACACAGACTAATATTCTCAGGAATGACTTCCTTCTTATTCACATTTCCCTCTCCCTTCTGTCTCCCCTGTTCATGTAGCTTGTTGTTGTTGTTTAGTCGTTTAGTCGTGTCCGACTCGTCGTGACCCCA
This sequence comes from Intellagama lesueurii, assembly GCA_037013535.1. Classification (NCBI taxonomy): domain Eukaryota; kingdom Metazoa; phylum Chordata; class Lepidosauria; order Squamata; family Agamidae; genus Intellagama; species Intellagama lesueurii. The sequence goes on from JBAJHW010000004.1 coordinate 7,024,844, forward strand.
TGGACCAGAGCACGCCAGTCCCTCCTGTCTTCCACTGCCTCCATTGCATATCAGCAATCCCAGCTGATATGGTTATCTCTAGTAGAGGTTCTTATAGTAGAATTTCTTTTCTTTTTACACTAAACTACATTGTAAGGAAATAAGACATACAGATTTTTTTTTTGTCCTCAATGAGAAAGGGTGCCTGGACACATCAAGATTTCCTTGTGCTCCCCAGGGAGGCATCACTTTTCAATATAGTACCCTCTTGTGAGTTACACACTCCACAGATTGCTGCAGGGCATCGCTCCGGCACCTTCACCTTAAAAACCTAGCTGCCTCTTAGTGCCACTATTTAGAATTTATTTATTTTATTTAGAATATTTTTATCCTGCCTTTCTCCTTAAAAAGGACTGAAGAAAAGTTCTCTCTAATTTCCTGCTAGTGTGGGGCTGGGGCCCGCAATCAGAGGCAAATGGGTAGCAACTCTGGCTCAGCTGTGTGGCCCCGATGCAGTGCCGCACAGCCCTGATCCAATGCTTCACAGCCACACAGCTTAGAGGTAATGTTGGACCCAAGGCAGCTTGCATCATTAAAAGACAGAATTTAAAGCGAACAACCGTAAGTGTACAATATTAAAATGATCAGATGAATACAATACTAAAAAACATAAGCAACACCAAAACACATTCAATGTAGTAAGGTACGACAATCCAGTTAAAAACCCCACTTAGGCAGCCAGCTATTAAGGGAAAGCTTGCCTGAAGAGAAAAGGTCTTTGCCTGCTTGCGGAAGGAGAGCAAAGAGGGGGCCAGGCTGGCCTCTGGTGGGAGGGAGTTCCAAAGTCTAGGAGCAGCGACAGAGGAAGCCCTCTCCCATGTCCCCACCAAATGCACTTGTGAAGGTGGAGGGACCGTGAGAAAGGCCTCCCCTCATGATCTTAACACCTGGGCAGGCTCATAAAGGGAGATGTCTTCGGTCCCTGAGGCAGCTTGGACCGAAGACTTCTAAGGCTTTATAGGTTAACTAGGTTAGCTTTAAGGACAACTGCCCCCAAGCTTATCTATAATGTCTGGGGTTACCCCTTTATCTGTGCCAGCCAGCCACTGCCTTCCTGCCCCAGCTGGTACTTATATTAGTTAGCTGTTAAGTGGAAAGTTTTTCTCAATGTACACTTTGTCTTCTTCTCATTCAAGTCTTGGCATTACATTGCCTGAGCTGACGTGGGCGTTAAATTCTCAGTTTTCTTTGACTGCCATATATCTTTAAAGTGTCCCTTATAAATCAATAATGAGGAGAGTTTCCCTAAGAATCAAGCAAAACGAATTTATTAAGGAAAAACAGGTATGAGGAAGGAAGGGGGAAGAATAATTTATCAGGTAGTCAAATACTGAAGTGGAAAGACTGAAAACATATACAATGTGTGAATATATAATATGTGAATATATATAAATAATTGACACATTATATATTTTTCATTGTCTTTCCACTTCACTATTTGACTACCTCCTCTTCACGGATTGCTGCCTTGTCGTGGCGAAGGGGCTTGAGTAATTCAGAGAAGCTATGGGCTATGCCGTGCAGGGACACCCAAGACGGACAGGTCATAGTGGAGAGTTCTGACTAAACGCGATCCACCTGGAGCAGGAATTGGCAAGCCACTCCAGTATCTTTGCCAAGAAAACTCCATGAACAGAAACAAAAGGCTAAAAGATATGATGCTGGAAGATGGGCCCCTCAGGTCGGAAGGCATCCAACATGCTACTGAGGAAGAGCGGAGGACAAGGACAAGTAGCTCCAGAGCTAATGAAGTGGTTGGGCCAAAGCCGAAAGGACGCTCAGCTGTAGACGCGCCTGGAAGTGAAAGGAAAGTCCGATGCTGCAAAGAAAAATACTGCATAGGAACCTGGAATGTAAGATCTATGAACCTTGGTAAGCTGGATGTGGTCAAACAGGAGATGGCAAGAATAAACATTGACATCCTGGGCGTCAGTGAACTAAAATGGACGGGAATGGGCGAATTCAATTCAGATGATTATCATATCTACTATTGTGGGCAAGAATCCCGTAGAAGAAATGGAGTAGCCCTCATAGTCAACAAAAGAGTGGGAAAAGCTGTACTGGGATACAATCTAAAAAATGATAGAATGATTTCAATACGAATCCAAGGCAGACCTTTCAACATCACAGTAATCCAAGTTTATGCACCAACCACCAATGCTGAAGAGGCTGAAATTGACCAATTCTATGAAGACTTACAACACCTTCTAGAACTGACACCAAAGAAAGATGTTCTTGTCATTATAGGGGACTGGAATGCTAAAGTAGGGAGTCAAGAGATAAAAGGAACAACAGGTAAGTTTGGCCTTGGAGTTCAAAACGAAGCAGGGAAAAGGCTACTAGAGTTTTGTCAAGAGAACAAGCTGGTCATCACAAACACTCTTTTCCAACAACACAAGAGGCGACTCTACACATGGACCTCACCAGATGGGCAATACCGAAATCAGATTGATTATGTTCTCTGCAGCCAAAGATGGAGAAGCTCTATACAGTCAGCAAAAACAAGACCTGGAGCTGATTGTGGCTCTGATCATCAGCTTCTTATAGCAAAATTCAAGCTTAAACTGAAGAAAGTAGGAAAAACCACTGGGCTAGTCAGGTATAATCTAAACCAAATCCATTATGAATAAGTGGAAGTGAAGAACAGATTTAAGGAACTAGATTTGGTGGACAGAGTGCCTGAAGAACTATGGATGGAGGCTCGTAACATTGTACAGGAGGCAACAACAAAAACCATCCCAAAGAAAAGGAAATGCAAGAAAGCAAAGTGGCTGTCCAACGAGGCCTTACAAATAGCAGAGAAGAGAAGGGAAACAAAATGCAAGGGAGATAGGGAAAGTTACAGAAAATTGAATGCAGACTTCCAAAGAATAGCAAGGAGAGACAAGAGGGCCTTCTTAAATGAACAGTGCAAAGAAATAGAGGAAAAGAATAGAAAGGGAAAAACCAGAGATCTGTTCAAGAAAATTGGAGATATTAAAGGAACATTTTGTGCAAAGATGGACATGATAAAGGACAAAAATGGTAGGGACCTAACAGAAGCAGAAGACATCAAGAAGAGGTGGCAAGAATACACAGAAGAATTATACCAGAAAGATTTGGATATCCCGGACAACACAGATAATGTGGTTGCTGACCTTGAGCCAGACATCCTGGAGAGTGAAGTCAAGTGGGCCTTAGAAAGCATGGCTAACAACAAGGCCAGTGGAGGTGATGGCATTCCAGTCGAACTATTTAAAATCTTAAAAGATGACGCTGTTAAGGTGCTACACTCAATATGCCAGCAAGTTTGGAAAACTCAGCAGTGGCCAGAGGATTGGAAAAAATCAGTCTACATCCCAATCCCAAAGAAGGTCAGTGCCAAAGAATGCTCCAACTACCGTACAATTGCACTCATTTCACACGCTAGCAAGGTTATGCTCAAAATCCTCCAAGGCAGGCTTCAGCAGTATGTGGACCGAGAACTCCCAGAAGTACAAGCTGGATTTCAAAGGGGCAGAGGAACTCGAGACCAAATTGCTAACATGCGCTGGATTATGGAGAAAGCCAGAGAGTTCCAGAAAAACATCTACTTCTGCTTCATTGACTACGCAAAAGCCTTTGACTGTGTGGACCACAGCAAACTATGGCAAGTCCTTAAAGAAATGGGAGTGCCTGACCACCTTATCTATCTCCTGAGAAATCTATACGTGGGACAGGAAGCAACAGTTAGAACTGGATATGGAACAACTGATTGGTTCAAAATTGGGAAAGGAGTACGACAAGGCTCTATATTGTCCCCCTGCTTATTTAACTTATATGCAGAATACATCATGCGAAAGGCCAGACTGGATGAATCCCAAACCGGAATTAAGATTGCCGGAAGAAATATCAACAACCTCAGATATGCAGATGATACCACTCTGATGGCAGAAAGTGATGAGGACTTAAAGAACCTCTTAATGAGGGTGAAAGAGGAGAGCGCCAAAAATGGTCTGAAGCTCAACATCAAAAAAACCAAGATCATGGCCACTGGTCCCATCACCTCCTGGCAAATAGAAGGGGAAGATATGGAGGCAGTGACAGATTTTACTTTTTTGGGCTCCATGATCACTGCAGATGGTGACAGCAGCCACGAAATTAAAAGACACCTGCTTCTTGGGAGGAAAGCGATGACAAACCTAGACAGCATCTTAAAAAGCAGAGACATCACCTTGCCGACAAAGGTCCGCATAGTCAAAGCTATGGTTTTTCCTGTAGTAATGTATGGAAGCGAGAGCTGGACCATAAAGAAGGCTGACCGCTGAAGAATTGATGCTTTTGAATTGTGGTGCTGGAGGAGACTCTTGAGAGTCCTATGGACTGCAAAGAGAACAAACCTATCCATTCTGAAGGAAATCAACCCTGAGTGCTCACTGGAAGGACAGATCCTGAAGCTGAGGCTCCAATACTTTGGCCATCTCGTGAGAAGAGAAGACTCCCTGGAAAAGACCCTGATGTTGGGAAAGTGTGAGGGCAAGAGGAGAAGGCGACGACAGAGGATGAGATGGTTGGACAGTGTCATCGAAGCTCCCAACATGAATTTGACGCAACTCCGGGAGGCAGTGGAAGACAGGAGGGCCTGGCGTGCTCTGGTCCATGGGGTCACGAAGAGTCGGACACTAAACAACTAAACAACAACAAATTTGACTACCTGATAAATTACCTTTCCCCCTTCCTTCCTCATAACTGTTTTCCCCTAATAATTTTTTTTCTCTCTCTCATTCTCTCTCTCTCTCCTTTATAATATTCACACATAGTACCTTCATCTACTCTCCTATCTCTTAATGTTACAATTAGCTGTTTCTACAGACTCTACACTATACACCACTTTCTTAATTCCCATCTTCTTGCTAACTCAAGAAAGGCCCTTTGACCAGCTCAAACTAACTGATTATTGCCGTATTTACAAATACACATGTCCAGGATAGTGCAATCATCACACTCCTCATTGAACAAGTGCTCCCCTGTTTTGTGCTGCTCTATGAGAACAACAACAGCAACAAAAAACAAACAGAGATTTTCTTAGCATCACGGTTGTATTTTGCACCAAAAGCCTTCCATTTTGTGTGGTATACGATGATTTTTGCACAAAATGCAGGCCATTTTAAGGAACACACCTTTTTCGCAAGCTGAAAAACAACTTCTGACAACCCCCAAATTCCCAAAGTACAAAACAAAACAAAAATTCCAATGACAACATGTAGTCAAGTTGATTCTGACTCATGGTGATCCTTTCTAGGTGTGGAGAATTCAGAACTGGTTTACCCTTCCCTCTGGGGGCTCTTCTGTGGCTGTGTCGCTTGGCCCAAGACCCCACAGGCTGGCTCTTCTCTTGGGTCACACAGTGGGAAATATAATTCCCAGCCTCTGCATCTGCAGCAAGATACCTAACTCACTGAGTTATCTTTCTCTCCCAATTTATCCCAGTGGGCAAGACAAGTTCCGAAATGTTTTGTTCTCCCCTGCTGTGAAAATGAAACAAGCGACAATTCGTGTCGCTTGGTTACTCCACTTTTCCACTCCGTTGTCTCAGCGAAACACGGGAACCCATTACTTTGCAGGTGCTAAAGGTGCAAATTGAATAGGAATCTACAGATGCATCCAACCTTTCACTGCTGCCCATGGCTTTCAGCAGGATGCCCACTTGAACAGACTTTAGCTAGCACACAAATGTGCTCGTTCGGCTGTTTGTAATATTTTTGTTTTGTAACGGACAGGACTGGACAGTAGGTGGGTTAGCTGCAGGAAGGCCACTAACATGTTTCAGAAAGCAAGGCTGCTGGATTATTGCATCACTACTCCTTGTGAGATGTTCAGAACTCAGACCCTCTCAATCCAATATTGGCTTATTCTTTGCCAGGCTGAGCATCCTCCCCAGCAGAATGGCATTTTTGCTGAGCCATCATGGTGATGAAAAGGTGCTCGGATCTCCCAAGAGAGAAGGCATGGGCACCACTTCAATTTGGCCCAATAACAGTGCATAGAATTACAGAGAACTATCTAAAGAGAAACCAGTCTTCACAGGAGTCTCTTCTTGGGCTCATGAGTCCAGGCAGAGTCAGGTTAAAGTGAGGGTCGCTAGTCTAACAAGGTCTTAAATTTCGAAAGAGAAATATGCCCAGAGAGGTGGACTGAAAGATCGTCACTGGCTTCTGAGCAATTGAAACAGAGGAATTCAGGAATATTTCCAAACAGAAAGCTTCCAGCACTGAAACTCAAGTGGTGCGATAGAACTATTCCCGTGTTTTTTTTCCTTAATGGGAAAAACCCACTTTCTGATGGAAATAGTGGGAAAGCACAGGAGGGCTGCAAATTCATTCAGCACCACCTGGACCTGTGATAAAAGTCGGTGAATGAAGCAGTGCTATTGCACCACTAAGAACTCATCCGACAGGATTTTAAATGGTGGCTGCAGTCTTTGGGGCTTGACAGCTGCTCTGTGCACCAGAAGAGAGTTCTAGATTCAAACAATGGAACGTGAGAGATTCTATACAAAGGGAGCCTCTGTATGAGAAGGTCTCTTCCCAGAAAAGAAATCTCGTGTGGGCAGGATTTTTAGAAATGAGCAGACTCAGACAAAAACATACCATGTTGCAGGAGCTGACAACACAATTCAATTAAGTCAAAACTCAAATTTCTTCCTGCTCTGCTCCATCATCATCACATGATGATGATGATACCAGGAGAGGGGATATCTGGCTTAATCTCCAGTTCCTGCCTGCATGCCTATTAGCTTAGTCCTGTCCTTATCCTGCTTCAAGGATGGTGGTAGAGAAATGGGCCAGGGAAGCCCTCTCCCCTCCTCTCTTTTCTGATGGCTGGTGGGCACCTATGTGCCTGTGTGTCCGGTGCAAGAAATACTGAGAGAAGCAGAAATCCGAGAGGAGGAAATAGCTTTGTTAGACCATTAAAAAAAAAAATCAAACAGTGAGCTTTCATGGATAAAATTCCCTTCCTCAGGCTTATGCACTAATATTTTAGGGCTAGTGCCGAAAAATTGCAACTACAAGTCCCCAAAATTCATGGCAGACGCCTGTTGCAGGTCTGCTTGAGGTGAGTTCCAATGCTGGCTGTGAATCCTGGGGGTGTTGTTGTTGTTATTTGTGGTCTCGAGCCCCACCTCTGACAGCATGGTTGGAATTTTCCACTCAGCTCTTCAGACAAGGGTTTGCCAATTATGCAGTTATGGCACCGCCCCCATCCACTCATTGCCTGCTTTGAGAACATGAAGTTCCATTTGGCTATTTTGTTGTTTTGTTGTTGTTTAGCCGTTAAGTTGTGTCCGACTCTTTGTGACCCCATGGACCAGAGCACGCCAGGCCCTCCTGTCTTCCAATGCCTCCCGGAGTTGGGTCAAATTCATGTTGGTCGCTTCAGTGACACTGTCCATCCATCTCGTCCTCTGTCATCCCCTTCTCCTCTTGCCTTCACACTTTCCCAACATCAGGGTCTTTTCCAGGGAGTCTTCTCTTCTCATGAGATGGCCAAAGTATTGGAGCCTCAGCTTCAGGATCTGTCCTTCCAGGGAGCACTCAGGGTTGATTTCTTTCAAAATGGATAGGTTTGATCTCCTTGCAGTCCAGGGGACTCTCAAGAGTCTCCTCCAGTACCACAATTCAAAAGCATCAATTCTTCAGCGGTCAGCCTTCTTGATGGTCCAGCTCCCACTTCCATACATCGCTACTGGAAAAACCATAGCTTTGACTATGCAGACCTTTGTCGGCAAGGTGATGTCTCTGCTTTTTAAGATGCTGTCTAGGTTTGTCATCGCTTTCCTCCCAAGAAGCAGGCGTCTTTTAATTTTGTGGCTGCTGTCACCATCTGCAGTGATCATGGAGCCCAAGAAAGTAAAATCTGTCACTGCCTCCATATCTTCCCCTTCTATTTGCCAGGAGGTGATGGGGCCAGTGGCCATGATCTTCGTTTTTTTGATGTTGAGCTTCAGACCATTTTTTGCACTCTCCTCTTTCACCCTCACTAAGAGGTTCTTTAATTCCTCCTCACTTTCTGCCATCAGAGTGGTATCATCTGCATATCTGAGGTTGTTGATATTTCTTCCGGCAATCTTAATTCTGGCTTGGGATTCATCCAGTCCTAGGGCTGGGGAAAAGGCAGCCCAGAAACATAGCAGTCTTCACCAGAAGATTGAGGTTAGAATTTGGTCTGCTCCCTAGGTAGGAAAAGCCAGTTAAAAGCCACTGGGAAATGTAGTTTTCCTAGTGCTCCTCAGACCTGCTAAGTAACTTTCATAACCCATAGCTGGCACCAGAAAGGGTGGGTGGGAGACAGACCGCCCTTCCTTCCTCCACCTGCAGTCTGGAGTCATGCAGTCTCGGCAAGCTTCTGCCAGCAGAAGCTTTTGAGTGCGATTTGAAAGCCCAGTGAAAATGCTCACTGACTGAGCCAGGTGTACCCCAAACCCATCTGACCGCATATAGACCTGTGAATCACAATGGTCAGGCTCAGCACTGTGAGAAGGAAATATTCATATTGCCTTACGGCTTTGAATGTGTTTTTAGTCTTGTTTTATGTTTACTGTGTTGCAGTGTGGTATTTGACCCTTTCTCAGTGGCGTGGCATTGGTGGCCAGCCCCCGGGCAAAGTAAGTATTGCACCTCCCTTGAGAAGTGGCAGGGGACCCTGTTCCCCATACTGCCTCCTCCATGTGGCCCGCCAGCCTGCAACCCCAGTGCTGCTGCCTGCCCAGAGGGGGAAACGGCGCAAGCAAGGCAGCCACAGCCAGAAGAGGAGAGATAAGGGGAGTTGAGGAGAGGCTCATGTGCCTTCTCGCCTGTGGTGCGCTCTGCCTCACCTGATGGCTCCATGACAGGGCTGAAATTTTGCACCCCTAAGAATTCTGCCCCCAGGGCCACCGCCCCTGTGGCCCCACCCATGCCATGTCACGGCCCTTTCTAGTATTTGTATACTTGCTGTTCTTAGCTTTACATATTGTCCTTTAATGATGTAAGATGCCTTGGGTCCCTTTTTAAAAGTGGAAAAGGCAGGGTAAAATGTTTTAAATTAATAAATAATAAATAAATAAATAAATAGAAACACTGGCTGTTTTGAGCTGTCATGGGTTGAAGAGGGTTAATTCCCATCTCCTTTTTTAAATAGCCTGGGCGTTCCAGCCATCTTTCTTTGAAACAGATTTCCTTGAAACAGTTTTCCTTCTTCGGCATTAAAAGTCGGAGGCGTCTTATTCGAATCCGAACCTGACTAAGCCCGAGCTGCGTGGTGTCAGCCCGGCAGATGAATGGCATCTAATGGGTCTCTTCAAGACAGGTGCCCGAAGGCTTGGTGTGTGTTGTGATAAATATCTTTGTTCTAGGTTGTTGTTGGAAGAGCCGTTAAATTATTAAAACAGAATAAATAGTGTGTGGGGGTGCTTTTGCATTATTTCTTTGCTACCTGGCTAATGGGGGGGGGGAGTGACGAAAAGAGAAACCCAGCGTATGAGGGAAGGGGGATTTTGAGCAGGGCAGTGGCCGCTGATGACCCCAGGGGCAGGTTGACCAAATGGCAAGGACACCAGAGACAATGCCAAGGGCATCGAGCGTGGTGACCCCTTGCCCTCTCCTTCCACGCACAGTATTCTTCATATCACCAGCCTGGCTGGGTGCATGGAGCAGCATGAGTTCTCTCTGCCCAGCCCAAACAGTAGGACACCTCTGGAGCAGATCCTAGGTAAAGGTAAAGGTTCCCCTTGACATTTAGTCCAGTCATGTCTGACTCTAGGGCGCGGTGCTCATCCCCGTTTCCAAGCCGTAGAGCCAGCGTTTGTCCGAAGACAGTTTCTGTGGTCACGTGGCCAGCGCGACTAGACACGGAACGCTGTTACCTTCCCACCGAGGTGGTACCTATTTATCTACTCGCATTTTTACATGCTTTCGAACGGCTAGGTTGGCAGGAGCTGGGACAAGCGACGGGAGCTCACTCCGTCGCGTGGATTCGATCTTACAACTGCTGGTCTTCTGACCCTGCAGCACAGAGGCTTCTGCGGTTTAACCCACAGTGCCACCACATCCCATGATTATTTTATTTTATTTTAAATATTTTACCCTGCCTTTCTCCTTATGAAGGATCCAAAGCAGCTTACTTCATTAAAAGACAATATTTAAAGCTAAAAACAGTAAGGGTACAGATATTTAAAAAGATCAAACAAATGCCACCCTACCAAAACGGTAAACCGAAGCAACACCAAAAACACATTGCAAGCTGTCAGGCACAACCAACCCAGTTAAAAATCCCACTCAAGCAGCCATTCACTCAGGGAAAGCTTGCCAGAAGAAAAAGGGTTTTGCCTGCTTGAGGAAGGACAGCAAAGACGGGGCCAGCCTGGCCTCCAGTGGGAGAGAGTTCCGAAGTCTGGGAGCAGCTACAGAGAAAGCCCTGTCCTTTGTCCCCATCTGTGAAATAGAGCTTGATCAAGACCAGGCAAAATACACATCAATGAATAATGATTTGAACCCACATTCCTCCAGTGGAAAAACAACATTTATTGATTGATTGATTGATTGATTGATTGATTGATTAATTATGAAAATGCATAACTAGCCCCCTTTCCCACTCTAAATGGAGTCACCCCAACCCAGCTAATAAAAAAGAAAGAAAGAAAGAAAAGAAGCAAAAAACTATACCAATCAGTCAAAGATCAAGTGTTTATGTCAGATGTGTGTTAAGGATAACCCACAAGACAACCAGACTATGACACGAAGGCTTAAAACAACAACAACAACAACAAAACCTAACAGCCATCATTCCCAAATTTTGGGAATTCCCAAACAAAAAGTTTTAAAATTTTCAAATCATGACAGAACCCCCCCCCCTTTCCGGCTGACAAGGCGTTAACCAAATCTCTTCCGGCAGAGAGTTTCACATCTCTTTGGCCACTATTGAGAAGCACACATTGCTTCAGAAGGCAGTGGCAGCGATGTCCATATCCTTGTTGTCAGGGCAGTGGCACGCGGCATGTGCAAAAGGAGGGACGTGATCCATCCACCTTCCTGTGCTTGTGCAAATAGGATTCCTCCAGTAAAAACAAACGGAAAGACAGCGTTTTGCTGGAACTTTTGGGACTAATCAGAATCTCTGCACAGTTTACATCCCGTTCCCCCCACTCCGATAACAACAGGCATCCTATAGCTAAAACATAAGCACCTACCTCCATTCATCACTATGGCAGCCTTCAGCAGATCCATGGGATGCAGAGGTTTGCTGGAACTTGTCAATGGTCTGCAATGATTAAAAGCTTCAGAGAGGGTTTTTGGAAGAACCCCCTGTACTGTGACAGTAAGGGCAAACATGGAAGAAGCTGTTCATTATTTTTTCTTTATTGATTCCACACACACACCCCTCAGGCTTTTGTGCTGGAAAGGGGGGAAATACTGTAATTGGCAACAGGCAAGCACTGAGACTTTAATGGGAGGAAGACAGACTGAGAAAAACACCATGATGTGTTATGTTTCACTGGTGCAATTTATAACCAGCTGAGAGATTTGAAACTTGGATCACTTGCAGTGTTCAGAACTGTAGTCATGGGAAGCAAGGCTTCGAGCTGATCTTCTTGTTGGAGTTTTTACAACCTTGCATGCTGTCTGTAGTACATGTGGGTGGGAGGGACCTATCTGGACTGAGGTGACTGTCAATCTATCCAGCACTAACCAATAGTTAATTTCCACCTCAGAATTCAAAGAGAGCCCTCCCTCTTTGCTCTGTGCTCTTCCCCTCTGTTTCCTATGCTGTAGTCTGTTGTTTGTTTGCTGTTGCTCTGTTAGCAACTGTTAAGTAAAGAAATGTTTTTATTCTTTCTCCTCCCAATGTCTTGGAGTGCCAATTAATGAGAAGGGGGTGGACTCTGGGGAACTTGTAGCTATTCTCCTCTGTGAGTCTCTGTACGACTACTGTGTAGCACAGGGAATTTTACCAGAGATTCAAAACTCTGCAACACTTCTCTCATATATTCTGGGTCTCTTCCCTGAGAGTTTGTTCTTATGCACTGTCAAGTCGCTTCCAATTTATGGCAACCCTACTAGGCTTTTCAAGATATCTCAGATGCTCAAGGTTTACCATGGCCATCCTACAAAGTGAATTTCCATAGCTAAGCAGGAATTTGAATCCAGATCTCTTGAGTCCTAATCTGACACTTTATCTACTTTGCCACATTGGCTTTCCTCCTGGATATTTAGGTATCATTTTTAAAAGGTCATGTAAATCCTGAGTCTTAGTTGGAAAAGTGGACAGGCAACACACAGCTAACTTTTGATAATCTTAAAGCAGAGTGTGGAAAAACTATTTGGGGGAATTCTGGGAGACGTAGTTCCACTCTCAATAACTTTCCCTATCTCTATTTTGCCCATTCAGGAACCTAAGAAGCTTTGAGTCCATCTAAAACATTGTTGTCAGCTCTGACAGGCAGCAGCTTTGTAGTCAGGATCACTGTTACTCCTGGTGGTCTCCCATCCAGGTATGAACCCAACCCTACTTAGCTTTCAAAGTAAAATGAACCCCTGTGCATTCAGGGCAACATATTTAATTACAATACCTCCTGCCTTGATGTTCTTCAAGGTTTTTCTGTCCCCGCAGCCTTCCTTCCTAGGAAGGTTCTCCTAGAAAAGTTCTCGCTTGGCAATGATGAAGTTTGCTCTTCTTACTCATTCTAATAGTGAACATAGGCAATAAATGCCACTGGGTGGCAGCCCAAAAGAGTCTGCTCAGAAATAAGAGGAAGCTACCAGCATGATTAGAGAAACTCCCCAGGATTGTGTGTGGGAGGGGGGCTTAACAAATCATTCCCCTCCTCCCAAACAACCTGGGTTTGAATTAGCTCATGGAGCTGGAGGTGGGTCTCCCTCCCAAACCTGAAGGAAACGCAGCAGCTTCCTACAGAGGTAGATTGCTGGCTGGTTGAAATCCTAAATACAAGGATTTCCACTAGGAAATGTGAATATATGGCAACTTTTCACTGCAGGTCCACTTGTTGCAATTTTTGTTGTTTAGTCATTAAGTCGTGTCCGACTCTTCGTGACCCCGTGGACCAGAGCACGCCAGGCCCTCCTGTCTTCCACTGCCTCCCGGAGTTGGGTCAAATTCATGTTGGTCGCTTCGATGACCCTGTCCAACCACCTCGTCCTCTGACGTCCCCTTCTCCTCTTGCCTTCACTCTTTCCCAACATCAGGGTCTTTTCCAGGGAGTCTTCTCTTCTCATGAGATGGCCAAAGTACTGGAGCCTCAGCTTGTTGCAATATACTAACAATATTCTTGAAGCAACAATGAAACCTTTGAGAGATTCATTATCCCTAAAGATGGATTCTTATGCTTTGCCCCCCTGAAATAATAGTTTTTCAAGAGATGAGGCTTACATCCTTTAATTCCTGCAGTTATGTATAGTTCTGGGCACCCCACTTGAAGAACGATGACAACAAACTGGAGCAAGTTCAGAGGAGGGCAACAAGGATGATCAGGGGGCTGGAAACCAAGCCCTAGGAGGAAAGACTAAAAGAACTGGACATGTTTAGCCTTGAGAAAAGAAGTCTGAGGGGAGATAGGATAGCACTTTTCAGTTACTTGAAAGGTAGTCCTACAGAGGACGGGCAGGATCTGTTCTTGATCATCTCAGAGTGCAGAACATGTAATCATGGGCTCGAGCTACAAGAAGACGGATTTAAGCGGAATATCAGGAGAAACGTCTTAACTGTTAGAGCAGTACGACAAGGGAACCAATGAACTCTGGAGGTGGTGAGTGCTCCACTGCTGGAGGAATTCAAGAAAAAATAGGACAACCATCTGTCTGATCTGCTTTGATTTAGATTCCTGGATTGAGCAGGGGATTGGACTCAATGGCCTTATAAACCCCTTCCAACTCAATTATTCTATGATTTTAGGGTTCTATGTACAGGAGTTCAGCCAAGATTAGCTTGTCGAAACTAAATAAGCAGCAAAAATATTATTTTGCTCTTTGAGGATGAGAAAAGAGATTGTGATCATTTCATCCTGTAGGTTAGGTAGCCTGAGTCTGAGTGTGGACGGGTCTGGCCCATGAGCCAGTGATTCACCTGAAATAATTACCTAGGTGCACCTACGTGATTTTAGGCTTGGAAACTGGGGCTGCCAGAATTTACTGGTAGAGTGCAGTGCCTTAGTGCTTGACCATTGAGGAGAAGTAATTATTCTAGAGAGAGTAATAGTAAAGCAAAAAATAAAAATTAACCTTTTCTTACATTAAGAAACCCATGCAGGAGTCTTTGTGTAGAACGACAAAGAAATCTAAACCTCAATAGAGAAGTTTACAGAGATGCGTCTATGTGTGCAGATCTGACATCTATTTGGAAGCGACCTCGAAGAAAAAGGAAGAAGATGGAGCCCATGTATCTGTCCATTTCCCCCACATCAATGGAGAAGGCAGTGATGGACATCTTTGACCTCAGAATCAGGCAAGCCCAATATTTGAAGGGTTGCCACAGGGAAGAGGGCATCGATTTATTCTCCATTGCACCGGAGGGCAGGATAAGAACCAATGGGTGGAAACTCATCAGAGGGAGATCCAACCTGGAACTGAGGAGGAATTTCCTGACGGTGAGAACCATTAAACAGTGGGACAGCTTGCCTCCCGATGTTGTGGTTGTCCCATCGATGCAGGTTTTCAAGAAAAGATTTGGACAGCCATCTGTCCGGGATGTTAGGAGGTCTCCTGCCTTGGGCAGGGGGTTGGTCTAGAAGACCTCCAAGGTCCCTTCCAACCTTACGACAATTCTATGATTCTATAAGCCAGCTCTGCTGTGGTTGGGGGTCCTTTGAATCCATTCTAAGTGGGGCTTCTGGGCTTCTGTTGTCCAAGTCCTGTCCTGAAGACACCACCAATGCTGAGTCCTTGGGAAAGAGTGGATATCTGGCCAGTGTTAGCACATGGCAGAAAGCAAGGCAGGTTGACTTGTAGGGTGAGGCAGTTTTGTGTGAAAAGTTAGATCCTGGACTTGCAAGTTAAAGATACTTGGATGATTCGGTAATTTAAACTTGAAGAACTCAATGGCCTACTTGATCTGGAGAGTGATAGTAAAGAGGAGGGGAAAAAAAACAGAGAAAAACGAACTCACTCTTCTTCCTAGTATGAAATTTTGTGTATGGATAGTCCAGGAGCACAAATATTTCGAACAACGTTAGAGATGCACCTGGAGCTGGCATTCTTTGGTTGTGGGTCTGCTGCTCTATCTAGCTCAGATGGAGGAAGCAGCAGCAAGCAATGACCTCAAAGAGAATAGGAGGAAGGCATGGTAAGAATAGCAATCTAGATGTAGATCTAGAAAAGAGAAGAGTGGAAAACACAACCAACTATATGTTGTTTATTTCCCTTCTTCCTCAATGCAGATCACGGGCTACGTGAGTTAGTGCTTTGTTCTGACAAACATTTCCACTAACAGGATAGGGAAATAGCTCATTCTGAGATCCTAGAGAATTGTGGCCAGTCAGACCAAGGTAATCTTGCCCTAACTGAATCAATGGTGTGTCTTAATGGACATACTGGGACAATCTGAGTTGCTCAAATTGAGGAATAGATCTTGGAATGAGTGTTCTCTGGGACCATCCAGTTTTTCAACCCCCCCAATGAGCTTCCACACCCTCAGGAGCTTCATGGTGCAGTGGTTAAACTGCAGTGTTGCAGATAAGACTCTGCTCATGACCTGAGTTCCCTCAGGGAGCCATCTCAAGGTTAACTCAGTCTTCTGTCTTTCCGAGGTTGGTAAATTGAGTACTTAGCTTGCTGTGTGTGTGTGCATGCAATGTGTAGCCTGCATAATTAAACTGTAAACCACCCAGAGAGTGCTTTAAGCGATAATGCGGTGGTATATAAGTAGTACACTTTCTTTTCATGGCTTAGTGGGGATTTCAATGTAGGCATCCTTAGTCTGTCACTCTCTCTACTACACCACAATAACTGTTGTGCTGTTGTCCCAGAATGTGTTCCCTGAAGAGGACTTCTTCTGGCCAGTCAATAATGTCAGAGTTTACAGTGCCAGAGACTGAACTACGTATAATGCCTGACAGTTGTCTTATCAGCTGTGGTGATGAAAGCCTACGGTGGAAAGGCAAATGTGGAGCAACGTGCTTCTCTCATCTTCCAGCTGGAAGATTCCGGGAATGAAGGCTTTGATCTCTTCATGGTCAAGAAATTTTTAATATCAAAGCTGAGGAGGTGGGGAGTTTGCATGATCAAAGACCTACATACCTTTGTTCATTTGTCTGCTTTGTGGCTGTTTGATCATTAGTATTGACAATATGAATAGGGTTGAGCTTCTCTTCTTGCACAATTCAAGCACGAGACAAACTCTGAAATTCGGGATATGCTTGAGTTGACAGTTGCTGCAAAAGCATTCTGCATGAGGCAGGTTTTCTTTGGCTGTTTACCTTCATGGATGTATTTGTCCATTGAAAAATCGGAGACAAAAAGCCTGGATTCTTGAGGCCACTGAGGGTCAAAGCGCACGTGAAAAGCAATGTATACACATTTCCTGCTATTGAAATGTTTTCCTGTCAGGTACTCCATTCCTTCAAAGCTCCATGCATGAGCAATCAGATTGCAAACATCCTTGATGTTGTGGACGGCCACTCCAAGGGAGGCCCGGAAAACCTCCACCAGGAACCGGGCCTTCTCAGTCATGGCCGCCTCACTGTGAAACTCCCTTCTGGTGGAGGTGCATCAGGCCCTCACCCTCTTTAGCTTTAGGAAGGGAATTAAAACCTGGCTTTTCACCCAGCCCTTTGAAAGCCTTACTCCTTTTAAATTTAACTTTTAGGTAATTTTGTGATGGCCTTTTGCTTAGTGCTTCTTGTTTCATTAGCTGTTTCTGTCATCTTGGGGGTTATGCCATGTCACTTCGATCATGAGGCTTTTAGTTGGGTTTTCTCCACCCCCTTTTTTAAAAATAGTTTGTTTATTGTAAAAGCAGGACACTTTTTTGATCTTTGTCTTTTGTGTACCTTTGTTTATTTCCTTTATAGCCGCCCAGAGCAGTGGTCTGCCACTAGACGGGTGGAGTATAAGCGAAAGAAAGAAAGAAAGAAAGAAAGAACAGAGGAAGGAAGGAAGGAAGGAAGGAAGGAAGGAAGGAAGGAAGGAAGGAAGGAAGGAAGGAAGGAAGGAAGGAAGGAAGGAAGGAAGGAAGGAAGGAAGGAAGGAAGGAAGGAAAGAAAGAAAGAAAGAAAGAAAGAAAGAAAGAACAGAGTAAGGAAGGAAGGAAGGAAAGAAAAAAAGAAAGAAAGAAAGAAAGAAAGTCTACAATTACTTCCTGAGGACAAGTCACAATATAACAGTAAGCCAACTTTCAGGATGCAGAATAAAGTAAATCTGCATTCCTATAAACATGTATCTTTTCTCTCTTAAGACAGCTCCATTTCTAATGTTCTAACTCTATCATCCAGTTCTGCCCTGAGCATTGCAGAAGATGTTAGGATGGTATTCTAGGTTGCATAGCTGGATGAAGCAAAGTGTCTTCTAAGACTTCTAGGCTTCCACATTGTCCCATATGAAGTAAGAATGAACTCTGTCAAGACTTAAGGTAGATGGAATCACCCTGCCAAATGTGTTGAGACCTTGGGAAGTCAAGTCTCTCTCATGGGTTCTGTAGAGCAGTGGTTCTCAAACTGAGGCCCCCAGATGTTCTTGGACTGCAATTCCCAGAAACCACTTACTGTGCTGGCCAGGATTTCTGGGAGTCCAAGAACATCTGGGGACCCAAGATGGAGAACCACTGCTCTAGAGCACCTGTCCTAAAAGACACCCCAGCAGTGATCCTCACCACAGCCAACATCAAATCTAAACAGGAGGATGGCCCAGGACAGGAGGGGCAATGGCTCAAGACTACAATCAGCAGTGTTCTTTCATTTGAAGGATAAAGGACACTCATTTGATGACCAAGATGTACTAATTTTGGACCGAGAAGATAGGTGGTTTGAGAGAGGGCTCAGGGAGGCCATACATGTGTATATAGAAAATCCCTCACCCAACAGGGGCGGAGGCCTTAGATACAATCTGTCTCCTATTGATCATGCTGCCCTTTCATCCGTCCCCAGGAAGATCAGGACCACACACCAGAAAGACCACTGTTAACGACCCATGACAATGGGTGGAGAAGGACTGCAGAGGTGGGATTATCCCTCACCCACCCCCTGTCCATCTAAGGAGCCTATTCAGACCAGAGGGAAGTGAAACCAACCTGGAGTAGATATCAGGGGTCTCCTACCAATTCTCCTCAGACTGAAGAAGCTACTTGGATGAGTAGCGAAACGTTTCAACCTAACAAGAAAGAAATCCATTTACCATGATTCAACTTCCATGTAATGAGAAGTAAAAAAGAAGAAGGATAAATTGTTACAGCTAATAATGCAAGGTAAAATAAACAGGAAAAGAAGCAGAGGAGGAAGACGTTATTGGCTGAGAAACCTGGGAGACATCCAAGGTTTTGGGATGCATCACTAATTACAGCTGACATACCTGAAGTCAGTATAGTCACAATGAAATCCAACTTCCAACAGGAAATGAATGCGAAGGATTATTTGTGATTTTAGATATTTGAAAGTTGTGGGGATAACTTTGTTTTTATGTAGTTAGTTAGGAATCCTGAGCTCTTTAAGGGTGGCATAAAAGCAGATTCAACCAATCGATTGACCGACCGACCGACCGACTGACCGACCGACCGACCGACCGACCGACTGATCGATCGATCGATCAATCAATCAATCAATCATCCTGTTTCTGTTTTAAGTACTTCCATCATCAGGGCGTCTGTTGCTGAAATGATAAACTGCCACTATAAGTTGCTGCCTGGCTTTCATTGGGGCAATCTTGTTTTGTCTTGCTCCTCAACCCTTGAGCTCCTTTGATGGCTTTAAAGGCTCTTAAAAAAAACTTACTTGTAAAACAAATCCCAGAAGGGAGTTTTCTATTCCTGAGATCAGTGGCCATTTTGCAAGGGAAGCATGTTAAGGATAATAAAGGGATATTGGAATTCTGTGGCTTTAATTTGCATGAGATAGTGGAAGTGTGCATTTGATAATTGTTTTTTCTTTGCTTTTAGACAGCTGCAGATCTCAGTCCAACTGAGTCAATACCTGTGTCTCTGAAATGTGTACAATCATGTGTGGATCCAGTAATGTTAGAAATTGAACCTAAGTGATCTCTCTTTCCACCATTTTGTATTTTACTGTTTTTTATACCTCCTGTTGGCTTTATCTTTGCAGCACTTTGTTTGCTGGTGTTCCAGATGGGCCAGCTGGCAAATGTGAGACACAAGGCAGCAACCATGGACTCTACCCACTGGGGCAGAAAAGCTACTAACAGGGGTGGTGGTGGTGAGTTTTCCTTCCCCCTTCGACAAAAGTCTGAATAAATTTAAGTAAATTGCAGGGGTCCCAGCTGGGGGTGAGGAAAGGAAGGAGAGAGACTGGTAGGAGCTTTGCTTGCACAGTGGAGGATGAACAGTAGTTGATGGGACTGAATTTCATGCTCATGCTTCATTAGAGCCCTTAATTTTTCCCATTTTAATGTTTTGTTGCTATTTGGACCCACCCAGATATGTACAAATAGAAATCAAATTGAATGGCTCAATACTAATAATTGGTGATTTGCGAGATGAAAAAAATTCGACTGAATATAAACAGATGGGATTTGCACACCCCAATTGCTAGCTTTCCCTCCAAGTTGGACAACATCATCAACTCACTTGGAGGCTGGTGATTCCCAGCCTGACTGGGAATAAGACACCTCTCCCCCAAGAACAGATAGTAAAATCCAGTGTTGGGGAGCTCAGCTTGTCCACCACCTGCATGTTTTTAACTGGGAAAACTCCACCGCATAAACCAAAGGGTCTCGCCTATGACACAGTTTGAAAATCAGCCTTTCAGGATATGATAGGACAAAGAAGATGGTGGATCTTTAATGAATGACAGACTATGTGTAGAGCATCCAGAGCTTGGGAAAGTTACCTGCTTTTGGACTGCAACGACCAGAAATTCTTCACTCAGCATGGCCACTGTCTGAAAATATCAGTTTGGGGGTTGTAACTCAAGAATCCCATACCTAGGATGGGCCATGCTGAGTGCTGCCATTCAAAAAGTAAGTTTTTCAGGCTCTGGTATGGCATGCCTCTCATTTCTTGGACCTCTTGATTGCAAAAGGAGGTTCTATCAGGGATGTTGGGCCGTCTTTTGGTCCGAGTCTCAAGTCCAAGTCCGAATCTTTGGTACCGACTCCCAAGTCCCAAGTCCTAAATCTGAGTCCCCATTAAAAACAAGCTCCTTCCCCCAAGTCGCAAGTTGAGTCTGAGTCATTGAAAAAAACAAACAAGTTGAGTCTGAGTCAAGTCTCTGGTGTGAATTAAGTCCAACTTGACAGCGAATCCTCGAGTCCCCAGCTCTGGGTTCTTCTGATAGCAACTAGAAACTGTACTGTCTGTTCACTTGTGACACTTTCATTGCCAGTTTCCCCTAAACATATTATTCTTTGCCAGTTATATCATGGCAACATTTCAAAGGCAGAGAACGAGGCAGAGCAGAAGCTGTCAGATAGAGCTATGAACTTGAGTGCAATTACCGACGCAAATTACTGTGTTCCAGCAAATCTTAGTTTAATCCCAGCTAAACAATCACAGCCTGCTTGGTATCTTATGATTAACCTCTTGTCTGTAGGCAAACTTTCCTCCGTGAAACAAAAGAGATGTTTTTCTACTGAGTGGGTGGTGCAGGATGGGGGAGGCGTAGTTTAAGGTAATTAGAGGGTGGGTGGGAAGGCATATTTTCTGTACGGATCACCATCTCAACAGCTTTGGGTGCATAACAGTTGTTTACAAGGGAAAATAGGTGAAAATGGATATATTTTAAACATGGGAGGAGAAGCATCCCATGCAGAAAACAGAACCCAGCAACATCAGCAAGTGCCAAACACTTTTGTATCCCATTTCCAAGGAGACTGAAGAAACCTCAGAGATCAACAGGTCCAGCCCTGCGGTGATACATGGAATTGGGTGCTTGACCATTCTTGATAGACGCTACCCATTTTCTGTTTACTTCACAAAGTAATATCCGCTCGCCAAATGGATTGCATGGGAGCATATGTGCTTTGGGTACCTCATGAGAAGGCAGGATTCTCTGGAAAAGACAGTAACACTGGGAAAGGTGGAAGGCAGCAGGAAAAGTCGAAGACCAAATACGAGATGGACTGACTCCATAAAAGAAGCTACCAGTTTGAGTTGACAAGAGCTGAGCAGGGCAGTGGAGGATGTTTGGAGATCATGGGATCGTCATAGGTCTGAAGTGCCTTGATGGTATGTAACAACCAAATGAGACCGAAGGATTTATAGTTAGCAAAACTTGCCTGTGAGTCTGGTACTATGTCTCACCGAAGTTGGGAATAAATTGTACCCATGTACAACAAATGGCAATATATTGATAATGTTTGTATCATGCCTTGCTCTCGAGGAGGCACCCGTTGAGTTTTCTCATTAGATCTTGGCTAGAATCCTGGGAATTCAATTAGGCTGAGAGACCGTGGACCGAACTCTGTGTAATAGATAGCAGGTCTTTAGAAGCTGAAATCTCGAATGTTCCAGCAATGTTATTCTGACAGACCTTCATGATGGAGTAATCACAGTTGCAAAGGGAACCTGTTCTCACTTCCTGATGGCCAAGCACAACACAACACAAACTCATTCACAAATTTGTTTGCTAATTTGAAACTATCAGACTTGGGAGAAGCTCCTGC
Organism: Intellagama lesueurii; assembly: GCA_037013535.1. Taxonomy (NCBI): domain Eukaryota; kingdom Metazoa; phylum Chordata; class Lepidosauria; order Squamata; family Agamidae; genus Intellagama; species Intellagama lesueurii. The sequence continues at coordinate 7,046,656 of JBAJHW010000004.1, forward strand.
TGTGACGGTCAGATGTTTTTCAGCACTTAAGGATTTCCTTCTTCTAATGATGTGCTAAACATAATGTACTCCATCATTTTGGCCTCATGTCTTGCACAAGGCTTGTGGATCACACTCATCCAAGTAAATAGGATGCATTCAACTTACAGTGCTTAAGTAACATATATGTTTTCAAAGGCTCAGTGACATACAATTATTTCTGAGCAGATGAAACACTATGAGGTGTATTCTTCTGTTCCCTAGTCTTTAATTTCAAAAGTCTTCCAGGAGGTGATGACTTAGGAGGATTTATCACTTGACAGTGACAGTGTCAGCAATTTTGAATAAATGTTCACCAGTTTTACCTGGCAAAAGCTTTTGTGGCTCATAGCCCAGTTTTTCAGATACAACTGAATTTCTTTGTGAAATCATTGGGTTTCCACTTGGCATAGTTGCATGTGGCACTTTCCAATCTAGTAATTTTCCACAAGGGGCATCCATATTAATCTGTTCTTAAAAATAACAATGAAAAGTTTTGTGGCAGCTTCAGGATGAATCACTTTTATTTGTCTTGTGCTTTTCGAGAAGTAAAACCCTTCAGTCCTTAAAGGAACACACATTTTTTTTGTTGCATTTGCTGCCACAGATTCAGTTTGGAAATCCTGAGTAAGTGTGTACAAAAATGTAGCCTAAAAAATAGATCCTTTTGCATGAATTTATAAATCAACCATTCAGTATCAAAGTTCGTTACAGATATATTGTTTCCGTAGCTGTCAAGGTAATTATCCACTCAAGTGAGTCTCTTGAACTCTGGTTCTTTTACAATAATCCTTACAGGTAATTAAAATGTTTTCTTCACTTCTGAAGAATAAGTAGAAGTGATCAGCATAATAGGGTTTTTGATAACAGCAGAAGCACAGAGATAATGATTCTATAATGGGCTTCATGCACACATTGATTCATTAATGGTATCACTATCGCCTGTGAACAGTCAAAGACTGTTGAGTTTTTAAGTTATTTCCCTCCTCGAATTGTTGGAACCAAATATGATTCAATGTGTATGTTTGCTCTATGGATCCCTGGAAATGCTTTTAACAAAACATGTTTTTAAATTGCATGAAATGTTTTGTACATAATCTTGATCTATTAAGGGTTATGATGCATAGTATTATAATTTCTGAATTGCTTTGAGCTGCCTTGGATGGAAACTGTGTTACATTCAAAATGGATTAGGCATAATAAAAAAAAAGCTGGGATGTGTTTGCCAATAGGTAATATAATTTTCTTAAGCACTTCCTTGATTTGCTGGGCTGGGGGAGGATCAGGCAGATGGAGCTCAGTTGTAGAAAATCTGCTTGGTCAGCAGGTGATTCAAGGCGTTGCTTTTGGCCAACACCAATGGAAACCTTTTTCTAAAACCCTGAGAACCTTTGCACTGCAAGTCAGTACAAAATGACAGAAGTGTTGACTTGGATGGCACCCCCAAAAGTCATCTCGTCCAAACCTGTGCCAGTGCAGGCAACTCATGGCTGAAGCATCTCTGACAGAGGGTTCTCCAACCTCTGTTTGAAAATCTACCGTGAACGAGAGGCCACCATTACCAGAGGTGGTCTATTCCATTGTGAAAAAACTCTTATTCTCAGCAAGTTGTTCCTCAAGTTGAGCTGAGATCTTTCTAGTAATTGGAAACCACTGGTTTGGGTCCCATCCTTTGGAGCAGCAGAAAACCATCTTGTTTCATCTTTTATGTGAATACCTTTCAAACCTTGAAGCTGGTTATTGTATCACCCCGTCCATCATATTTGCATTAGCCTGTCCCTCTTAGGGCTTTGTTTCCAGAGCTTTTACCATCTTGGTTGCTTTTCTTTGTTCCAGGTGGCTGATTTGCTTCTTAAATGGTGGTGCCCAGAAATAAACACAACATTCCAGGGAGATATGACCAAAGTAGAGTACTACTATTATTTCCTGATACTATCTATACTTCTGTTGATACAGTCTAATATTGCATTAGCTACTGACCCATGTTTAGTTTGTGGTCTACTAAGATCCTCACTTGATCTGCTTCTGTCAACCTAGATGTCACCCATCCTACATTTGTGTTATACATGTGCTGTGAATTTGTGGTGTTTGTCTCCTGCATCTTTAACTACAGAGAGGAGTGACTCCGGGAGACAATTGCATGGAGAACAAGATAAGTATGGGAAGAGTTAAGCCCTCTCTCCTGGGAGCTACTTTTACCCTACAAATGGCTTCCTCCCCCTGCTATTCCATAGATGCTTGGCAATATTGGCCAGGAACATGGGGAAAGTGATGCTGAAGAGGAGAGGGAGCCTTTGAAAACCACTGGATAGACAGTGGCTGAACTGGACTCGGGTCATAAGGACATCTGATCCTACCTCTGACATCCGAGGAGACCAGGCAAGTTCAGGATGGGATGTTCCAGGCTCAGGCTGTTGAATCTTATCTCTGAAGGAATGTCACCTGCTTTTCTTTCTCTCCCCTGTAACTTCTCCTTCCTGCAACTCCAGTGCAAAAAAGTAAAGTGTCCAGATCCAGAGAAGCAATAGCACCACTCTGATCTCCTTTGGTCAGACTTCACTTGCAATGCAGTATCCAGTTCTGGGCTCCACACTTTAAGAAGACTATTGACAAGTTGGAATTGTCCAGAGGAGGGCAACCAAAATGATGATGTGCCTGGAAACCAAGCCCTAAGGAATGGATGAGAGATCTTGGTATGTTTAGCCTGGACAAGAGATGATATGGCAGCCATCTTCATATATATATATATATAAGGGGCTGTAAAGAGCCTCATGGTGCAGTGGTTAAACTACAGTACTGCAGCCAAAACTCTGCTCACAACCTGTGTTCAATCCCAGTTAGCTGGCTTGAGGTTCACTTCCAACCTTCCAAGATTGGTAAATTGAATACACAGCGTGCTGGTGGGGAGGCAATGTGTAGCCTGCATAATTGAATTGTAAGTCACCCAGAGAGGGCTTTAAGCACTATGGAGCCGTATATAAGCAGAATACTTTCTGTAAGGTCAACCAAGTTTGTGTTCTGCTCCTCCAGAAGATAGGATACAAATTAAGGGATTCAAATCAAAAGAAAAGAGGTTTCGATTAAACTTTAGGGAGGAACTCCTTACACATAAACCTGCTGGGTGGTGCAGCAGGCTAGCTCACCATATAGAGCAGGGGTCCCCAATCCCCGGTCCGTGGGCTTCCTGGAACTGGGCCGCGGAGACGCATCTCCGCCCCCCACCCGCCCGCATGGTGGGCGTGTCATGCCCGTGCGCAGTGGGCGTGTTGCGCTCGTGCACAGGGGCGTGTCGCGCTCGCGTGCATGCGTGTTCGCGTGGGGGAGCCCCCGCCCCCCGCACACAGAGCCCTTCCCCCAACCGGTCCGCGGTCCCAAAAAGGTTGGGGACCGCTGATATAGAGGAGGCTCCTTTATCAGAGTTTTTAAAATAAAAGTTGGGTGACCACCTATTGGGGATGCTTGAGCTGGGATTTTCTGCTTCAGAATGGGCTTGACTCCCTGAACTTTCTGATTCTACGATTCCCTGAGACTGGAAGGATGACTGCACCTGACTAATGGGCATAATCACAAGCTGCGTTTCTAGCATGCTCTTTTCTGGTCCCCAAGAAAATAGATTTTTCTTGTTATGCATGGACTACAGGCAGTTCATAAATTTAACATTCATGCTGACAAACTCATTACCTTCTGTCTCGATGAAGATGGCAGGGGATGACGTGCCACCGTCAGAAGCAAAAGAGTAAAACAGGCAACCAGCTTCTCCCCCCTCCCTGCCCGGCCACCTCATGCCTGATTCCCCATTTTGTCACAGCAGCGTCTCAGGCAATAGAAGGTGAGTGGGTGGGGGTGGGGACCTTCCAGGTAACAGCTCATTGCCATGGAAGGGGAATTGCAAAGGAAAGGTGCGCTTTGAAACCAACAATGACAAAAGATGACAAACGGGGCCGGGTGTGGATAAATGTGGGATAATGAATTTGGGGACTGGAATGTAAAAAGGAAATAAGCACACGGGGGTAGTTTTGCTGCATGTAAGATGAGGGAAGCAGAATGTGTACTCAGCTATGTATGAATGATGGGGCTTGACGTGATGCAAATAGACAACCCTATTTCTGCTTTTCTTAGGGATGGGTTTGAGTGATCATAGCAAGCAAGGGGAGGCACAGAGGATACTTGGGTGCCCCATCTGTCGTGACTTGGAAGCTTTTGAAAATGGTTTGGATGTTTGCCCATGTCCTTTTACTCAGCATCTTTTAAACTTTGACTACGATTATCGAAAGGGACGATAAACACTTGCCCATGGCAAGCTGACCAGCTGGCCTCTTAGATACAGACTTTCAAAGCCCAGAAGCCGGCACAAAAAAAAAAAACACAAAACAACAACAACACTGTGTTGACCCTCCATCTCTTTCTCCAAATGATGATATTGGAAGAAGAGCTTTAGAGGAACATCTCAATGCACAGAGATCTTCATGGGGGAGTTGGAGCATTTGTAAGATCCTGAGATTTTTAAGCTTGGAAAAGTTACTTTTTAAGCTCACCATTCCCAGAATCCTCCAGCTAGCATCGCCAATGACCTTACTGGGTGGATGGGTGGAAGTCTAAAGAGTGATTAGCTCCTGGAAGCAACGTTTTCAAGCCTACACAAGGAGATGGCTTGAGGGGCATCTGGTTTATGTCCCAGAACTCTCCATTAAGGCACGTTCCAGAGCAGAAGGTCAAGAGGAATGGGCTACTGAAAGAGCGAAAAGAAACCTGGACCGTGGTATCCAGTGATGATGCTATTTGCACAGGGCAAACAACAGTTGTTTAAAACCTGTCTGCAGCTCGGCAGATAGCAATTGCTTCCCCATTAGAGGCACAGTGTACTTAATCACAAACTCTGTTTAATAAAACAATTTGGGTAAGTAAACCTTACTCCTGCTTCCTTGAGGGGCTCTCTTATCAGGATTGTCATAATTCTTTCTTCCCAATTAGTGCCTATTTAGTATAGCTTTCTGCCTTCCTATTTGTTTTAAAAGCTAGGGTGATTAGTTTCTATCCTTCTAATCAAGCTGTTAATGAGCTTCTGTGGATGTTCATTCCCTGATGGCACTTTGATAGGATTCTCCTTGAAGGCCGGCCTCCCCCCCCCCTTCGCACTTCCACATTCACTTTCAGCACCAAAATTAGCCATTCCCCCTAGGCTTTGATATAACTAGACACTACACACAAATGGCTGCTTTGATATCACATAAATGCCAACGCACAATTAAGTATTTGTCAAACATGAGCTTTTTAAAAAAGGGTTGTTTTTTTTAAAGAACATGCTCACTGCCCTTATACAGGCATTCAGGTGACTGGGTGCAGGGTTAAATTGAGAAGGAAAGGGAACCCCACTACAGTTGATCATAAGATCATGAGCTCTAGGGTGTGACAGAAGCAACTGGATGACACAGAAAACCTACACTCCACCTCAACCCCAGGACAAGACACAGAGTAACATATGCCAGCCACGTAAAGCAGAAAATCTCACCAGCCCTTCCCTTCTCTGGCTGTAATCCCACCCCCACTCCCAGCATAACTTGGATTACTACTAATTTTCTAAGTTCTTTGAAACTCTCTTCTGTGACAGGATTTTTTAAGTGGTATCCATGCTCTGGCAGTCTCCTGTGGCTCGTTGTGTAACAGGAAGTGTGGTTGGTTGCATGAAAGGTAGTCCTACAGAGGAGAGGCAAGATTTGTTCTTGATCATCCCAGAGTGCAGGACATGTATTAATGGGCTCAAACTACAGGAAGCCAGATTGAGGCTGAATGAAAAACTTCTGAACAGTTAGAGCAGTGCAACAATGGAACCAATGACCTCGGGAGGTGGTGAGCGCTCCAACACTGGAGGCATCCAAGAGAAAATTGGACAACCACATGGCAGATATCCTTTGATTTGTATCCCTGCATTGAGCAGAGGATTGGATGTGATGGCCATACAGGTCCCTTCTAACTCAATTATTCTATGATCTTATAACAGGAGCTCTCTCAAAGTGGAGAAAACATGTCTCTTTTGCTCTGAACTGGATGCTAGTCATCATTTAACTCAGTACTTGAAAAAAAGAGAAGCTCAGCCATACACACGTATCTGCTGAAACTAGTATGTCTAAAAATAGTACTCTTGGTAAGTTACATTTTAATCTGTCTTCATTTAATTGATTGATTGTGCCAGATAATGTACTTCTAGTAGTGCATTCCTTCAGAGTTCAATAGGAAAGCTGATGTGTGAGAGGGAAGCTAAATCATTTGCTAAAGGAATCTGATTTAAAAGAATTGAACTGATCGGGTTTTTCCTTAAAGGCTTTCTTATGCGTATGTTTCAAACTGGAAGGACTATTCTCATTGTGAATTAGTGTTTGTATAATAAACTGTTTTCCATGTATTACTTCATCAATCATATGAGCAACCCAGTTAACCTAAATGAAATATTATCCTGGGCATATTAGAGATTAGTCTTTGAATATTAAGTGTACTAAGACTTGCCAAGATCCACTGCACATAGGCTAAATTTAATTGGGTGCTTCTGTCTCATGGTTTATACTCTTAAATGCTGGGCTACACCAACTCACCTCTTGGTTGTATATAAGAGTTTCAACTGGAGAACGAGGTACAAATAATTTTGGCAAAGGAAGAGTCAGTCTACAGAAATGTTATGGGGATATGGTTATCATATTATTCTCTTAACATATGCTGGAGACACTTACAGACATGAGAGATTCCCAGAAGTTACTGGGATCCACCAGATTACGAGAAAGTCACTGGGATTGACCAGTATAAATAGTAAGTAGTTGCTCTAAAATGCTGCAATTTTAGATTTTCCAGCCGCAAACATGCATTCAGTTAATCACTGGATTAAGACTGCATCTCGATGCACTGCCCCTTCTTCCAATTGGGTAGGAAGCGGTACTGATTATAGCATGACATATTTCTAAGTACACACTTGCTGAAGGTGATGCCACAAGTCCTATGGAGAGCAATGGAGGGGATGTGATCCTATCTGTCAACACCCAGAGATAAGGGACACTCAGAATCATAGAACTGTAGGGCAGGAAGGGACCCCAAAGATACCATGTCCAATCCCCCGTCAAAGCAGGAAACCCACAACATCTAATCTGAGTTAAAAGTCTCCAGTGTGGGAGATTCCCCTACCCTCTGATGCAATTAATTCCTTTGACTGTTAAGAATTCCTTTCTAACAGTTAGATAAAGTCTCCTTTCTTTTAATTTGAATCCATTACTCTGGGCCCTACCAAGTTTCCTCCACCTCCTGCACAACAAGCCTTCAAATGTTTGAAGATGGCTGTTGTATCACCTATCAGTCTTCTCTTCTCTGCTTGAAACATTTCCCAGTAGTTCCTCACTGGGCTTGGTTTCCAGACTTTTCACTGGCTGCCCTCCTCTAGACATGTTCAAGCTTGGTGATACTCTTTTTAGACTGTGGTGCCGAGAAATGGACTCAATATTTCTAGTGGTAAAGGTAAAGGTAAAGGTTTCCCTTGACATTTAGTCCAGTCGTGTCCGACTCTAGGGGGCGGTGCTCATCCCCGTTTCCAAGCCATAGAGCCAGTGTTTGTCCGAAGACAGTTTCCGTTGTCACATGGCCAGCGCGACTAGACACGGAACGCCGTTACCTTCCCACCGAGGTGGTACCTATTTATCTACTCGCATTTGCATGCTTTCGAACGGCTAGGTTGGCAGGAGCTGGGACAAGCGACGGGAGCTCACTCCATCGCATGGATTCGATCTTACGACTGCTGGTCTTCTGACCTCGCAGCACAGAGGCTTCTGCGGTTTAACCCGCAGCGCCACCACGTCCCTATATTTCTAGTGAGGTGTGACCAAAGCAACTGCAGAGGTTTATATGATTTCAATAAGGCATATTTTGAGATAAGCAGGTTTAGGATTGAACTTTCATTGTACACAAACTTGAGATCAATGGGGTATGCAGTCTAAGACTATGTATGTTTACTCAGAAACAAGCTCTCTTAGCTCTGTGAGGCTTACTCTTAAGGATTTTGAAGTATGGCTATGAAGTTTGTTGTTTAAAATCCTCTGCATTAGACAATATTCTTCAATAATGTGATAAATAAATGTGAAATTCTTTATCATAAGTCTTTTAGTAAATTAAAGAATAAAACATCTACAAAAACACCAACATCCATTGAAAGGATCTTCTTCACCAAAATTCAGGATATGGATTGCATTATTTATAATTAACTTCCCAGCTCAAAAACGATTGCATTGGCCAGAACTATGTAAGATATTTAGGACTTGACTGCTGAGCAGATACAACATTCCTAAGCTTTAGCAAATGAATTTCAACTTGCATTTAGAAGATCTATGAACATTACAGTACCTCAGCCCATCAGTGAAGTGAGGCCTGACAGGAGATCAGTGCTAGAAAAAGGTTTTCATTCACGCAAAATCTAGATTGCTTGATGCAATGTTCAGAAATGGAATGTGAATCATCAGTAGGAATGCCAAAACAGGAGAAAGAACTGCAAAGGTTCTCTGTAGACACTGGGGCATTTTTTTGGCCATTTTATTTTGAAGTGTTAGTCTGTCAAGACATGGTGGCCCACTTATTCCATGACTATATATGAAAAACACTGAGTTTTAAAAATATAATGGCTAAAACTGGAAGATGGATAACAACATGTCTTATGAGCCTATGAGACTGATTCTTCCACAGAATGTGTTTTTCCCCCCCTTTCCTTTCCTTTCCTTTTTTATTTTTTGTTGGCATCCCTTTAATACAGCTTTTTCAATCTACCCTGGAGTTATTTGGCTGGCCAAGAACATGATAAAACAGCAACAAAATCAACCGCTGGCTGACTCAGCAGACTAATAAATAACATTTGCCATCTTTGCCTTAGACTTTTGTTCCCATTTAACATGGTTAATGTGGTTGTGTCACAAATAGATCAGAAAATATCAACCATGTACGGTAGCAAATATATTTCAGCACCACAGTCAGTTCCAGATACTTTTTAAAAACAACAACAAAACCCCCCAACTCTTTTCAAAGCTTTGTGTAGTTTCCCTTGTGAGATTAGTTTTTTTTCTGTTTAGCACCTCTGTCTGCTCCTCTTCTCCACTGCCAATACTAGGAATACAGCGAATCAATAGGATCACTGGAATCTCTTCGGGATTTTTAGGTGAGGAGATGGATGATATTTTCTGGGCTCAACCCCCACCCCCTGGTTCTGTAGCTCTGTATTCTAAGAACCAGGGAGCAGATCAGCAATAGGGCCCTTTGGCAAGATGAATAGAAGTTGGGGATATCTCCTGCATTTACCTCAGTCCTCCAACTACCCCAAACTTGTTACATTTGGTTGCAATTAATCAAGCTAGACCAGCATAAAGCCCCAGACAGCTTAGTCTCAACTAGAGATGGGGGTATTCGTATTCGTATACAAATACGAATATCCCCGTACAGGTGGTGATAACGAGGGTCCAGCCCCATGGGGCTGGACAGTCCACTCACCGATCCGCCGCTGCCACAGATGCCGTGATTCTTCCAATGGCTCTGCAGATCGCAATCTGCGAGCCACTCTTCAACCTCGCAGTGAAGCTTGTCCTCCTGCCTCCTGCCAGGAATGGCTAGCCAATCGCGATCTGCGAAGCCATTGGAAGAATCACGGCATCCGTGGCAGCGGCGGATCGGTGAGTGGACTGTCCGGCCCCATCGGGCCGGACCATCGTTATCACCACCTGTGTGGGGATATTGTCCCTATCTCTAGTCTCAACCTATCACAAGGACCGCATCTCCCTTTATTTGTCTGCTTGGGTGTTAAGATCACCAGGGGAGGCCTTTCTCTCACTTCCATCACCTTCACTTGGTGGGGACACAGGAAAGAGCCTTCTCTGTGGTTGCTCCCAGACGCTGGAACTCCCTCCCACAGGAGGCCAGGCTGGCCCCATCTTTGCTGTCCTTCTGCAGGCAGGCAAAGAACTCTCTCTTAAGGTAAACTTTCCCTTAATTGCTGGCTGCCTGAGTTAGGTTTTTTAAATGGATGGCTGTACCTTACTGCTTTGAATGTGTTTTTGGTATTGCTTTTTTCAGCCCTTTTTAAAAAAAGTACAGTATTTGTTCGGTCCTTTTTAGAGTTCGTCGTCCATGCCGTGAGGGAGCAGGCTGGGTAGGTGGGGCTCGTCAGCCTTGGAAGGCAGCCCATCTAGGAGAAGGAAAACTCTGACTTCAAACCCCCACTGAGGTGCCGTCATTGTCGTCCATGCCGTGGGGGAGCAGTCCGGGTAGGTGGGGCTCGTCAGCCTTGGGAGGCAGCCCATCTAGGAGAAGGAAAACTCCGACTTCAAACCCCCACTGAGGCACCGCCATCATCATCCATGCCGTGAGGGAGCAGGCTGGGTAGGTGGGGCTCGTCAGCCTTGGAAGGCAGCCCATCTAGGAGAAGGAAAACTCCGATTTCAAACCTCCACTGCCTTGTGGCTATATCCACTGATGGAAAAGGCTTCAGGAGTTAACCTCGAGGCAAAATCCGGAGCCGGAGTCCTGGAGGCAGTTCTGGCAACTCCTGCGACGTTGCTGGAACCAGTTGTATTGGCTCTTGCCTTTCCATTGGACTATTTCAGCGACGTGGAGAGGGGGGATTTGCTGCTTGGGTAACAGACTATCCTCCATATTATTTTACCCAGGCTTCGTGCTCTGGAGAGGACACTCTCCAAGTCCTCCATACAGAGCACGTTACCATAGTCTCTCGAGACTGAAGAATGCCATTCCTGAATGATGTAAGCTGCCTTGGGTCCTTTTTAAGGAGAAAGGGTACAAAAATATTTTAAACAAACACACAAACAAACATGGAGATAACTTTGGTTGCTACATTCATGCACAGATGGATGGGAGTCAAAGGCTTGTTGAGGGATATTATCTGCATTAATGGCATATAAATGCCGCAAACCCATGTGCAATATATATTTGCTTTTCACAGGAACTGGGCTTCCCTGTTTTCCATAGTGTGTGGGAAAGGTTGCACAAAGCATTGTGCCCTTGGCCGTTCTCAAGAGTGGCTTCCAATTTTCCTGCGAATCGACTCCCTGTTCCCTCAATTGAGCAGCCAGCCAGCTGTGAAGATTAGTGAAGAACCTTGTGCTGTAACCTCCCACTTGTCAATGAAAGTAAAATGTAGTGGTTGTTTCTTTTTTTAAATAAAAGAAATAAAAAGCCATCTTTCTCTAAATAATAGGAGACCATGCTCCTCAGATTCACTCAGCACCTGTCCCTTTTATAACATGCAGTGTGTTTACAAGCGATCTGCAGCATTAAAAAAAATTGACTGTTTTGTGTCCAAGCTGTTTCTGGAATGGTGTGCTTATTAAATTATTTTAAATTGAGAGTGTTTTTCCCTTGCTCCTCATGCAATACCAATTATGGAAACAGCTCAATAAGCAGCAGAGCTTTATAATGGTGCAGGCTTGTCAAGGTAAGAAATATACCCTGTGTTAACTGTTGCGCCCTTGGACTTAACAGGTTTACTCAAAAGGAAATTCAGTGGGGCAGTTTCTAAGTAATTAGAGATTTCTGGCTTTTGGTAAAATTCAGAGCATGTTAGAGGTGGTTTTCATCCTACACAGCTAAATGGAAGTGTAATGACATATTGCTTTTTTTGCTTTTGATATTCAGTGCAGAGCTGGATTTGATTTGATTTGAGATCGTGACACAGGAAAAACCTAACTTCCTAGATTACAGAAATGCTTGTTAAGTGTTCAAAACAAAAAAAACAAACAAAACAACAACAACAACAAAACAAAAAAGGAACTTGGCAATTGCAGGTAGAAATGTAAGGTGTGTGCATGTTTGGCCTGGATAAGGTGAAGAACCAGAGAGAGAGTTAGGATACAAAGATGGAGACCAACAAAACCCAGAGGAACTATGGGACTTTGTATTTCTGGCTATAAGCCCTCATTGTGAAAAATTCAATTCTTGAACTGAACGTTTTGAACTATGCTTTCAGTAAGTTGACAAAAAACATCTGCTGCTAATTGAGGGAGTGTAGCAAACTCGGGGGTTAAGAAGACCCTGGTACGAGGATCCTCCTGAGCAAGCAGATTCCACACCTGTCCACTAAGTGATGGAAGACACATTAAGCATTCCATACTTCACAATAAGTGATAAGGACCATATTTCTAGGGGGAAACAAAGAAACATCTAATGTGCATGCCCAGCTAGAAACCTGCCTAAAAAGAATATAAAAAGAGGGGTCTGGGCAACCATAATTTGTCTGCTGAGACCAAAAGGCTTTTGGAGCTAACTACTTTCTTTGGAACTTGGACAATGCAAATAAAGAATTCTTCTCTCTTTGGTGAGTATGTATGTGGTGTGAATATGCTGAATGCATGAAACCCCTTTATTTAGAATTGTAATCAATAGGTAATAAAGTATATTCATTTTGCATTTATTAATGTGTCTTGTGAGGTCCTTTGCTGTTTAATATTGTTCTTCTTGGGATACAAAAGATCCAGTAGTCACCCTTTTGTGACAGAAACCTTCCATCAGCTCCTACTGTATAGGTGGAACGGTGTGACAGTACATTAACCATGTTAATCCAATTTAATTCTTCCAAAAATTGTGAGTTTATGAATGTGGAATATTGTGCTTCTGTAACCCTTCTTTGTATTTCAAAAGGGGAGAGGGCATCTTTTGGAAAACATGTACACAACAAATTCATAGAGCTTTTGGTCTTATATAGATTTTCTTTCCCAGCTTGCATATCCCGATAATTACTTTGTGTTTAGGTGAGAAGTGGTTAACTGGTGAAAAAAGGAGTCAGCTTCTGGGATTTTCCCTTCTGTGGTGTCACTTTGTGAATGGTAGTGAGCCGAAGAGGGGGATCCTGTAGACCATCTTGACAGCTGCCATGGGTGTTGTCAACATCCAGGCTGCCCTTGGCTGTGCAAAGCTTGGCAACCTTTTTCCTGCTGACAACACAGGCATGATAATATGTAGCAATATTAGGGCATTTCCTGGAATTTTGAATTGTGGATGGAGAAGCACAATATCCCACATTCATAAAACAGAAGAACTGGATTTCTCGGCTTTGTAAAACGGACGCATATGTAGAGTACACAACAAATTCCAACAGCAACTTCCCACATGTAGAGGGAAATGCTAGAGGATCCCAGAAAATGATCACATGATCTGTAATATGGTTGCTGAGGAAGGGTGGAGCCAAGAACAGCTGGGATGTGGCTGTTCTTTTTTAAACTTCCACTTGAAAGTTTAAACCTGACAGCTGAGAGAGGGAAGGGGAGTCTTGGCTGTTAGCTAATCATGGTTGAGGTTACCCAGAGCAACATTATATCAGTGTTAACAGGTAGAGGAAGAGACTTTGGGAGGAGGACAGGCTGTTTAATATCTGTTCCGTGCTCTGATCCTCCTCTCAAGCCAACCATCTGATCTACTCATGCTGCTGCTAAATGCCAGGTCGATCCAAAATAAATCTGAACTAATTTGGGATCTTATAGAAGAAAAGAAGGCTGACTATAACTGGAACTTGGATGGATATGGAAGGTGGGTCCACTCTTCCCCTGATATGCCTCCCAGGATATTCCATCCAGCATCATGGCAGATCAGAGGGGTGGGGAGGGGTGTGTGTCCATAGTCCATAGGGCATCTGTCCATTCATGCCCAGGCTTGGAGTGCCTTTACCTGGTGTTGGTCCAGGAGGTCAGAGTGATTCATTGCATTGGTGTACCGCTTTCCCTGTGACCCAGTGCTTTCCCTACCAGCACTAACGGACTTCATCTCAGGTGTGCTGTTGAGGTCCCCCAGACTTTTACTTCTGGCGGATGTAAACATCCATGCTGAAATGCAGGTTACTGGGGTAGCCTTGGAGTTCATAGACACCATGATATCCGTGGGCATATTCCACCAGGTCTCAGGCTCTACACATACAGTATAGCAGGTCATACTTTGGACCAGGTGTTCATGTTTGGGCAGAAAGAAGATGATCTGAAGGTGGTAAAACCTTGAGTCTTCTGCCTTGTCATGGTCAGATCATCACCTACTGAGATTTGGACTGTGTACAGCTATGTCCCTGTGGGGTGGATGGGCTTTTAGAATGGTCTGAACCCAAAGTCTCATGAATTCAATTGGCTTTCAGAATATCCTTGAGGGTTTTCCAGCTGATCTGGTCAGTGCTCCTGTTGAAGCCCAGGTTGCCCACTGCCCACCTGCGCAGTATACATGGTCACTTCCATAGGATCAGCCCTCTCCCCAATGGTTTTTAACATCTACATGAAGCTGCTGGGATATGTCATTTGGAGTTTGGGGTGCACTGTCACCAATATGCACATGATGTGCAGTTCTATCTCTCCTTTCCCCTCCATCTGCAGGTGATGATGTACAGGTCCTTAGTAGTCCATTCTTAACACTTAACACTTAAATGAAGCATTCATTCCTCGGTGGAAAATAACCAATGAGCTTATTCTGTGGATGTACAGACTTCACATGCAATGGATTGCACACAGAATAGAGTGCCATGAGCTGACAACGATGGCTTCCCTTCCCCCCTCCAGGTCCAGTGCATCTTTCCGAAGCATCTTCCAACTCTTACATGCTGTCTCTTATTGAGATCTTTGGCTTGAAAGATGAGGAGTGATGTCACCTTTCCTGCCACAGTTAATCTCCACAGATTCCACCCCCCCCTACAACAAATGATACAGGGATATAAAAATAGAACAGAAGAAACAACACACGCTGGACCAGATGCTCAGATGCCACCACCTAGGCTGATTTAAGCATTATTATGCGCCACTGAGAAACATCAAGTGGTTTCAAGACCTTGTAGCTTTAAAGCTGTTAATGGTGTGGTGTGGTGTAAGGTAGCCACACTTGAAACCAGGAATAAAAGACTCTTGAATGTTGATCTTAATTCTTTTACATGAAGCAAAACACTTGTAAGATTGCCTGGTGGTAAGCTTTCAATTCTGTTAGTGTTACTTTGGAATCTTGGAGCTAATGCAAGCATGAGTATCTCAGGGCGAGATGTAACTCTTGACTTTGGTCCTCCTCATTAGGCAAATGAGACCATGCAAATAGAGTTCTCCTCACCCTGAATGCCTGTCTGTTTTTAAAAACAGATTGGAGAGATTTTGCACATTTTTCAAACCTTTTTTGTGCATACCTGTAAAATGCAAGGATACAACACAAACCTGTAAAAAGGTATTTTACAAGAATAATATTTTATAAAGCTTTAGAAGAAGAAGAAGAAGAAGAAGTGTACAGACAGCCCTTTGGCATCACATTCCACCTGAGATCTCTTGTGTAGTTTGGAGAATCCTCAGGATCCTGTCTTACCATTCCAAAATGTCCAGTCTCACCTAGAATATAACCAATGATGTGTTTTCTTCACAGCCCTCTCATCACTGCAGTATCAAGTGGAGGTGGGAGCAAATAGTTACTGATCCACTCCAGGCACTTACTATTATGCATTATTTCTATTTACTATCGCCCCACTTAGGATGTGGTGCACACGCAACACACAGAGTTGTTGGGTAATATATTGAGAGGCAGAGAGACTACTCATCCCACAATCCCTTTCAGCTCCCATGGAGCTTTGCGATACCCAACTTTTTCTTTCTTCATAGGCATCAATGGTTCCAGAGGTCTATGGAAGCCAACTCGGTTGATGTTGATGTTTTTGGCTGCAGCTCCTAGAATTCTGACTGGGGGGATTCCTGGTGAATTCAAGGAGTTGCAGTCCAACCCACTCCCCCAAAGTCTTATGTCTAGTTGGCTCCAATGTGAGTAAGATGATGAATCCATCCCGGGGAGCTATCCAAGGTGCTGAAATCTTATCTTGAAAATAGGTTCAGCTTTTTTGATATTTCTCTTAAAGTTAAGATGAAAATTCAGAGTGAATTCATCACCCCACTGCTACTGGACCCACCAGCTTCCACCTAAGGAGGGAATGGTCATTGACACTGAAACAGAATCTCACACAGGTTGAAACATACTCTTAGACAGGTAAAGCACATCATTCGATCTTAAGCTTGCCCCTTAAAGCAAGGGTGCATGACTTCATCTCTGGGACTGCATTTGGACCTCTTGTAATCTCAGTTTAGCCCTTTGGGATTTCAAAAAGGGGCACATGTTGTTCCCCATGGCACCATCGTTTGATGACTTCCCAAGGGTTTATCCCCTTTCCTTTGCTATTTCATGAGACAGAGATTCCATTCCAAGTTTCAGTCCAAACTTTAAAGGAGCTTTCCAAGATGCCAAATATGAAGAGAGTCCAGCAGCTTGGATAGCTCTTGTAAAATTTATACAATAATGCCAGGTGGCTTCAACACCATTAGGAAACTGGAGTCCTCAGTGAAAGCTGGTAGGAGGGCTTGGAAAAAACAAAAAGGATTTGACCTCTCTCTTATGGGCTAAACCCCTGCAACCAGGATTCCTTTCCCTACACAATGGAAACATATTCAGTCTTGATTCCCACACTAGCACTACTATTGTGCCATATGGCTCACTGTTTGTTCACCTCAGCTCAAGAAAGCAAGAACAGAATATTGGGCTATTTCCTGACATTTTTATTTATTTATTTAACTTATATGCCGCCCACACTACCCAAAGGTCTCTGGGCGCCACAATTTTGAACTGTGGCTAGAGAAGCACAATATCCCACATACATAAACTAAATGTGTTTTGAAAAATTGAATAGGTAGATACCTTATCCTGAGTCACAGCATAGGTCTATTTAGCCCAGCGTTGCCAACTCTGACCAGCAGCCATGGCTCTCCAGGGTTTCAGGTAGAATTCTCTCCTAGCCCTACCTCTCCCCAGAGGTCTCCCATACAAGTATTAGCCAGGCCAGATTCTGCTTAGCTTCCAGAATCAGATGAGACTTGGTATGTTTAGGGTGGTGGATTGGTTTACATTGGTTTGGAAACCAGAGGAACCATATGGCTTTATGGGTCTGGGCTGTTATCAAACCCTGGCCTAGATGATGCAATTAAAGGCCGTCTGGCTCTTTACAGCCCAAACGGCAAGAAGTGGACAAGAGGAGAGCAGTTCCTGCTGGCACAGCAATAGCCTGCCAGTGTCAGGAACTTTGGAGGCCCCTGCTGTAAATCTATGATTAACCAATTATGCTGATTGACTGATCGATGCATTTAGTTCCACAGAAAGCAGTGTTGAGCTGCAGAGTCTAAAAGAGCAGAGCCAAGTTGAAGGGAAGACAGGGAGAGAAAGGGAGAGAGAATGTCAAATCCCTGTGTGCTTCTCCCAGGGAAGGAGAAATGTGTTTCTGGAAGGGAACATCCTGTGCCACATCACACTGGACTTTGTGAACCCTTTGTGGAAGCTTCTGGGCATTGCCTGCAGGACATGCTTCATCCCACAAGTCGACACCCATTCCCAGCAAAAGAACAGGTAATCACTCCGGGGGGACATTTTCATTCCAGCCTGCTGGTTGCTTTCCTGGCCTGAGCTCTATTTTTAGCCCAGCTGCTTTGCTGCTATTGATCCCCGGTCACCTTTCGTTAATTAGATACACAGAAAGCACGCAGCATTTGCAAGTCATTTATCAATTCTCTCCAGCGCCTCCATCCCTTGAGATGTAATTTGGAGCCCTCCTTGAGACAGGCTATTGATCTGCTCCACAGCTTTACTCTCTATTGCAAGCTATTTATAGAACTGTTATATACGGCTCACTCTCCCCACCCCCGCTTCCCGGGAGGGGGATGGAATGAGAAATGGACATCATAAATCAGATTTTGAGGTTCGAAAAGAGAGAGAAAGAAACTCGGAGCGCAGTGGAGTGAAGTGGGGAGCCTCGATCCTGGGATGTTGCTTAATCTTTTTGGGCAGGAAGCTGGGGAGGGGAGTGAAAAACAGGGATTAGTAGATGGTTAGAGCATTAGCCTTACAAGCTCATGGGAAGATTCCTTGTACTGCCTCAGATCCACAGATCCGATCTGCAATTTTCCCCAATCTAGCCGCCTCCTGATGTGCTGGCTATCTCCTGTCAGCATAATGGCTGGGGAGAATGGTAATGGTAATTAAACACTTCTGGATGGTGCTAGGTTGAGGTAGGGTGATCTACCAGCATCGGCTTCCCAGAGTATCAGCCAGGAAACTTCCCAGAGCTTTCTCTCTCTCTGAAGATATCGGGGATTGAGCTAGTGTGAGAAATGTTCGCACCCTTGTTACTTAACAGAGTAACCGAACAACCACAAATTCAAGCAGCTCTTATTAAAAGGCATTTTTGCAAAAGTGGGTGTCCTACCTAGGTAGGCACACCAATCAATACAGATAGCTTGATATTTATTCCCCCTATTCCTGGCCACATGGTCCCTCCCTTGTTTCCCCATTGGTAGGTACTCCAAGGTGTACAGCCTATCCGGTATGCCTAAAATGATCATGTGAAGTCCCACTCCTGTTTACATCTCCCATTCCCCATATTAACTAGACTCCAGACTCCTATTTTCTCCTTATTTCGTACATGTTCCCCTTTTCTTAACCTTCTTGTGGTCATTCTTACTGACCCATATGGTTTCCTCATTATTAGCTAAGCTAAGGTAGGGAAAGGAAGGGGGTGGGGTAGGCTGTGGTATTGGGTGGCTGTGTGGGGTGGTGGCTGCCTTTCTGCCACCGATCAGCTGATCGGCGGCTGGTAGGCAGAATGGTGGTTTTTTTTTTTAAATACGAAGGACGAATAAAAACGGGTAAATATTCATCCCTTCATATTCGTGAGGGTCTCTGGAACCCACAAATACGGATCGATGAATATTTAATGAATCGGCTATATTTGTTGGAAAAAGCGATCCATTTTTATATTCGTCCCCATCTCTAATTTCAATCCTTTTCTTCAGACATATGGCACACAACGGCTGAATCCTGTAGTGCAGATGGCATCATTTTTGCAAGTGAATTGCCATAAATTAAGAAATCTTTGTTGACATCAAGTGACTCAGCATTCAACACTTTGTATCTAGAGAGATTTCTTAACTTAGGCAACTTTCATCTAAAAATTACACCATTTGCGTAACTGCACAACAGGATTTCAGCCACCATCTCAAAAATACTATAATCCTTCTGTTTTTGTTTTGTTTTCATTGTTGTTGCTGCTGAGACACAATAATTTGACTACTTCTCTGAAAAATTATCAAAACAATATAAAAGCAGGTACAGATTCTCTTGTGGTATCGCCACCACCCTTGCCTGTAAATGTTAATAATCTGGTAGTATTAAAGCTGTAATACTCCAGATGATCTAAAGAAGGGTGGGGAATCTTTGTGCTCCCCAAATGGAGCACTAAAACTCAATAGTCTAGTATTGGCTACATTGGTTCGCGTTTCTGGAAGTTAAAGCCCAAAAAGATATTCATAGGGTCAAAGAACCCTGCCGATTCTCTAAGATAGTGGACCAACCTTGAGTCCCCAGATGTTCTTGGACTGCAGTTCCCAGAAATCCTGACCAGCATAGCTAGTGGTGAAGGCTTCTGGGAGTTTTAGTCCAAGAACATCTGAGGACCCAAGGTTGGCAACAAAGGCAAAGTCTGCTTATTTGGTGATAGGATGCAATACCTCAGGATTCTCTGGCAAAGATCAGACTAAAAATAGGAGTGGATTCCCTGCCCTGTCAAACTCAGAGTCACCAGCCATTCCTCAAATGGCCAAATGCTCTCCTGATGACACAACCAAAGGCTTCAAGGAAGGGCTATGTGTTTAAATGCTTAGATAAAAACCCAGCATGAATATTTTAGCCTAGATGTTTGCCCAGTTGTGCAAGATTGCTGTTTGTTTAGTTGCATGTAAGGTTTTTTAATGTTGGGATTTAAAACATGCAACTCTCATTCCCAGGCACACTTTGTAGAGCAGGATGTTGGGAAATCCAAGAATGATAACTTAGTGGAGTCCATGGACTCACATATTTACAGTAGTAAGGCTAGTAATGTAGCTGGCTGGATAGCTTGGTGGTTTAGGTCTCAGGCTGCGGAGCCAGAGGTTGGGAGTTTGATTCCCCTCTGTGCCTCCTGCGAATAGAGCCAGCCTGTGTGGCCTTGGGCAAGCTGCACAGTCCCAGGATGCCCCCCCAGAAGAAGGCAATGGCAAACCACTTTTGAGTATTCTCTGTCGTACCTAGAAAACGCTGAAAAAGGTCACCATAAGTCAGAATTGGCTTGACGGAACAGGCATTAGAGATAGCCTAGCATTAGAGCTGAAAAGTTGCTTTCTCTTTGAGTTTGGGGCATCAGACTTTGAAGAAACCCTGTGCTTAAGTCCAGATGACAAATCACCAAACAAATCAAGCTAATTTGCACATTCCTGTAGGTGAGAAAAGCTCTCGCTGTGTCACTCAGATACTTCAGGATTTTCCTCTACTAATTATGTGTTATCTACCAAGTCCGTCTCTAGACTTCTCATGGCTGGCTATAGCTTATGACTTCTTCAATGCATGAACACTGAGATGGCTGGAAGGTAAATTAAGTTTCCAACAAATAGTCCAGGGATATTAACTGGTTGTGATGATTGCACCATCTATCTCTTTGTAGTGGCAATGGTAGCTGGTCTTTGTGACCCGAGAGCAATAGATCTGAATTTGTCAGTAGCATCTACTGTCACAGGGGGGAACGCATTAAGGGTGCGGGGCTCATTTTTGCCCTGGACCCCCGGAATCACCTCTGAAATCCTTGCAACTCAAAAGCGTTCTGCTTCTTGGATTAAAAATAAATCACTGTCTTTGGAGTCACACTCCTAGAGGCTTCTCGGCCCCCACTTTGCATTTCAGATTCAAATGTTTGGGGATATTTTTGGGGTCACGGGTCTGAGGTGTTTCGGGGGCTGCACAGGGAGCCCACAGGGGTGGCCAGTGGCCTACAGCAGGGGTCCCCAACCGTTTTCACCCCACGGACCGGCTGGGGAAGGCGGGGCACCCACCGCGCTCATGCGCATGCGTGAACGAGCGCACGCTCTCTCTCACAAATGAGCGTGCGCTCGTGCACATGTGCAAACAGTGGCGTAGCGCTCACACGGGCACGCTGGAGCATGCATGCAGGTGCAAACAGGCTGTGCGGGGGGTGAGTGCGTGCAGGGGGTGGGCCGGGAGGTCTGTCTTCACGGCCCGGTCCGGCTCAGGCCACGGACCAGCACTGGGGCCGCGGACCAGGGGTTGGGGACCTCTGGCCTACAGGACACACTCTGAAAATGCCTTGTTGACTACATTGCCCTCCCCTTAGAGGCCAGTTTAGTACCCACACTGGCCTCACTTCAAAACCAGGTTAAAAGCTAGCTTTCGATGGAGGGTTTGGGGGCACAGGGATTGTTGTCTGACTAGACTACAGAGCCCTGAATTTACGGTGTGCCCTGTTTTAAATGGTCTCGATTGTTTCATATTGATTGAACTGTTTCAAATTGATTTAACATTGTTTAATGTCATTTTGCTATCTGCACTTAACTCTGAGATATATATTTTTTTAAATTTGAGGTAGTATAACTGTGGCGCTAGAGGAAAGCTTTGGAGAAATCCTATCAGAAAGAGGAACAAGGAGGTCCTAGATCAAATCAAGCCTGAATTCTCTCTGGAGGCAAAAGAGTTGAAACTGAGGCCGTCTTACTTTGGGCGCATCCTGAGAAGACAGGATTTTCTGGAAAAAGACAATAATGCTGGGAAAGGTGGAAGGCAGCAGGAAAAGAGGAAGACCAAATACGAGATGGATTGACTCCCTAAACTAAAGGAGTTTGCAAGAGCTAAGCAGGGCTGTTGAAAACAGGATATTTTGGAGACTGCTCAGCGTAAGTTGGAAGCAACTTGATAGCACATAGCAACAAGCATAGATATTTAAATCGTTCAATAAATAAACAAACAAATATAATCTTTTACATTGGGCAAAATCCTGTTGCTGTCGTCACGCCGGCATAAACTGCATCCAGGCCTAGGACAAAAGCAATTTAAAAGAACTGAAATCTTCCTATCCACTCCCATATAGAATAATTACTCCACTATAATAAATCACCTATAATTAAGCAGCAGGGGGGAAAAAAGCTCCACTCGTCTTTGTTCTGTGCCTCAGCTTTGCAACAGCGGGATTACTGAACCCATCTATTAAGCAGTACATTAATGGTAAAGGTAAAGGTTCCCCTTGACAATTTGTCCAGTCGTGTTTGACTCTAGGGGGCGGTGCTCATCCCCGTTTCTAAGCCATAGAGCCAGCGTTTGTCTGAAGACAATCTTCCGTAGTCACATGGCCAGTGCGACTTAGACACGGAACGCTGTTACCTTCCCACCGAGGTGGTCCCTATTTATCTACTCGCATTTGCATGCTTTCGAACCGCTAGGTTGGCGGGAGCTGGGACAAGCGACGGGCGCTCACTCCGTCACGTGGATTCGATCTTACAGCTGCAGATCTATAGACCTTACAGCACAGAGGCTTCTGCAGTTTAACCCGCAGCGCCACCACGTCCCTTTAACATTAATGGTACAGCCACCTCAAAACTTCAGACTCTGCTTATATTGAAAGGAGAAAACAGCAAACTGGGAAACCAGCCCTCCTTCCTTGGCCTGGGAGAGCCAGGAAAAGAAAGCAAAATTAGAACTGAAGAGAAACTGTGTGTGTGTGTGTGTGTGTGTGTGTGTGTGTGTCCTCAAGAGCACATTGGGTAACACAATCCAACGGAGGTCCTTCTCTGTGGCTTTTCCCAGTTTCTAGAATTCTCTTCCAAAGCATCCTTCCCTGGTCGATGCTTGGTTGTCCTTCTGCTGGCACATAAAGACCTTCCCATTTAGACTGACTTTTGATAACTAAAGGAACACTCAGGACAAAGTTAGTAATGGGTGGGCACTGTACTTTAATTTTTTTAAAAACTTTTATTCTTTTAATCATACTACCTCCTCCTTTTCCTCATTCCCTTCTTACTGTAGTCTGGATGTCACTGTGGCTGTGTATTCATTGTCTGTGGCTCTAAACATACCAGTGTCCCAGGTTCATAAGCCAAGAAGTTCTATTCTTTCCAGCATTTCTTTTTCCATTTATTTCACCTTGAATGATCAGATGTTTCAAGATGTGTGTTGGTTTCTCACTACAGGATTGAAGTATTCAAGCTTTTCACATTTTATATGTTTTATGATTTTTTAAAATCTTTATTTCTTCACTTCAGTACTTCTTGGTTGGTCCAGGAAATCCAGAAATAAATCTGCTTTTCAAATGTTTCTGTATTGTTCAAAGTAGCTTGGGCTAAATCCTACAGTTCGGTGTCCAATGGTAGAATCAAGAATACATAGCACCCCATAGTCTGCAATAAAAAAGTCTTTGTGTGTGTGTGTGTTTTAAATGTGTTTTTAAAACTTGGCTACCTCAGTTGTTGTTAAATGCTACAAACCTGCTTCCTTGGATTTTAAAATTGGATTTTACCACCCTTTAATCATGTCATGAGATGCCATGAGTTCTAGTTCTGGGAGAATGTAAATCACATAAACAAATAAATAAATTGTTCAATAGACAATGAACTTGGGTTAGCTCCAGATTTTTTTGGGGGGTGGGGGCTTTTGGTAAACCGATTTTTTTTCTTTCCTTTTCTTCACAAAAGAATTACATTACTTTAATGTTGACAATGAAAACATTGTTTCTTTTCTTTATTAATATAACAAAAACATAAATGACAAATAGAATCATAACTCAAATATACAGTGTAACCCACCACCATCAGGAATATGATATATATATATAAATTAGGATGAAACATATTCTCATCAATATGTTTCATCCTAATTTATATCATGTGCCCTGTCTCTTTCCAAAAATATAATGATTTTTGTGTTGGGGTATAAACTTTATGTTTTGTAAATACGTGTTCTATATAAGGGTTCCAGATCCCAATAAAACTGTTTCCCTTCAATAATCCTTTTCTATCTTTCAGTTCACAAGTTAATTTATCGTTAATAGCTAGATTCCACATCTCATTATACCATTCTTCCAACATCAATTGATTATTATTTTTTCAATTCCTTGCGAATATTAATCTAACTGCTGTTAACATGATAACAATTAGTTCCATTTCCCTCCTATCGAATTGACTGTTTCCAAATATATTTAACGATGCTAACATTGGGCATCTTTGTATATCTGTGGCTACAATTTCTTTAATCTCATTTAATGTGATCATCCATTCCTTCTGTCTCTCTTCACATGCCCACCACACATGATAGTAGGTTCCCCTTTCTTTTTTACATGTCCAACATATAGAGGATAACCCTTTATTCAATGTATTCAATTTTGTTTGTGTTAAATACCATCTCCATGTTGCTTTATAACAGTTTTCCTTTACCCTAACTGACATATTTTTCATTCTTCTTTTTCCCCAGACCCTCTTCCATACCTTCACTAATTTCTTTATTTAAATCTCCTTGCCATATCTCTTCCAAAGCTATTGTTTTATCCTCTACTAAGATCTTATATATCAGACTTATTATCCTTTTTCTTTGATTATTATCATCCCTCTCTTCCCTCTTTTCAACAATGTCTTCAAATTTAGTCATCCCCCTACATTCTCCTTCCTTTCCCCCTCATTCCTTGGTCCAATTATCTAGCTGTCTTACATTTAACCAAGTGATTCCTTCTCCTCAGTAAACTGATTTCTGCTCAGAAAAAGTTACAGGAAAAGTTAGTTTCGGGCAGAGAACAATACACCAAATGCCCCTATTAGCAGACCTGGTGGGCATATTGCCTGAGGCATTCTGGGAGATGTCACTCAGAAAAGTAAAATTTCCAGCATCCCTTTGGGCTCAGTCCAACAGTCAAGCTCCATTTTACTTCTATGCCCCACAAAAAGGGTTTGGATTTTAAAGGGCAAAAAGTCCAATTTATTCACAATGCAAAAGCCAGTCCCTGGGATTCTCCAAGGGCCACTGCTCTGAGCGAGGTCCCTGTGACCCACTGAAGCAACAGACATCTATCACTAAGAGGGGGGAAAAAATCAGGCACATCTCTGTGCTGGACAGGTTGGTAGATGAAGGCCAACCTTCCTGGTGGGAAAAAGGTGTTTGAAACTCAGCTGTGCAGAAGTCCCCTGATTGAGTCTGGAGCCAGCTTAGAGGTGTAGAATGTATCCTGATTAGGTCTGAAGTAATTTGTACGCTTTGGGATTTAAATTTCCTCTCTATTTGACACTAGTTAAGCCTCCTCTTGAGTCCCGTGTCCAGTTCTGGACACCACACTTTAAGAAGGATGCCAGCAAACTGGAACAAGTTCAGAGGAGGGAAATACGGAGGATCTGGGGACTGGAAAACAAACCCTATGAGGAAAGACTGAAAGAGCTGAGCATGTTTAGCCTTGAGAAAAGGAGACTGAGGGGAGATAGGATAACACTTTTCAAATACTTGAAAGATTGTCCTACAGAGCTGAGGCAGGGTCTGCCATCCCTAAGTGCAGAACATGTAATAATGGGCTCAAGTGACAGGAAGCCAGATTTCAGTTGAACATCAGGAAAAACCTCCTAACTGTTAGAGCAGTACAACAATGGGACCAATGACCTTGGGAGATGCTGAGTGCTCCAACAATGGAAGCATTCAAGAGCAAATTGGACAACCATTTGTTAGAGCTACTTTGATTTGGATTCCTGCATTGAGAAGGGGGTTGGTAGCCTTACAGACCTCCTCCAACTCCATTATTCTATCATTCTAAGAGTTTGGGCCCTGGATCTGATTGATTTGTACATTTTCCTAGTCAATAGATTGGACAATCAAAAGTGCTATAACTTTTTTTTGGTTTTGCAGCAATGTCCATGAATTTGGAGGCATGGCAGAGAGTAAAGAGGGGAGGAAACCTACCAAATATTGGACAGCTAACTTCAGGAGTGGTACACTGGGCCTCATTAAAATTTGCTTTAAAAAAAGCAATTTGTGCCCATCTGATTTAATTCATTTTCTGGGTCCAAACTGATTTGTAAATCCACTTTGCTTGTGGCTGTTTGGCACTCATGCTGTCCTTGTACAAATTGGTCCAAATCGGGCTGTTTGGAATTCTAATTAGTTCAGAATGTGGGATTTGTCCACGTCTGGTCCAAAGCCCTAATCTGAACTCTTGGGCTAGTTGTCTAAAGGTGGAGAGGCAGAGAAATTGTATAAGCATCCTTCTACTCTACTTTGACAGAGTTCCCATACCCTATCCATTATTTTATCAACTGGTAACGCAGTAGAGAGCCTGCCAGATCAGGGAAAAGGCTTAGTCAGTGTTCCTTCCATGCTACATTTTGGCCACAGGATACTACCCCAGTCGCTTCAGTGCCAGACCAAAATACTGCCTGCTACATCACACTAACTCTGTAATGAATGGAGCAGAAATGCCTGTAACATACCAGGTACATAACTGGTGCAGTGTATGCCAGTATAAGTAAACCCGAAAGCATATTTCCATCTTTACAGCACATTACTTTAAAGGCAAAATTCCCTGTTGGCTGTTACCCAGAACAAAATTCAATGTTGGCAGTGTCTCACTCCATGCACATGACATCATTCCCCCTCACCCTTTGTTTTGGATGTACAGCCAACAAAAAAAACCCCTAAGAGACAGAGCTCTGGGAACAGTAGGCAAAACAAGCTTAATGTTCTTACCCGTATAGAATCCAGATCCTTGTGGCAATAGAAGCTGGTCACTCTAATTTCATGGGGCTGGTGAATTTGTCTTGTGCTTTAATCTGAACTTCACACAGGAGCTGTCCAAGGTGGAGGAAGCCTATCCCAAAAATAGACGTACTGCCTTGGATAGCTCTTTCAAATTTCAAACTAAAAACCTGGTGTGGATTCCCTGCTCCAGAAATCATGGAGTCACCAGCTTTCAATCCCCCGTGGGCTGGCCATGGAAAGCCCACATTCCCACCAACAAAGAATATGGCTGGAAATCATCATGAGGTTCTCCAGAGCCAGTTCTATGACAATGAAGAGCTCTCCATTTTTGCTGGATTTTGCTCTATGGGTTACCTCCCATGTTTGATGCTTTTAGTCCTCCTGAAATCTGTTCCCTGAGCTGCCAGGTTGCTTGGTAGGGATCCCGTTTCCCTAACTTTCCATCCTCTCACTTGTGCTTTGTTTTGAAATGAAGAGGCAACATGGCTCTTGCATGGGCGTCATAGTCTTAGATGCAGAAATCCTGCTTGTTAATCTGTCATGTGTGGAAGCTGTTTGTGTGGTTACTGCTTGAAAGAAATTGCTCTATGCCTGTGCTTTGTCATTTTTACTATGTGTCCCAAGGCTGAGTCTTTCAGTGGCAAATGAGACTGTGCCTAGTGTTTTTAGTCATGCTCACACCTGACACCAGTGGCACTGTCTGTGGTCCAATTGTAAATCTCTACAATAGTCCCAGTTCTTTGGCCAAATAAAATGTGACCTGACCTGTTGGATGTGTCACTGGAGACCAAGACCAAGATCATCCACACTCATGTATTTCCAGTCACCATGTATGGGTGTGAAAGCCGGAAACTAAAGAAAGCTGATGGGGAAAATGATTTGTTTGAAATGTGGTGTGGGAGGAAAGCTGGACTGCCAGAAAGACAAACAAGTGGGTCCTAGATCAAATCAAGCCTGACTGACTCCCTAAAGGAAGCCACAGACTTGGGTTTGCAAGAGCAGAGCAGGAAAGGATATTCTGGAGATCACTCATTCATAGGGTCACCATGAGTTGGAGGCGACTTGATGGCACATAATAACAACAACAGGTCTGAATGGGATCCATGCCAAATATAATCCTATGCACATCTACTTGGTAGTTAAGGCCAGTTGACTTCTATGAGCTCACTTGCAGGCAAATGTTGGTCTAGGGCAGGGGTCTCCAAACTTTTCAATATGAGGGCCACATAGGCTGAAGGATGTGGCCCACAGGCTGTAGTCTGGAGACCCATGGTCTAGGGGAATGGCAGTTTAAGGCTGTATTCCTATATAACCATAGGAAGCTGCTTTAGATCTAGTTAGACTAACTGGCAAGTCTAGCTCAGTATTGCCTATCTCCGACAGGATCTGTTGTATTATAAACACCATCGCACATCAGCCATAATGGGTGTTGAGGATGGGAATTGTAGTCCATAGCTGGAGAACACCAGGTGGGTGAAGGCCAACTGTGGCTTCCTTGGGGCTCAAACAGTTCCTTTTCCAGTCTCACCTGGAGATGCCATAGATTGTATTTGGGACATCCTGCCACTGGCTTGGAACCTTTCCTCTGTGCAGGATGTCTTCCTGCTGAGCACGACTGTGAGAAATTACACTAGTGGTCAGCTCATAAGGCATGCAGAGGCTTTGGCCTGTAGGCTATTGGTGGTCTCATCTCGAGTAGTTCCATTGAGTCAGTTCTTTAATGGGAAATCAGCACTTGCGTAAACCCCATTGAGTCAACGGATTTGCCTTAGTTTATTTATTTATTTATTGCACTTATACCCCGCCTATCTAGTCGAACGACCACTCTAGGCGGCTAGTTGAGGTCAGCAGTAAGATACTGCCCTTAGAAATGAAAATAGAAGTTACGCAGGCTATTCCTTTGCTCATCACGTTCTCTCCAGACCCAAAAAACTCCCCTCTTAGTCCATGAATGGTGTAAGACATTCTATACTTCACTTCAATCATCAGTACAATAAAGGAAACAGCCAAAAAAATCAGAAGAAAACTGAGACACAGTAGAGTGGCTATAATGGAACTAGAAAAGCTTATTATGTGTAAGGATGTACAGCTGGAAACCAAGGCCAAAGATCATCTATAGGTTGGTAGTCCTGAGTACTATGAACAGATGGGAAAGCAGGTCAATGAAAAAAACTGAGAGAGGAAAAAATAAATACACTTGAAATGTGATATTCGAGGAGACCTTAATGGACCCTAGAAAGAAAATATGTGAGTTCTAGATCAAATCCCATGTGACTTGTCATGGGAAGACATGGCTCACTTGGACAGACAACAGTGCTGGGAAAAAGCTGATGGCAGCAGGAAACGAGGAAGCTTGAACATAGGATCATAAAGTTGTAGGGCTGGAAGATACTCCAAGGATCACAGAGCCTGGCCTCCTGTCAAAGCAGGTTTGAGTCCCTAAGAGAAGCCATGGCCTTCAACTGGCAAGGCCGAGCAGGGAGGGCTCTAATGTGAGGATCTTCCAGGGTCACTCTAGATGCCACCAGAAATAGCTGCTGTTGAAGAAGTAAGGGCTGTTGGCAACCTTCTCGATCTCTTTCTTCTCGCTTCCCTTTTCTCTCTTTCTTATTTATTTATTTATTTGTCTTTGTACGCGGTCTTTCTTCTCAAGGGAAACGAAGGTGGCTTACAAACTGCATCCAAAACTTCGGTTTTCAGTTTTCACTTCCCCGTTTCCGGTTTCAACAACAACCGCTGTCCCCTTTTGCCTCGTGCAGGCTTGCAAGGAGCCTGAGACACAGGGGAAGGAACAGAGGCGGGGCCCCGACCCCCTCTGCCTCCGGGTAGGAGTCAGTCAAGAGGAAGGACTTCCCAGGAGACTCTTCCAACACGGTGGGAGGAAAGGAAAAGAACCACGTTCTCAAGCCCCAGGTGGGACGGTGTCCCCGATGGACCAGCTGAACAGAACTCTGAATAGAAATTAAGCTAGCGATTCCTTGGCCCATCCCTTCCTTCTCTGCCAAGGGAAGAAGGCACAGGAGAGAAGGGGCCAGAGGAGAAAGAGGGGGGGGGGAACCTTTACCTAGATCCTTCTTCAGTGGCCACCACTGGCCAGAGGAGAAGGTGCCCAGCTTTCTTGACTCCTCCTAGTCTTCTGAGCCCCTTCTGAGTTCAGGATGCTCAGAGGAGAGAAAGCCCTCCAAAGTCAGAAAGAAAGGGGGAGGAAGCCCCTCCCCCCGTCCCCCAGATACCCCTCTTCCTTAATTAGACGCTTCTTCAAAGCGGGCGGGCAGGATGGGCGTGGCCACCGCTGGGATGGGTGGGGCCCGAGGCCGGGAGAACGAGTGCAGGAGCGTGGAGACCGAGGGAGCAGCGCCGGGAGAGGCGGCAGACGGCGAGTCCGGCTTTTTCCAGACAAGGTGGGTGGAGGAGGAGGAGGAGAGGAGCGAGCGAGCGAGCGAGACGGGGGGGGGGGGGGCGGCGGCGCCGGGGGGGGGGGAGAGAAAGAGAAATTCTTTGGCGCTTTGCTTTCTTTCTTCCTTCTGCGCCGGGCGCGGATCCGAGCGGCTGCGTGCGCCCTGGGGAAGGAGCCAGTGAGAGAGAGAGAGAGAGAGACATTCCCCTCCCGATTGCCACCTTGTCTGTGTGCGTGTGTGTGTGTGTGTGTGTGGAGGGGGGCAGGCGTGCATGCCCAAAGCCGCCTCCAACTCTGGGACATCCCCAAAGCAGGCGACGACGACGAAGGCGGTGAGGGCGAGGGGGGCGAGTCCTTCCCCCCTTCCCGGTGATGTCAAGCATTTCAGGACACGGGGGGGGGGGGCGCTTTGTCATCGGGGTTTGAGTAAGAAGAGAAGACCCCCCCTCCCAGCCTCTCTCTCCCCCCCCCCCCCGAAAGCCAAGTTCCTCGCCCTAGCCCTCCAAGGTTCCGAATTTTTCCATGAGTTAGATTTTTTCGCAGGGAGGGGCAGGATAAAGAACGGGTGGAAGTGGGTATAAAGACAAGGAGACCCCCCCCTCTTCTCCTTCTCTCCCCCCCCCCCCCGCCGTGTCTCCATCCTGACGGCTGCTTTCTCTCTCTCTCTCCAGCTTCCCTCGCTGCCGTCTCCTGCTTCGGGATTCAGACGAGTCCATTTTCGGGTGTCTGCCAGAGAAGCGAAAGAAGGGGAGGGCAAGCGGGGACGATCCACTGATGGCCAGGCGAGCTCTCCCCCTCCCCGACGCGAGCCGGTGATTCCTAGCACCTCTGGCGACGCCCACTCGCCCGCTGCTTTTATTTTTACACATTCCCCCCCCCCTTTCCTTTGCAATCTCCAGGGTGTTTTTCTCCCCCCCCCCTTTCCGAAAGACCGAGATCCACGCACGCACACCTGTCTCGACGGACGCCCGAGCTTGCTGGGTTTTTTCTTCTTCTTCAGCCACAGCTCCCCCACCCGCAAGCAGGGCCCGTTGAAAGTCTGCCTCCCCCCCCCCCCACACACACACACTGCCCCAAGCCGCCTGGAGTCCCCTCCTTCCTCTACCCTCGGCTGGTCCCCCAAATTGTGAGCATCGCTACCTTTCCAGGCACCAGTCGCCTCGCAAAGGAAGAGAATTGGAGGGGAGCCCCTTCTTTCTTTCTTCTCTCCACCTCCCCCCCTTCATCTTCTCAACCCAAAGCGATTTTTACAAAATTACGGCTGGAACAAAGAGGTGGACCCACGGATCGTTCCCAGAGAAAGGTGGATCTCGCGGGGCTGCTGCTCCCCTGCTCCCCCCCCTCTCCGCCCAGCCAAGTTGGGGAGTTGGACGGGCAACGCGTTGACCCCGCGATCGTCCCCGAAGGATCGCGCCGCCGTGTCTAAAAATTGCTGCCAAACCTCCCGGAGGACTGGAATCGCAGAAACTCTGAGTAGCACGCAGCCTGCAGAGGGAGGGGGAGAAAGACAGGCAGAGAGTCTCTGCGCCTGCCTGTCGGCTCAATTTCATCTCTCTCCACCCGCCCCCCCTCACTTGGGGAGCATTGTTATTGTGGGCAGCCAGTGAGCGCCCGTGCTTGCCAAAGCTGGTAAGCTCCCCATCTCCCTCGCTTCTTGGAAGTTCTTGCTTGTGTGTCCTCCCCCTCCCGTCCCAAAGAGTCCCGGAACGTGGCTGATGCTTTGCCGGCATCCTCCGGGTTCACATCTGGGCTGGCTGCAACTGGCGAGCGGACCCGTTAGCCTCCCTTCGGCCTCCCTAGGGCGAGAAAGCCCCGCCGCGCTCGGAAGGCAAGAGGCGCGCCTCTCCGCCCGGCTCTGATGGGACCCAGCGGCTCGCGGCTCCAGTCCAAAACGTCTCCCATGGGACCCCCGCACCCTTTCCCCCCTCCCGGGGCTTGAAGAGTGTCGGAGAGACGTGACTCCGCAGGCGAAGGGTGAAGGCAGTCGGGGGAGGGAGGGTGGACTGGCCAGGGGCCCGCTTCTGCTCAGCCCAGCCAGCTGGGCTTTCCTCTTGGCCAGGAGCTCCCTTTGGTTTCAAGGGCGGGCGCGGCGTCGGGGAGGGAAGGGAAGGGAGGGGAGGGGAGCGGGCGTTCCGAGCGGAGGGGACCTGTGGGTGGCCGGGCTGGCTCGGGATCGGCCAGCGTGCCTTGGTCCTGGGAGACTTTTTGGAGCGCAACAGCTGACTCGCTGAAGGAGGCGCCGTTGATGGCCCTGCGCGCCGGGACGACTTGGTTCCGGCAGGTGTGGCGCAGAGTTTGCCGCTTGCAAGAACCTTGGTCCCGACGGTCCAGCAGCCTCCTGTGTCTCTCGGTCTCCCAGGAGCCGGAGCAGGGAGGCCGGGAGCAGCCCCAGCCACGCCGGCATCAGCACCGTGGACAGCACCCGCCGCCGGGCCAGTCGTTTCAGCACCTTGGACAGCAACCCCCGAGCGCCCGGGAGGCCGCCGGCGCCTCCGGCCGTCCCGTCTATCCGCTCGCCTCCGGAGGCCGCTGCCTGCGCTGCACGCTGTCGGATCCGCGGGCGGCCAGGGGGGGACATGGTCCCTTCCGTGGGCCCTTCCTGGCGGCCATGGAGAGGCAGAACGTGCGGACCCTCTCCCTCATCATCTGCACGTTTACTTACCTGCTGGTGGGGGCCGCCGTCTTCGACGCCTTGGAGTCCGACCACGAGATGCGCGAGGAGGAGCAGCTGAAAGCCGAGGAGACCCGGCTCAAGGGGAAGTACAACATCACCAGCGACGACTACCAGCAGCTGGAGGAGATCATCATGCAGTCGGAACCCCACCGGGCCGGGGTCCAATGGAAGTTTGCAGGGTCTTTCTACTTCGCCATCACCGTCATCACCACTATAGGTGAGTCCCCTTCTGCTGTGGGGCCGGGCCCCCCCAAAAAAGCTGGAACTGTGGGGGTAGCCCACTTGGGTCCCCCAAAGTTTGGGAATGATGTGGGGGGCCCAGCCTTAGAAAGTGAGAATGAAAAACAGGCAAAAAAGTTAGAGACGAAAAGGAAAGGATGTCTACAATGTGTCCATGATTGGTTGGCGCTATAAGGAAGTGTGGGATTGGCTTGAAAATCTGGGTAACTGTGAGATTTTTATGGTTCTTAAATGAGAAAGTGCAAGACGTCTGTGCAGTGAGGAGCTGTAGGTTATCAAGAGAAGTGAGCGGCTTTGCATTTCTGTTGGGTAGACTGAATTTTTCAAGTCTTTCAGACTACACTTGTTGGCATTTACATTTCCACTCCCATTCTTGTTCCTCCTTCCAGGTTGTAGAACTGGTTGGAGCAGGGCACCTAGTATATCATGAAGGCAAAGAACTTTTAGGAGGGTATTAGGTGTCATGGGTTGCTCCCCCTCCCCGTGACTGGGTAACAATCGAGTTTCTCATGAGACTTCCCAGAGCAGGTGCAAAGGAACTGTTCTTGCCTTTTGATCCTTCCTAGCGCAAAATGATATTTGGAAGAGAAGATGGCAATGAATGAAGTTTTCAGAACAATTTCGGTGGCAACCCTGTGCGCAGGTGCTTGGGAATAAGCCCTGCCTGATTTCAGTTGTACTTCTGAGGAAATATCATTAGGGTTGGACCGGAATACACTTCCACAGCTTTTTTCATTTAAGGTGGTGGGGGGGGAATCAATAAACTGGCATTGGTGTCTTCAAGCCATTTATTCTGAAACCATCATAATAGAACTAAACTGGAATCTGCATGAATATGTATTTTGAAGACTAAAGCTTGAGTTAGTATTTTCAGATTGCCATGAGGTAAGATTCTTTGCTTTGTGGAAGGAGTGAATTGCCTCAGAAGTTTCTTTTCTACAACTGTAATAGCGGCAGGATTGTGTTGGTGTCTTTCTCTTTCTGTCAGCTCACAATTTACTTCCTTGTCTTTTGAAATGAGAGGAGACAGCTCAAAATAATAATCACCAGAAAACTTATTCAGTGCTCAGCTATGAATCTGACAATTTTGTTGACAAGCCAAAGGCATCTTGGCTATGGTGTATTCTCCAAAGAAACCTTTTTTTCCCATAAAATAAAAGCAAATGTTGAGTGATGGATTGGTATAGCAGACAGCCTATGCCTTAGGTCCTGGGTAAGTAGGAATAACTAGGAAGCTTGGATCTGGCCTGGAAATATATGATTCCTATATATGGGATTTTACCTGACCCTAGTACAGTGGTTCCCAACCTTGGGTCTCCAGGTATTCTTAGACTAAAACTCCCAGAAGCTTTCTTCACTAGCTGTGCTGGCCAGGATTTCTGGGAATTCTGGTCCAAGAACACCTGGGGATCTAAGGCTGGGCATCTTAGATCAGCCAGTGATGTCTCCAGTGGATGCTTTGTCACTTGAGGTTGTGTATCTTCAGAGGCATGTGATTGACGTGGACATGGCAATGTTCTCTTAAGAAATGACACTCTGAAAGAGCTGTGGAGGCCCAAGCAGGGTTATCGGAATGCAGTGCAAGACAGTGCATTGATGGTGTTCTGTTGGATAAGTCAGGAAGACATTGAGCAATGTTATTAACCAAGACTATACTGACACCTGACTATTAGGTCTTGTTAGTAGCAATGTAAATATTAACACACGAGAATGTTGTCAGTTTTTAGCAGAACATCCACTCCACTTTCCTTGGAACTGTCAGAGTAAGCAAAAATTGTTTGCCTAACATCTAGATTGTGACTCTTTTAACTGCGGTAGTAAATTGCTTTCTGGAAAGATAAGCTGACACTTGTATAAAGGATGTCTTCACTTTGTTTTTTTTAAAAAAAACTTCATGTGTCAGTGTGTCCACATTGTTGTTGTTTAGTCGTTTAGTCGTGTCCGACTCTTCGTGACCCCATGGACCAGAGCACGCCAGGCCCTCCTGTCTTCCACTGCCTCCCGGAGTTGGGTCAAATTCATGTTGGTAGCTTCGGTGACACTGTCCATCCATCTCGTCCTCTGTCGTCCCCTTCTCCTCTTGCCTTCACACGTTCCCAACATCAAGGTATTTTCCAGGGAGTCTTCTCTTCTCATGAGATGGCCAAAGTATTGGAGCCTCAGCTTCAGGATCTGTCCTTCCAGTGAACACTCAGGGTTCCACATTAGTGGTTGTCCACATTAGTTCCCCCCATATCTTTCTGATTCCTGCCCCTGCCCATTTTGACCTCCTTCATATCTTATTAATTAACTGATTAATTATTTGTGTGCCACCAAGTAAATTGCAATTTGAGTTGGCCCTAGCCTGAATTTCCTAGGTATAGAGCATTCAGAAGTGGTTTCCCATTTCCTTGTTCTTCTGGCACTCTAGGACTGTGCAACTTGTCCAGGGCCCCAAAATCTGACTCTTAGCCTGGGATGCACAGTGGAGAATCAAACTTTCACGCCCTTGGCTCCACAAGCAGTTACTCACTGAGCTATCCAGCCAGCTACCTTATAACTTAAAACAAGGCGTCTTGCAGGATTCACTATCCAATGTTTTGGAGCACTGTCTGAGAAACTAATAATTGGGAGGGACACTCAACACAACACGTAATTCAATCCCCGACATGCTCCCAGGGACAACATTTCCTGTTGCGCAGCTTCCGTGTATGTGCTCAATTTTATCTTATGTGCTAGGTCAACATCATCCATCTGGATGGGGCATTTTAGTTATCCACAGTCAGGTTTTGCTGAAAAATTCCTATGGAATTGGAATGTAGGGATTTTTACAGCATTATCATATGGAGTTGCATCCTGAATCTATAGCTTGTGCCATTAGAGCCCATTTTTGTTTTAGCAAATTCAGCATATTGGAAGTAAAAAATGTCTCAAGCTATTTGTGAACAAACTATGTGAACAAACTATAATGGCAAGAAACAGGAATGATCGACTCTGTTTGAGATGCTTAAGGAGGCATTGAAATTTTCTGTTGCTTTGGGAAGTGCAAGATGTGTAAATGTATTTCAGACTTGATCTTTAGAACTGAAGATGGATACAAACTTACTACTGTTAGCCTCCATTACATGAGAAGTTTAAAGGAGAAAACACCCTGAACCTCACCCTGTACGAGTTTTTAGAGACCTTTGTTGGTACTGCTCAGTGGGGTAGTACACAAATGGAATATCTAATAATTTATTATAAGTTAGAGAGGAAAGAAAAGTATTATAGATTTTGTTCTCAGTTTATCAGCTCGATTGAACATTAACTTAGATCAGATATATAGCTCAAAGTGTCATTGCAGAACTTCATTTTTCATGAATGCAAAGAGAATGGTTTGAAGGAAACCATGGACACGGACCCTATAAAGTCAGATCCTTTTCTGCCTTCGTTAGTTTTGTTGGAAAGTTGGGCTTAACTTTGGATGGCTTGTATTGCAGATGGGGTTAGAATGTGCCATCTCCTGTTCATGGAAAAAAATAGTGCAAAAAGGATCAAATTAGCCTGGAAGCCATGGACTATGGATTGTGTTAATGTTTGGCTGTGCTTCCAAAAAAGCGAGGTGAGAAAAATCTACTCTGTGCATGCTCAGAAGCACTCTCCCTGTGTCTGTAGGTGAAAAAAAAAAGATAAGTTGAATATAATCATTAATACTGGAAACAGTTCTTCGGACCAAATCCTGTTAGACTCTGGCACAAATCAAAGGTCAACTAGTCAGATAAATGTGTGTTTCATGATCCTGCCTTAAATCTCTAGACAATATGCTAAATGTTAAGCTTTATTTACTTGTAACAAGATAAGCCCTTGTCTTGGTTAAGTACAAGTAAGCCACATTCAAATCAATCGGGCAAATTAGTTAGAACTTAATTTCAGTCCCTGTGAAATAAATGAATACATACCAGCTGTTTCTGATGAATGGATCTATCTATCTATCTATCTATCTATCTATCTATCTATCTATCTATCTATCTATCTATCTATCTATCTATCTATCTATCTGTCTGTCTGTCTGTCTGTCTGTCTGTCTGTCTGTCTGTCTGTCTGTCTGTCTGTCTGTCTGTCTATCTATCTATCTATCTATCTATCTATCTATCTAATTTTTCTCTGATTTCTTCATTTTAATTCAGCAGTCTCAGGCCTGTAGAGAAAAAGGTGCTTAAAGTTTTAAAAATATATTCTGCAGAGACATGAGGTGTGCGGCTTTGGCTGATTTTTTTTTTTTTTTTTTTTGGTATTGTTTCTATTTTTAAACTATCCTTGAAGACTTCGTTTTCTCATGCTTTGTTCTGACTCTGAAACCACCCAAGTACCATTCAGGAATGAAAGCATGTTTTATGCATTAATGAGAAGATGCTCAGTGGCCCAATAGGGTAATATTCATTGGATTTGATTTCCAAAGGTGGTTTTAAATTTCCATGTTTTACGCTATGTCAGTGACAAAAAAAAAGGTTGTGTGCATTTGTTTCTTTATTAAAGGTTAGAGGGGCCCTCCCCCAAAAGCCGGTTGGATAAAGTTGTCCAGGTGCAGAATTTGTGATTTGGCGGTAAGAGCTGGTTACAGCTTGGAGAGGTATTTGTGTGTGTTTAAACTATTCAGCCCTCCTAGTACACTCATCATGTGCCGTCTGACTTATGGAGACCCTTTTTCAGAGTTTTCCAAGTAGAGAATACTCGGAAATGGTTTATCATTCCCTTTTTTCTGGAAGTGCTCTGGGATCGTGCAGCTTGTCCAAGGCCACCCAGGCTGGCTGTTCTCTTGGGAGGTACAATGAGGAATTGAACTCCCAACCAAACCTAAACTACTGAGCTAACCAGCCAGCGTGTCTGGAATTGAAGCTGTTCCAAAGCATCATCGTATCATTTCATAACGTTTCTGCTGCACGTTCTAGACTTTAATTCTTGTTAAATATAATGTGTTTAGGACACCCTCCTGATGTGCGTGAGGCTTTACAGTATGCCCCTAGGAATTTAGAGTGCTGTATACAGTATGAAGGGAAAAGAGGAAAGCAAGGTCGAAGAGGCATAAAGGGAACAAGGTATGCAAATTTGCCCTGTGTGAATTCGCTTTTAGGTTTTCTTTTTTTCTTTTCTTTTTTCTTTTTTGCAGCTAAGCATCAAGAAGTAACATGGAGGTCAATGTATACATCACCTGAGGTTTATATATCAGGTGTTAATCTCTGGCACATTTCAAGGGAGCCACAGACTGGAAACAATTCTCCACACACCACCTTATAAGGTTCATTATGCAACTTATACAATCCTGATGTGACCTATATTGCTTTCATATTGTCTTTATGGTTGTGGCCGAAAAACAAGGGTTGCGAATGGCTGGTCTAAATGATCTTGTGGTTATTGTTCCTTGAAGAGGGTAGACAAGCTTTTTTCTCTTCTGAGAAGAACGGTAAGATCGAGCCCTTGTGTTTGGGTGTCGGACTGTGAAATTGGATTTCTGTGGTTATTTTTAAATTACGGCAGTGCATTCTTGTTATTATTTTCATTCTTGGTTCCTCACAAAGTTGGACGGGATGCAGACTTAAGCAGGCTTAAGAAGTCGCAGCCGAGTAAGCCTATTAAGATCAATTGAACTCCATACAGTCATGCTTACTCTAATCCCAGTGGATTCAAAGCACTGGGAAGTACTTGAAAATTGGTATAAAACGTTTTAATAAACTTTAATTGATGACAGAGTAAGGGTTTTATGAGGTAAGGTTTGAATGGAGGCAGAAAGAGTGGCAGAAAGAGAAAGAGGTCTCAGTAGTGATGCTTTCAAATCTTAATTTCATGTAGTGAGTGCCATCCATCAGGTTCTTCAATGGCCATAAATCTAGTAGGGACCTACACTTTTCCAGTCCTGTTTTGCTTAGAAAGTTGTATGGTGGTGATGTACATATTTTGACACTCCTTTTTAAATACACCTCTTTTTAGACATACATCTAAAAATGAAATGTAGGACGTTTTTGCTTTGCCCACTGCGATGCCAGCCTAGAGAAGCGGATCCTCAATAGCCCCAGTTTACAGAAGGGAAAACTGAGGCAGAGGATGACAGGAGAGTAGAATGGATTTTTTTTAAAAAAAGAATGCCCAGCTGTCACGATGCCCTGGTGAAGCACCTTCAGGAAATGGACGTTTTCCCCTCAGTTTAAAATCTTTGGGTGTTATAGATATTGATTCTGATAAGAACCGCTGAGTTTTGTATAACTGAAAGGTTAACTCTATAATCAATGGATTCTGTTTCTATCAGCTGATGTTTAGAAATAATGGCCATTTTGAGACCTTGACTGGATATTCATGAGAGGCGTTGTTGTCGCTGCAGCTGTTGTTTTGCGTTGTCAAGTCGGAACCGACTTATAGCAGCCCTGATAAGGCTTTCAAGATGAGATATTTAAGAAGGTCCATTGCCCCAATAAGTTTCCATGGTTGAGTGGGGATCCAAACACAGGCCTCCTGTATGCTAATCCATGACTATATCCATTGCACCACACTGGAAATCACATGCGAGCCATAAAGAAAAATATTGGGTAAAGATGGAATGCTCTGTTTTTAAATCTGTCCACCATTTTCTATCTCCAAACCACTCTCCCCCAGTTCTATTTGCAATGAAGAAGCTGCATCTGGCATCTGGAATCACAGGTTTACCAACAGCGTGCAATTTTGGACTGAAAGTTAATTACAACTTCAAGACCAGCTTGGCAGAATGAGGGTCTAAAGTTCTCTTTTGATGAGCTGTCCGCACTGCTTGTCTATGCTTTGGGTTTCAATCCACATTCAGCTAATGGATGGGTAGAGAGCCATGAGTTAGAAAATCATGCAGCTGGAATTGAAGATAAGATGGCCATGTCCCTTTCTGAAGCTGCTTTTGTGCTGGGTACAAGGGGCGTGTGTACGGAACTGGTTCAAGCGACTCAGTTCCTCACCACCACTGTCCCTTGTAGGGACTCTGTACATTATCCCAAACATTAACTGAAATTGATGGTGCCTTCAGCTTGCTTGCTCATATGGAAAGATGTGTATTATATTGAGAATAATTGTGGTGTGTGTGTGTGTGTGTGTGTGTGTGTGTGTGTGGCAATGACACCCAAAGTACAACTGCACCAAAAACACTTGGTGAAGATTTTGGATTTATTTTGATGGTGCTCATTAGAGAAAGTTTGCCATCTTCTCTCCAACAAATTGTTGGCTTTTCCCTTCTTTTCTTTTTGGAAAAGAATTTCCAATTGCCTTCCTCTCCTCTCTCTCTCTCTCTTCATACAACATATATATCTCAGTGTATTCCAACTGGAGTTTCAGAGTGAATGTTTCAATATGTGGTGATACAAAACAGTTCTGAAGGGGTGAAAGGAAATTGCTTCTTCCCTTATAACTTAACCAGCTTCCGATATCATAATTTTGAGCATTCAGCATCATTTAATTGTTCAACTCTGTTACTGAGTACTCATTACTTTCTCGATAGCTCAGTGAGTTAGGTGTCCGGTTGGTAGTTCAATTCCTCACCGTGCCTCCTGAGAGTAGAGCCAGCTTGTGTGGGCTTGGGCAAAGCTGCACAGTGTCAGATCACCCCCAGAAGAAGGTAATGAGAAATCACCCCCGAGTACTCTCTACCTAGAAAGGACATCAATATGTTTTTGGTCAGTCTTGGAGAAAATGTGTGCCTCCATAAGAAAATGTTTTGCACACTGGTGTAAGGATACAGAAATTTAAAATAGGCTAACTGCTGCCCTGTTGCATAAACTGTTAGAAGCGGAAATACTGATAGGTTGTTTATATCTGTCTGGTTGTTCAGCTGATCCTCTCGACGTGTGTGCTTAATTGCACAAGAGGGGAGAGACTCTAGAGCTGTTTTTCACAGGTTAGACCAACCACAATGAAAAAGTGATTTATTGTGTGTGCTGGAGTTGAGAGGGAAATAAAATCTCACCAGGACTGCCTCATCATGCTGAGAATAAGACATTTTCACATCCTTATGGAACTCTGGTTGAAATAAACCAGAAGTACCAAAGTAACGTGCAATTAACTTTTCTCAGAGATTTTGAAGGGACGTGAATGTGCCTACCTTTCTCTTGAGCGATCCCTGTGTGTTTGTGTGCCAACTGGCCACCATAACTTGGGGAGGAAGAGTGTCCCCCTCCTGTGTCCACTTCAATAGCCTCAGTGGCAATGTTTGGAGAGATCTTCCCCACTGTGAGGGGTCGGCTTCCCAAAAATGTTTGCATGGAGGCTGATGATTCCAATTTGACAAATGTGATAAAGCTATTCTATGGGGGTCT
Source organism: Intellagama lesueurii (assembly GCA_037013535.1). Classification (NCBI taxonomy): domain Eukaryota; kingdom Metazoa; phylum Chordata; class Lepidosauria; order Squamata; family Agamidae; genus Intellagama; species Intellagama lesueurii. Next base: position 7,087,865 of record JBAJHW010000004.1, read on the forward strand.
GTTGGGTGGAACTCCTAGAATTAAGCGGTGCAAATTAAAAAAAAAAAGCACAAAAGCTTCTACAGTCTTGTCCAGTGGGAAGAAAAATATCTGGATGTTTTCATTCTCGCCTGTGAAAATGAAATAAGCCAAGATTTTACATCCCTACCCTCCAGCCCTGAAATTTGAATAATAGCTTCATCTAAAGAGGCAATGTAGCAGAGCTTTGACCTGAATGACGTGTGATCTGGACTAGATGTGGGCTATTCATATCCGTATCTCTGGGGATAGGAATATGAATAGCGGCACCACAGGTGCCACTGAGACCCATTCCCTGTCCTCAGAACTGGCTGGTCCACTCAATGGTCACTGTGTGGCGTGTGTGTCCTTCATCGTCAACATAACACCAATCATGGAAGTAGCTCAGGCGGCTCTTCCCCGCTTCCCTGCACAGGTGACTGCTCAACAGCAGAGCGGGAAGACTCTACGTCCTGCCTCCTCGCCAGAGTGGTCGGCTGCACAGGGAGGCTGGGAAGCACCGGCTGGGCTACTTTTGCGATTGGCATGATGTCATTGACGACAGACGCGTTCACAGTGCAGTGAAGGGTGAGTGGACCGGCCAGTTCTGGGGGGGAAGGAATGGACTTTCGTGGTACCTGTGGTGCTGCTATTTGTATTTATACAAATACAAATAACCCATGTCTTATCTGGACAGCTACAGCTTCCAAAGCTTCACCTCACCCACTAAATTTGTAGGTGGTCTTTAGGCAACCCCGTCTTTCTCCCTGCCCTGTTTAGCAGCCCTTAGCCTGCAGTCATCTATTAGGCCAGTGGTTCCCAGCCTTGGGTCCCCAGATGTTCTTGGACTACAACTCCCAGAAATCCTGGCAAGCACAGCTAGTGGTGAAGGCTTCTGGGAGTTTTAGTCCAAGAACATCTGGGGACCCAAGGTTGGAAACCACTGTGCTAGGTGATAACAGCAGCCTATCTAAAAAAGCATGGAGGGAACTAGTTACAAATGGTGGGTTACCTGTAATTAACTCCAATTATAAGTTAATGAGGGATAGCTATGTTCCTGTTATATTGGCCAGCATCTGCAGGCACAGAAGGAATGATGTCAGTACAAGCAGCAGAGTGAGTTCCTGCTTCGATTTTGGGTTGCACACGACTTCATCTCATTGTACACAAGTTGCTTAGAACCTGAAATCCAAGCAGGGACTCTTTAATTAGTGGCAATCTGCCATTGCAGGTGATGTCATTCGTGCTACACTGTTAGACCTACGGAGCAGGATACCAACCAGTCAAACTATAACTGTTATTTAGTCGCTATTATAGCCACCGGTTGTGTCTGTCCTCACTATTTAGGTGTGTCACATGCTGATATTTCTTTTCATTAAATTAATTTAAAGCAACTATGCTAGTTACGTCCGAAGACTGCAAAGATAAATGTTGCTTTCAGAAAGTGGAACTTTAATGGTAATATACTACCGGAGGCAGCCCTTGGTTCCATAATCATGACAAATTTGTCTTGCAAACTAACATTTCAAGTTGTGTGTCACCCCAAGTCAGGGGTGGGCAGCTTGTGTTTCCCGTAGGTTGCAGGACAACCAACATTGTGGGGCAAGGTGCCCCACCTTCTCCCACTGCTGGTGGCCTACGCAGAGAAGTCTTGTAAGAATGACAGGGAAAACATACATGGAGCTCTTTGAATAGTGAAAATATTATAGTAATGCTTCCATCCTCTTCCTCCTGCTCTGTAACTATTCCTAATGCAATCTGCACCCTTGTTCTAAGGCTCCAAACACTCCTGAACAGGAGTCTTGTTGTGCTGTTCAAATCTGAATGGGGAAGGGGGAATAGGGTAGAGGTGATGAACATTTTGTTTTCTGATCTCTTGCCCATGACTTTCATTGCAATGCAATGTAACATGAGAGGCCTGTGACTCAAAACTGAAGTGTTCAATGATTCCACACTGTTGGGAGTTGTCTGGAAAGTGGGAAAAGAGAATAGATGCTTTCCTCATTGTGTTTCTTATGAACCATCCATTTAAAATGAAGTGGAGGGATTTTTCGACCTCACATCTCTTTAACTTTAATCCACCCACCATGACACTTGTCAAGGGGCAGATCAGGCTAATTTCCTCTCCATCTCCCTCTTTTTAACCTTTCACTTTCCTTCTCTTGCTGTTGCTATGTGCCGTCAAAAAAGCGTGCTGCTTCTATACCGCCCCATAACGCTTCAAGCACTCTCTGGGAGGTTTACAAGTTAATTATGCAGGCTACACATTGCCCCCCCCCCCCCAGCGAGCTGAGTACCCATTTTACCAACCTCGGAAAAATAGAAGGCTGAGTCAACCTTGAGCTGGCTACCTGGGATCGAACCCCAGGTCGTGAGCACAGTTTTGGCTGCAGTACAGCAGTTTAACCGCTGTGCCACAACGCTAGTTGCTTCTGACTTACGGAGACCCTATAAATAAGTGATCTCCAAAATGTCCTGTCCTCAACAGCCCTGCTAGGCTCCTATAAACTCAATCCAGTGGCTTCCTTTAGGGAGTCAATCCATCTCATTTTGGAGTTTCCTCTTTTCCTATTGCCTTCCACCTTTCCTTCTCTGGCTTCCACAAAATGCAACATTTCATGTCTCAGTGGGTTCCAAAGGAAGATCAAAGGAGTCACTATAGAACACAGAGACTGTTGTTATAATTTTGTAGCTGTTAAAAAAAAAGTGTGGTTGTCATAGTAGGTGTTTGCTTGCTTTGCATTCTGATTGGTCATCTGAAGGTCACTTGCCGGAATCAGGCATCTGGAACACCAATGGATTTCTGCTCCTAGTGATGTGCCATCTGTAACATGTAGTTTTGACTCTGAGTTGGTAGACTTAGGACCAAACTGCAGGTTTTAAAAACTGTGTGAGTTCTGGTTATGAGAAAAGGGAGTAGCAAGTGTTTGCTAGCTCTGGCTCCTTTCCATCATCCTCCATGCAAGTGGGAGGGGGTTAATGTTTGTACAAAAGACCCTCATGCATCTATGGAGGCCGTCTACAAAACTTGCAAGCCCAGTTTTCCAGGGTTCGAAATTGGGCAAAGCTCATCTATGGACAGAGGACATCCTTTGCTAGAGACAGTCTCCCTCCATTCATGTGTGGTGACGAAAATGGTGAGAGGATGCAAAGGATGATACGCCAGCTAGTCCTAATTTCCACTGCTCCTCTTCCCAGGTGGACCTTACACTCTTTCTTGGCATAAGGCTATACTTCGTATGACTCCTAGTTGCTTTCAGGTAGGGGTTCTTGGGTAGGTATACCCATATCACTGGTGGGAAATAGGAGTCTATGTGGGATGCAAGGTTTGTACATGGAATTTTGGGGGGAAATGTATCTTCTACTTTAGTCATGGCAATAAAATGTATTCCTAATCATCACTCAGCAGCTGAAATCTTGTGACTTAATGTAGCAAGTCTCACATGAGTGCCCTTTGCATCACTGATGAACTCTGAGTTCCATTGAATCAAAAGGTCTTACTCTAGTGCAATGTACAACACTAAGCAACAGGATTTCAGTGTATGATTGTTCTTAGTCATCTTTGTGTTGTATAGTTACTGTAGCAGTAATATCTATTTGTTGTTGTTAAGTGCCATTGAGTTACCTCTGACTTATGTTGAGTTACCATTGACTTTTGTTGACGTTTGTTGACCTTGGGTCGGATTGTCCTGTTTTCCCATTGCCTTCCTCTTTTCGTGCTGCAGCTGCTTTCCACTCTCCCTAGTATTATTGTCTCTACAGATGAGCCTTGTTTCATTGTGATATATCTGAAGTAAGACAGCTTCAGCTGAGTTGTTCTGACCGCTAGTCAGAATTCCGGCTTTTTGACTCGTCTTTGTCTTTTCTCGCAATCCATGGTATCCACGAGACTCTCCTCCAACATGTTTCAGGGGAGATGGTTTGTTGTTCCTGTCAGCTTTCTTCCATGTTCAGCTTTTATATGTGTAGCTAGTAAAGAGGAATAACATAATATGTTCTTGGCTTCCAATGACACCTTGTTATTTTTGAGGAAATTTTCTGCTTCCTTGACATATTGAACAGCTGGATAGCTCAGTGGTTTAGGTATCTCACCGTGGAACCAGAGTTTGGGAGTTCAATTCCCCACTGTGTCTCCTTGACAGGGGCTGGACTCAATGATGCATAGGGTCCCTTCCAGCTCTGCAGTTCTAAGGTAAAGATGATGATGATGGGTAGCTCTGTGGCCTAGGTCTCTGGCTGTGGAGCCAGAGATTGGGAGTTTGACTTTCCATTACGCCTCCTTGACAGAGGCTAGACTCAATGATCCATAGGGTCCCTTCCATCTCTGCAGTTCTCCGGTTATTACTATTATTATTATTAGCCTTCCAAGTCTCAATCTTCTTCTGATTTCTTGGCTACAGTCTCTATTTGGATTGATAATTGGGCGGAGGCATAGAAAAATTTTAACAATTCCAATATATAGTTATTTCTATATTGTTAAAGTTCAAACTTAATCCTGTTCTAGCACTTTTCCCCCACTGTCAGGAGTTTTTTCAAGTCATTGCTATTTTCTACCACTGCGCTTGTGACCTTTGCGCATCTTAAATTATTGATGCTTCTTCCACCAATTTTCCTTTTCCTTCATCTGGATTTAATCCAGTTTTTCATATGATGTGTTCTGCATAGAGTTTGAACAGAGAGGGAGATAAAATGCACTCTTCCCGAGAGGCAGATAAAATGCACTCTTCCCGAGAGGCAAATAAAATGCACTCTTCCCGAGAGGCAGATAAAATGCACTCTGCCCATGAGAAAGCATTCTATTTCGTCATCATCTATACCATCTCTACCTTTGTGTCCAGTGCATCAGGACAATCAAATGTTGTGACACACCTATTCATTTTAGAGTGATCTAAAACAAGTCAATGAGTAAAAGTTATACCAAACGGCATTCTCACTGTATTAAACAACTCTATGAATTCTTATATTGTTGGTTGGTTGACATCCCAGTGCAAATTTTTATCCTCCTAAAACAGCATGGAAAGCTGGCTGGATAGCTCAGTGGTTTGGGTATGTGGCTGCAGAGCCAGAGGTTGGGCGTTTGATTTCCCACTGGGCCTCCTGTGAATAGAGCCAGCCTGTGTAGCTTTGGGTAAACCAGGCGGTGGTCCCAGGGTGCCCACAGAAAAAGGGATGATAAATCACTTCTATTCTTTACCTAGAAAACCCAGAAAAGAGACTCCAGAAGTCAGAACTGACCTGACTGTACACAATTACTATTATTAAAACCTACCATAACTGGTAAATAGAATAACAGAATGCCTGTAACACATAGATTTTCCACTTGAAAAAAGTTCTGTTTCCTATTGTGCCGGGATCTAGATCCTTTGATATAGTGACCAGTGAGACAAAAGGTCTAGAACCACTAGCTTAGTTTCTTCTCTCCTTCTCCTTCTTTTCCTCTGTTCAGTTACTATACCTGTTCAGTTTTAGAAGAGGTAGCCGTGTTCGTCTGTGCAAGCATATCAGGCAAAATCCAAAGAAAGAAAACAAAGCAAAACAAAGAGCTGAGATAAAATTTGTACACATGATGGACACCCATATAGATGGACTGAATATAAGCCTAGGTTTCTTATGTCACTGTCAAATGTAATACTTATGCTGTTATCTACTGCTGCTGTTATTTTCTTCGTAAGTACCAAACCCATCTCTCATCACAAGGCTCAAAGGTAAAAACTGTTGATATTCCCTACATTAACACACATGATTCCTCCGCTATCTTCTACTTTTATATATTCTCCCCCCCTCAAGTCTTTAACAGTCTTAACTCCCACCTCTTCTTCCCCCGTCCCTTTTGCTCATGCCTGTCATCTGTTTTCTGTCTCCTGTAGGAATGTTTGCAATAGAACCTAACACCAAGCATAGGCCATAAATTACTGCATGTGAGAGGTACCACACACCCAAGACTCTTAGAGCCAATGAATATTTAGTATGTTTTATTTGTGAAATGGGTATTTCATCCAGTATTTCATAGGTCTGACAAAGTGGACTTATCTACAAAAGCTCACATTAAAGTATAATAATTTTAAGATGCCATATGTTTTTGCCTTTGTTTGTTTGTTGGCTTCTGTGGGTTTTGCCTGATATGCCTGTTCAGTTACCTGTAAGTTGTGGGTTTCACAGGTCTTTTGACATCCACGTTTTCCAATTTTAAATCCCCCTTCCCCCATTGTCTGTGCATCAATGGGTTTCTTTGCATACCCAAACCATGCTCCAGTATTTTATTTTATTGTTGGTCTTGTTTTACTTCCAAAGTGATAGGCGCTCAGCCTTCCACGCTTAATGATTACATGCCCCCTTTTATAACCTTTAAACAGCACGGGAAGCCCTGCTTTTATGTTATTACTGAGAGGAGCGAAAGTTGGAGATATCTGATGAAAGAAGGGCAAAGTGACTTCTCTTACACATGCCAGGGGTTCAAGGAAGCTCCTAAATCTCTGAAGGTTGAAGGGTGCTGATTTAGGCAATTCAGCGTTCTTCTTTCCATGATGAAATTTGACTGCTGCAGCCACGAGTTTAAATTTGCCCACAAACTTCAGCACGGTCTCAAAGGCAACTGGGAGTATTTTGGGAATATACTCTGCATGAAACCATTTATAGCAGCGAGTATTCTGGCTGCCTCCTCCCCCCCTCCTCCCATTCCCCCGCCACCCTGAGGCCTTCTCTGAAGTCAACAAGTAATACCATCAAATATGTTCCTACTATGAAAACCACTCGATCGTCTCTCTGGCTTTTAGAAGTGAGAGCCATACTTGATTTAACACCACAGGACTCTGGTAAACACTGAATATTTCTGGAAGCGGGTGTGTAGAAGGGAAAGAAAGGGCTGCTGCTTTCTCTTGTCCCAGGAGAAGCAACCGGGAGGTAGAAAACAGTCCAGTTTCTCTTGATTTCTAGCGAAATGCGGTGGAAGGGATATGGAGGCAGTTTCCCATTGCTGGTACCCAGTACTAGTGGTTGATTTAGATATAATGCCAAATATATTTTCCTTTAAGGGCCCATAGCATAGAGGGGGATTGCATTTCCCTTCTCTTATAAACAGCTGTCTGGGACTGAGTCACATGTTTGCTTTATCTACCTGTTTCCTAACAGCTCTTGGAGAGCTTTCCAGGTTGAGCCGTCAGTGAACTAGTGATGTGAATTGCACAGACCCTTGCTCTGGAAGAGAGACAGGGGAAACCTTTTCCTCTTTTCTCCTCATGGTGAGACTTCTCTGGGTGAGATTTTTTTTTCCCCATCAGAGAAAACCCACAGAAAATCTTCTAGGATTTCTCAAAGGGTTGATGGTCACTTTTTCCCCCTCAAAGGAATGTGAAGCTGTGCGGGATTATTACCCTTCCTGTGCAGGACAACTTATTTCCTATTCAGGGTTCTTCCAGAAAGAAGAAATACCAAGCTGTGAAGGATTCTTACAATTCCTGTGCAGGATTCACCAGAAAGGGCATCTAGCTGCACACAATCTGGCAGTTACCTGCACAGAACAACATAGAATCATAGAATCATCGTAGGGTTGGAAGGGACCTTGGAGGTCTTCTAGTCCAACCTCCCTTAAAGCAGGTGAAGGGAATCCAGACTGCCCTTTGCAAAGATGGCAGCTGCAGCTGCCCTACCCTAAATGAAGCCGCAGCCACCATCTTTGCAAAGGGCAGCCAGTCTCCCTTTTTACATGCCGTGGCTGGGAGGCCAGAAGGAGACCTCGGCAGCAGCCATTAAGGTAAGGGGGTGTCAGTGGGGGTTGGGTGGGGGCTAAGGTAGGGAAAGGAAGGGGTGGGGGGTAGGCTGTGAGGTTGTGTGGCTGGGGAGGTGGCTGCCTATCTGCCGCGGATCAGTTGATTGGCGGCTGGTAGGCAGAATGGTGTTTTTCTTTTTTCTTTTTAATAGGAAGGGGGTGTCGGTGGGGGTGGGGGTGGGGGAGGGCTAAGGTAGGGAAAGGAAGTGGGTGGGGGGATAGGCTGTGGGGTTGGGTGGCTGTGGGGGTGGTGGCTGCCTATCTGCCACCGATCAGCTGATCGGCGGCTGGTAGGCAGAATGGTGTTTGGTTTTTTTTTTTTGGTAATATGAAGGACGAATAAAAACGAGTAAATATTCATCCCTTCATATTCGTGGGGGTCTCTGGAACCCACGAATATGAAAGGACTAATATTTAACGAATCGACTATTTTCGTCGAAAAAGGTGATCCGTTTTTATATTCGTCCCCATCTCTAGTTTATATACTACCCCATCGTGCTAAAGTACTCTCTGGGTGGTTTACAACATAATTATGCAAACAACACTTTGTTTATTAGTATGTCCGGCCCACTCTAATTTGGAAAACAGCAATATTGAAAGAAATCCTTTGAGATGGGAAGATTTCTAGTAATCCCTAATAAGAACTTGAAGAAACCGAAGGCAATAATGGGTTTTTAGAATGCTGCCATGTACAACATTGGATTTATAGCCAATCCATGTTAGGGATCACCAGCTTCTGAAGATTAGTAGCCCTGCTGAGATCCCTAGGATGTCCCGGACTGTCATCTGTCAACACAGGGAAATCTGAGCACATTCTAAATATACTCTGGGTTTGGGAAAGAAAGACACAGAACACATGCTACCACCAAACTATCTGGTTCTTGTATTTAAGTAACAGAACTGGTTATTGGTTGCTAGTAGGAATGTTGGCAAGTCCCTATTAAAAGCAAGCTTTTGAAAAGGGAGTGGGTGGGTGGGTTCCCACTCATGCGCTGAATGCGAATCATTGGAAAAAACAACAACACCAGAGTTGAGTTTGATTCAAGTCACCAGTGTGACTCAAGTCTGACTTGACGGTGAGTCCCGCGACTTAAATTCTCATTCCTAGTAGCTGGAGCTCTTACTGGCCAGGTAGTACAACACTTGCAGTCTGCCACAATTTCTTAGAGTTACTGCTGGAGGCAGGGAATATTTGATTTTTGAACAGCAGCTTCCATATTCCCACAGATCCCATATTCCCGCAGTGGCCATGTTGGCTTTGGGTTTCTGGAGATAATTCTGCAAAAACAACCCATATATTTGGTTAGGATCTACCCTGAGATTCAACAGTTTAATTTAAAGTGGCGGTTCCCACCCTTGGGTCCCCAGATGTTCTTGGACTAAAACTTCCAGAAGCCTTCACCACTAGCTGTGCTGCTCAGGATTTCTGGGAGTTGCAGTCCAAGAACATCTGGGTTGTCCAAGGTTGGGAACCACTAATTTTAGAAATGGGCACACAATTGCTCAGTGTTCTGTTAAGCTCAGTCTCTACTTGGAAGTATGTGGATGAGAAAATGCAAAACATGAAGGAAGGGAGAGGAGAGCTTCAGCCATTACAGTAAGGTATGGTTCTTTTCACTTTCCCACAAGAGTTAATCTAGACATTCTTACCGACCTGGCCTAAATGTCTGAAGGGAGCATTTCTAAATGTCATTATTAGAATCAGTTCTGCAACATCTCCAAGGGTTAGACTGGTTGTGGTAGTTTAAAATCCTTGGTGTGACTGTGAGGATACACTGCTGTGGTTCTTGAATGTCCCAGCATGAAGGCCTGTGGTGAATGCATGGTGTGAACCCCTAAAGCTCCTGCAACAGTCCAAGTGATATGGGACCTGATAGTATATTTACCTCCTGCAAAATGGGAAAGGGAAAGCTAACATGCTCAGAAGTATGGTTGATCATGGTTTTGTGCATTGTTGATGCAAAGCCTTGCTGGCAGATCCGATGCCTTGAGGGAAGCACGGATAGTTCCTTTGGATGTAATTAGATCACTTCAATCCCATAATGAGGCAGCTCTTTTGCAAAGAGGTTTCCATTGTCTGTTGCATCTCTGCCATATAGGAAGAGTGCCAAAGGGCAACAGCAAATCCCCTCCCCTCCCTTTATAGTCATCCAGTTAACTGAAAAATGCAAGCATGCCTCTTAAAAAAAGGTTTGCCTTCCCCCCCCCCCCCCCCCGCTATCATTGCCATCTTGGTAATGCAAGCAGTTTTCAAAATGGATAGCGAGCCCGTAGCCCTCCAGCCAATTCAGAGTTGCATAACCATCTGATGGCAAACTTCCAAGACTTAACAAAAAGTTTATTTAATGGGGTGGTGGTGCTGGCGGTGGGAAGAGAGTTGAATGCCAAGGTTCTTGGAGGCATTTTCTCTACTGATGCAAAAGTGAAGGATGTGGAGATAAAGAAGTTAATTTTTTTTAATATATATATAAAATTATTAAACTCTGCTTATATCTCGGCTGACTTGTAGCAGGTGCTATAACTCAAGCCAAAGGAAAAGGAAAAGAATACATGCTTTCAAGAAAATTGCAGTAGTGTTCTTCTTTAGAATTTCTCTTTTTTAAATAATAATTCCTTGCACCGTTTTTGATGCCACGAGGGTAGATTCATCAGTGAATCTATACCCTGGCAAATCTCCAGGAGATAGAACTGAACTTGAGGAGTAACTCCGGAGGGTTTCCCCCCCCCTGCGGTGAGTCTTAATTATGGCCTATAATTAAGTGCATTGTGCTAAGGTTGGTGACTTTTCACATGGTTTATCTTTTTTAAAAAAATCACTACAGACAGATTTCTCTCCAATGGGTATAAAATCACGCGGCCCCTCTCACTACATAATATACAGTATTCCTTAGCTACCAACAGAAATGATGTAGAGTTTTTCTCCTACAAATGAAGCACCTCTGTTTGATAATTTTTGCTGTTTCTAAGACTCTAATTAGCCATTTATTGTCAAATACTTCCATTGCTTTGCTAGGACAATTGTCCCAGTGACTAACAAGCTCATAATTAACACTCTTACAGGGATTTCATCTGCCTCTTGTCTAGACTATCCAGCAAAACCACCAAAATAAAAGGACTTCTGAACACATGTGCCGGCTGAGAAGGAGAGTGATGGGTCCAACCAAGATCACTTAGTGAGGTTCATGACTATTTTAGAATCTGAATCCAGATCTTCTAAATCCTAGTTTAATACTTTAACCATCACACTGGCTGAAACAATCAGTTGGACTGTTGTCAAGCCCCAGATGCTTTGCTTCCTAATCTCAATTACTGGTCTGCCTTTCTCCACTGATAGGGCCGGTTGTAGTGGTTATGATTAGCTGCTATAGTCCATGGCTCAGTGGGATCAGAAAGACAGATGCAAAATGCAAGGCGGTCAATAAATATATGGAGAAGTTTAGCAGAGATGCAGGCCGTGAAATAACAGAATGGACGGCTAGAAAAGCAAAGCGAAGCTGCCTGCACACGTATTCACAAGTCCTTTTATCTTATTGCATCATGACTGCCCCCAATCTTCATCAGAAAGAGTTTTCTCCAGTCAAGAGAATAGATGACATCCAAGTTACAAGTGTGACCCAAAACACTTAACATTGAATGGGTGAGGAAGAGATGAAAAGGGCGTTTGGGCGTTGGCTACAACTACCTAATTTCGTTTGCATGCTTAGGCAGTTTCTTGTTGTGTATGACGTCTACGTTGGCTCGGGCATGTCGTGAGAATGGCTGACGGTCGGATTCCAAAAGATCTCCTGTATGGAGAATTGGTGCAGGGAAAGCGCCCCAGAGGGAGACCACAGCCACAAGGAGATCTGCAAGCGGGATCTGAAGGCCTTAGGAATGGACCTCAACAGATGGGAAATGCTGACATCTGAGCGTTCAGCCTGGAGGCATCATGGCCTCTCCCATTTTGAAGAGACACTTGTCCAGCAGGCCGAGGCAAAGAGGCAGTCCCGAAACCAGCAAAATCAGGCAGCTGGAGAGGGGACAGATGGTATTTTTCTTCAGTGTGGAAGGGATGGTCACTCTCGAATTGGCCTTTTCGGCCACACTAGACGCTGTTCCAAGTCCTCCATACAGAGCACGTTACCATAGTCTCTCGAGACTGAAGGATGCCTACATGATGTCAAAGGTTCACTCTCTTATCTAACAGAAAAAGGACACAAGCTTGGGCCAATACCTCCAAGGGGCCCCAGCTTTATCCTGGGTTTTTAGCTTTGCTTAAATTAAAACAAAAGAATATAAGAATACAAACTATATAGTGGTATAGCAACGTGGAAGGACAAAACCGACTATAACACACTTCCAAAAAGTCTTGTTTACCAGTCAGATGTTAGTACTTGCCTTCACTTGACCCCATTCTCATAGAGCTGCCTGAAGCAAGTGGTTTCACCCTTCTGCAAGATTGGCCCAATCCCAGCTTCTTTCTAAACTTAGCTTTGGCATTTTGATTCACTATTATAATGTTTTGTTACCCCAGAAGCTGCTTCCTTCCCTTCCAGCTGCTGATGAAGTATATAGACTGCTGCAAACCATGCTGCAAATGACATTGTCCCTGCATTATCTCTTTCTCACCATGTGTCGTCTTAAGCTTCTGCACCACTGAGCAGTTGCTATGGTTAAAATGAGATAAATCTAGTTCCAGGCAGCCAACAGTTGAAACACACTATGCTCTCTCCCCTGGACAGATTTCCAACTTTACGCCTGAGAGCTGCACGCAAACGACGAGGAGTAACGACTTGCTATTAATACTTGGATTGACTTTGTTCGTCATGGTCTGTCTTTGTATTTAGGAAATCACAAGCTTCTCCCTTCAGCCTGTGCTCTGGAAATCTTCATTTATGTCCTGGAAATATTCATGGGCTCGTGATGGCCATCAATGAAACAAAATCTTTAGTTATCTGCAGGGCTGACAAGCTGAGGCTGGGACCAAGAGCGATCAGGTGGAGAATCAATGGCCGTATTCTTCTGTTAGGAGGCCCCAATGTCTGGTGGCAACGGTCTGACAAGGAGCTTGAAATTGAGCAAATTGGGTTTCTAGTATTTATAGCAAGGATCGGGAATCCATAGCTCATCTCTCATCTGGAGATGATGGCTTGATTCAGAACCTGATAGGGATCAGGCCAGATTCTAGTTGTTGTGGTAGCTAAATTAGGTCTAGCCTAAATTAAACCAGCCCAACCCCAACCCCAACCCAACTTCACCTGCACCTGCCATTCACAGGAACTGAAGCTATTGTCATCTGGTACTCTGCAGTTTGGGGTCTACATACAGAATCCTTGCTCCAGTTTCCAGTGTTTAACTGGGAACCCCTTGTGACCTAAAGCTTCTAACTGGATCCTAAGTTCAGAGACCAAACATTGCCCCTGTATTCCCAAACCCCACAGCCCACTTCACGTGCAGAAGAAAAATGGGAGCTTGGAGGAAAAAAATATATTTGGAGGCCATCTCCCAGAATTCCCTATGAACATGATTTTTCTAGATCAAACTCAGGACTTCTCCATCAGTTTGATTTACAGTTTGTCTGTAAACCAGGTACTGCAGGGTTCCAGAGAAACTGTTGCCAGTGTTAACAGAGCCCCCTTTTCTCAGCTGTATTCCTCCACTTATAAATAAGTTGGAGGAATCAAATTTTTAACAGGCATGGGAGAAACATTGCAACCTTCTGTTCTTTCCATGCTGTACTGCCACCTTCCTCAGTGTGCTCCCCTTGTAGAGAATATGGCCACTGGCCAAGTCAGAGGAAGAGGATGGGACATGTAATTGAAGCAATTTGCAATATGCTACCCTCTTTACTTCTATCTTCCCTTCCCTTCCTCCACTGTTTTCCTCATGTCATATTTTTTATATTGAAATTTCCTTGGGGCAAGCAGGTGTGCACTAATACAATGTAAAAGTCCCTTATTGAGGAAATATAAATAATACCGGGCCAGGCCGGTGGTTCATATACCTCATTACTGCCTTCTTGACTAGGAAAATTCTGCAGATCAAGCAAAATATTGTCCCCACCCTACTGTTTTGATCTTTTTTCACTTAAGAAGTTGGTATTGGATTGGATTCCTTCTACATGCTGTCCCATGTAGCTGTTGGTTCTCTCTATACCATTCCACTGTGCCTGTGTCACGTAATTCTGGATACAACCCATTTCTTGTTATCCTAGATGAGAAATCAGTACATTGAAAGATTTGTGCATTTTCATTCTGTAGATGTACACTTTCATCTTCCGTCTTACCTTATGATTCCTGTAGTTTTGTTTACTGTCAAATGAGCCTCTACTGAGTCAGCATTCTGTGCCTACTGCAGACTTTTGATTATTCAGAAGAAAATTCAAGAGCTTCTGTTCATGCTAATTGATGAATTGGCACCAATGGATTAAATCATCTGGTTTTGTGCATGGTGTCTTGCAATTTAGTGTTTTCTGAACAAGGAATGGCTATACTACGGAATAAATTCTGATGCATGTAGAAAACTGTTTGGTGAAAGCTGAATGTAAGTGATTTACAGAACTGGAGAAAAGGAGGCTGTGAATCAACAAGATAGTGAGGTAGGCTAGATATCTGGAGAACTGGGCTACCAAGCATGACACACATATGCCAAAGGGGAAGCAGAACAGTGGTATGGAGTAGAGACTGCAGTAGGTATGAGATTGTAGGCAAACAGAAACTCTAAAACCACCACTGATGATCTGGATCACAATCTGGGCTGGGCCTATCATCTGGCAAAGTGACAAACTGTCTCAGGGGTAGCGTGTGTGTCACATGGCTTATGCTGAGCTCCTGAATCTAATTTGCCATCTCTGGAGTAGCAGAGAGGGTCTAACATCCCAAAGAATGCTAGTCCAGTTGGCCTCTGTGTGTGGAATAGGGATCATCTTGCCCCTCCCGTCAGGAAGGAAAACATCTCGGGCGAGCCTTGGGAACAACAGACAAAAGAAGAGAGAAGGTGGGCTGAGAACAAGAGCCAAACTGCTAGTTGTAGGAACTGGGAAGCTTGAACCCAAGGCTGAGGTGGGGGCACAGGGGTGGACGCCCACGTGCAAAATTCTTAGGGGGCACAAAAATTTCAAACCAGCTCCCAATGGTGTTGGTGTGGAGGAGGCGGTGGAAGGCCTGGCAGGGAGCTGAAAATCTGCACCAGCCATTCTAGCAGCAGCTCCAGCTGTGACAGCCAGACTGGGTCCCACAAGGCCACCCCCATTGCTACTGACTCATTGCCATGACCACATCGTTTTCCTCCTCTGGCTTCCTCCTTGGGCCAACCTTCTCTTTCTTCCTCCTCCTCCTGCTGTTCCTATGCCTCTTCCTCCTCTGGGTCGCTGTTATCCCTGGCAGAGACACTGGAGGTGGCACCCCCTTCCGCTGCGCTCCCTGCCGGTTGCAGCCCCTGGCCACACCCATCCTTCAGAGCTGCGTGCAAACTGCTGTGGCTGCACAGCCTCCTCTGCAGAGGGCTGCCGGTCCAGATGGAGCCAATGGCACATGCAGCTCTGCCCCAGCCAATCACTGGCAGGCTTCGCTCCATCACCCCGCCCACTCTACTTTTCTTGCCCTGGGTGCTGGCAACTCACGCTACGCCACTGCTGAGGACCAAATTCCACATTAGGAGAAATGTGTATTTCCTGCTATGTTTTCCTCCAGGGTTGCAATTCCTGTGGTCAAGTGTTGCATTCCTTTCTCGTTAAAATATTTAAAATGAATTCTTTCTATAAAAGAAGCAAATCTGTGTTACTGGTTCTCGTAATTAACCAAAATAGTAACTTTTAGGGGTTTTTTTTTTGGGTTGTTTTTTTTTTAAAGAAGAGCACTACAATTCCGTGGCCTACATTCCAAAATACACTCTCCTTGTTACTTTTACACCCACAACCAGAAGTTGAAATGTTACTCTTTTTTTAAAAAAAGAACACTGATTTAAATATTAACCATTATTAGATGGATCTTAAGGTGATGTAGGCCCATCATATTTTTCTATATGCCTGCTTTGGCACTGATCTGTGACTGAGAAGCATATGGGAAACTATACAATTAGATAGATAGATAGATAGATAGATAGATAGATAGATAGATAGATAGATAGATAGATAGATAGATAGATAGATAGTATTGGTGTTATTTTACGTGTTTGTTCAGATTTGAGGGGCACTAACAAGTGTGTTGCATCTGTGCTTCTGTTTGAACCCTTCCTCTGAAGCAAATAACCTGATTTTTCCCTGGCTGTGCTCTGATTACGATTCAACAGATTTCTGAACAATGGTTCCCCTCCATTTGTTAGAGGAAATATAAAAGTTTGTTCCAGGTTTCAGTCTTGATCTGGTTTGATTTCATGCATGCATTATCTCCCTTCATGTCAGTGAAAATAAAGCCAGTGATACAACACCACCCTTGCTTAAATTTGTTTTCTATCATTCCTGACCTTGCTACCTCCCCACGGTCAAAATGTAGACTGTTAGACTCATTTGGGCATGGACGTCTTCCTCCGTCATATTCTCCCTAACTTGTGTATATTATTCTGTACAGCACAATGTATGTTGATAATGCTAATATGTAATAGTAACAGTAATACAAATAAGATGGAGATTAAGATCAAGAACGGAATTTGTTTTGCTGATTCAAAGTCTGTTTGTGATCTCTGTGCAAACATATTGAATTCTTCCTGGCTGATGGACCAAAAAATGGTCCATAAAGAATCTTAGCCCCTTTACTTCCACAAACCTCTTGGGGAGTTGGTGGTGGGAAATGCACTGTTGATAAAATGGCATTTTTTATTGCTAGATCTCCAGGTGAGTTTGGCTCCCTGCGTTGGCCATGAACAGATGACACAGACTAGGGCGGTAATCCAAAGGGAAGATATTAGAGGAGCAAAAATCAAAGTGAGAAGATTTGAGTCTTGCCTCAGAGGTTCCTAGGAGTGGTTTGTCAATACAGCATGAGGTTGGAAACAAGTTGTACTTCAAAGGTGACACAGTACTTCTGCAGTGCACCCATGTGGTACTCAGCAATGGTGGTGGTTTCTTGTCTAATTTATCCTGTGGTTATTGGCATATGCCCTGAAGCATGGAATTTGATTATCCTTCTCATTATCTTAGCGACAAATGTTATTAGTAGCCATAAAATTATCTATTATGGCAAGAGGAATTACTTGCCTCCACCACAGAGAGACATAATAGATAATTTACTAAACAAGTTGAGACATGAAAAAGCTTTTTTTTTTAAAGAGTGAGAACAAGCAAGAGAGGAAGGTTGAGATGCCTATACCATAGCTCTTTTGGCCCTGACGAATGAGCATTCTACATAGGATATTTATGTCATTGATATTCCTGTGACAATAGGCCAGTTCATTTTTCATCAGGATCCCCTGATTTTATTTACACGTCTCCATTGAATTGCATAGGTTCGAGCAGCACAGCTTTGGTTATACATGGATTAATAATAATAAAAATATTTCAATAAATAAAAAATGTTCAAAAAATAAATATTCCACAAATATAGTACTACTATTCATCTCCGGAAAGTGGCCTGAGAAAGGGGGGTGTCAGACTTACCGAGGCCACTGCTGTTGGCAATGAGGCAGAACCTGGTCCAACTGCAGTAGTCTAGCTGGCCCCCCTCTTCTGGCATGGTGGCTCCACATGGCGTCTGGGGAGGATGCTGAAGCATGCTGTACAGTTAATACAGTAAACTCGTCTGTTTTGTGCGTGTGTGTGTGTATGTGTGTGCATGAATGAATTGTTTATGCTTTATTATTATGTTTTGGGCAGCCTAAGAATTATACATGGATTTTGAACTACACGGGGATCTGGCACCCCTTACCCCAGTGTTGTTGAAGGAATAAGTATCTATCAAGATTTGTTGATGGGAGCTACTTTATATTTAAAAGAACTTGAAAAGGGAATGTGGAATTTACCTCTCCTCTTTGAAGGCAAGCTTAAACAAAAGTTCTTCACAGCTTATTTCTGTTTTCTGCTAGTGCCACAAAAAATACAGCCACACACTACCATTTTTAAAAATGGAAGCACACATCTCAGGCTTGTGCTCTGTTTACTGGGCCTGGGCTAACATCGTGCCATCAGGATGCTGATGACACACAGCTCTACATCTCCTTTTCTCCAACTACAGTGGATGCCGTTCTGTCCCTTCAGCGCTGCTTGGAGACTGTACTGCAATGGATGCAGGAAAATGGGTTGAGGCTGAACCCGGACAAGACGGAGGTACTGAGGGTGGGTGGCCCCACCATCAGCGGTTTGGGAAACTCTCTCTCATTTGGGGGGGTGACTCTCACTGCGAAGAGTGAGGTTCGTAGCTTGGGGATACATCTGGACCTGGCATTCACCATGGAAACCCAGGTGGCGTCAGTGGTCCGATCCGCCTATTTCCATCTTAGGCGGATTGCCCAGCTGCGTCCCTATCTTGATGTTGGGGCACTCACCACTTTAGTGCATGTGCTTGTAATCTCAAGATTAGACCACTGTAATGCGCTCTACGTGGGGCTACCTTTGAGACTGATGCGGAAGCTTCAAATGGTGCAGAATGCGGCGGCCAGACTTATTAGTGGGGTGAGGAAACACCATCATATCTCTCCCACTCTGGCCGCATTGCATTGGCTGCCCATACGCTTCTGCGTCGATTTCAAAGTCTTAATGATTACATACAAAGCCCTAAACGGTTTAGGACCTCGATATCTGACGGAACACCTTCTCCCACCAAAGTCTACCCGTTTCACTCAATCTAGTCTGGAGGTGCGGCTGAGGAGCCTAACGCCGAGAGAGGCCCGGAGGGAAAGGACAAGAAACCGGGCCTTCTCGGCGGTGGCTCCTCGGTTATGGAACAACTTACCTTCAGAGATCCATATGGCCCCCTTGCTGGGCGTTTTTAAAAGCCAATTAAAAACATGGCTGTTTAGGCAGGCCTTCCCTCCGGGCATTATTTGATTTATTTTTGTTCTCCATCTTGAACGATTATTTATTATTTTTATTTTTATTTTGGGATGTTGATATTATTTTAATTGTTTTGTTATATATGATGTACGCCGCCCAGAGTAGTCAAAATGACTAGATGGGCGGGATAGAAATATAATAAATAAATAAATAAATAAATAAATAAATAAATAAACAAACTCATCTTCTCTGCCACACAGCACAATATTCGCACTGGATATTTCTTAAACTTTGAAGAGGCAAACGCTTGTGTGCCGTTGCACCCTGCCCCCCCCAAATAGAACAGGATTGTGTTGGTTTGTAAGGAGCAAGCTGGAATGGGCACACAACTGTCTCCTGTCTTTTCGTTTCTATCTTCTTTAATTAAAAATAATCCAAATGTCAGTGACAAGTCCTTAACGAAGGAAGCGCATCCCACACACCATTTTTAGCTCTCTAGATGAAAGTGTAGTGTTTCTGAAAAAAAGTGTCTCTGATCCAGGTGCAAATATAACCACCAGTTCTTTGAAAATCCTGTCTAAGAAACCTAGTTGCTAAAAATAACAGTCCAGAACAGAACCGGTTTCTAGAGCAATGATATGCGCGGGCACCCCACTCTTTATATTTAAAACCATTTTCAATTAATATTCTAATCTGAGCGTGGAGACATGATGTCATTGTTGCAGGACTATCAAGGTGTCCCAGAAGAAGCCTCTCATACAGACAGGGCAACAGAGAGAAGTGTCCAGGCAGCAACACGAAATTTACTTTTTTGAGTCCTCAGGAAATTGGGTCAATTAGCTTTCGGGAGCTCAAGAGCTGCCACTGAAATTGAGGCACAAATGAGTCTCGAGTTGTTTATCACCAGGTGGTCCAAATAGGGTGTCTTTGCTCTGTGCTGAATTTGCTTTCATTGACCTGCCCTTGCATGAAAATTTCCCGGCAGTACAATCAGCCAAGTCTCTTGGCAAGTTGTAGTGCTGGGTTTAAGACTTCTCCATCTGGCCAGCTTGGATGCTACAATTCCCTTGCTAGTGGTGTGTCCTTTTCATGATTGGCAGTTGTGAGGATAGGCATCTGTTATGAGTTCTCCATGGTCTTTCCCCATGAAGAGCTCAAATGTGGATACCATTGGTAGTAGAAGATGTTTATAAAAATGGTTTCTATTTAAATTGCTGGTAACACTGCTCACTGCACCAGGATGCACCTTTGATTTGAACAAATGCTGAATTCAGAGTTTGATTGGTTCTGGTGCTCCTGAAAGTAAAGCAGACATTCCTATGAAACTGTCAGAATGGAAACATCCAGAGCTTGGTGAGAGCTCTGGGCTTTGGAAAGGCAGTGGTCAAAACCCCACAGAAGACAACTTTGTTTAGTTTTCATTTCCAAGAAAATGTCCTTGTTGGGGAGGAGTTGTGGACAGGGGTCCCTTCTAATCTTTGGACATGTTTCATCAAGGATTTTTTTGGTAAAAGGAACTGTGACTTCGAAAAACATCATGAGTCCAGCTGCCATCTTCTTTGTTGGGAACAAAGAACCAGGGAAAACAGAAAAACCACCACATAATAATAGTACTTGTTATTTATTTTCCCCTCCTAAAACCTGCATTACTATATGGAACTATAAACAAAGCATGACAATTGGACAGGATACGCACAGATGAGATAAGGTGGGGCAAGAATGGAAATATCAGATGGCCATTCATTACAATGTGGCCACTCTTCACTACCTTAAAAGTTTTAGACTAATCAAGTGTTGTGACATATATCTCAGTGGGAACAGAGGAAAGTGATTGAGTATTACATATGGAAGGTAAAACTTTTCATATCACACTCTGTACTGAGATGATAAAATGCCTATAGTAATGTGACTGAGTTCCATACCCCTTAATATTTAGGTGGGTAGCTGTGAGACAAAATGATTCCACAAAGATGTTGGAAAGATTTTTCTGATTTATTGCTGTGTAGAGTCTTCTGATAATAGCTATGAGTTTGGATTTCTCTCCTGATATAAGAAATTCTTTTAGAATGTAACAACTAAGAATGCAGTTAGCGTCACAGGGTATGAATTTTTTATGAATCCGAGTACAGTGTTAGAAGAGGGGGTTCTTCAACTATCCTATAGGCCATTAGTCTTTAGCTAGAAAGTCAAACAATTATATATGAGTCATGGCATATTCAAAGTGCAGCTTCAAACTTTTTCATTAACTAGTAATGTACATTGACCTGATGTGAATCACTGAACAAACACTCAACTCGGTTGGGGTTCCCAAAATACAGCACCATCAAGCTCCAGAAAGACTTGATAAAGACTTGTGGGTTGAAATGTCTGCTACTGGTGTTCAACGTATTTTTCCCCGAATCCCTTTCTTTCTAAGCATGCTCATAACTTTACGTTTCTGATTTCTATATAGCCATAAAGTGTATGTATGTCTCCATGCATTTTAAGCTACTTCATTGTGTACATATGCCGTTTTATAGGATCATTGTGGAGCTGTTGTGTTTGGTTCGGATTGCTGTTTGGAGGTCTTTCTGAAGTTTGATTGTGCACTAATGTGAATCACAAGAGTGCCACGACAATACTGAATTTTTTTTAAAAGAAAAAGAAAAGTAGAAATTTGGGATGAAGAAGAAAAGCAAGATCCTAAGAACAAGATAGAGGGGGGGAAAAGAGAGAGAAAGAGTATGTTTCTGCCTTGGGTCCTTTTTAAGGAGAAAGGCGGGAGAGAAATATTTTAAGTAAAATAGATACAAGTTCTACACTGCAAATTTGTCTTAGGGTGCGACTACACTGGAAAGCTGAACTGAAGTGATTTGGCTTTGCTGCAGTTTGATTCGCAGCCTGTATTACATTTGAAATCACAGTCATAGTCACACAAGGATGCAGTTTGATTCAGGAGTTCACTGCTCATACTAGATGTGATGAGATTTGAATTCCAGCCCACAATCCCCTTCTTTCCTCCCTCCCTCTAGTCATGCCTCTGTCAATCCTTCCTTCCTCTGGTTTGCCTCTGCCAATATGACAGGGAACTGATGGGGGTGTAAATTTGGGAAATAAGAATAATAATGGTAGCAACAAACTGATAGGGTGATTTAGTGCTAATCTCATATAAGTCAGAATATTTAAAAACATTTTTAAAATGGAGGATGATTGGGGAGAGGAAAGAACAGCCTATGTCATCAAAACACCACCAACAGTCATGACCCCAATCTTTACAAGAATGTATCACTGCTGGATAGCTCAGTGGCTTGGACAGGAGCCAGACGTTGGGAGTTCAATTCCCCACTGGTGCCTCCTCGATAGTGGCTGGATCCCATGATCCATAGGATCCCTTCCAGCTCCGCAGTTCAGAGATGATGATGATAATGAATCACATGGGAAAAAGCCCATTTGAATTGTTCTGTTGTGAAAAAGTAGAAGCCCTTTAGTGGTAGAGGGGGAAAAAAGCCAATTTGGGAGCAAAAAGGTCTGGACCAATTCAAATCTGCCTTTGCATCATGTGGTCAGTAAAAAAAATCCTTTGAATTCACCTGTTTGATAAGTGACCTTTTATTTATACGTATATAATGTATATACCTAGCATACCTAAGTTGGTTGGATAGCTCAGTGACTTAAGATATTGGACTGCAGAACCAGAGGTTGGACGTTTGATTGCCCACTGTGCCTTGCAAGAGAAAACCAGCCTGTGTTGGCAAGCTGCACAATCCCAGTATGCCTCAAGAAGTAGTGGTAAACCACTTCTGAATACTCTGTACCTAGAAAACCTGGAAAGGTTCACCACAGATCAGAACTGACTTGACAGCTTGCAATTATTCTTATTTATTAGTATATCTATACTACTTTAATTGAAATCATTATCCCCACAGTTGCTAGCGAGCCATACATGGGCAGAGGACAGCACTTATCCCCACTCAACTGTGCTTCCACTTTTACTGCTTTTCATCATTGGGCATGTTTAGCCTTGACAAAAGAAGACAGAGGGGTGATATATGTAACACTTTTCAAATACTTGAAAGGTTGTCATGCAGGGGCGGGGCGGGATCTGTTCTCGATCATCCCAGAGTGTAGGACACGCAACAATGGGCTCAAGCTACAGGAAGCCAGATTTCGGTTGAATATCAGGAAAAACTTCCTAACTGTTAGAGCAGTACAACAATGGAACCAATTACCTCGAGAGGTGGTGAGTAGAGATGGGGGTATTCGTATACGAATACCTCCCCACAGGTGGACATAATGAAGGTGCAGCCCCCTGGGGTGGACCCCCTGATGGTCCACTCACTGTCTGCTGCTGCTGCGGGCTCCGCGCTCCCTTCCTATCGCTCTGGAGCTCGTGGTCAGCGAGCCACTCTTTGACCTGGTACAGAGGTTTGTCGTCCCGCCTCCTGCCAGAAGTGGCTTGCCGACCGTGAGCTCTGGAGTGATAGGAAGGGAGCGCGGAGCCCGCAGCAACAGCAGATGGTGAGTGGATGGTCCAGCCCCAGGGGGCTGGACCCTTCCTCGTTATGTCCACCTGTGGGGGCGTATTCGTATACGAATACCCCCATCTCTAGTGGTGGGTGCTCCAACACCGGAGGCATTCAAGAGAAACTTAGACAACCACCTGGCAGATATCCTTTGTATTCCTGCCTTGAGCAGGGGGTTGGACTTGATAGCCTTATAGGCCTCTTCCAACTTCACTATTCTATGATCCTATGATCATTATGATTTGTGAGAGGTCCCACCAGAATCGAGGCCACAACTCTGGTGAAATCCAGCTGTGATTTTTGCATGAAAGATGTAACCTTTGGAGGCGAGTTGCCTCACGGTAAGACATCTCCACAAATCAGTATGCAATAGATAATGTCTAGGGACATTTCTTAAGTTGAGAGAATTCGTGTCCAAAGGTTACACCTTTTGCCCAGCAGCGCAACAGGATTTTGGCCAGCAGGTAATGTAGGAGATTTGCTTTCATGCTGCTAAAGGTTCTGAGGTACAAAAACCTGCATAAGCACCTTCCATTGAAGGTAAAGGTAAAGGTTCCCCTTGACATTTAGTCCAGTCGTGTCCGACTCTAGGGGGCGGTGCTCATCCCCGTTTCCAAGCCGTAGAGCCAGCGTTTGTCCGAAGACAGTTTCCGTGGTCACGTGGCCAGCGCGACTAGACACGGAACACCGTTACCTTCCCACAAGATTCCATTTCCCATTGAAATGGAATCTTTATTAGTCCTTCAAAGCTTGCTTTAGATTTTCACAAGTCCAGAGCAAGCTGCAAGGTAAGGAGGGAGGCCAATCACAATTCCTGCTTCCACTCAGTTGTCTTTTATTTATTTAATAAATAAAGAAATAATGAGATCACATGATGCAAAGGCTAATTCGATATTTACAAGGATCTGTTACTTGGATAACATTGTGGCTCATCAGGGCATGGGGAGCATGTTCTCATCATTCAAAGCTCCCTTGACCCATTGGCTCCTACGTTACATTTCTCCAAGTGGGTGCATACTCGGACATGGCTATGCCAAACGAAATCCCAGTGCCTTCCTTTGTACATTAATAAATGAATTAGCTAGTCAATTATTAATTACCACACATCCAGAATTTGTCCCCTGAAACCTGAAATAGTCTACTTTGAATTTTGAAGGAAGCAAATACTTGTTTTGAGAAACAAAGCTAAACAATCAGGAAGTGTAGTTATAGTCTGCAATGTCCCTTTTGAAGAAACACAAAAGAATGTGTGTGTGTATTTGCATGCACACCCGTGTTCGGAATGAACAATTATACAGCCCAGGGCAATGAACTATGATTTTCGAGCTCCTCCTAGAGGTTCGAAAAATAACTGTTACAGCTGAACTGACCTGTTTGGTCAATGCAACAAACAGAAAAATGAAATGCAGAACATGATCCTATCATGTTATGCTTGTCTTACTCCAAAGCAACTCCCTTTTAATTCCATGTAAGTGTGCCTAGTGTTAAGCTTCTAGTACCTGGTTTGATTATATACTTTGGATTTATGCAACAAATCCTGGGGAAAGATACCGTTTCTAATGGTTTTCTTTATTTTTTCTTTTTTTGAGTATCACATAATATAAGAATCATTTACTTCTGTACAACAGTCCTTGTCACACCTAAATCTCGTTTCCCAGTGCAAGCATTGAAAGAACACGGACTGCTTGTCAAGGTAGTTCTACAGGCAAAAGAATTATTTCATGGAATTCTTTTAAACTGGATTACTCTGGTGGGATTCACGTCTGCCCATTCATTGTCTGAAATCCAGTACTGTAGTAAGTCAACTTCTCCATAGGTTTCATTGATTTGATGGGCCTACTCTAGTTGTGACTTACTTTTGCACTTCAGTCAAATATATGCAACATCTCACAGTGACATGTGTGTGTAATGGGCTGCGTAGTACTCTCAGATCACCAGCGCTTTTCACCCAGTCAGATTCCAATCATCTATAGTAAAGAAGTGCAAATAAATGAAGTGAAACCAAAACCAGTGATACCGTTAACCCTGTGAAATGTGTGAACTGATCAGTCAGGAAAGCACTGAATAAGAGATGCTGTCAGCATTATGATGCTGAGCCGTTCACACATACCAACTATCACTAGATGTATTGACTAATTTCCCTTGAGGAAAAATGTATACCTAAGGGCAATCATGCAGTGACTTTTCCCTCACTGCTTGCTGTCCATTGTGTGACAGATTCCCAAAGCTAATGAAGCTGAGAGACAATTTCACAGCACATGCGGCACAGAACCAACAGGATTCCAACCTTTATTGCAACCCCTAAGTGTCAAACCTGCATGTGAAAATTAAGCCTTAGAGATGCCACTTGGCTGACACCAGCTGGGCTCAGTATTCAGTAGTTTACATTTTACTGGGTCATTCATTCCAAAGGATTCTTAGTTTGGTAGGGTGTTTGGAATTCTTTACCTAAAAGCTCCCAGACATTCCCCTGCATTGCAGCCAAGAAATTTAACTATTTCACCACCGGCAGCGATAGCAACACTATCCTCACAATTTTTGAAATTACCTTTGGCACTGATTGTTAATCTTAGGGCATATTCCATTATGCAGCTTCAGCCATAAGGAGCTCCCCACACGGGAGTTCTTTTTGCTGAGTAGACAAAACCACCCCAGTTTCACCAACCAACACAAAACTGGTGTGTATCTACATAAGTGGTGACTAATATAAGTTTTGGAAGGTCACTGGAAGGACAGATCCTGAAGCTGAGGCTCCAATACTTTGGCCATCTCATGAGAAGAGAAGACTCCCTGGAAAAGACCCTGATGTTGGGAAAGTGTGAAGGCAAGAGGAGAAGGGGACAACAGAGGACGAGATGGCTGGACAGTGTCACCAAAGCTACCAACATGAATTTGACCCAACTCCTGGAGGCAGTGGAAGACAGGAGGGCCTGGGGTGCTCTGGTCCATGGGGTCACGAAGAGTCGGACACAACTTAACGACTAAACAACAACAACAACAATATAAGTTTTAATTTGTAAGCTGCCCAGAGTAGTATGCGCACTAATGGGGTAGCATATGAATCAAATAAATAAATACATAATCATACAATCATAGAATCATCAAGTAATTGAGTTGGAATGGGCCTATAAAGCCAACAAGTCCAACATCTGACAGAGGGTGGTCCAATTTTCTCTTGAATGCCTCCATCGCTGGAGCACTCACCACTTTCCAAGGTAATTGGTTCCATTGTTGTACTGCTCTTACAGCTAAGACGTTTTTCCTGAGATTCAGCCTAAATCTGGCTTCCTGTAGCTTGAGCCCATCATTATGTGTCCTGCAGTCTGGAATGATGGGAAACGGATCCTTCCCCTCCTCTATATGACAATCTTTCAAATATTTCAAAAGTGCTGGCCTATCTTCTCTCAGTCTTCTTTTCTCAAGGCTAAACATGCCCAGTTCTTTTTCCTCATTGGCCTTGATTTTGAGTCCCTTGTTGCCTTCCTCTGAGCTTGCTTCAGTTTGTTGCCATCCTTCTTAAAGTGTGCTGTTCAGAACTGGACACAATACTCTAGATGAGGCCTAAGTAGAGCTCAAGAGAGGGGACTTGTACCTCACAGGATTTTGAAACTATACTTCTGTTAGTGCATCTTAAAATTCCATGTACCTTTTTTGCAGCCACATCGCACTGTTGGCTCATATTCAGCTTGTGATCTACAACAATTCCAAGATCCTTCTCAGTTGTAGTATTGATTGATTAGGCATCCTTCAGTCGCAAGAGAGGATGATAACGTGCTCTGTATGGAGGACTTGGAACAGTGTCTAGTGTGGCTGAGAAGGCCAATTCGAGAGTGACCATCCCTTCCACACTGAAGACAAAATACAATCTGTCCCCTGTCCAGCTCCCTGATTTTGCTGGTTTTGGGACTGCCTCTTGGCCTTGGCCTGCTGAACAAGGGTCTCTTCAAAATGGGAGAGGCCATGCTGCACTGCCTGCCTCCAGGCTGAACGCTCAGAGGTCAAGGTTTCCCATCTGTTGAGGTCCATTCCTAAGGCCTTCAGATCCTGCTTGCAGATATCCTTGTATCGCAGCTGTGGTCTCCCTCTGGGGCGATTTCCCTGCACCAATTCTCCATACAGGAGATCTTTTGGAATCCGACCATCAGCCATTCTCAGCCAAGTATCCCCCATCTTGTAACTGTGCATTTGGTTTTCCTCCCCTCAGTGTAGAACTTTGCACTTATCTCTATTAAATTTCATTCTGTTGTTTTCAGCCTGTTTCCCTGTTAAATTTCATTCTGTTGTTTTAACAGTCTTTACGCTGATAAGAGAAGAACATAAAACTTGGAAAAAATCAATTCTGCATGCTTCTAAAATGCTTTTAATATTTAATGGTGTGCTGTCAAGTCAATTCTGACTTATGGTGACCCTTTTCAGGATTTTCTAGTTAGAGAGCGGTTTACCATTCCCCTTTTGCAAGGGTGCTCTGGGACTGTGTAGCTTACCCAAGGCCACACAGGCTGGCTCTTCTGGGATGCACAGTGGGGAAATAAACTTCCAGCCACTGGCTCCACAGAGGCACCTAAATCACTGAGCTATCCAGATAGCTAAAATACCCAAGAGTTAACTTTAAAATTTTTCACATTGCTAGTAGTGCCACTGTTGTCCAAACACTTTAACTCTGAACATCATGGCTCTCTGGAACACAAATAACACCAAACCAAGCATATTAGAAAAGACAGAAAACTTCTGGTTTTACAAACTATCTACCGTTGATCCACAATGACCTTCTAAATGAGTCTGATGGGGGTCATGGTACCTTGCTGGTTCTCCTTGATCTCTCAGCAACTTTTTGATACCACCTACCATGGTATCCTTCTGGACAAGCTCTTGGAGATTGGGATTGGGGGTCTAGCTTTAAGTTGGCCCTGGTCCTTCCTCAAGGACCATGTCCAGAGAGTCCAGCTTGGGGATGAGTGGTCGGTCCTTGGACATCTATGTAAAGCCGCTGGGGGAGGTCATCAGGAGGTTTGGAGTACGGTGTCTTCAGTACGCAGACGACACACAACTCTGTCTTTAGATTTTGCCACCTCTGCAGTGGAGGCCATTCAGATGCTTGAGCAGTGCCTGGCTTCAGTACTGGAATGGAGCAGGGCGAACAGGCTCAAACTGAGCCCGGACAAGACTAAGATTCTGTTTCGGGGGGGGGGGGCTCCAAAAGGTTGAAAGGGCAATTATCCTTAGACTGGATGGCATTGCCCTCCCATTTAGAGATCAGGTTCACAATCTGCATTCTTCTGGATCTGGCTTTTTCTTGGGACTCCCAGATTGCAGCTGTGTCCAGATTGGCCTTCAACCAGGTTAGGCTTATTGCCCAACTCTGCTGATACCTATTTATTTATTATATATTTTTTATTCAATTTATATCTCGCTCCCATTAGTGTCGTAGCACTACTCTGGGCGGGTAGATGAGGGCTACCTCAAGACATTGGTGCAGGCGCTGGTGATCTCCCGGCTCTCTACGTGGGGCTGCCCTTGAGGTTGTTCTGGAGACTACGGCAGGCCCAGAATGCGGCAGCCAGACTGGTGGTCGGTGCAAACAAATTTGAGTGCATCACTCTAGTTCTGGCCAGTCTCCACTGGTTACATGCTGCGTTCCGGATCAGGTTCAAGATTTTGACACTCACATATAAAGCCCTTCATGGTTTGGGACCACATTACCTGTCAGAGCGTCTTTCCACAATGTCATCTGCCAACCCACCAGATCACTTCGGGCCAGGCTCCTCTGGGTAGCCACCCTGAGAGAGGCCCGAAGATCATCTACCAGAGGTAAGGCCTTCTCAGTGATGGCACCAAGACTATGGAACCAGCTCCTGGAGCAGCTATGCCTGCCCCCGTCCCTGTATTCTTTTCAGGGAGGCTTTCCAATCTGACTTCAGCTGAGCGTCTCACCTCCAGCTCTGCTTTTCTGTGATAATTTGTTGGTGCCACTATTTTTTCTTCTTCTAATGCTCTTGCCACATGACTGCTGTTTGTCTTATATTTTAGTGTTTTGTTTTGAAGATTGGTTTTATTCCTTTGTAAACTGCCCAGAAGAGTGCTTTGGCACTAATGGAGCAGTATAGAAGTCTAAATAATTAATTAATAGTTGTTGTAGGTTTTTTGGGCTGTTTGGCCGGCCAAACAGCCCGAAAAACCTACAACAACCATCGGATCCCGGCCGTGTGAAAGCCTTCGAGAATACAAATAAATAATACCTCACATTCTGAATTTAGGGGACAATACATGACATAATTCATCTGCTTTGGAATACCCTTGTCCTCTGAATTGGCCACCTGAGAAACAGCATCTATTTACCAGAGCAACTGAAGAAGGTGAAAGCCGAAACATTTTGCTGAAACATTTCTGTTTATTAATAATTTTTACTAATGAATGTCATTAGTAACAAATACATTTTTATTAATGTATATTTTAATGATTAACTGCACCCCTCCAACAGATCCAGAAAAAGCTTGATTGAAGTGCTGTTTAGTTCTCCTTATCTGCTTATATACATGTCCATATACAGTACGATTGCTGTATTGGTGGGATCAGTACCCACAGTTTCACCTACCGAATGGCACAGTGGTTAAACTGCTGTATTGCAGCCAAAAACTGTGCTCATGATACGGGGTTCAATCCCAGGTAGCCGGCTCAAGGTTCACTCAGCCTTCCATCCTTCTGAGGTTGGTAAAATGAGTACCCAGCTTGCGGGGGGGGGGGGGGGGCTGGCAATGTGTAGCCTGCATAATTAACTTGTACACTGCCCAGAGAGTGCTTTAAGTGCTATGGGACTATGCTGTATATAGGGTTTCTATATCCACACTTTCCAGCATCCGCCGGGGGTGGGGGGGAAGCTTGGAACTGCAGACACCATGATCCGACTATACATATAGTTTCCCCCGTATCTTCAGACCACCTTTCCCTTTGGGTCAGGGAGGAATCTTGTCCTGCCTTGCACTTTGTCCATGGTAGTCGAAGCTGGCTTACCCTCTACATTGGCCGCTTGCCTGCCTGATTTGGATGGCTTGGGTGCTGCTTGGCTTTTTGCACCCGTTTTTTTTTCTAAGCATGTGTGCAAAGTGTCAGCTAAAACCCATGGAAAGGTGTCCTCTTGCAACTCAGCCTTTGGGTTGGTTGGAAAACTCTGCTTCTCCCAACTCCGTGTGTGTGTGTGTGTCCGTATCCTATTTCTGAGCCTGGGAAAAGGAGGAATTGGGGTAGAACCGTAGGAGGTATTAAGAAAACTGCAGCAATTCTGCAACCTCCACATTTCACAAGCTATGGAAAGAGAAGGGTAGAGTCTGGTTTCTTGATGGCAGCTTCTCCATGGATTCCTCTCCCCACCCCATCCAAGTAGTTCCAGCTGTAATAATTTAGTTTGTATGAATGTGCCTACATACATGCTCATGAAATAAAGGGGCAAGCACATGAAACAATTGTGTGTGTGTGTGTGTGTGTGTGTGTGATGGAGGTACCCTGTGGTTCAGAATTTGCAACCACATTATTGCTCACTGCATTTAAAAAGTACCTTTGTTTCTATCTACTACATTACTTGTGAGGGTAACTTTGTCACGTCCTTGTTGGCAAAACAGGTAACTTGTTATCTGTATCTGAGCAATGACTCAGCTGTCATAGTGGTAGCTGCAGATGGCTCAGTAGCATCTGGGTCAAAAGGTTAGGAAGGGGCCATGCTGAATCTTTACGTCTTGGTAGTTCTCAACTGTGCCAACTTCTGATTCCAGGGGACAGGATGAGAAATGAGAAGTCCTCACGAATCAGAAGTTGTTGATCTTGCCAGTTATTAAAGACTTGTTGAGAGATTAGAAGTACATCAGGTATATTCAAGTACAGATCTATCTATCTATCTATCTATCTATCTATCTATCTATCTATCTATCTATCTATCTATCTATCTATCTATCTATCTATCTATCTATCTATCTATCTATCTATCTATCTATCTATCTATCTATCTATCGACACATGTGTAGTGTGGAGAAGTCCTTGTCCAAGCTATTAGAGAAGAATCTTAGCTTCTAGTGGTGGGAGAATAAAGTATAGAGAATCAAAGGCAAGCTTCACATTCCCAGGAAGCCCGGAGAAGAAGGGAATAGTAAACCACTTATATGTATTCTTTACCTAGAAAACCCTGAAAAGGGTCGCCATAAGTCAGAATTGACTTGACAGCACATAATTATATTTCGGACAGGAGCACAGTATATCCAGAGTCCCAGTCAATGGAATAAGTGGAAATTACCTCCCATGCAACAGCAGATAAAACTACCCCATGGCATAAATTCCTGACCTTGCTTTCCCCCCCTCCTTTCTTGGAAGAAAGGTGTGCTTTGCTTATTTACTTTCATTTATGCATATTAATATTTAAAGCAACGCAAGTAAGTAAGTGACCAAACAACTAGGCAACCAAACAACCCCAATCCAAATGAACCCCAAACCCTGATGTTTTGTAGTTAAATTCTAGTTATGTCAAGCTTCTTTGGTTCATCTGAAGTCCTTAGAATTAACAATTCTTGTATTATGGAAACTCTGCTTTTCCCTGATGTCAACATTTCAGTAAGAGTAAAGCTTGGTTATAGTACATAGAAATTATATCCATTTATTCACTCCTTCCATAGAGAAGCATATGAAATTAACCCATGTAATGGTAATATATATTTACTGCTTTCAGGCAAGATATAATAACTTATTTCAATTATCACTGCATGAAAGTGCAATGGCATTATTGTGCTGGCAGAGCAAATCAACACTCTACAAGGCAATTCTAAAAATGGGGTCAGCCCAAACAAAACATTATAACTTTGAAACTTGACTCTGGATTAATACCAAACCTGGTTCAGATGTAGCAGACAGTCTGTTTTTGCTCTGGGCCAAATTTGGGGAAGTCTGGGCAAAGGGTTTTTGAGCTATGATTTTTTAAAAGTAAAACTGTTTTATCCCCCTGCAGAAACCTTGAACATTTCCAAATTTAAAACAGATTAAAAAAAACCCTGAACAGACCAATCTTGCTTATCTTGAAAGATAATGGTTGGCTCCACTTTTGGAAAGAATCCAGTCTGCAGGGACTGAAACACTGATTTTCAAAAAAGGCCTTTCAAAAAGGGAAAATAATTGCTTTATTATAAACTGAGCATGCATGGAATCCCAAAACAGTTTCAAACTAGATACAGTGTTGTAGCTTTGTGGCACCGGAAGGGGGATGTTTGGAGGGCAATGAAAGGTCACAGAAACAGTCAAACGACATATTTTCTTTGAAGAGTAAAAAAACCAGGCTTGCTTTAAATGATGTAATGGAGTGGCAGTGTTCCAGAAAGGGGCATTTTGCCATGTATCTCCAAGAAATTAGCATACAATTTTGTAAGGCATATTCAAAGTATTTCTGTATTACAAAAGTATAGAGCAGTTGTGTTTGTTCAACCCTGAGTGCTTCTGGTAAACATTTCTGAAACAAGGCTCCTGACTCCTGACACCAGTCTTCAAAGGGGAAATCATCTTCCGGTCTGGAGCAATCTGAACTTTTGACTGTGTTGGTCAGGACCAATTAGGAGGAAAACTTTTAAATTCCTTCCCCTGCCAACATTGGTCCTGGCCAAGGGATTTTGTGTCTGGTTGTAAAAATATTTTAAAATATATTAAAAGAAGAATAGAGAACAACTATTCAGAAGCTCACTTGTTTAAGCTGTGAAATTATTGTTTTCTGCTTTGTGGCTGGGGGTTGTCTTATTCAATATTAGCAAAGTCTTGGTTCTATATCCCATTATTTCAACCATTTCACAACTGTCTGGTAAATAAGAAAAAAAACTCCAAAGATGTTATATCCCAAAAAGCGACTTTTGATGTGTGGTGGTGAATACATAAGTTAACGACTTCCAGCCAGAATGTTGACAACACCAATGGCAATAGTCAAGATGGTCTATAAGATAGCCTCTTGTGCTCATTGGCATTCACACTTTTCAGAAAACAGCCCTCGCAATGGCTTTGAGTTTGCATGAGAAGTGGTTAACTGATGGAGAAAAGAATCACATTCTGGGATTTTCCCTTGCTTGGTGTCACTTTGTGAATGGTACTGAGCACAAGATGGTATCCTGTAGAGTGTAGACCATCTTGACTGCTGCCATTGGTGTTGTCAACATTCAGGCTGCCCTTTGCTATGTAAAGGTTGGCATCCTATTTCCTACTGGCAACACAGGCACAATATTGTGCAGCAATATGGGACCATTTCCTAGAGTGTTAGATTGTGGATACAGAAGCACGACATTAATAAACTGGAGTTTTTTTTTAAAGAAATAAATATTATATTGGAACAGGGAAAACCTTTTATTATTGTTTCATTTTAATTTTCCTCTAATTAGCTCAAAGACCCCCCAATAATTCTTTCAAAATTTGCTTCTGTTGCTGTTAATACATGAAATCATGTTGTTTCCTGTATTGCAGGATTTTCTTTTTTAAAAAAAAAAACATATCAGTTCTACTCCCCCAGCTCATCCCTCCGCCGATGAATGAAATTACCCCACGTAACAGAGACCCGTGTTTAAATTATTCATGTGTTCATCAACAGACTCCTTTTTCCTTTTGGGCCTTGATTTGATTAATCAGAGATTGTCACTTCCAAGACTTACTCATAATAGAGATCATTCTTCCAAGAGCTTGGCAGTTTGGCAAGAAAAGATCACACAAATATCAATGTCTGGGGAGGCATAAACCTAATAATTCCCTCTTTCATTTCAGGAAAGGCAAGCAAGATCTTGAAAAAATGTAGTTATAAATGAGTGGAAAAAAATGTCCCATGCCGTTTTTTTTCCGTACAACTACGATGCAACAAAACAGACTTTGTGTGCTGTTGTTGTCAGCCCGCTGACTCAATTCACAACAAAGCAGAGCATCTACCATGTATGAGGCGCATGACCATTCTCATTGGGAAAGAGAATAAACTCCTGCTGGCACCCTGCTGCCATCTTACACTGCTTTACATTTGAGTTCATAAAATACTCCACCACTCACATAATATCTGTACTAGTTGCTGTTCTTTAGTCGTTACGTCGTGTCCGACTCTTCGTGACCCCATGGACCAGAGCACACCAGGCCCTCCTGTCTTCCACTGCCTCCCGGAGTTGGGTCAAATTCATGTTGGTAGCTTCGATGACACTGTCCAACCATCTCGTCCTCTGTCATCCCCTTCTCCTCTTGCCTTCACACTTTCCCAACATCAGGGTCTTTTCCAGGGAGTCTTCTCTTCTCATGAGATGGCCAAAGTATTGGAGCCTCAGCTTCAGGATCTGTCCTTCCAGTGAGCACTCAGGGTTGATTTCCTTCAGAATGGAGAGGTTTGATCTCCTTGCAGTCCAGGGGATTCTCAAGAGTCTCCTCCAGCACCACAATTCAAAAGCATCAATTCTTTGGCGGTCAGGTAGTACATGAAGGTGAAAAAGAATTAGGCAAACCTATAGGGGATAGATTGGTTCAGAGGCTCTTAGGTAGACCTGACATGCCCCATTGGAAGAGCCTTTATCAGATGAAGATCTTGAAATTCCAGCAAGCAGTCTCTCTATGGAATTGTTAAAGGCCCAACGGAGGCTTGATCCTCAGCAAGGATTGTTGACTTTGTCCAGAGGAGACAAGTTTGGCAGCAGAGTCCAAAGCAGCGGTATCTCCAGCATCTGAAGAATCGTGACATGTAAAGAGGCATGGCAGAGCTGTAGTGATCACAAGAAGTGCTTGGCAGGGGGAGAGAACTCCTTGGGAATTTTCCTCATATGGACGAGTCCTTTTGAAAGCCCCTGAGCTGCAGTCGTTGCACCTTGCAATTACTCCAAGGCAATTACTACATAAAATCATTCGTATAAACTTTGCAAAGGTGCTGAAAGCAGCATGTCCATGATTACACTTGCTTGACTGAAATACCTGAGTTACAGTGTTTTGTTCTTTCGGCGTCTAACCCTCAGCTGATATCCAACTTCATTGAATTTCTGGTAGGATTTTGCTTTTGACCTTGGCTTTGCTTTCTGGACTCTAACTTTGAGTATTCTTTACCAGACTTGTTTGCTGCTTCTTGTGTGGGCTCCAGGTTCAGAGGCAATACCAGATAATGCGGACAAAGACTGAGGAAAAATAGGCAGGACATGGCTTGGACAAGGAAGAGGGGCAACACACACTGATGTTTTGCGGTCTTTGTTCTTTTCTTGTGAGCTTTCTGGAGGCAATGTACTGAGTGGTATTGGAAACAGCTTTTTCCAACTACGTATTCTCAGAAGTTGCTCGACACAACTTCCATCAGCTGTAGCAAGCATGATCAAAGACCAGAGATGATCCGTGTGTACACCAACAACATTGAGGACCTAAGGTTGGGAAAAGCTGGTTTAGAATTATTTTTAGTCCGGAATAGCAGCCAAGTTCTCATGCACTGAAGTTCTCCAGTTTCTTGACGTGTGGTTCCTTTTGCATGACATCAGCAGAACTTTCCTTGATATTTCTGCCGTCTTGCAAGCTCACTGAGTTAATATTTCAGCAGTCTCTCTGGAGTGTGGAGTTGGGTATTTAAGGGTTAATTGCAAATGTGCGCCATGAATGAAAAATCCCAGTGCATAATTTATTTTTTTTCTGGTGGATGAATTGGCTGCTGGCAAATTAGCTAATATCCAAAGCAGCTCTTTCAAAAGGTCTTTTGCTTAGCTTAGTCTTATCAGTGACTACCATGTCATAACATATTACTCAATGAAAACATTGAACATATGTCTCCAAAGTCTTTATTAACATGGTGAACTGGAGCAGCATGCATGCTTTTTTGAAAAATGTGGTGTAAGTCTTACCACAAAAGCCAATCACTGTACAAAAATTCTGATCTCCACCTTACCCCTATCTTCTCATTTCATTTAATTTTTGCCAGCTTTTACCTTGAAGAACAGTTATGGGCAGCACTGTTGAAAAGATATAGATTTATTGTTAAGCTAGAAGATGAGAGGAAAAGAAGTGAATTGGTGGAAGAATAGTTTTCACATATAAGAGGCTAAAAAGATTAGGAATCCAGGTTAAACAAGAGAGAGCTAAGGGGATAAGACTGATATAATTGGATCGGAAAATGGGAGACAGGAATGGCTATGCTCATTGTTTCCTTCACGGCTTGACTTCAGTACTTTGTCTCATGATATGAAAGGGAAGCTGAAGTTGGAGGCTTCCTCGCACTTGCAAATTCCAGAAGTGTGAGGAGAAGCATAGTAATTATCCATTGGTGAGAGAGTTCTTGCTACACAATTATCCTTTCTCTTATTTTAGACCTTTCAGCACACACTGAGGTGAAGAAAAGGTTGTAGGATTGGATATATTTAGCCTGCAGAAAAGAATATATGATATATTATATGCAATAAAATATTTGAAAGGCTCTTACATAGATGATGATAGAACAGATTTACCTGCTGTTGTTCAGAAGGTAAGATCTAGGCCAATGGGGTCTAATTACACGAAAGGACATTCTGACTGAATATATAGGAACAGCTTCCTCATAGTACAAGCAGTGCAACAAAGGTATGGACTACCTTGAAAGGTGGTAAGCTCTCCTTGGTCAGAGATTTTGAAGCAGAGGCACAATGGCCATCTACGAGAGATTCTGTAGCCATTGGTTTACCTCAGGGTTTTAGATCAGATGATATTTGAGGTCTTTTGCAATTCTGATTCTCCCCTCCTTGGATGCACACTTTAACATGGTGAAGGGGTCTGAGTGAAGGTGAGAACAATGCCATGAGGAGTCCAGACTCCATTATGAGCCTGGTCTCCAAGCAGGGTCACCCAAGGTGGAATGGCCACAGCTGAGGCACCAGACTAAGATGCATCAATACTCTTCAAAGGCAATGGATATTTCTACTGGTGATAGGGGCAGCAGCTACAGTGGTAGCTGAAGGTGAACCTGGCAGAGTACTGCACAGAAGCTGACAGGGGTAAATTGCTGAACTTTTCTTACCTTGAAAACCCTATGATGATATAGTCCAAAATCGAATAAGAGATAGTGCTGGAAGATGAGAATCCAAGATCAGGAACAACTCAGTCAGCTACTAGGGGAGAGCAAAGGACAAGTACAAATAGCACTGGCGCTAATGTCACAACTAGGGTCCTTTTAAGGGGAAAGATGGGGTAAAATATTTTAGATAGATAGATAGATAGATAGATAGATAGATAGATAGATAGATAGATAGATAGATAGATAGATAGATAGATAGATAGATAGATAGATAGATAGATAGATAGATAGATGGATGGATGGATGGATTGATTGATTGATTGATTGATTGATTAAAGGACATCTATTGGCTGATGTGCACAGAAGAGGAAAAAAAGTAA
This sequence comes from Intellagama lesueurii, assembly GCA_037013535.1. NCBI lineage: Eukaryota > Metazoa > Chordata > Lepidosauria > Squamata > Agamidae > Intellagama > Intellagama lesueurii. The sequence goes on from JBAJHW010000004.1 coordinate 7,125,396, forward strand.
TACTGTACAACACATAGAATTGGAACATGGAATGTGATAAGTATGGATCAAGGGAAACTGTAAACGGTAAAGCAAGAAATGGAATGTATGAACATTGCAGTGCTTTGTGTCAGTGAACTGAAGTGGACTGTAATGGGATATTTTTAGTCAGACAATTAAGCAGTGTTCTACTCTGGAAATGAGAAACTCAGAAGGAATGGAGTGGTGCTAATACTGAGGCAAAATGTAGCACAGGCAGTGAGGGGTGATAATGAAAGTTCTGACCGAATAATATCAGTGAGACTCTCTGGAAAACCTAACCGTCATTCAAGTCTATGCTCCAACTGCAGATGCTGAAGAAGATAAAATTGAAAGCTTTTATGCAAGCATCTGGGATAAATTGAATACACATCCAAACAAGATGTGCTTATAATCATTGGTGACTGGAGCACAAAAGTAGGAAATAAAGTGGAACTAATTGTTATTGGAAAATTTGGCCTTAGGTGCCAAAATGAAGCAGGAGAACAACTCATAGAGTTCTGTGAAGTCAATAATTTGCTTATTGGAAACACATGCCTCAAGCAACCAAACAGACAGCTGCACACATGGACATCACCAGGTGGTCAATATAGAAATGAAATAGACTATGTCAGTGCTTCCCAAACTTTTTTGACTCATGGCTCCCTTTACTCCCTGTCTTACTTTGGGCAGGATTCCCTGGAAAAGACAGTAATGTTGGGAAAGATGGAAGGCAGAATAAAAAGAGGAAGACCAAATAAGAGATGGACTGACTCCTTAAAGGAAACCACAGGCTTGAGTTTGCAAGAGCTAAGCAGTGTTGTTGAGGACAGGACATTCTGGAGATCACCCATCCATAGGGTCACCATAAGTCAGAGGCAACTTGATGGCATGTAACAACAACAACAAAAGCAGCTGAAGCCAGCTTTCCCGTGAGAAGCATGACAAACTTCCATAGACTCACAGCACAAACATCCGTATCTTGCATGGTGATCAGAAGCAGAATCCTTCTCAAGGAAGATATTCCTTGTCCTGTTGAGAATCTTCTTTCCGTTCCATTTGCTAGCAATCAATCTTTTTGTCTGATAACATTACAACAGTTGAGGAATGGCTGGACAAGATCCATAGGGAGATAAATAGGTAACAGCCACTTAGTGGCCCCTTACAAGAAAGTTGCTTTGAACAGAACTTGAACAAAGCCAACTTGAGCCCTATTGCTGGGAGAAAGGTGGCATAAAAGTGCAATCAATCAATCAATCAATCAATCGATCAATCTTGTTCAAAGTTTTAAGAAATGTAGCATATCAAAGTAGAGGTAGGAATCCCTATGCTGGCTGGAGAATTCTGGAAGCTGTAGTTCTACTTGTGGTCCAAAAAAGGTTCTCCACACACAGCTATGTGCCTGCTTATGGTGTAATAGATTCTTAGTTTGATGGTGCTTCAGGATTTTCAACCAGCTAGTCATTCCGTAATTGCTCAATGTGTGTGTTTGTGTGTGTCATGTTTCTGGCCCCCAAAACCGAATATATCATGTTTCGACCTACGCCAGGCCCAAATTTCATGCCCTCAATTGCAGAGAAGGGTGCCATCTTCCATGTTTTAAATCCTTAACATGGTTTCATTTGAATTCTGTTCCCAGAAGGTGTTATAAATGTTTAACATTCACTGGCTGAGAGGTGAGACACAGCCATAGATATATATTTTTTTGGGTAACAGTGGTTAAGACACAAGAAGCAAACAATATGAGGAACAGTTCATTTCTCAGCGTGAGAGAAGGTTAATAGAAGGACACCCACAGGGATCGAGGTAGTCAAAGCAAGGGAAGAACAAGCCTTTGGGAAGAAGTAATAACACCTTGGGAATTGATAGCACAAATAGCTGATAGATTTGAACATCAGGGAGTGTAATGTCACCCAAGCTGAACTGAGCAATTTAAAGAAACCACATAGAAGGGTTTGGTAGGAGCTGTAACTCTCTTGGGCTGTAGTCCTCCTGGTTGATGGCGTGTAGCAAAGGTCTATTCAGAACCTAGTGGAAAGGTGAGGAAGTGAACCAGACACTCTTGTGAGGGAAGCAGCTTGGGGAAGAGAAGGCATATTTGATATCTGTCTTCTTGTCCTAAGCTTGTGTTCAGAATTCAGTATGCTTAGAATGGAAGTTTGGGAAAGGACAAGCAGAATGAAAAAGAAAATCGAGATGGTGAAGCATTCCATGTTTTTCTCCTGTCGGGGAAGACATTATATTGATTTGGATGAGACAGTACAGAAAAGGGAGAAGAATATGACCCATTTCATAAGTGAGTCAACCGGCCAGGCTGGTTGGTGTCAGTCGATGGCAGTTTTCTATATTATACATTTATTTATCACCCACCTTAGAAATACAAATCAACCTATAATGTACTGTGCCTTAAAAATGTAACAAATGCTTGCAAATGTTCTTGTCCTTGATTTTTAAAAAGTGCGTCAATGACAAGCTGCTGAAAAAGCGATCAATGGCTGCAGGTTGTTAGTTTTCTTCTTCACGGGGTCAAAAGACCAACCCTTTTAAAAATCATCATCATCATCATCAAAAAATCCATACAAGGCAAGGTTTTCTGCACAACATACGAGGCCTTCTGTGCCAAATGCAAGATTTTAAACATGCAAATACCCTTCTGGAAATTTTTAACAAAAAAGTGCCAAAATAAACAATAACTCATTGATTTTCATAGCCCCAAGAAAAAATGGTTCATTGAGGTACTCCGTCAGAAAATTGTCACCTGCTGTGATAATATTTTCTCCTGCACGAGAGCGAAAAAACAACAACACTTTATTCTTTCATCAGCATGAAGAAAAAAAAAGTGGGGCTTTGCATGAAAACACTATTATTTTTGTGACCCATACAGGGCTTTTGTGCAAAATACAAGGGTTTTTTTTTTTTTTTTTTTTTTGCAAAAATGCTGCCATGAATTTTTCGGAAAAAAGTCCCGAAATATAAAAAATGCAAAAGTGAAAAGAAAGACACCCACAGGGACCAGGGCAGTCAAGAAAAAGACGGTGGTGGGTGGGTGGGGGAAATGCACACGAACTCTTATAATCTTGTCTGATAGAGAGCGTTTTGAAAATGCTTGTTCTCACTTGAATGAGCTAAATGAGCAAGGATTTCCATTCGAAGCATAGCCTTGGAGCTGCAGCCCGCCGACATCTGAGGGCTACACTTGGTGCGCTTTTGTCCTCGACCGCTGAGAAGAAACAGAGCAGGTTCTTGCGGCTCAGTTTTGAACAACGGGTTTTGACTGCTTGGCTGTCTTTCCGCAAAAAATTTGTTCAGTTCACTGGGCTTTCCCCCTGCCCGCACTTCTCTTAACCACCAATCTTTTTAGCAATGGGTTCCAAGGTTACCTGAGGTAAAGGGGCCCGAGAACCTAGGAGAGTGAACAGCTGGTGCTGGCTGAGCTTTGCACAGCAAGAGTTCAGCAATCCTGATTTTTAATAAATAAATAAATAAATCTGAATAATGTGCTCTTCCCTCCCCTTATAAGTCATGCTTCAGTAATGCAATGAAGCAATTGGAGTTCATAACCTATACACCCATCATTGCTTCCCTCACCACGCCTCTCCTAAAGCTCGTCTGCAAGGCTGTCAGACGTGTGTATGAATCCATCTCTCTGAATCAGGCTGAATAAAGCAGAGCTTGGGGACTGATAAGAAACAGAACCTTTCAAAATCTTCCTGGCTAGGTAACTGTATCCCAGTGTGGCGTGATTCCCAGTGTAGGGCAGTGGACAAAATGACAGACTAGGACTGAGGAGAACAGGGTTTGAACCCCCGCTTGGCCATGGTAATTCTCTGGGGGGAATGGAACTGGTAAAACGGTATCTTAAATATCTCACCTTGAAAGCCCTATTAGGGTTGCTGTACATCAGTTCCCGCTTGACGGCGCAGAACACACAGGTAACTGAAGCTCGCAGCCACAGGATCTCTCATTAAACTAACATTTTTTTAGAATCTGCCAACTAGAAGAATCAATTTGAGAGCCAGCGATACTTGTTTTGATTTTAAGGGACGGAGAAAGGAAATACCGTAGCTTCATTTTTACCAGGGAAAAAAAAAGGACTTTCCTATGCGGTCTGGAAGCAAAGAAAAGATGGCTGGTTTCAGTATTGTGTATCCTTTTTATTGTTAGAATTGGGTTGGGGAGGATCAGGTTTACCAACTTCAAAGCCACACAATTCACTTAACTGCAATGGCGCAAAGGTGCTTGACAGCTTTTAAGAAGGGCGGAGGATACTGCAATTCCCCTTCTTTGGACTTGATTATTCCTTTCCCCTTTTGTGGTGTAACTGTTTCAGTTGTTATTCAGTTATGCCAAAGTTATCCTTCACTACACCCACCCTGTCCTAATTCGAATGCTTCACTGGAGAAGTGGTCATGCAAAAACCCTCATGTATGCCCATCAAGTTTGCTTTCAAAATAACGAATAATGACTTAATAAACACACAAAAGCAATGGACTTCCATGGAGGACTTTTGAAAATTTAAAAATGCATTGAATTAAATTGCCCACATCCATTAACAAATGTCTAATGCAACTGAGGCCGGATTATAATAGGTTTGCTCCCATCTCTGGGAAGGCACTCCTGAAAATCATACGCTGTCAGAGTACCGCTCTCTGATGTTGTTGTTCAGTCTTGTGGGCTGGCAACTGATTAACTTTTCACCGTGTCCAAGAATAGATACAATGAGTGTCTCCTGAAAAGTGATGTTAGCTCATCTGATAAGCTCTAAAGCTCAGCTCACCGATGGTGGCTCCTAATGCCGATCAAGCCGATTGAAAATGATATGGAATAATTTGTAGGTGCGTGGCACAGCAAACGGAAAAATGCTGTTTTCATGCGAACAAACATAGAATGATCTGGCAGGGAAAGCAGAGCACAGCTAAGAGTCTTGGTTTTCCTGAGCAGCTGTGCAGCCAACCCGCTAAGGGGATTTATTGGCTATTTATGGCGCATTGTATGATGGCATGAGTATTCTGCTTTGGTGTGGCTGTCAGTATTCTTTCATGTTCCAAGTAATTCAAGTTGCTCAGATGCACCCATTCTTGCTTGAGCAATGCATCCTTTCCCCTTATTCTGTATTCAGGTTTTTGGCCAATCCATGTTCGTGTCCACACATCTAGCGATCTATGATAACAATTTCATGGAATTCTGATTTTGGTGTACTTAAATTTATCAGACATTAGTGATGCGCAAAGATTGGATTTACACCATGGTGTTTAATAATGAGGACTAGTAGCTGGATTATGATCCGTGTACAACACAGTTTTCACAGAGCATTTTGATAGTAGCTATGATTAGATCCTCAGTGAATAGCGCAGGTGGCAGTGAAAAGCTAGACAATTCTCACTGAGCATATTTACCCACATTTACACAGGAAAAACATTTTACTTTCAAAAAATTCAGTTTACTGCTCTTTTTACCATCTCTTAGGCTTTATGAGAGCTGTCACCTTAGCTGAAGCTTTGTCCCCTTCTTGGACTTTGAAACCTTCACTCAAGGGCATTAATAAAAAAAGACTGAAAGAACTGTGCATGTTTAGCCTTGAGAAAAGAAGACTGAGGGGAGGTATGGCAGCACACTTCAAATTCATGAAAGGTAGTCCTACAGAGGAGGGGCAAGATCTGTTCTTGATCAGCCCAGGGTGCAGGACATGTAATAATGGGTTCAAGCTACTGGAAACCAGATTTCAGCTGAATATCAGGAAAAACTTCCTAACTGTTAGAGCAGTATGACAATGGAACCAACGACCTCGGGAGGTGGTGAGTGCTCCAACACTGGAGGCATTCAAGAGAAAATTGGACAGCCATCTGTCAGATCTGCTTTCATTTGGATTCCTGCATTGAGCAGGGGGTTGAACTCAATGGCCTTATAAACCCCGTCCAAGTCAAGTATTCTATGATTCTATGACTAATAGTTTTCTCTCCCTGCATCACATCTCAAATAAATACAAGGAGGGAGACCTACAATGGTCGCACAAAAAGTGACAGTCACTAAAGGTGATGTAACAAACAATGTACCGTATTTTTCCGTGTACAAGTGAAAGGAAATGTGGAGGGGGAAAGCTGCTTTTTGCAACGAAAATGTAGGGGGAAAGCAGAAATTGCTTTTCCCCTCCATTTCCTTTGCAAAACGTGGAGGGGGAAAGCTGCTTTTTGCAACGAAAATGTAGGGGGAAAGTAGGAATCGCTTTCCCCCTCCATTTTCTTTGCAAAACGTGGAGGGGGAAAGCAGGGATCAAAGCGCTTTGATCCCTCCCCCTCTCCTTACTTCCAAGTATAAAACAACCCTCAATTTTTCCTTTAATTATTTTAGGAAAAAGTGTCATTTTATACACGGAAAAATATGGTATGTGAACTTTTGAATCATAGAATCATAGAAAAGTGAAGTTGGAAGGGGCCTACAAGGCCATCAAGTCCAACCCCCTGCTCAATGCAGGAATACAATCAAAGCATTGTAGATTCCAACTACCAGGTTCCTTTTGTGTTTTGCCCCAGCTAGATTGATCCAGATGCTCTCGATGGGACAGCCACTATCCTCCTCCTGTATTTCTGTGCAGGAATGTGTATTTTTGACATATACTGCAACTCCACCTCCCTTTTTATTCTCTCTGTTCCTTTTGATAAGTTTATATCCCTCAATTGCTGTATTCCCATCACGGGAGTCATCCCACCAAGTTTCAGTTATTCCTATCAAGTCATAGTTACCCTCCTGAATTCAAATTTCCAGTTCTTCTTGTTTGTTTCCCGTACTCCTGGCATTCGTATCACCCCTCAGTCTTCTTTTCTCAAGGCTAAACATGCCCAATTCGTTCAGCCTTTCCTCATAAGGCTTGGTTTCCAGCCCCCTGATCATCCTTGTTGAATGCTGAACAATGATCAAAATGCATTCTTTCCCCATGTGATCTTACCTATTCATACACTGAGATGGAAGCTCTCCTGGATCATTTCACTCAATGGAATGTAAGCTGGGTAATGCCAAAAGGTGAGATCAAAAACTACCGATACATTTGAGCATAAAGCTCATATTAACTTTTCAGAATGAGAAGGGAAAACGTGCATGGGCTGACCTCACCCCTTTGTAACTAAATGTTCAGCACTGGTGTGAAAGGGACCTACAAACACACATGCATGTAGGGCTCCTCCATACAGGGAACCTGATAATCAACTTTTTCATTCATGTGGAAGAGTTTTATGCATGTTTTCACACTGATATGGAATACGTGGCTTCCTTGAGGCATGATCTGTCGGTGTCAAGTCACTGGGACATGTGACAATGAAGAGACACTGCCCCTCGGCCATGTCTGCGTGGGTGTGGGCAAGATGGGCGCTTGAGTTAACCATCCCATAGAGGATCCCACCCAACCAGGGATAGTACAGTGAACAGGTTGTCACAATGCTGCACAGCCAGTGAGAGTTAGTGAGATGATGAGATCACGGAGGGAAAAAGAGGGCCTCGGAGAGTGAGAGCCAAAGGCCATGTGTAAGTGAACTTTCTGTTGTTATTGCAAGGAATGTTGAAAAATGGTTGAAATGCATTACCTCCACACCTGATCTCACATCTTCATACACTGTGATGGCGGCTCCCCTGGAAATGAACTGTAAACCATCATTACAATCAATGATGGTTTAAACAGTTTATGAGTGAGCAAGACTTCAGGAAGGCAACAGCAGCAGTTGTGGAAGAACACAACCTGCAGATATTTTTGAATCCCTTTTCCCTTCACTGAGGGAGGTTGTTGTTGCAAAGGTTGGAAAGTTGGTTAAACTCCTCCAGTGGTGCAGCAGAAGTGCAGAGATTCACAGAGCAGAATTAACTTCAAGTTCCTCAGAATAGTCCACCCCTTTCTCTCATCAACTGGCACTTACAGTCTCAATAACTCACTCTGAGACATTAGTAAGTAGAAGGAGTAAAAGATTTTATTTACACACCGTTGAATAAATGTAACAGCAAAATAAGAATAAACACGACTGCTTGCAGCAACAGGCCTCAACAGACTCACTAACTTCAACAGACTGACTTATTCCAATAGACAAAGAAGAGGGAAAAAGCTCTTAGCAGAGAGGGTGGCTCTCTTTAAATTTAGAGGCAGAGAAAGAATGATTAGTTAGTGCTGATTAGGTTGATGGTCACCCCAGGTCAGAAAAGTCCCATCCAGCCACATTTACTACAGGCAGGATGTGAAGTTGCAGCAGCTCCAACAATTGTAACCCTTGTTTTTTTTTAAATAATGGCAGAATGAACTCTGGGAATTTTACCAGGAAAGTCTAATTAAGTTTTAACCCTTACATTTGAGATACAAAAAAGTGTGTTGTTTCTCTTCCTTTCCTTTAATTATCACAGTTTATTGGCATAGCAATAATGCTGATGGCTCTGTAATGTTGTCAGACACAATGAATTTGGGCATCGTGCCTGAGTCACCCACTTGTGGTGCAGCAGTTGCTGGTCACCTTCCTGGTCTTTTCCTCCGCTACTTCACTACTAGGTGATGGTAAGAAAATTCATTGGTTTCATGCTGGAAATATTCACGTTGAACCTCCTGAGATCGGCAATGTAATGGAGTGCATCTTACCTGAGAGGTAGATGCACTTTAGAGGCTTGTGGAGTGTTTTGGAGGAAAAAGCATGGACACCAAACATGCATTTTCTGGAAAATCTGCACTGTTAAGCACTATTGATTATGCCCTGTCCAGTTGTTTTTGATTTACGGCAATCCCATGAATTCATATTCTCCGAAATGTCTGAACATTAACAGTCCTACTTAGGTCTTGGAAAGGAAACACTGTAGTTTCATTTTATTTATTCAGTCCATCTCATGTTCAGTCTTCATCTTTTTCCTAGTGCTTTCCCATTTTTTCCAACATTATTGTCTTTTCTAGGGAGTCTTTGTCTTCTCATGATACACCCAAAGTACAATAGCATCACTTCAGTGGTTTTAGGTCCCAGTGAAGGTTCAGGGCTGATTTAATTTAGAACATTTTTCTTCTTCTTTCTGACAGTCCATGTTATCTGTAAAATTCTCCTCTAACATCACGTTTTTCCAACTTCCACTTCCATACATCTAGTAGTAGGCATCCTTCAGTCTCGAGAGACGATGGTCACGTGCTCTGTATGGAGGACTTGGAACAGCGTCTAGTGTGGCTGAGGAGGCCAATTCGAGAGTGACAATCCCTTCCACACTGAAGACAAATACAATCTGTCCCTGTCCAGCTCCCTGGTTTTGCTGGTTTCGGGACTGCCTCTTGGCCTCGGCCTGCTGGACAAGGGTCTCTTTAAATTGGGAGAGGCTGTGATGCAATGCCTGCCTGCGGGCTGAACGCTCAGATGTCAAGGTTTCCCATCTGTTGAGGTCCATTCCTAAGGCCTTCACTTCCATACATGGTAATCAGGAATATGATCATATGGATAATCTGATCCTTGGTCTTTTAAGAAAAACAACAACAGAACAAACCTGACAAAGTAGACTTGTCCACAAAAGCTGACATTAAAATATAGCAGTGAGTCTTTGAGGTGGCCTCTTTATTTTTGTTTTGTTATTGCATGACATGCTAGCATAGACTAGCACAGCTACCTCTTCTAAAAAAAAAGTTATCTGTATACTTGAGTGATCTTTCTTTGTTTCTTCATAGTTGCCCTTCCAAGCCTCAGTCTTCTTGTGATTTCTTGGCTGCAGTCTTGAATGTCAACATAAAATAATGTGTATCTTCTGTAGTCATTATTTTTGTCTTCTTCGATTCAACTGTAATCCTGCTTTTTTACTGTTTTATCTTATTGTTTTCAGTAGTTGTTCAAGTCACTGACTTTCTGCGAATAATATATTATCTGCCTTGCCTAAATTACTGGTGTCTTTTCAACTAACTTTCATTTCTCCTTTATCTGAATCTAATCCAGCTTTCCATGTGTTCTATTTTGCATATAGATTGAACAGACAGAGAAATAAAGTGAATCCTGGTCTGAAAATTTTGCCTATTGGAAACCATTCTGTTCCTCTATATTCTGTCCTAACAATAGCTTCTTGTACAGAGTACAGATTATGTACTAGGGTAATCAAATGTTTTGCGATACCCAGCTGCTTTTAGAATAATCCATAACTGTTTGTGATCTATGCAGTTACTGGTTCTTTTGTAATCTATAAAGCACAAACTGATTATCTTGTAATATGTACTGCTACACCTCAGTAATCAATATCTATTTCCAATATGATCTCTAGTGGTTCTTTCTTTTTGGAATCCAGTCTGAATATTTGCCTTTCTTGCTCCAAATGTGTTAAAAGTCTTAAGCAGCCCTTTCCTTTCATGTGAAATTGATGCAGTGTTCCTATAGTCGCTGCAATCTTTGGCATTTCCTTTCTTAGGAACTGGAATGTATGGTAACATTTTCCAGTCTGAGCCATTATTTTATTTCTCCTAGTTGTGTTAGCACTTCAATAGATTCAGGTTCTGTAGCCTGAAATAGCTTTATTGGTATTCCATCTTTTCCTAGTGATTTATTTCTTCCAATTGTTTTGAGAACAGCTTTCATTTCACTTTCTAAAACTGCACATTTTGGATCTCCACCAAAACATTACTCTTCAAAAGAATCTGTCATCCTTTCTTCTCTTCTGCATGGTTCTTCAGTATATTACTTTCATGTTGTTTTTATTTTATCCTCTACCTTGCAGTTGTCTTCCAAGCAAATGGTGCTCGCAGAGCACATGCAGAATACGTGGCCCAAGCAGCACAGAGATCTGCATTGGCGACACTGAAATATTTTTATAACAAAGGGGGACAATATATTCCAGCAGCTTTAAAAGTGTTTGAGGCTAAATCAATTAACCAATTACTCTATGGTGTGCAATTAGGACCCTACTCTGTCTGTACACCACTGGAAAGGGTCCAGATAAGATGTTTAAGAGCGATTCTGCAGGTACCACGTGGGGTTCCTAATGCAGCTCTACGGCTGGAGGTAGGATTCGCTGAAAGTTGAAACAAAGATTTGGCTAACCATCTTTAGCTTCTGGCTGAAACTAATTTTCTTCCGAAGAGGTTTGACCTCTCTAATATTACAGGAGAATTATCAGTTAAATTGGAAGGAAGGTCTACTAGCCAAGCTTAGATCTTATGGATTTTCGGAGGGCAATATAATATATTTGGGATATGATGCTGCAAACCAAGCTCTTAAACAACGCATCATGGAGGTGGAGAAGCAACATGATTTGGGAGCAATATCAAATAGTATTTCTTTGGATAAAGCGCTGCTGCCTTTTAAACCAGCAAACTACCTTTACTCACTGTTAATACCCAAATATCGTAAAGCCTTTACTCTTGCCCGACTGAATGCATTACCATCGGCAGTACTAGAAGGGAAGTGTAAGAAAATTCCATACTCTCAACGTAGATGTTCTTGTCATTTGGGTGCAATAGAAACAGTTACGCATGTTCTCCTGTCCTGTCCTTATTATGTTGATATTCGGAGGAATTTTATTGAACCTCATCTAAAATTACTCCCTGGGTGCTCTGAGGCTTTTTACACGCTTTTATTGCTGTCTGTATGCAATATAGAATCTGGTACAATGTGGCCAAATTTCTTGCAGCTGCTGTTAAAATCCGTGAAAGGAAGGTTTTAAAAATTACTTGATTTTAGTTATTAGTGGGAACCTGAAAGGGAGACGAAGGAAGTATAATGTATTACTCTGTTAGGATGTTTTTAACTTTGTATATGTTTTTATGTATGAGTTTTACTGTTTTTTGCACATTTACTTGTACGTTTGGATATTGGTCTATGACTATATTAAACTTGATCCGATCTGATTTTATCCTGAACAGGTAGAACATTCCCTGTTGATCCTTCAGGATTCTTGATCTTGATTTAAATTTCCTGTTGATTTCTTGGATCATCTGCAATCTATTCCTTTGTAATGATTATTATAGTTCTCTTTGTCCCTATGTGCATATTGCTGGAAAATAGGATTCTGACCCTATTTCTGTCACTTTTTACTTTTGCTTCTTATCTATCGTTATTTTTTTTTTTACAGTTTCATGAGTCATTACAGCTTTCTTTCTTTCTTTCTCTCTCTCTTTCTTCTTTGATAATATATCTATGGTTTCCACACACTATTCCTGGTCAGCTGAGTTTAGTGACGCTAACCTGCTTTGTACATGATCTTTCTATTCTTCAAGAATTTAAATTGCAAATGTGTACTTTTGAAAAATGAACACAAAAGACATAAATATCTGTCAATAGAAAAAAAAATCTGATGGCGAGGCAGTAGCATAAACAAACATGTGAGCAAACAAATAAATGAACAAGCAAAAGGACCATCTATCTTACAACATAGTGTAGAGAAAGTGCACTAGCAGAAGCTTGTACACAAGGTAGGAATGTAGATTTTCATGCATTTCATTGTTGCAGGTGAGAATAAACTATTTGAAAACTATTTTTCCCCGATGACTCATCTAGCCTTTTTTATGACCGCTGGATGGTCAATAACGTTATTTCGAGAGTTCTGTAGTATTGAGAAATTCATTTTGATTGGTGTTTTTATCCAGGCTACTGCCTTTCACTTTTGATTTGGCTCTTGTTTTGTGCTGTTGCTCCAGATTTTCATGGTAGCAGTTTTAGAAGAGGTAGCTGTGTCAGTCTGTGCTAGCATATTAAGCAAAAACAAAATAAAAATAAAAATTAAAGAAGGCAAAAATATTGTGGCACCTTAAGCACTGCTGTATATATGAAGACGTTGACTTGTCCACTAAAGCTAACATTAAAATACAACAGTTAGTCTTTAAGGAGTCACAAAGTCTTTGTCTTTACTTTATATATATATTTTTTTGTTTTTTGCCTGCTATGCCAACTTTCATGGTTATTCTTTAATGTTTGTTTGTCTTTATTGTGTCAAATTTCATTGCATTTTAATTGCTTTTTTGGATTGTGCTCTGAAGGCCCCTTTGGGCCCCAATGTAGCTTTTAAACATTAGGCTAAACAAACAAACAAAATAATGAATTGTAATTCAGAGATGTAAATTTCTGGCCATTCTAGAGATGTAGCACAGCCCTGCAGAGAGACCATTTTTCAAGGTAGAAATTCATACCCAAGATTCGGGGAACAATTTCTCTGTGGCTTTTTTTCCAGTTGTGAATCATAGAATCATAGAAAAGTGAAGTTGGAAGGGGCCTACAAGGCCATCAAGTCCACCACCCCCTGCTCAATGCAGGAATAGAATCAAAGCATATCTGCCAGCTGATTATCTAAGTTTTTCTTGAATGCCTCCAGTGTTGGAGCACTCACCAGCTCCCAAGGTAACTGGTTCCACTGTTGTACTCCTCTAACAGTTAGGAAGTTTTTCCTGAAATTCAACTGAAATCTGGCTTCCTTTCACTTGAGCCCATTGTTGCGTGTCCTGCACTCTGGGATGATCGAGAACAGATCTTGCCCCTCCTCTGGATCACAGCCTTTCAAGTATTTGAAAAGTGCTATCATATCACCCCTCAGCCTTCTTTTCTCAAAGCTAAACATGCCCAATTCTTTCAGCCTTTCCTCATAAGGCTTGGTTTCCAGCCCCCTGATCCTCCTTGTCGCCCTCCTCTGAACTTGTTCCAATTTGTTAGCATCCTTCTTGAAGTGTGGTGTCCAGAACTGGACACAGTACTCAAGGTGAGGCCTAACCAGTGCTGAATAGAGGGGGACTGGCACCTCGCAGGATTTGGAAACTGTATTTCTATTAATGCAGCCTAAAATAGCATTAGCCTTTTTCGTAGCCACATCACACTGTTGGCTCATATTTAGCTTGTGATCTACGACAATTCCAAGATCCTTCTCGCTCGTTGTTTTGCTGAGCCAGGTATCCCCCATCTTGTAACTGTGCAATTGGTTTCCTTTTCCGAGGTGCAGTACTTTGCACTTCTCCCTGTTGAATTTCCTTCTGTTGCTTTTGGCCCAGTGCTCTAGCCTATCAAGGTCATTTTGAATTTTGTTTCTGTCTTCTAGGGTATTAGCTATTCCGCCCAATTTGGAATCCTCCATCATGCCATCCCTTTACAAAAAGGCAGGATATAGAACCAAGGTATTTCACTGTGTGTTTGTGTGTAGGCCACTTCTATTTTCAAACGAGCAGACTGAAATAAGGTCTGAATGGCAGACATGTTGTACTTCCAGCTGCCATCAAGATGCTTACTCTCAAGCTTTTGTTACTAACCTTGCATTTTGGTTCCACACACAATAGCCATTCTCAAGCCATCTAAATATGCCTTCTTGTTCTGGAGTGGGAGAGCTCAGAGTCTGGAATGAAAAAAGCAGTCTCCTCTTGATGGGCTGAGTTACTCCCATTCCTGTGGACAGAGAGGAGGCAGGGCACAAACAAAATATATTGAGTTTTAACTCTTGTTGAAATAGTAACATAAGAACAGCATTGATGATGATGATGAGCTCAGATGGGGTAGGCCAAGTATCTTGCTGTCTATGGTGTCCAAGAATGACAAAAGGGAGACGTCCCTCCTAATGATTAGGAGATGGTCTATTGGCCCATCACATTTCAAGTCTGTAGAGCTTTCCTCAGAGACCATTGAGGGAGCTTTTTTGAAAGAGGACCAGATAGTGTTGAGAACAATTTTTGGTCCCATCTTTCCTTCCTTCCACAGAGCAGCCAACCAGATGCTTCTGGGAAGTCAACTAGCAAGGCATGAAGCCAATAACGGCAAGATCTAGCTTTGAGCTTGGAAATGTTGCTTTTTGGACTACAGTATGCACAATCACCCAGCCGCCGTGGCAATGAGTTGGGGATTTTAGGAAGCCTGTTGCCATGCTAGATGGTAAATTCCATGATAAATAACGAGTACAATAATATTAGGTGGCAAAAGGAGGGCAAGTTCATGAGTGCAAACAACCAATTGTTCAAGTGAGATTACTCTGGAGTTGTGATGTGGAAGGAGTTCCCAGTCTCTGTTGTGTGGAGAAATGGAAGGGAGAAGGCAGCAGCAATCCCAGTGGTCGTAAGGTCAGGGTGATGGATGAATTACTCAGCAACCTGAGTAAGGCATGGCTCACCACAGCTGCAACAGCCGAGACTGAGCGACTTGCTCTTAAACTGTGTCAAATATTATCTTTAATCTGCCAAGTTAGGTTACCATCTCAGATATTGGGGAGAGAAGGATAGGAATCCAACTGTGTTGCTGTGTGGGGGAACATGGGGGCCTCTCTCATGACATCCCATTCCATGGCTTCCCTCATACCAAGCAGAAGTAACACATCCAACTTTGTCAGCTCCCTAAATTTGCTTGAAGGTCTTTGTGCATCACACTACAAGGGTTCTTGGACACAGCAAGATACTTTTGCTAATAATATACGTAATAGAGTTTGTGTACAGAAGTGAGATTCAATGCGTTATCACTTTCCTCCTACCTAAACTACTTTTTTTAAAAAATTAGCTGGGAATCTTGGCCAATAGTTCAATTAAAAATCCTGCAGCTCATTAGGGGAAAAACAATAATGGCTCTGCCTAATGGCCTTTGTTGGCTGGCCAGTTAATTAAGCAGGCAACACAAATGACAGTACTGTTAATAATACTGTTCAATTATTGGGATGTTAAGTATTATGAGATGTGGAAATGCCTTATGTTCTGCAGATTAAGAAGAAGAATTGTTGCAGGTTGCTTGGAATCTGAAAAAGGGGGCAGGAGTCAATAAGGATGCCTGTGATTGAAGATGTTGTTGTTATGGGCCATCAAGTCACCGCCGACTTATAGCAATTCTGTGATTGACGATACAGCCCTAAATAGAAAGTCCAAATGAACTCTGGGCATGCTCTGTGAAGTGAGTTGAAAGAAACACAAAAGCAAACAAAAGCAAAAAAAAAGTTTTGTCATTTTAAAGATTAACTGCTATATTTTAATGTAAGCTTTTGTGGAACATGTCTGTTTAGTCAGAAAAATGAGTCCAAATACAGAGACTGCATGGTAAAACATTCATGCAAAGCTCTAAGATAAAGGGCCAGTGGTGTTTGGTTGTATTTCACATCTAGTAATGGTTTACAACCACTCTTTTGAAGCCTGGTCCTCCAAATAGCAGCAATGATTAAAAGAAACAACAGCAGAAATAACATGTGATAATGTTGAAAATGACAGACTTTACCTTTAAGCCTTGTTCTGAAAGGGTGGATGTGGTTAGTTGGGAATGGAAATAACAGTAGATAGCATAATTATCACATTTGGTAATGGCTTAAGAAACCTTGGCTAATATTTAATCCATTGAGATGTGTCCAACATGTGTAGCTCAGTTGTTTCCCTATGGATTCTTGTTTTGTAATTTTTCTTCTCTAGAGTAGCAACTTTCATATCTTGTGTAGAGTGTGTTGGTGGATTGAAGTGATCTGATGGAAGAGAGAGGAACACTGTTAAATACATGTTGCCTTTTTAATAGTGGTGCAATCAGTGTGTGGACATGGTGACTGTTTCATGATGTTCTGAATAGATTCTCTTGCTCATTTTTTCACAGCATGCAACTGTGAAAGTGACTTGGGGTCTAAAAAATCACCTTCTTCCATAGGTGACACCGTATGCTCTCTGTTGAACATCAGAAGCTTTGCCTACACTTAGCGATAGCATTCAGCAGCTATCTGACAAGAGCAAGGCTTTTCAATCATGGCACCTATTTCATGGAAAGTTTTCTTCAGGTTCATGTTCAGACACTGCATACATTCTGGTGCTGGGCAAAATCCTAGTTTTCTGAGTCATTGTGGCACCAGGTTTGGGCTCAATTGAATGGGAGATCTCGATTCTTGATTCATTTGATTCCTCCCAATACTTGACAGTGGTGGAGAGACACAATTTTAGATCTTGAACTTAATGGTCTTACCAAACAGGCAGCCTTCCTTTGTGAACATTAATATTATTTCAACCCAGATACCCATTCAAATGCTCCAACATGCTCTGAGGCAGAAAAATGGACTAGCAGTCCACCCAGTTTGTCAAAGGGGAAGAGAGGTTCGCAATGATTCCTTGGATCTGGGGCTTATCACAAGCAGTGGGAAATGTCTGTTGCTTCATGTTGTCCCTGTAAAGTGTTTGTAGGCATTTGAAACTCCTATGTCCAACCACAGCAGCTAGGAGTATCTCCAAGAAGCTGGCTGGCTGGGTGGAGACCCAACCATCCCCCTCACCTCATCATGAGATTCCCCTGTGATCAGATCGACCAGGAGAGAAATCTCATAGGAAATCTCATTGACCTTCCGCAAATCTTGGTTAGTATTTCTGAGAGTATGTAGAAATTGAAAACTGAAATTGCCAGATTCTGCCCAGGAATTTCATGGCCCTGTGAAATTCCTGGGCAGAATCTGGCAATTTCTGAACATGATTTGTTCATGTTCATCTCTTGGGGAGAGATGGGGAAATGAATGAAAACTGGAATCTTTTCACACGGATGTTTGGAAATTTCACTTGGCTCAGATCTGACAGGAACAGTCACTAAGAATGAGATACTTAATGAGAATCGATCACAACCTGAGCTACAGCAGTAACTGTGTTGGTATCTTTGCTGCTATTTTGCACTCTCTACAGTGTCTTAGACCAGAGCTGGTCAAGGTTATTGTTGGTGGGAAATTGATGTTCCCTCTTCCATTATACACAGAAAGGTAGACAAGATTTAGAGAGAACTGCTGGATAGCTCATCAGTTTAGGTCTCTGGCTGTGGAGCCAGAGGTTGGGAGTTTGATTCTCCACCATACCTTTCTCACAGAGGCCAAACCTGCTGATCCATAAGGTCCCTTCCAACTCATGATGATGCCGAAAATTATACAAAACACCCTTCTTTTTCTTGCCGATGGAGTGTGAAAAGAAGTCCCTGAAAAAACTTATCAGGAAAAAAAAAAGTATTCTGAGAAATGACTGGCACAGCTCTGTCAGTTTAGTCCCTTTAATCCTGAGGTGTGAAATGAATCTGGAACTGGCTATTAAAAAAAAGCATCAAAGGAGAGGCTTTTCCCTCGGAGCCAAAGTCCAATTTTGCAATACCCTAGGAAGATTTAGGAGATGATGTATGTTTAGTGCCAGCTTGTGAACGAAAGGAAATGGCAATCTAAGTATTGTACCAGTTCAATATCTGTGTGTACCGTTCAGCCGTCTTTCTCTTCTGGGAACAATGCAGGTCAACAAACCTTATTTGGCAACGCAAGTAATGAATTCATTCAGCTTAAATATCTAGTCCCTTAAATTTTTTAAAGCAGCATTGGTACCCTTGTCTCGGTATTTAAAGCTTTACCAAACTAAATGCTTTTTCCTTCCAGGCAAGTGGCAAAGAGGGAGAGATGCAGGGCACACATTGGTTTAAGAGTATTTCTCTTTACACTCTTCTGAGCACAGAAATATTAGGCTCCATACCTCCCCATTTAGCTCTATGTTTTTCAAGGCGATGGCGCCAGAGGGGATGAAATAGTAAAGAACGTATTACATGAATCTTTTCCAGTGGGAAAAGAGAAAAGATTGAGCTTTCTTTAATCTCTGGTCCCTTGTTCGAGGGAGAGAGGTAATAAAGGTTTCTGCCGCTGATGAACAAAGCTCAAAACCTTCTTCCTGGAATATCCCCCACAGATTTTCAGATAACAGCTGAAGGAATGTTTAGCTCTCAAGTGGCCTTTGAAGCCGTTCAGCAATAGGGCTCCCAGAAGCCAGCTTCTTATTTACAAGCAATGCACCTGAGACATCTTCCATCATTTATTTCGTTACAGACTGAGCCGGGTTTTAGGGCTTTCCAGTATCAAAGCTTTAGTGCCATTCTTCGCATCTTAGTATTAAATTCTACACCTGCATCTCAGTGGTGTTGTGGAAAACTGAAGTTGGAGATGTAAATTTTGATCAGCTTTGCCCTAACACCGTTCAGGAAAAAAATGGGATGTTTTATTTGCAGCCACAAGACGGTGAGCTTTTTCATTGGCTGTTCTTTTTCGGCTCTTCTCGAAGAAAACGTGCCCATTTTGTAGGTTGCTTCTCAAACATGTAGTAAAATAAAGGGAACACAGATTGGGGCCATCCTGTCCTGTGTCCTTCGGGTGACGCTCCAAGGCAACACTCGCCCATGTTCATTTGATAGTATTTGCGCACTTCCAGTTCTCCTCAAAAGTGCTATTGCTGTGAATGGGGAAGAGCAAAAGGCAAAGCTTGGTCGTAGATGGAGTGGTGGACATGGGACAGAAGGGTACTAGCAGCAATCTACAGAGCTGAGTGCTTCATTTTAGTTCAATTTTCCCTGTTTTTTCAGGACATAGGAGAAAGTCCTGATCAGCTTCCTAAAGCACCCACGGGAACAGGATGGAGTGAAGGACTTCAAAAGAGCTGTGGGCACAGTGTGTGATTCCTTCTGAAAAGGGCAAGGCAGGGAGGCAGCGGTTTTATACTTTCTGTTCTCTCTCTCTCTCTCCTGCTATTCTTTTTCTCTGGATCTGAAATGACTGGCGGTGTGTCCACAAGACTTCGGTGATTTAATCAATGGCTGAAATCTTGTAAATTGCACTATAGGAAGTCCATTGAATCAATGAGGATTTAGTGAATCATCTCCTCTGTTAATTTCCATTGATTCAAATATTCTAACTGTGACTTACTACACTAAAGCATCTGTGGGAGTGTTGCTTCCTGGTTTGGATGACCAATGGCACATTGCTTTGCCCCATGGTTATCTTGACGCTGCACAAGCACTCCTGGTTCAGTTTGCATTCACGCATTTGTCAGAGTCTGTGCTGGTGCCTAATCTTTATGTTGCTACTTGGGTCTTATCTCAAGCAAACATTTGAGTTAGATTTAGAGGTTCCAAGGGAATTTTGAGGGGGGGGGAATTGTTTCTAGAACAAGCTTATCATCCCTACTCAGAAATAAGTCCTGCTGATTTCCAGTTGGCCAACACCCATAGAAGTGGATATAGAGTTGCTAGGTTAATACCATCTCTCATAGACCCTGAGCATCAGATGCTGAAGAGAGATGGACCCAAGCCTAATGGGATTTGTTTTCCTGAGTTCTCTCTGCTGTCACTGGCAAATTTGGGTGGCAAAAGGAAGTGGGGTGGCTGTGGGGTGAACGAAATCTCCAATGGGACGCCTCCACATCTCTCTCTTCTAAGCTTCACCACCACCACCAATTACCTGCCCTCACCTGCTGTTTGCTGAGAGCTGCATGATCACACTGATATGGCCGAATGTGAGCAGTTGGGTTTCTAAGAAAAAGAAAACAGCCTCTGGAACCACTGGTGGTTAATTTCACTCATTTCGTTACAGGTTGCGCCTAATGGATGATCTGGTGAAATGGATTTGCTCATCTATTTATTTAATTTATAAGGCATCTTTCTTCCCATAAAAGACTCAGGGAAGCTCACAATCAAATAAAACAACATAAGAAACATGGTTAAAACCACAGTAAGATACAATATTTAAACAACTATTAAGCAAATAAAAATATTAGAAGCTGCCACTTAAAAACATCTTAAATGGTGGTGCCCAGAATTGGATGCAGTGTTCCAAATGAAGTTTGACCAAAGTAGAATAGAAGAATACTATTACTTCCCTTTATATGGACATTATAGCTCTTTGAAGCAACCTAGTACTGCATTTGCTTTTTTTTGTCACAGTGGTTTCCAACCTTGGAATCCCAAGGTTCTGGGACAACATCTCCCAGAAATCCTGGCCAGCACAGCTAGTGGTGAAGGCTTCTGGGGGTTTTAGTCCACTTGGGGAACCAACATTGGAACTGCTGGTCTAGAACTTTATCAATTTGTCTTTTGTAGTCACTGCAAGAGCAGTTGAAGCTAGGCCCCTTCCCAACCTGCAGAAGCATTATTTGAATGAACATGCGGCCATATCTCTGTGGTGGAAGCTGGGAGAAGAACCTCTTTGCCTTACCATCAGAAAGACCAATGCAGCACACCTGTGCATGTTCATTTATTCAGAAGTCAACCCCATTGAATTCAATCCTTTACACAGACTCAGAAAAGTTTAGTTGGAGAAACACACAAGCAACAAATTGAAATATAAGTGAGGATATGTTTCAAAACCTAATGGTTAATACGTTTATTGAGGCCAACCAAAAGAGTGCAAAATGGTTGCAAGATTTTGAGATCTTTTGCTCTCTTCATCAGATAATATCTTCCGAAAGTACCTAGAAGCAGAAGGAGGACAGAAGAAGGAAGACATAGAGTCGTATTGTCCACATGGTGTCCTAAGATATAATGGGATACTCAAATGAAGTTCTCATATGAGCCAGAATTATACAATGAGGCGGGGGGGGGGGGGAGAAGGAAAATGTTATTTTAGACTGCATTAACAGATGTCTAGTCTCCAGATCCTGTGAAGTACTACTTCCTCTCTATTTGGTAGTGGTTAGGCATCTTGAATACTGTGTCCAGTTCTGGAGACTGCACTTTAAGAAGGATGCTGACAATCTGGAGCAAGTTCAGAGGAGGGCAACAAGCATGATCAGGGGACTGGAAAGCAAGCCCTCTGAGGAAAGACTGAAAGAACTAGGCATGTTGAGAAAAGACTGAGGAACATATGATAGCACTTTTCAAATACTTGAAAGTAGTCATCCAGAGGAGGGGCAGGATCTGTTCTGAACGTCTTGCTCATCCCAGAGTTTGGGGTACGTGATCATGGGATCAAGCTACAGGAAGCCAGATTTTGGTGGAGTATCAGGAAAAATGTCCTAACTGCTAGAGCAGTGGAACAAATACCTCTGGAGGTGGTGAGTGCTCCAACACTGGAGGCATTCAAGAGAAAATTGAACAACCATCTGTCAGATCTGCTTTGATTTGCATTCAGCTGGGGGTTGGACTCAATGGCCTTATAGGATCCTTCTAACTCCATTCTTCTTCTTTTTGCCTTCAGCTTTTCCTAGCAGTATTGTGCTTTTTGTCGTGCCTTTTCTCCCAATGATAGGCCCAAAGTATGATAGCTTCAGTTTAGTCTTTTTAGCTTCTCATAATAGTTCAGGTTTGGTTTGATCTAGAACCCATTCATTTGTCATTCTGCTGTACTGTATTACTGCAGTATCGTCTGAGGAAATGTACGTATTTCCCTTCCTGCTTGCTAAGTGAAGTTCTGATTGAACAAAGAAGGGCATTCCAAATTGAGCGTGTATAGCCAACAAATCCATTTCTTAATGCACTGAATACCATATTTGGTATTTAAGGGGTTTACCTCTAGCATAGTGTCTAACTCCAGGGGTGATGTTCTTATGGCAGCCACTGGAGTATTATTAGACATAAAATGGAGAAGGCATCTAATGACAGTTCGGGGGCTAATGGCGCATGAACACT
Organism: Intellagama lesueurii; assembly: GCA_037013535.1. Taxonomy (NCBI): domain Eukaryota; kingdom Metazoa; phylum Chordata; class Lepidosauria; order Squamata; family Agamidae; genus Intellagama; species Intellagama lesueurii. The sequence continues at coordinate 7,147,685 of JBAJHW010000004.1, forward strand.
GTAATCTTAGCTGGTCATTATTACCCATAGAAAAGACACGGGCCATGACCATAATTGCTTAAATAACAGGGAGAAAATGGGTTTGAGATGGGCTTTGAGACAGAAGTGCTTATGAACGAGCACTGCCTCTATCTTGCTCATTGGGAAGCTGTGTTTGCAATGGAGCGTTCCTTTGCCCTGATGGCATGTAAAGACAGTATGCTTATGGGCCAGGTGAGTCTATTTTTGGAATTTGTTCATTTGCTCATTATGATGTCAAAGGTCAAGCAGTTTAACACTTAGTGGGTAATTCATTTCTGCTGTCACTTCTACTTTGATAGCATCACAACTGAGATCATTTCAGCAATATTTCTTCATGCATATGTTAAGCGCTGTCCTGCACAAGGCTTTAACAATCACAATACCAGGATCTACAGTCTGCTTTAGAGGTGGGCATGAACCAGTTTGTCCTGGTTCGTCCCAGTTTGTAAAGGTGGTAGCACAGCGCTGCTGCTCCCCCCCCCTTCCTCTGGCTCAAACAGCCATTCACCAGGGCCAGCTTGCTTGCTTTTCCCACTTCCTCGGCTAATCTCCCAGTCACGAGCAAGAGCATACATTTATCTGCCCCACCCTTTTGTTTGAGTATGAGATCAGCCAAGAGGGCAGGGCAGAGAAGTCTGAACTGTTGCTGGGACTCGAAGATCAGTTGAGGAGGTGGAAAAAATAAGCAAGCTGGGCCTGGTGAGTGACTGCTTGAGCCAGAAGAGGTGGGGGAGGGGAGCAGCAGCCCCTGTGCTGCCACCTTTTCAAACTGGGATGAACCAGGATGAACTGGTTCATGCCCATCTCTAGTCTACTTCTATCACAAAAGAGCTCAGAGAATTGAGATTAGAAAGTCTGCCTTTGAATTACTTTCCCAGATGTTTATAAGAGAAGCATCCAACTTTGTTGAATTCAGGAGACAATTTACTTTGTCTCAGCTGGTTGGACAGCTCAGTGACTTAAGCATCTGGCTATAGAGCTAGAGGTTGGGAGTTTGTTTCCAGACTGTGCTTCTTGGGAGACGAGCAAGGCTGTATATCCTTGAGCAAGGTGCACAATTCCAAGGTGTCCCAGAAGAAGGGAATGGGAAACCACTGCTGAGTATTCTATAGCTAGAGAATCTTAGAAAAGTTTGCCCAAAGTCAGATTTGATGGTAAGTAGTTATTATGATGATGACGGTCCTCTTTGGGTCACACAGATTGTCAATTTTTCTTTTGGCAACAGTGTCCTCTGCATGTGCCCCGAGGACTACATGCAACCACAGAGTCATATTTTGCCCACCCCTGTTGTGTGCCATTGATCTTTATTTGTATCAGAGTGTTGGACAATTTAAAATTAAGGGCATATATCAAATATAGGTAAAATTAAAAACAAATTAAAAGGTTAAGATAATTAGACTATAAATTGCATGCACAGAAGCACTGCATTGAACTTCTCCATAGTCACAGAAAATTTGTCCTGTATCCAAGTAGCCCCATTTTACTTGATTATTCTTTGATCTTCCTACTTTTCTTCAAAGTCTGTTACGAGACTTCCAGATGGTATAGCCAGAGTCTTTTCCAGAATTCATCCATTTGGCAAGGTGTGTTGTTTTTGTTCTCCAAAGGTTTACCCTACCCTCTTCTGGTTTAATATTTAAAGCTTGAGATGTGCAGAAAACTTTTCCTTGATTTTAGACATAATCAAAGGGGTTGGTATCCATGAAGTGGATGGTTTTCGTGCTGCCTTGCCTTATTTCATTCATTATTTGCCACCACTTCTCAAAATACTTCTGGAGGCGCCTTGCGCTACGCAATTGATTATTAGCACCTTTGTTTCTTGAACTCTCTCAAAAGTCCTTTGTCACTGAAATTAGGAATAAGGCTCCGGTGCTAGGCCTACATAACTGCCTATAAGCTCTATTGGGAAGAATTGGATTTCAGGATATGGGATTGTTTACTTCTCAGTTTTAATTCCAGAAGTTCCCCTCCAATGCTGGAGGCATTCAAGAGAAAATTGGACAACCATCTGTCAGATCTGCTTTGATTTGGATTCCTGCCTTGAGCAGAACATTGGACTCAGTGGCCTTATAGGTCCCTTCCAACTCAATAATTCAATATTCTATGAATCCTAACTTTCACCGTAGATTTTTTTATACTCCACTAGAGAAGGCGACCTAAGCATTATACCCTTGGTCATATGCTTGTAAATGTTACTTGCTTGGTCTATTGTTTTCAGTGACCCTGATGGCTTGGAGATGTTTGGCGTGGTAATGAAACAAGCAACTTCCCAAACCTTGGTTACACAGTAGAGAGTCCAGAGAATTCACAGAGAGAGGGAGGGAGAGAGAATATCTATCTGTATGTAGGATAGGGTCCAATATCCCATGCAAGGGTTCATAAAATTGCAGCTCCAGTGTGTCTTCCTTGATGCTCTAGGCATCATGGGTAATAAAGTGAAAAGATTGGTCACACAGACCGTGCCCTCTGGACACAGAAGAGAGGTTTTGGAAGTGTCTGTCTCCTTTTCTCGTGCACATATGTTTAGCCTCCGGATGGCACAAAAGAAAAATGATGGATCACCCTGATTATGTCTAGTCAGGTACTTTAAATGGGATGCCTAAACTCTACTGCCTCTTGTAAATTTTCCATGGGATGTGTATGTCAGAAGCTGGTGGAGGGAAGCTTGTTTGTTCTTTATAAACAGTAGAGAAATGGCTTGTTTTGTAGAAAACTGCAGCTGCCTGTTGGGGAGATAAATTGCCTTTGAGATGCTTAGCTTGGCTGGGTGGATCAATTTCTGAAGGAAACTAGATAGATTTACTTCTTCAGCTGCACTGGCTTAGTGGCTGAAACACCACCATTTAGTCTCTCCCCCTGTTCCGGCATAGAATGGCATGCACACTTGCCTGCCCACCCCAGAAATAACGAGACAAGACACAGGTGATGGGTTTAACTAGGGCCACACTTTATTAACTCATTAACTTTTAACTTCCTTCAGTTCTGCAGAGAGGCCACCTGTAGTGCGGATCCCTGAGGCAGGCACCAGGGGTACCTGTTTACCCCAACCCTGCCCCATCTGGGGAGTTCCAAGCCTCAGGTTTGTGCCGTCATGTCGACAGCCAGTTCCTGGACAGCTAACACTCAGATGACCCTCACCACCACCAGCCACTTTAGGCTGCCAGTGGCCATGGCTGGTCACCCATGCATCATGCCATCCCGACAATAGAATCTTGGGATCCTCAATGCCAAGATGTCGGTAGCCATATGCAACAGATGTAAACCTTTGGAACTCACCACTATTCCATTCACCATCCGCACTACCTGCCAGTGTGACCTGTTTAACTGCAACACCACCCCTGATCAGCTTATCCTTGCCCCATAGGGCCCTCAGTATGGGATAGGCAAAAATTATCCACACACCTTTTTTCAATATGCCAATCTGGTGATATGGGTACAAAATTCCTATCAGGCCCTGAAACGACCAGCTAGTCTCGCACTGAGGGTGGGTGGGTAGGTTGCCGCACCTTCAGCAGAGGCTTGAGCAAGGGCGGGGTCACCTTTTATAGGCCCTTTTCCCGCCCTGCTCAGGTGAGCTCAGGCAGCCAATGGGTGCTCCAGGTTGCCATTAGGCATGTGCCCAGAGTGAGGCACTGTTCAAATGCGTGTTTTGAACTTCGTGAGAAGCTGAAAGGGTTTGAAAAGGTGTCTATAGTAGGGCCTCATGGAAACCAAGCCCTATAAGGAAAGACTGAAAGAACTGGGCATGTTTAGCCTTGAGAAAAGAAGACTGAGGGGAGGTAGGATAACACTTTTCCAGAGAAAATTGGACAACCATCTGTCAGATCTGCTTTGATTTTGATTCCTGCATTTATCAGGGGGGTGGACTCGATGGCGTATAAACCCCTTCCAACTCAATTATTCTATTATTCTACAGCCTAGAATCCTGTGGTGGTTTTGGGTTACAAGTTCCATCTTCCCTGACAATTGGTCATAATGGCAAAGGCTGATGAGAATTGTAATCTTAAAGAGCCAAGTGAGGAGAGGTTGGGGATAACTGGTCCTGTGGTGAGTGAGGAAGACTGAGGGTACTGTTCAGTTTACAAAATAAGATTTTATAGTCCATATGATCTGAAACAGTCATACTTGGCCTTGTTTTAGTTGTCTGTCAAAACTCTCTGCTCTCCCCATTTCTGCATTATTTTGGTGATTTTAGAGTATAGTACATTTGTACTGTTCTGAAGTCATCGGTTTTCTTTGGCACACCACTACATATCCTGTTCCCTCACAGCACCCCTTCCTTCATCTTTGGTCACAGACAGGCCTTGGCCCCATGGCCTTGGCCCCTTGGCCCCATGGCCTTGGCCCCTTGGCCCCATCGTATTGGCTGTGGCGGGTCACAAGTTTTTTTTGTCAAAAATAAGATGGCATCAGCTTTGATGTGGTCATACTGGAGAAGTTGCAAAGTGAATTGCATGGATCAGTGGAGTCAATCGATTTCAAGACCTATCTATGTGTGATCAAAAAAGGAGAGAAAAGAGAGAAACAGCTACATTCTGGGGAAACCAAGAGTGCTGTATAATACTGGCATTTTAGCAATAATAGGTCTGGTCCTTGATATTCCAACCCTCTTCTTAAATTCTGGGATTTTGTTTAAAAACATCTACCTAACTATTTTACCTAATTGCTTTCAAGCATCAGGAAGAAGCTACAATTTTCTTTTGGCTGTTCTAAACAGCTTGTGACCAGGGTCTCTGGCTCTCAGTGAAGCTGACAAAGTTACAACGGGTCTCAAGTACCCACTCTACATCTGGCTGCTCTCCAAAGTAAGGTAGGAAGAATAAGGGCTGTAGGTTCATGGTAAACCCAAACATCCCAGGTTCTATCTCTGGCATCCCCAGGATGGACCGGTAAACTTCAGGATGGAAACTCTTCAGAGCCTTGGCTGCTGGTTGAGGTTCAGATGGACTAAGCATCTCACTCAGCATAGAGCACCATCTTAGATTTCAAGGCAAGTGATAGCTGGAATGACAGTGCTCTTATCTTCATGAATAGAGATGGGGGTATTCGTATATGAATGTGAATATCCCCCGACAGGTGGAGATAACGAGGGTCCAGCCCCATGGGGCCGGATGGTCCACTCACAATTCTGTCACTGCTGCAAGCTCCGCGGTCCCTTCCTATCACTCCGTTACTCACGATGGACCCTCGTTACCTGCACCTGTGGGGGGATATTCGTATACAAATACGAATACCCCCATCTCTATTCACAATACTTTTCTTGTGAACCTCCCCGGAAATATTCACGTGTGCCTGTATCTTGATTCCACTTCTGGTGCCAGTAGAAGGTGCCTCTAAACTAGCTTAGGCACTGCCTCCCACCTTGAATGCTTGATTGAACTGTTTACTGAAGTTGGTTGCTTTACGATTTAACTTAGGTTCATCTCTTTTGTAAGTTATGCTTGAACAGTACCTAACATATCTTTTAACTAAACTAAACTAAATATCTGTTACATCGTAGTGCTGAAGCAAAGTGAATTTCAAGTGGGTGATTTCCCCCCACCTCACAGTAATCTATCCATTGCAAATGCTACTTTTTAAAGAAATATTGACTTTTAGAAAGTCAATATTCAGTGAGGCCCTAATATTGAAAAGCCAGATCTTGAATCTTCACAACAGATACTGCCTCTGAAAATCCCCTTATTGTAGAACTTCTGAAAATTACTTTAGGCCAGTCTCCTCTTGCTGGCTCCAGATAGAGTAGACCCATGGACACAATGGAATTAAACATTGACTTGTCATTCAGCGATTGATGCAGTGGGTTTACTCTGGTTGGGACTAGCAAAAAAGACGCTGGCCGTTGTGTTCTTCATTTTCACCCGAGTTCCCGAGCATACTTGGGCCAGGCAGCGAACCCCATTTGCAAAGATCTAAAATTGAACAGCAAAGCAAGAAAAGATGTGTGTGTGTGTGTGTGTGTGTGTGTGTGTGTGTGTGTGTGTAACAGGCTCACATATGCTTTCCTTCACCCCCAGTTCTCCTCTGCAAGTGACGCTCAAGGCTCATTGCTTCCCAAGGCTTCCTATTTCTTTCCTAGCAATTCTGTTTATCCTCCTCCAGTGAAATTCAATTTGAAATGGAGTTGTGCTTGCAGCAGGTGATACGTGAAGTGTGCATGAAATATCAGGCAGGGAGGGGGAATGAAAATTCCACAAGATGGGGATTGTGTGTGTCTGCTGAAATGATGTGACAACAGAGGCTAACAATGTGATTATTATTTTTTTGGCAACACAAACTACTGGGAATAGAACACAAGCTAGCAGACTGTACCACTTCAGACAGTAGCTGGGGAAATAGCTGGTTGAACACATGCCCTTCAGCCCTGGCTCTGCTGTTGGGGAGAGTGGAGTGACTGCCCTTGCCAACATATGCTACAGATTGGAGATGGAGATGTGGGAGGACAAAAGCTGTGCCTGCTGTGCTTGGTCTTCCTGGGTTTCCGCAAGTGAGCTTCCTTCAGTCTATGCTCATGTGTAAAGCCTACATGTGAGCAGCACTATAGTCTTCTTCAGACCTGGTGGTGTAAACAAGGCAGCACTTGATGGCAGAAGGGAACATCATTCCCCTGTAAGCCTGCTTAACATCTGAACAGCTCAAGAAACTATTCTCTGTGTTGCCATTGACATCATCAAGCAGAAGAGTACAACCTGAGACACGAGAGAGGACCAGCACGGCCATCTGCCATTTGGGATGGCTTATTCTGGAGCCCAGAGTTTAAGAAGGATACAGACAAGCTATAACATGTCCAGAGGAGGACCATCAAGTTGGCAGAGCATCTGGAAACCAAGCCCTTTGAGAAAGAGTTGGGAGGTTTGAGTAGCTTGGGGAAAAGTAGATGGAGAGGTAGTATGATGGCCATCTTCAAATATGTCATATGGAGAATGAAGCAAGCTTGATTTCTGCAGCTCCAGAGGGTAGGGCTGATGGCAATGGATCTACATGACAAGAAAGGAGACTCTGATTAGACATGGGATATTTGTATTTGTAGCCCCAGTGATACGAATATTCCATGTCTAATTTTGATAACTCTTAGAAAGAGCTTCCTGGCAGCAAGAGCTATTACAGAGTGGACCATGTTATCTTGGAAGGTGTTGGGTTCTTCTTCTTCTTGGAGGTTTTTAAATTCTGGTTGGATGACTATCTTCAGGAATGTTCTAGCTGTGATGTTTTGTGCAGCACTGAGGCTAGACTAAATGATTTGGAAGAGGTGTGCTTCCGACTCTGCAGGGCTGTGAATGATTCTATGACTGCCTTCAGGTGTTTGAAGAGTGCTCATAACAAGGTCTGAGCATCTGATGATGATGTAGAAGGTGTGGAGTGAAGGGCAATAAGATGACCAAGAGCAGAAAAACATGATGTGGGCTGTATGTAAATAAAACGTCCGAATGGCAGGTCGTACAAATGTCTTTTATAGATTTCCCCGGGGAATGCTATGATGCACCCTGACTTCTAAGCATTTCAGCCGATACGTAATATAAGGCTTTCTAGATGCAGTCCTGGAACACCTGGGCTACCATGGAACCTTATCAGTAAAGAATAATCTTTTCCAACCCGTTGCTGGAGCCAGTTTCACCTTAAGGCTGATTACTGAAAGGGTAGCAAACTGAGACTGGTCTAGATTTCACTCCCTCATTCAATTTCTGTAGTGGATAAAGTGAGGACTAGGAGAACAGGATTCAGATCCCCACTTGGCCATGGAAACTCACTGCGGGCGTGGAACTGTTAAAACCAGTCCATAAATAGTTCATTTATATTGAAAGCCTTATTAGGGTTGCTATAAGTTGGTTCCCACTTGATGGCATAGACAGAACACAGACAGAGAGCAGTTCCTATGTAGAACAACACTGCAGCTTAGCCAATCATGTCACCTTTTGTCCTGGGGGTTCTTCCTTCACCACAGTTCATTGGCCAACTCTTCTTGCATTTTATCCTCCCATCTCATGACCTTACAGCTGATGGGTGGCTTTCCATGATGAAACCTCTTCCAGTAGACCGAATCTCTGTCTTATCAGCTGCTCAAGCAACAGCATAGCAAGAGACTAAGAGTTAGCAACTATGCCAGAGACAATGTGAGAGCATCATGTGCAGTATGATTAAGGAACTGCTGGTGGCTCTTGCAACTTGAAGTGAATGATTCTGGACAATGCCCTCCAATCATCTGCAACTTATAGGGGGCAGATTCATTATTGTTCCTTCACAAATGTTGCTTGATGGAAAAACTGGATTCCATGTAGCTCACAAGCCACCAGTACATGAGAAATGTGATGTTTTCCACCAAGGGGTATCTCAGTTAATGCAAACAAGCTGTTTCTTTCCGTTCCTCATGTCTGTCTGCCTGTTTTTTCAGAACGAACCTTGTTCTAAGCATGAGTTGTTTTGTGATGTTATACTCTGGAAGGTATCTAAGCTGAGATTATAAAGAAGCAATGGAAACAAAGAGGTGATGGGAGGATATACTCAGGCTCTGTCTCCTCAGGATGTTTGTGAGACATATGGTTAGATGAGATCTGTGGAGCAAAAGCTATCCTGGTTGAATAGCCTTGCCCAGCAAAAAGTACAGATTCAGCAAATTTGACAGCGAGGATACTGCCAAGCAGTTACACTGCATATAACATTTTGAGATTGGTACCTACCATTCTTCTTGGTTGGCAAGTTTGGGATATACCAAACATATACTGCATGCAAACCGTGATATATTTTATCTTCAGGAATACATCAGCTGAAGATTTCTCAGATTGGTTTTCCTCTCTGTAAAATAGGCAAATTATTTTTTAACTTACAGGGTTACTTGTTCAGAAAACTAAGGTAAAATAAGGCTGTTTACATTAAAAAGAGGGAAGGCCACAAAGGCAATTTTTTCACCTATTTTTAGAAAAATAATAAGTATGTGCAGTCAAGTCAATTCCAACATATGACCAATTTTCCCAGGATTTTCTAAGTACAGAGTAGAGATGGGCATGGCTTAAAAAACAAATAATCAAATTCATTAAAAAAATTGCTACAAATCATATGAATCAATGCTCCCAACAAATCTTGGATCAATGAATTTTTAGCAATTTTTAATTCATCAAATTGTTTGGCTATAAAATGGCCCCCAATGCATGCAGAGAATCCAGAATTGCTGGGAAGCATCCTCTGACTCCCCTCTATAATCTCTCCATGTTGGTGAAGATTGGATTTCAGCTGTCCCAGTTTGTTGTTGTTGTTGTTTAGTCGTTAAGTCGTGTCCGACTCTTCGTGACCCCATGGACCAGAGCACACCAGGCCCTCCTGTCTTCCACTGCCTCCCGGAGTTGGGTCAAATTCATGTTGGTCGCTTCGATGACACTGCCCAACTATCTCGTCCTCTGTCGTCCCCTTCTCCTCTTGCCCTCACACTTTCCCAACATCAGGGTCTTCTCCAGGGAGTCTTCTCTTGTCATGAGATGGCCAAAGTATTGGCGCCTCAGCTTCAGGATCTGTCCTTCCAGTGAGCGCTCAGGGTTGATTTCCTTCAGAATGGATAGGTTTGATCTCCTTGCAGTCCAGGGGACTCTCAAGAGTCTCCTCCAGCACCACAATTCAAAAGCATCAATTCTTCGGCGGTCAGCCTTCTTTATGGTCCAGCTCTCACTTCCATACATCGCTACTGGAAAAACCATAGCTTTGACTATGCGGACCTTTGTCGGCAAGGTGATGTCTCTGCTTTTTAAGATGCTGTCTAGGTTTGTCATCGCTTTCCTCCCAAGAAGCAGGTGTCTCTTAATTTCGCGGCTGCTGTCACCATCTGCAGTGATCATGGAGCCCAAGAAGGTAAAATCTGTCACTGCCTCCATATCTTCCCCTTCTATTTGCCAGGAGGTGATGGGGCCCGTGGCCATGATCTTAGTTTTTTTGATGTTGAGCTTCAGACCATTTTATGTCCGAGTTATATACCCACAAACAGGCCCCCCACAGTAAAGCCACCCCCCAGGCACCTAGAGACACCACAGAAGCTTCCCATGACTCTCCTCTACACTCCCTCCAAGTTTGGTGAAGATTGGGTTTCCCCAAGGCAGCTTCTAAAGGGCACTTTCTTGGGAGACCCACTTTGTGAGTGTATAACGTGGATGTTTGAAATCCAATCTTCACTTTCAGGGCTTGTGGAGGAGAGTTGGGATAAGCTTCCCTGCAAATGTGGTGTCTCTTGAGGGCCATTTTACAGGATTTTAAATTAAAAAAAAAACCCAATTGATTTGTCGATTCATCAGAAAAAAATCATAAATCTGTAATTCATGATTCTTCAACCTTGATGCATCATGAATCAAAATGAATCACCATTATTCTGATTAATGCCCATCTCTAGTACAGAATATTCAGAAGTGGTGGGACTCTAGGACTGGAACACAGGCTGGCTCTTCTCCAAGGAGACACAGTGGAGGATTAAATTCCCAACACCTGGCTCCACATCCGGGTACTCCAACTCACTGAGCTATACCAGGAAAATAACATTTCTGGAAAGAGAAAAACAGATATCTGGAGTCTGCACAAACCATTAGATTTAGTGGAGATTTTGATCTGGAAATTCTGAAAACAGCTTGCTCAGAGTAATTTGTATGCTGTCTGATTCACTTTGAATCAGAAACCAGAATTCAGTTCTGAAATCCAGTTCTTTATACCTCATACTCCCTATAACCGAACATCAAAAGCCAGCCACACTTACCAGGTTAGATTCAAAGTGCTGTATTTTTTAAAAAACTTTCAAAGCCCTAAATAGCTGGGGCCTAGGTGTCTAAGAAACAATCTATTTTTTTATGAACATGTCTGGCTATTATCTTCAGGAGAGTTCTTTTTGAGAATATCGACAGCTATTGAGCCCTACTTGACAGACATACCGAAGAGAACTGTTCCCTATGTGGTTCACTCCCTCCCAATTTGCAAAGATTTTTCACTGTTGCTGCTTTTAGGAAGGGTGTGAAGACATATCTTTTAAAACTAGCTTATAATATTGTTTAGTTTATTGTGATAATTTTAACTGCTTGTAGACTTAACTGACACTCATGATTTTATTAGCCATACTTTGTTTTGATTTTAACAATTCTATGGCTAAATTTGCTTTCACTTGTTCTTTTTTATTATATTTTATGATGATTGTTTTGGCTTGTCTCAACATAAGAGTTTTGAGGTATGAAATACCCAGAAACAGTTTATCATTACATTCTTCTCTACAGCACTAACAAGAGTTAGTCTGAGCGTCACTGCCATTGACTAGGAAAGAACCTCTACCAGGGTCAGCTTGCACCACAGTTGCTGCCTAGTAGCTGCTCTTCAAGGACTTCTCCACCCCCATGACCACTGGAACTATCTCTTCTGGTGATGTGACCATTCATTCCTGAAGAAGATGGATGCATCTCAGTCCAGTGGCTCAGCTTTGATTTATTTATTTATTTATTTATTGCATTTATACCCCGCCCATCTAGTCAATTGACTACTCAATTGATCATTCTGCCTTGGATGACCCTGGTAGAAATCCAGACTCTTGATGGAATCTCATCTTCAGAAGTATTGCTCTCAGCTTCCCTAGTACACTCCGCTACATTAAGATACCAGCCAAGAAGAGTAAGAAAGGTTAAATGCCATAGGGGGAAAAAATTGAAGACTTAACATCAGATGAATTAATTTTATTAAGGAAACTGCAGACATTAGAGTGCAAGACTTGAGGAAGGATGTTAATTATATGTTCTTATGGAAGTCACCCATCAAGTCGCCATAATGACATGTAACAACAAAGATTGTAAGCTTCCTTAAACACTACCTATGTAGTAGTGGACACTGATGTCAGCAGTAACACTTCCATTGCTGCTTCTGTTTCATGGTTGGATGCCCTGGTTATGGGGCGGAAGGGCATCCTAGCTTCCATCTAGACAATCCTAACCCAGTAGGGTGTGACACCTGGCTCACAAGTTCTTGGCTACTAGTGAAGGTGGTCCATGTCCTGGATCACCCTCTTGCCTCCCGGGTGACTGAACATCGACATCTGCTTCTCAAGCACCTCCAGCCAGTCCCCCTCCTCCTCCTCTTTTATTTCCTCCCCATGTCAGCTAGCTACACCTGCTCCCTCCTGCCCCTGTGCCCATCTCCCAGAGCCATTGTTCCTCTGTTTCTCCTGCCTGTTCAAGTGCTGTTGCTTGGTGTCTTTTTCTTCAGGCTTATCTGCCTCCAGGTTCTTGGAATAGTTAGGCGGAGGACCAGTGCATGAGGTGGACAACCCAGAGATATCCTTCTTATGAACCATAATAGCATATTTTCTATTTGTCATAGTTGAACGATAATTTACAGGCATGGTGCTGTGCTCTGGTTTTATCTGTGCTTTGTACAGTTTATTTATTTAAAATATTTTTACCCTACCTTTCTCCTTGAAAAGGACTCAAGGTGGCTTACAACACTGAAAGACAATACAGTGGTGCCTCGCTAGACGATTGCCTCGCAGGACGAGGAAATCGCTAGACGATGCCTTTTTGCGAGCGCTACTGCGCTTCGCAAAACGATGTTTCCCTATGGCGATTTTCGCTAGACGATGAGGTTTCCCCATAGGAGTGCGCCGACTAGTGGTCAAAAGCTGTCAGTGCAGCTGTCAGTGCATTCCTATGGGGACCCTCACTCGCTAGACGATGTTTCCCTATGGGAAATTTCGCAAGACGACTGCGTTTTCCCTTGGAACGCATTGAAGCGATTTCAATGCATTCCAATGGGAAAACGTGCTTCGCTAGACGATGTTTTCGCTAGACAGCGATCCTCGTGGAACGGATTAACATCGTCTAGCGAGGCACCACTGTATTTAAAGCTAAGAACAAGGAGCATAAAGCAAAACGTGCTGCTTATATACCGCCCCATAGCGCTTAAAGCACTCTCAGGGCAGTTTACAAGTTAATTATGCAGCTACACATTGCTTCCCCCCCCCCCTCGACAAGCTGGGTACTCATTTTACTGACCTCAGAAGGATAGAAGGCTGAGTTAACCTTGAGCTGGCTACCTGGGATTGAACCCCGGGTCGTGAGCACAGTTTTGGCTGCAGTACAGCACTTTAACCACTGCGCAGTGAGGCTCCTACTCCTATAAAGAGGCAGCTCACAACATTAACAGAGAATATTAAGGGAAAGATCAATCAATATACTTTTTTTTAAAAAAGCCACTCTGAGAAATGGAAAAAATAAACACAAGTAGTACTAAAAATACAGTCAAAGCAGTTTAGATTAGATTAGGCATCCTTCAGTCTCGAGAGACTATGGTATCGTGCTCTGTATGGAGGACTTGGAACAGCGTCTAGTGTGGCTGAGAAGGCCAATTCGAGAGTGACAATCCCTTCCGCACTGAAGACAAATACAATCTGTACCCCGTCTAGTTCCCTGATTTTGCTGCTTTCGTGACTGTCTCTTTGCCTCGGCCTGCTGGACAAGGGTCTCTTCAAATTGGGAGAGGCCGTGATGCACCGCCTGCCTCCAGGCTGAACGCTCAGATGTGAAATTTTCCCATCTGTTGAGGTCCATTTCCAAGGCCTTCAGATCCCGCTTGCAGATATCCTTATATCGCAGCTGTGGTCTCCCTTTGGGGCGATTTCCCTGCACTAATTCTCCATACAGGAGATCTTTTGGAATCCGACCATCAGCCATTCTCACAACATGCCCAAGCCAATGTAGACGTCGCTGTTTCAGTAATGTATACATGCTAAAAATTCCAGCTCAATCTAGGACTACTCTATTTGGAACTTTGTCCTGCCAGGTGATACCAAAAATGCGTCGGAGGCAACGCATATGGAAGGTGTTCAGCTTCCTCTCCTGCCGTGCACAAAGGGTCCAGGACTCACTGCAGTACAGGAGTGTGCTCAGGACACAGGCTCTATAGACCTGGATCTTGGTATATGCCATCAGCTTCTTATTGAGCCATACTCTCTTTGTGAGTTATGCAGTAATGCATAACAATCCATCTAAAAATCTCACATAGGCAGCTGGTTACTGAGGGAAGGCTTGCCTGAGGAGAAAGGTATTTGCCTGCACACAGAGCGACAGCAAGGATGGGGCCAGTCTGGCCTCCCGTGGGAGGGAGTTCCACAGTCTGGGAGGAGCAGCAGCAGAGAAGGTCCTCCCCTTCTGTCCCCATCAGACGCACCTGTGAAGGTGGTGGGAGAAACTTTTCCACTTTGTAATAATTGCAATTTCCCCTGCCCACTTTTCCAGTGTGTGTTTTGTTGTTGGTTTTCCAAGCTGTGATTGACTTCATTTTGGTGGGCCCTGTGTTTTGAACTGTAGCAATTCTGCGAAAGCCTTATTAGGAGTTCATATCCCCAGGTCAAGTGTTTGGAATGCAGATGTGTGTTGTTTGACTGAAAGCCAACATGATGATGGAGCGAGCAGCATTATGTAGACAAAGTGAAATCTTTCCAGTGTTGAATTACTGTGTTCTCCATGGCTATTGTGTGTGTGAGTGTGCAAGCAGGGTTGGGCAACCTGTTCAACCCTGCCTCTTCCCTATCATCTGCTCGATTTGCTGACAGGCATTTAAACAAGTCAACTTGATTTACTTCTAGACTCTCTTATGCTAGCAAGGTAACTTTTCAAGCTGAGGCAGCCATCTTTCTTCTGAGTAATGCTGTCCAGAAATGCAGTTTGGCCTTCTTCACTTCAGAATAAAAAAAAGCTAAGGCAAGCGTCTGACCTGATGGGGCTGCTGAGAGAAGAGGATGCCTGTTGCTCATGCCATTAATCTCCAGTAGAGAATCTAGTCTTGTCTCAGGTAGGAGGGAAGTGCCTATAAACTTGTTTTATTTCAGCTTTCTTTATTTCGGCCTGAGTAGTCTGGTGCCTTGTATGCACACATACACAGAGGAAAATGGTTTGTAAACAATATGGAACTATTCAGTAGTAACACATCTTCTAGTGCCAGCCTGTGTTGGTTTTAGACACGAGTCAGTGGCAACCTTAGCTATTTCTACTTGCAGAAAGAGCATAGATTGGAGTGGGGTGGACAGAAATCTCTGCTTCCCACAGGCATCAGGTTGACCTCTTGTGGGGTACAGTAAGCAGGACTAGACAGGACTTTCTTCTCATCTAGCAGAGGGCTTTTGTGATTTTGATGAGCTCAACGGGTTACTTCCAAGCAGTGGTAAGAAGTCTGTAAGCAATAAGCTGAACCTGAGCCGTAATAAGTAAGCCTTGACTGGCTTCTGGGAGTCGCTGGTTGCAATTCAGTTCACTGAGGTCATTTTTCAGTAATTTGGTAGTAGTACATCAGGGAGTTGTGAAATAATGTAGGATCAAAGTGCTTCCAGAAGAGGGAATACTCTAATATATCATAAAGCCAAACTTATTTTTGCAGCTTTACTCACTATTATTAGAATCTGGCTGGCAGAAGTGTTCTGAATTTTGGTATTTTAAGGGTGGCTGCTTGGTTGCGGTTGGATGCCCTACCTCACTTTTTTCTCCAACTAGTTCTGCAGTGGCCAACCAGATACCTATAGAGAGCCCCTAGTTGTTGAAAGCAACAATGCCTTCCTGCTTGTGTGTTCTGACTAGAGATGCTGCCCTCAGGGAAGCCACCGACGCCATCATTGCAAAGGGCGGCTTGGTTTCCCTTAGGGCATTGGTGGCAGTGGTGACGGCAGCCAAGGTGAGGAGGTGATGGTGGCAATGGGAAGGGGGTGGGGGTGCGGCTCAGCTGTGGTGGCGGGGGGCTAGTCTAGTCTAGCCCTTCCCTCTCTGACTGTGGGCCCGCCAATCAGCTGTTTAGTGGGCCCATAGGCAGAGAGGGAAGGCTAGGCTGCCCAGCAGCCTAGTCTTCCCTCCCTAGCTATGGGAGATGAATACAAATGGGTAAATATTTGTCTCTTCCTATTCGTGAGGGTCTCTGGAATTGAAGAATATGAAAGGATGAATATTCAGTGAATCAGCAATTTCTGACGAATATTGTAGATTATTTTTATTCGTCCCCATGCCTAGTTCTGACAACTAGGGTGGCCACATAAAGAACAGAGCAGGTCTACTCTACCATACAGCTATTAAAGGTACACAAGTGCTGTTTTTGTTTTTCTCATGTGGCCACCTTACCAATAGCTGGTACTCAGTTGAAAGCAACGCTTAGAAAATCCCCCCTTTTGAACTATAATCATATTATGTGCCATCAAATTGATTCTGCCATATCGGGGGTTTCTAGAGAGTACTCAGAACTGGGTTGCCATTCCCTTCTTCTGGGACCGTGCAGCTTGCCCAAGGCTATCCAGACTGGCTGTTCTCCCAGAAGGCACAATGAGGAGCTCCTGATCTCTGGCTTTGCAGCTGCGTACCCAACTCACTGAGTTACCCAGCCAGCTACAACTCCCAAACATCCCTCAGTGACCCCGGTGGTTGGAGGATTCTGCAGGTCAAAAATCTAACTTTTCCAAGCTCTGGTTGACAGGCTGAGCTGTAATTCTGAATGATGATGGTGGGCTATGTTGAAGAAGGAATAGCCTACGTCTCACTCCCATGATTCTTTCTTTTCCCCTTAGATAATAACTGCTGGATAGCTCAAAGAACTGCTGGATAACTCAGTGGTTGAAGCATCTGGCTGTGGAGCCAGATGTTGGGAGTTTGATTCCTGACTGGGCCTCCTTGACAAGGGCTGTTCTCAATGATCCATGGGGTCCCTTCCAGCTCTGCAGTTCTAAGATTCTAAGATCTTAGCTAGGGCCCTTAGGTCTTTATTGAATAATTGGGCTAAGGAAACAGAGGTTTCCTATGTACTTAAAATGACTGCTGAAATTTATTACTCAGATCTAAGTCACTTTTTGCCATTATTTCCCATTATCATGGTTAGTATGTTACCTCAGCCATGACATGTCTCCTTTCTCAATATGTCGGAACTCCAGCACATCTGTGTTTCAGGTCAAATTATTCCTTTGTGATTATCGGCCATCTCTGGCTGTCGCCAGTGTGAGTAAGAAAACTCTGAGTCATGGGGTTTTACGTAGTTCATCCCCCCCTCCTTCCTCACACTGTTGTCAAAAGGAGAGTAGGCCCATGATGGAAGGCACATTTCCCTTACCATGGCAAAATGAGAGAATTAAAGCAGCTCCCTGTATTATTGGCAGATACAGGCTTCCATTCTGGTCTGAATAACAATTTAGATTCCAGATTGCCTGGGAAAGCAAGACAAGAAAAATGAAGAGAATGAGACCTCTGTGGCTCGTCTTTACTTCCACTGGTGCTGCTGATAGATTTATATCACTTTTTCTTCTGACTGAAAACCCCTAGTTTGGCCATGATAGCAGCCTCAGCGCAGTGGTTCCCAACCTTGGGCCCCCAGATGGTCTTGGACTACAGCTCCCAGAAATCCTAGTCAGCACAGCTAGTGGTGAAGGCTTCTGGGAGTTTTAGTCCAAGAACATCTGGGGACCCAAAGCTGGGAACCACTGTTAGAGGAAGCACTGAGGTCACATGGCATGTGTTTTGAACTCCTGTTGAAATCACTATGTACCCAGTTTAGCTAAGGGTGTGCATTTTGAGGTCCAACGGATTCCCATGAAAGCAGTTTACAGAGCTGTAGATGTCTATTCAGTAGTACATCCCACTGAGTTAAGTGGAACTTACACCCAGGTACATAGGTACAGAAGAGAGATGGGGGGTATTCGTATATGAATACCCTCCCACAAGTGGACATAACGAGGGTCTGTCCCCCAGGGGCTGGACTGTCCACTCACCCTTCTGCTGCTGCTGCGGGCTCCATGCTCCCTTCCTATTGCTCTGGAGCGCCCAGTCGGCCAGCTACTCTTCGACCTGGCAGCGAGGCTCGTCGTCCTGCCTCCTGCCAGGAGTGGCTAATTGACCACGAGCTCCGGAGTGATAGGAAGGGAGTGTGGAGCCCATGGCAGTGGCAGAATGGTGAGTGGTCAGTCTGGCCACAGGGGGCCGGACCCTCATTATCTGCACCTGCGGGGGGATATTTGTATTCGCATATGAATACGAATACCCCCATGTCTAGTACAGAATTAAGCCTCTACTTATTCATCCCATTGACTTCAATGGAACATTGCACAAGTGCTTAAGCAGGGCCCAATCATTCCTTGTCATGTTTTGTTTCATAGTTGCCTTACTGTGTTTGGCTGTTACTTATCCCTGTGAGATGGGAAGTGTTAAAATATAAATGTATTTATTTATTTATTTATTTGACTTTTATACCACCTTCTGGCTGCAGGGCCACTCTGGATTCCAGCAGCCACCTCATGGGTAGCCCCACATAAAGAGCATTGTTGTTGTTGTTTAGTCGTTTAGTCGTGTCCGACTCTTCGTGACCCCATGGACCAGAGCATGCCAGGCCCTCCTGTCTTCCACTGCCTCCCGGAGTTGGGTCAAAATAAAGAGCATTACAGTAGTCTAATCTTGAGACCAACAAGTGCATGGACCAGCAGCGTAGTGAGGGACCTGATGCGAAGGTAGGGACGCAGCTACGTGATCTGCCTCAGATGGAGAAAGGCTGCATGGACCACAGACGTTACCTGGGACTCCCTCAATAGCGCTGGCTCCAGAAGTATGCTCAAACTGTGAACCTCATTCTTCGCAGAGAGAGTAGCCCCACCAAATGAAAGAGAGCCTCCCCCCAACCCACAGACACTAGGGGCGCCCATTTGCAGGATCGCTGTCTTCTCCAGGTTCAGCCTCAGTCTGTTATCCCTCATCCATCTTAGCACAGCATCCAGGCAGTGCTAAAGGGATGGGACAGCATCTACTGCAGAAGGAAGAAAGAAGAGATAGAGATAAATGTATACATCTATAGCTACTACTTTGAGAGCCCTTCTGGACAGAAACGTGATAAACAATTACAGTTTAAATAAAAAAGATAAGTACTCTTGAAATATTATTAAACTTTGAACCCCTCCCATTCCTTTTTTTTTTTTTGCTTAAACATATGAGTAATGGAATCATGATAGCCCAGCAAGTTCATCCTCAGATATGAAGTAGAGTCAATTGAGACACTATACTCTTTCAACATCAGCATCCTGTTTGGTTCAGAACTTTCCTGCATCTGCTCGTGAATACCGCTTATTATCGGGGGGATCCTATGGCAAAGACTCAACTCAGTAGCTAAAATCCTGTTGCTTAGTGTAAGTTGCACTAGAGTACTGATTCAACAACTAAATTTAGATCTCTGCATTGCCAGAAACTACCAAAAGGAGACAGCACTGGGTAATAATGGAAGATTCACAAAAGACGGACATACCCATGCAGTGGAGGTCATTGCTCATGCACGTAATGTGATCTTGGAATGGGTGCTTGCAACTAGGAGCAATCACTAGAGATGGGATTTCCAGGGTTTTTTTTGGACTATAGATCAGATAATTAACCATTCTGGGAATTCTACCTGACTATCACCTAAATGTGTCTCATAGAATAATAGAATAATTGAGTTGGAAGGGGCTTATAAAGCCATTGAGTCCAACTCCCTGCTCAAGGCAGCAATCCAAGTCAAAGCAGAACTGACAAAGCAGATCTGTCCAGTTTTCTCTTCAATGCCTCCAGAATTGGAGAGCTCCCCACCTTCCAAGGTCATGGGTTCCATTGTCATACTGCTCTAACAGTTAAGAAGTTTTTCCTGATATTCAGCCTAAATCTGGCTTCCTGTAGCTTGAGCCCATGGTTGTGTGTCCTGCACTCTGGAATGATTGAGAATAGATCCTGCCCCTCCTCCGTAGGACAACCTCTCAAGTATTTAAACAGTGCTATCCTCTCTCCCCTTAGTCTTCTTTTCTCAAGGCTAAACATGCCCATCTCTTTCAGTCTTTCCTCACAGGGTTTGGTTTCGAGCCCCCTGATCATCCTTGTTGCCCTCCTCTGAACTTGCTCCAGTTTGTTGTCCTCCTTCTTAAAGTGTGGTCTCCAGAACTTGACACAGTGCTCTAGGTGAGGCCTAACTACTGCAGAATAGAGGGGGACAAGTACCTCACTACGTCTCACCTGGTAGAAAGGCCTCAGTTGGAAGGCTTTGAACTAAGCTCAGTCTAACTGCACCTGAGCTTCCTATATTTACCCTAATGTTAGCTGGGTGCTTTCTTTCTGAACAGGAAGCTCAGCCTGAAAGTCTTGCGCAGTTGAGGCCTTTCGTCTGAGTGAGCCACATGCAGGAGTTTGTGAACGGGCCCTCTGTCAAGAAGAACTCCCAGAATGAACAATTATGGGATTTGTAGTCCAAAGGTCCCAACCCTAGCAATCATATCTTCTCCCCTCGTAGTCATTCACCTGTTTTTCTCTTCCTTCCCCAGGTTATGGACACGCTGCCCCAGGAACCAATGCGGGTAAAGCTTTCTGCATGTGCTACGCTGCTCTGGGCATTCCATTGACCCTGGTCATGTTCCAGAGCCTTGGGGAACGCATGAACACCTTTGTCAAGTACCTCTTGCAAAGGATGAAGAAGTGCTGCAGGATGAGGAGCACAGATGTTTCCATGGAGAACATGGTGGCCGTGGGTTTCTTCTCCTGCATAGGGACCCTTTGCATAGGAGCTGCAGCCTTTTCCCATTGTGAGGAGTGGAGTTTTTTCCAGGCCTTCTATTATTGTTTTATAACATTGACTACAATAGGCTTTGGGGACTACGTGGCCCTTCAGACAAAAGGAGCCCTTCAGAAGAAGCCACTCTATGTGGCATTTAGCTTTATGTACATCCTAGTGGGATTGACGGTCATTGGGGCCTTTCTCAATCTGGTTGTTCTCAGGTTGTTCATGAACATTGAGGAAGAGAGACGGGAGGCTGAGGAGCGGGCTTCCCTGGCGGGGAACCGCAACAGCATGATCATCCATATCCAAGAGGATTCCCAACGCACTCGGCCTCGGTACAAGGCTGAAGTGACAGACCTCCAGTCGGATTGCTCGTGCATGTGTTACAGGTCTCATGAATACACCAGCCGGGTGGTGTCCCACCAAAATTCCTTCAGCTCCAAGCTGAACCTCCAGTACTTTCACTCCATCTCCTACAAGATAGAGGAGATCTCGCCAAGCACATTAAAAAACAGCCTTTTCCCCTCTCCCGTCAGCTCCATCTCCCCTGGGTTGCACAGCTTTACAGATAGCCACCGGCTGATGCGGCGGCGAAAGTCGATCTGAAATCATTTGCCGTTGGGAATGTTGATCTTTTATCCCTGTGGGTTTCTTTTCCTCGGAAAAGGAACCACAGCTGTGACGGAGATTCCCTGTGCAAGCCAGAGTGAGGCCCATGTTCTTGAAGGAAATAAAGCGAAGGGAAAAGACAGCCTCCTCTTAAGACTCAGCTCTGGAGCATGAAGCATGAACGAGTCCTTTTCCAGCAACGTATGCCTTACATTTACCCCACCCTCAGTAGTCGCAAGATTTGAGGTGACGGGAAATGGGTATCAAAATTCCAAAGTTGCACACCTAGCTGGGAGCTTCGCCTCTGCCTTTGGCACTCTTGATTGAACGAACTTTTTTCCTTTTTCTTCACAAGCAGGTTGCGGTGTGTGAGAGAGCACGGGTGTGACTGTGTGTGTTGAGCGTGTGGGTATGGGTGCACACGCACAATTCCACTACCAGTGCCATGTGACTAACAAGAGTATCTAACGAAGCATCAGGTATTGGTTTCCTTTTATATGTATTCTTCCTTTGAAGAAGTTGTATTCTGGCCTGCTTTGGCTTCCATAAAATTTAAAAAGTCAAGGGGGGGGGGAGGGGGGGGGGAAGGGAGAAAGCTGCGATTCTTTTGTTTGTTTGTTTGCTGAATCAAGCATGCGCCATAAACCGTTAATATACTGAGTGTGTCATGATAAGATTTTCTGAGATTGTAACAACTTTTTTTAAAAAATAAATAAACAAACAAATAAATAAATGAACATGGCAAGAAAGGAAGATTGCTTTTGCTTGCCTGGGTCAAATCCTTGCAAAGATATATTTTTTTAAAAAAATAACCGCATGCATTTTGTAAAACTGGTATGCATTGTGAAAATACAAGAGGAAAATGAAACCCTAGCAAAGGAGATGACACTAAAAAGCAAATAATACTGATTTAAAATGCATTTGCTTTAATTCTTTGTTGTTCCAACTATTTGCAATGCTGGTGTATTATTATCATTATTATTATTATTATTATTTATTAATGTTCGTGTGTCTGTGTGGGATGGTTGGAACAGAAGAGTATAATTACTCCTTGGCTCTTATGTTTACAGTTTTGTATAACATTGAGTTCTGTGTTGGGGTGTGTGTGTGTGTGTGTGTGTGAGTGTGTGAGTGTGTGTGTGTGAGTGTGTGTGTGTGTGACCCAAGCACCTGCGTGTGTTTGCAACACTACCTGTATGTACAGGAATTATTATTATTATTTTTGAATGCTTGGACAACGATGGTACACCGAAGTGGATGTATTTTTCCCTTCTTTTCTTATGTAAAAAAAAAAAAAGACAGGGCATTCTTTGATTTAAATATTATTATAAATAATAGTAGTAACATATAATCTCTAAAATGTTTTTGATTTGTAAATAATGGAAACCTTGGTTGGTCTCAGGAAGAATTTGAGACAGTATCTTCTGCTTTGGCCATCTGACAAATGTTTAATCTAAGGCTACTTCTGCTTCTCTTTTTCTTTGTTGGGCCAATACAGTTAATGGAAGCAGCTTGAGATGTTCAAAACTACTCTGAAATTTGGAATGATTGCATCACCCCTGGCTTTCTTTAGCTAGGTGAGCATCTCCCAACAGCTTTCCTCCAGCCTTTTCCTTTCAAGAAACAGACATGCAAGAAAGCATTGACTTGGGGTGTCATCAGACAGCTGCAAAGGTGTGCACCTTATCACACCCAAAAGGGCTGCTTTAACAGGATGATCTCCCTTAAAGGGACCCTTTTGTCTGCCAGGGAATTACTTCAGCCTGGCCACCCCAAAGGTCAAAGTCCTATGGCTGGGCATTAATTGGAGTCTGGCTGAAGCTCATTTCCCCATGTATTGTGTGACTGCTGGGAAATAGATCACAATGGACCACTTTACAAGTGGTCCAGATTGCGATCTATTTTTCCATGTGATCGCCCCTTTAAATAATGTCAATGCCTGTTGTCAAAGAATTTCCAAACAATGGACACAGCTAGAGTGCTATGAGGAAGAAACTAGTTTAGAAAAGGACAGCTTCCATGATCTGAAGTGCTATATTCTGAGAACAGAACAGTTTTCTGTGCATCTGCTTGAAAAACTGTTTGACCCTTCCTTCCTTCCTTCCTTCCTTCCTTCCTTCCTTCCTTCCTTCCTTCCTTCCTTCCTTCCTTCCTTCCTTCCTTCCTTCCTTCCTTCCTTCCTTCCTTCCATTCCCTTCCCATCCTTCCTTCCTTCCTTCTCCCTGTCTATCTTGAATCCTTCCTTCCTTCCTTTGCATTGCTCAACTATAAAATATAGGTCAAATTAAAAAAAAAAACACCACAAATTTCCTAGGTTTTCTTTTGTACATGTAGTGGGGCATAAATTGCATGCACATAAGTGATTGAATTTCTCCACAGTTACAGAAAGTTTGTCCGGTAGCCAAGTAGCTCATTTTACTGCATTATTCTTTGATCTTCCTATTTTGCTTTGAAGTCTATTAAGTCACTTCCAGATGGTCCAGCTGGAGTCCTGTCCTGCTGGGAGACACTTTTCACTTCCAGGAGTGTTGCTCTTCCAGAACTGTTGCACTATTCTGGCCCTGCCCTCTTCTAATCAGTTTGCACAGTGGGTGGGTAAAAGCCTGTTGCATGTCTTGCACAGAGTGCCCTGGGATCATTCAGTTGTTCTCAAGGCAGAGAAGCAGCAGAAAACACGTCTCAAAGACCTCAGGTTGAATCTCTGTATCAGTCACTGTTCTCTGTTGGGCTGTTTCTAATGGCCCTCTGTGGGACTGAATCATCCCTTTACTCAAATACAGAGGTGGAGGAAGAGTGGCCTATCCTGCAGCAAGCACGCTCAGAAATGTGAGTCACACAGAAAATCCAAAGGATGGGCAAATAAGAATAAAATGTCAGCATTTAAGATCTAAGTATCTCTTCAGTTTTAATTCAGGACAAGTACTGCAAGATCATGAGAAGCTGAAGGGAATGAAGCAATGTTTCCATCAAATTGAAAATGTGAAAACTTTAAAACTTTAATATTTGTCTAGAGAATTATTAAGATTACATTCTTTTTTTAAAAAAAAATCAGCCACACTATTATTCATAACAGCCAGTGTAGCACATAAAGTGAGTACATGCTCTTTCAATCAATTCTAGAGTAGTTTTCTGGACCTTTGCTGATTCCTAAGTCAATTCTGTTCTACAAACTATTGATTCTGGGTTGATTTGACTCCTCCAGCTTCTCTGAGGCAGAATGAGGGTGGAATATAAAATTGTTTCAGAATTTGAAGATACAGAAGAGAAATCATCTCTGTAACAAATCTTTATAAAACATCAACCTTGTTATTAGGAAGATTAGAGAAGTTAATACTTCTCCAGAAAGCAAAACAGAGGAAATGCGTAGAGAAGACATATAGAAATATTGATGGAAGATTGGACGTACGATGGGCGTTTTATCTTATTTTAATCGACTTTTACAAAATTAAACTAAAAGCTCAGTGGTCTTCTAGGTCCTCTGAATGGCACTTGCAAATGAAGGGGAGATAATTAAGACAGTTGCGGAACTTCCATCACAAGACGGAAGCAGGAATGTGCAATGGATTAGTGGCAATGCATGATTTTTTAAAAAAAGTCAGAAATATTGCTTTTCATGGGAAGGTGAAAAACATAATACATCACGGTATTGATGTCACTGGAAGGACAGATCCTGAAGCTGAGGCTCCAATACTTTGGCCATCTCATGAGAAGAGAAGACTCCCTGGAAAAGACCCTGATGTTGGGAAAATGTGAAGGCAAGAGGAGAAGGGGACGACAGAGGACGAGATGGATGGACAGTGTCATCGATGCGACCAACATGAATTTGACCCAACTCCAGGAGGCAGTGGAAGACAGGAGGGCCTGGCGTGCTCTGGTCCATGGGGTCACGAAGAGTCGGACACGACGTAACGACTAAACAACAACATTGATGAGGGATCAGAGCTGTGAAATTTTATTTTTTTTGGAGTATCAATCTCAGAACCTTTCAGCCAGCATGAAAGTCGAGAGTGGCTGCCATCCAGAAAAGACGGTACTAGGTTAAATGTGGAATTAATCAGTTATGGCAGAAGGAAAGATTCCCTACTGATCTTAATATAAGGATTAATTATTGTATTTGTTGCATTAGATTCATGGACCACCACGGTCGTTCTATTTTAATCTGCCTTGAAATTGCTTTGCTTTACTAAGTCAAGTTGCACCCTAGTCCAGTCCATGCTGAAGGCATGCTATGCTAGTTACAACCCTAAGTACTTTCAACCCCATGTACTTTCAGAGAGGAGTGTAGAAATGTATGTGCAATCATCTGCCTGCAAGGACTGGCTTCCTCAATAGAAACGAATGAGGACTCTCACATATACAACAAGTATACATGTTTACATTCTGTGAATTGGGATGAATAGGGTACACAACAATTTCCAGTGGTCTAATGCAGACTTCCAGTCTAGAATTTTAAAAAAATATACATTTGTATCTTGTCTTTTCTTCAGGCTGTTTAAGGGGGCATGCACAGTTCTATCCATTTTATATGTGTAACAGCTCTGTTGCTGTTGTAATGTGCCCTCAAGCTGCTTCTGACTTCTGCTGACCCTGTAAATTAATGACCTCCATTATGTCCCAGCATTGACAGCCCTGCCCAGCTCTTGCAAACTCAAGGTTGTAGCAACTCATCTTGGATCTGGTCTTTCTTTCTTCCTGCCTTAAACTTCTCACAACATTACTATCTTCCTTTGCCAGTGAGTCTTGTTTTCTCGCAATGTGCCAAAGTACAACAGTCTCAATTTCATAACCTTTTTGCTTCTATTGAGAGTTCAGACTTGATTTGATCTAGGACCCAAGATTGTCTTTCTGGTCGATTCGGTACCTGTAAAGCTTTTCTCCAGCACCACCTTTTAAATGAATCATTTCCCTCTGTTGGCTTTTTTCACTGTCCATCTTTATTTAGTAAACAAGAATACCATCACATTCCTTGTGAATTAGGGTGAACTAATCCCATCATTCCAGGCTTAACACCCTGATTTTGTTAGATTCTAGATACTAAGCAGATTTGAACTGGGTTAGTACTTGGCTGAGAGACCACCAAGGAATATCAGGAAACTATAGACAGCAGTAGGAAAAAATCCTGAGAGCCACTACCAGTCAGAGATCATGATTAGAGATGGGGACGACTCACCATTTTGACGATTCATCCCACTTCGTGAGTCGTCAAAAGTTGACGACTCACGAAGCACAAAATTGCCCCTATGAAGCGAGGAATAACAAAGTTATTCGTCGATTTGTGGGGGGGGTTATTAAAAAAACCCACCCCACCCCCCTGCCACTGCCCCCCGCTGCCACCACCCACTGCCGCGCCTTTGCAAAGATGGCAGTTGCAGCTTCCCTACCCTAAATGAAGCCGCATCCACCATCTTTGCAAAGGGCAGCCAGTCTCCCTTTTTACACGCCATGGCTGTGGAGGCCAGATGGAGACCTCAGCAGCGGCGGTAGTGATTACGGTAAGGGGGTGTCAGCAGGGTTGGGGGGCTAAGGTAGAGAGAGGAAGGGGGTGGGGGAGACTGTGGGGATGAGTGGCTGTGGGGGTGGATGGCCCACCGATCAGCTGATTGGCGGCTGGTAGGCAGAATGTGTTTTTTTTACGAAGGACGAATAAAAACAGGAAAATATTCCTCGATCCGTATTTGTTGGGACTTAAAATTTGACGAATACAGATCAACGAATATTTAATGAATCGGCTATTTTCGTCGAAAAAGCCAATCCGTTTTTATATTTGTCCCCATCTCTAATCATGATACTGGCCTAGATGAGCCTCTACTCTAATGTAGTAGAAGGCAACTTCTGGCATTTTTGTTATCATAACATGTTTCGTGCCTCAATGGAGATTTGAACCCAGATTCTCCAAATCATAGCCCAGTTTGCTAACCACAACACCACACTGCTTCTCAATGATAATTGCACCCACCACAGACCTACTGCTAAGTCCAAATCATTCTCTCTCTCTCTTCTCTTCTTTTCTTTTTAAAAATCCACCCTCCCCTGCATGGTTTTTTAAGTGATGAATGAATGTTGTAATTAGGAAAGATCTCTCTCCCCCCCGCCCACTTTTCTGAAAAGAAGGAAAATCCAAAGCAAGATTAATGGTGCCATCGGAATGAGAATTAATATTCAAGGTTGGAAGCGGTGTAGTCTGGGCTCAGTGTGAGAAAGCAGAAACCATCCAGGAGAGTGCCAGTTCTTCAGGACAGGATAGAGTCGTGGCTCCAGTAATTGAAAATATGCTCCAAAATACATTTCTTCCTTGCCTGACTTCTGATCATATTAGTCGGGTGGCTTTGATAAATGCTCTGCTCAGCATGCGGAGGACCTTGCTGAAAGCCACCCCACCAGCATCGCGGTATCCTGCAAGGGATAACAATGGCAGATTCCTTATTAAAGAGCACCTGTTGCTTGTTACACCGTAGGAGCTTTTTCCCAAGCTGGTTTGTTCTCTCTCCTGCCTTGGTCTCAGGCTGTTTCAGAAGGTGGCTGGCACACGTAGCGCGAGATAGTTCTCCTCCATAGTTTCCATTCATAACGGGTCAGGTGTTGCCGAACAGCATTTGTGGGAAAGACAGTCACCACTAATTGCTACGGTCAAAAGAAAGATTTGGTCTTTGTGTGTAGGTGTTTGTGTGTAGGTGTATAAAAATATACATATAGAGAGAAAATAGGTAAATTGAAAGGAAATACATTTCGGCCAAACACTTGTTTGTCCCACCTACTTCACATTTGATTTATGACAGGGTGTACAACATGATGCTCATATACGGCATGCAGCCCCCGCCCAATTTTGCAAAATGCCCTGCCCTTCAGTTTTTAATTTTTTTAATGAGAACTGGGTTCTTGGAAGTAGTGTTCTTGTAATCCCTTTCCGTTCTATGAGGCCGTTTGTTTGCTTAGATACCTATTGATGAAACTTGCCAACACCATTTCACAAACTGAATCTCTTCTTATTCACAGCTATATATGAGACAACATGAGCAATTATAACAACAACTAAATGCTCCAAATTGTGTACCCAAGTTCTCGGCAACAGCCCCAACACAGTCGTTGTCTGTAGAATTGCAAAGTTCAAGTGTCCTTTCGAATTCAAATGCAGACAAAAATCCAAGATATCTTTCTCAACTGAGTTGGGTATCCATAATATAGAAGAATCAGCTCCACATACGGTCTTCAGAACCTTAAAGTAAAATACTAATTTAATTCATGAATTCGCTATTGGGATTCACCCCTCCAATACAAAAAGATAGGAATTACATGTAGACCAGGTTGTGAAGGGCCTTAGTAATATAAACTGGCAACAGCAGCTCTGGCCTCTTTGGATCTCCTGCTCTTTCTGATTCAAACCTCTTACTCAGAGTCCCACCCTTTCTTATTCCCACCCCTTTGAGCTGAACCAATATTTCATAGGGGTTACATTTTTATAATAAGGTTTTAGCACAAACCCAAAATGGACTTCCATGTTCAGGGGGTGGTGTAGAATATAGTGCAACAGCATCTCATGACTCTGGTGGAGGGTGCATCCCCTGAAATTTGGAGGTGAGACTTCCCTCAGTGGTGTAGTATGTGAAAAAGAGCCTGCAGATTTAGTTGAACATTTCTGGATCTTATATTCCCAACAATTTTCTTGCTGGTTTTAAAATTTATTGTTTTACTAACAATATTTTCCCAATTATGTTGATGGTAAACTGCTGTGGGCCTTGTTGTATGAAAGGGAAAGGTGATTATATAAATATTTCAATTCAAATACATTAAATTAATAATCGCATTAGCAAGCAATTAGGGGCCCTGTAATTTGTGTGAACACTCACACTATCAGGCACATCGACACACACTCACATTCTTTGCAGATACCCTGGACTGCCGAAAACACAAACAAGTGGGTCCTAGATCAAATCAAGACCCATCTCTCTCTCTTGAAGCAAAAATGAGGAAACTGAGGCTGCTGTACTTGGGGCACGTCATGAGAAGGCAGGATTCTCTGGAAAAGACAATAATGCTGGGAAAAGTTGAGAGCAGCAAGAAAAGAGGAAGACCAAATTGACTCAATAAACGAAAACACAGCCTTCAGTTTGCAAAAGCTGAGCAGGGCTGTAGAGGACAAGACATTTTGGAGGTCACTCATTCATAGGGTTGCCATAACTGGGAACCAACTCAACGGCATATCGCAACAACCACCTTTTCAAATAGCTCAGTTCCAGAGTTCCAACATGGCAGCAGTTCTGGCCACAACACTGCTGGTAACTCTTGCACTTCTGGTTTCTGGGTGATTAGATTAGCAGCTTATCCACTTTATGTCTCCATGGAGACCTTTGCTAGATCAGTGTTTTTGTCATGGAAGAGTCAGTGGCAGGAGTATTCCAGGCTCATTCCACTGAAATGGAAACCATCTCACAAACCAACGAGGTGCTGAGCACCCCAAGAGAAAAATGGACAACCGTCTGTCAGATCTGCTTTGATTTAGATTCTTGCCTTGAGCAGGAGGTTGGGCTCAATTGCCTTATAGACCCCTTCCAACTAAATTATTCTATGATTTTATGATCCCTCAACACTGGAGGAAGGCAGAAAAGGGCTGCCCCCCATTTGCTGCCACTCTGGATCACACAGATGGAGGGATGGTTTGAAGTTCTTTGAGTCCACAAATTCTTCAAATAGCCAGACCAGAAGCGGCTGTGCTAGAGAGGCAGCAATATGGTAAATGAAGGCTCTGGTGCAGGTGGTGGTCAGCTCAAGTTGTGGTGAATTGGTGGCTCTGCATCTCCAGTGCTTCAATGGCCAAGGAGATCACATCATCCTGGCTTATCCTCAGGTTGGCTCTGAGTACCGTGAATTTTTAGTGCCCTTCACATCACCATGGGAGGTGGGCTATGATGGACCAGCTGTCTTTTAAGGAGGGTTGCCCACTCTTCCTGATCTTTCCACTGAAGAACCCCAATGCCATTAGACAACCCCTGAAGCAGAACATGCTGATGCCTTTTGTCCCTGTTGTATCATTGTCCGTTCCAGCTGACAACTCAAACTCCTTTCAATTCATTCTGTTGTCCCCAGGTATTCCACGGATGACTGCAATGATCATTGGAACCCAGGTGGCCAGTTGGATGGGTTATGGGGAAAATGAGACTTTTTGCCACAGCTTGTTTCAGCAGGCTCCAAAGCACAAAGATACTGTCTCTTTTAAGGTGCAATTTGTTCTTACTTTCATATCTGTGAAAAGCAGGGATAAAAAGTGTTCCGATTTTTGACCCCGTGGTTTTTATACAGACTTTCTCAGATTTCTTCTGAATCAAACACATAAAAGGTATTCAACAGCTGTGCAAGATGCTCATTGTGGAGTTTGCAGGTTCCATGTGTTAATGTTGTGTGTCTGTGTGCCTGTATGTGGGCGTGTGCATGTTCCTGCCATTTCTTTTTACACTTTGGTTGCATTTTTGTACTTTACACAGGATGTGCATAGCAGGAACATGAGGCAGTATTTTTATTGGTGTTCTCAGAAGGAAAATGCGCTATATTGAAGTGGTGTTACATTTTCTGTGCGGCGCCGGACTATAAGGGAATTGAGCAATGTCTCCTGTATGGACCAGAGCTATCAGATAGTAAGCTCATAAGGGTAAGGCAAGATGTAAAGTATGATGGCCTTGATCCATATAGTGGTGCATGAGCCTAGGTATTTGGGGGAAAAAGAAAGACTTTAACCTCAAGAATGTCATTCACAATGGCATTACAGTGGTTAGGGTTAAAGGTAGCCCAGGTTTTAGCACAGAAAAAAAATGGCAAGAAATGCCATGGTACCTAAAAGATAGTTTCAAATTCATTGCAGCAGGACCGTGGCTTACATCAAACTGGGCTCTCAAATGACCCTGGAGTTTTTCTTAAAGCCAAATTTCCAGGTGAACTTGGAAGTGCCTGTTCAGGCAAAACATTTTAAGGACAACAGTTGTGCAGTTGTTGAATAATACATTTACTGGTTTGCAGCCAATGTTCACCTAAAACTGACCTTTCAAAGTGAACGTAAAGATTCCTAGTTCAGGTGAAACATCTAAGGACGGATTTATGAAAACCCAGGCAAGTGGCACATCTCAACAAATATTCAATACAGTTATCAAAATTCCCAAGCAAGTTTCTCCAAGCCCTTCTAAGCCATAACACCTCATTCCAAAATAAATTATTTATGCCTGAATCTTGTTGGTCATGCCAGCTAGACTAGAACCACTGAATCAATGGGGTTGATTCATCATTTGGTCTTGATATAATAGTTTTGCTCTCGTTGGGAGTAGCAGTGGGATTCAGGCCCATGTCTTTAAGGTACCATGGTAACTCTTGGTTGGTTTTGCATTGCTAAATTGTGATGTCAAGAAAAGGAAGAGCAAATCAAAAACATCAGGTTGCAACAAACTGAATCATGTTACTTTGTGAATAAAATTAAATGATGATTGTTTCTTGATTTCATTTCTTTTCTTGGCCTTCTCCATGTTGGGAGAGGTAGACCTCACACATGGCCTTCAGTTGCGGTACTTGATTCAGCAGAGTGGCTTAACCGTTGGATGAGTAAAAAACAATGTATTGCAGCTTACCTAAAGAATGAAAACTGTACCACACCAATGTTTACAAGTCCAGGTAGACAGCGTACCCCTGTAAAATATATGTAATTTATGCAAGGGATTGCATTTTTTTTTGTAATGAATGCACTAAGCAGCCTTGTATATATTTTACAATGTCTTTACAAAACAAGAGAAAAAAAAATTACACAGAGAGAATCATTTATTGTAGTGTTGTAAAATAAATGCACTTTTTTCTAATTTTTACATTAAAAATCCTATGGCACGTTTTCAAACGCGTATGGTTTCTTTTATATAATGGAGATGCTTAAAAGCTCTATGGTCCTCACATTTTCTGAACCAGCCTGCTTTGCAAACCCCCCTCCCTATCTTTTCAGTATTACTCAGGATAATAATAAGGGGACTGGAGGCTAAATCCTATGAAGAACGACTAAAAGAACTAGGTCTGTTTAGCTTAACGAAGAGAAGACTGAGGGGAGACATGATAGCAGTCTTCCAATATCTGAAGGGTTGCCACAGGGAAGAGGGCATCGATTTATTCTCCATTGCACCTGAGGGTAGGACAAGAACCAATGGGTGGAAACTCGTGAGAGGGAGATCCAACCTGGAAGTAAGGAGGAATTTCCTGACGGTGAGGACCATGAAACAGCGGAACAGCTTGCCTCCCGATGTTGTGGGCGCCCCATCGCTGGAGGTTTTCAAGAAAAGATTGGACAGCCATCTCTCCAGGATGGTATGAGGTCTGGGATGGTATGAGGTCTCTTGCCATGGGCAGGGGGTTGGACTAGAAGATGTCCAAGGTTCCTTCCAACCCTACGATGATTCTATGACTAGACATCTGTGGATTTACTCTGTGGCTGGGATCCAGTGTATCAGGGCAAACAAAGGACTTTAGAACCACGAGCACACATGAACTTTATTGATTTTCTTCTAATGGCAGCTGCTTGGGACTATGGGGGGATTTTTTTTCCTGAGAAGATGAAGAATTGAAAAGCCCCATTTTCTCACAACACTTTAGATTTAAACTAGACATTGAGAGAAATTGCATACTCCCTGCAATTAATTTCTTCAGAGATGTATGCCTTAGCAAACAGACTTGAACAATAAGCCTGTGTTTCTCTTTCAGTCATGTATCACAAAGCAAAGCACAACTCAATGCAAGATACAGAGGTGAGGAAAAGCACATAGCATGACAAACAGATGCTTTTTCACCACTTGAGGGAGCACTTCCTAAATACAAGCTATATGAGCTATTATAATGGGCCCTGAGTATGCCAGTCAAAGAGTGGATCCCATTTAGGGCTGTATACGGTCTTTGAACAAATATGTAAATAATGGGGGTGATGGGGATTACTTGTGCATTTCTGAAGCAGCCAAGGGAAAGAACAAAGGGCACTGGGGCATTCATGAAACAGCATAAGACCTCCCACAGATTCCTCATGTGAAATATGGCATTTGTGGGTTAAAAATGTTAAAATTAAAAAGCCACCATTTACAGCAGCTGCTCTCTGCAACCACACACATACAAAAAACCCATCTGTTGCAATTTATTTTTTATTCATTTTATTTATTTACAAGATTTTTTAGCTGCACCATTACCAGTGGTCTCTGAGCGGCGTACAACAATATTACAACTTTAAAAACATTAAAACCATTAAAAATAGGCAATATAATAATAATATCCTATATTTAAAAAAATCATTAAAACATTAATATTAATGTTTTAATGATTTTCCAATGCCTGGAAAGCTTTATATCAGCCAAATCTGCCCTAGGGTCTTGTACAAGAATGGACCCTTTTAAGGAGATCAGTTTTGGAATACCTACTTTAGTTTGTTACAGGGCCCTTTGAGCAAAAGTTTGATTTCACAGACCCAGAATGAGAAAAAGCCCCAGTTTGGCTAAAATAAAAGCCCCAGTTGAAAGAATTGTGCCAACGTTGCTATTCATTGTGCAAGCCACAGTTTGTGGGGCCTTTTGAAGTGCATCTGCCACGGGCCCCACATCCCACTGTGATTCCTCCATTTTGCCTTCCACTCTTTGCCTACAACATTGGTGGTTCCTAGGAAGTGCTTTACTCTGACCCAAGTAAGCATAGATACATAGACATTAATCTTTCAAGACAGCGGAATGACGCATGATGGAGCACACAAGACTTTTCTGAGCTTTTGTTCTGGTAGCAGCCAGTGATAAGCCATCACTGTGGCAGTAAAGATATGTTTATTATTAGTGTCGCTGTCTGATTACATGATTACGACAGAAACAATAATAGGCAGTGCAGTCATTTTACAATGGTGCCCAGGGACATCAAAAGCCAATTTATTGAAAGGCTGGCCATCATCTATAATAATCCTGGATCAAGGACAGAAGGAGTGATTTTACTGACAGCTGAGTAGCATCCAAGAATCCTCTCGCTCTGGGGCTAGATCTTTTGCAATGTGATATCTTCTAGAGCCCAGAATAATGACCCAACCATAGTAATAATTATAGCTCAGCAATCATAATTATTAGCAACAATAAGTACGGTTCAACAAGAATTAGTGATGGAACATAATTCAACAATAACAATTCAACCATTTGTAGAAAGGAGACTTGGAGGTCTTGATTGTTGGACGTTGAGACCGGATCGTCTAATAGAGCAGCAGTGGGGAACTGCTGGCCCTGGGGGTGGATTGGCTCCATCTGGGTGGAATCTGCCCCTTGGGTTCTCTAGAGGTCATCATCATCATCTTTGAACTGCAGAGCTGGAAGGGACCTTATGGATCATTGAGTCCAGTCCTGTCAAGGACACACAGTGGGGAATCGAACTCCCAACCTTTGGCTCCACAGCCAGATGCCTAAGCCATGGAGCGATCCAATAGTTATATACACCCTTCACCATGGTTTCCCTTTGTATGGGAAACATACAAAAGCCCCTTCTGCAAGTCTCAGTTACAAGCTTTAAGAATGGTAAGGTGATATATACAGGCATTTGGGTATCATATTTTTTTGCCTTTGCTTACCAGTTGACGGTGGTCCTGAGAAATAATATTTGGCTCCCAAGTTGGGAAAGGTTCCCTAAAGGGTTGGCTGGCTGTTGAGATCAGAGTTGGAACAGTGGCTTGGTTTGAACTCTTGACTCTAGGCTTTGATAGTTTCATCCTGTGGCGACCGCCCACGTCACTCATGTCAACTCATATTCATGAGCTGATTTGCATGAACCTATGAGAGGACTGGGGAGGCGGAGTCAGCAGCTACATGAGGCTTGGCGGGAGAAGGAGGAGTCAGATAGGGCTGGTTAGTCAGATAGATAGGGTTAGTCAGAGAGAGATGGAGCTGGTTACAGATATAGGTAATGAGGGTGGTAAGGAAATTGCAAACGAAAGGAACTATGTGCTGAGGGAACTGTTGATGAATTGCTTATGTATACTAAATATCTGAAAAACTTCTGTTATTACTCATTCTGCTTCAGTTCAATAAATAAGTTCTGTTTCTGTTCACAAGACAAGTTTTCTGACCTACGTCATTTATATTGTGGATTGAAGTAATCCACTGGTGGCAGCGAGAAGAGAATGCGACATGCGCCTTTGTGAGGGAATAATAAACAGGGGGCACATGGGTATTGCGACAAATTGGTGTCAGCTTGTGGGATACGTAGCGTTAGCCCTTGGTTTGGTGAAACAAGCAGGGACCACGTGGGTAAACGTCACACATCCCTTTTATGATATATGAGAACCCAACAGCCAGGGGAGGAAAGAATGTGGGATCTGGACCCTACAGATGAAAGAAGATCGTTTCCATCAAACTCCCGGATAACTCAAGCAAAAGATGTATGGCAACACCTAAAGGGCAAGAAGAGTCAAAAGGGGTCACCATTTGCTGACTTTTTTTTAATTCTTGTTTGTTGTCCTCCGAACACCATGACACCCTTGCCAAATTTGGAAGACACAGCCATATTAGCTTGTGCAAGCATGTCAGGCAAAAACAAAATAAAAATTAAAGAAGACAAACGTGGTGTAGCACCTTAAAGACTAACTATTATACTTTAATGTAAGCTTTTGTGGACCTTCATAGCAACCAAACACCAGTGAATTTTAAGAGTCCAACATGGATGTTTTAAAGCGTTAACCCCTGTTTTCCACCTTATATGTCTGACAAAGTGGCCTAAGAAGGTCCATGAAAACTTACATTAAAATACAATAGCCTTTAAGGTGCCACAATGTTTTGTGGTTCTTTTAATTTTTAATTTTCTTTTGGCCTGATACTCTTGGCAAAGTTCCTTGGAAACAAGTTAATGCATGCCTGGACTTATATCCAGCAAACAGGATACTAAATTTGTCAACGCTGAAATACAGCCTTAGAAGAGTGCAAAATGACTGACGTTACACAGAAGTGTTATTCCTTTACAGGGTTAATTTTGAGGATAGCACACAGACTTCCTTGATGCTGAAATTGGGCTCTCTTACAAGAGACGATCGCTCGTTCAGTGCAGGCTATGGTCAGACTGCATCTTCTGAACTTTGACTCCAACCCTTGGCTTGAGGTCCATGATGCACTTACCACGAGTATGATGAATGGTACATATTCTGACCTTTCTTATAGGCTGGGAGCCAGTTCCCATAATGCATCACCAGAAAACTGGGCTTGCCACCAAATTGTACATTTTTTTCAGGGATTCTCTGCCAATTTTATGTTACCAAGTTCCCGTTCTTTCTTTGTTGTATATCCATTCTGAAGATTTCAGTTAAATAATTTCAGTTACACAATTCTCACAATGGCTTACAAGCAAGTGGAAATCAGTCATGTAAGCCCCCAAACACACCCATATTCAAAGGTATCCCAGCATTCTTTAATTCCATGGCAGAGAGATAAGACAATGCCAACACATATTTCTTTCCTATTTTCCAGTCCAAGAGCAATTGTTAGATCTGAACATTCTTTCTTGTAGCTCCTACTTTCAGGCCTGATTACTTACTTACTTACTTACTTACTTACTTACTTACTTACTTACTTACTTACTTACTTACTTACTTACTTACTTACGGTACTTGTATGACCCCTTCCTCCTGTGCGAGATAGAAATTAAAATATACAAGAATCATTTAAAAGTTATTAAACATGGAAATATTAAAAACATTATATTGAAACAGATTAAAAAGTATAATAACATTTTAAAAAAACATTAAAAGAATAT
The DNA here is from genome assembly GCA_037013535.1 of Intellagama lesueurii. NCBI lineage: Eukaryota > Metazoa > Chordata > Lepidosauria > Squamata > Agamidae > Intellagama > Intellagama lesueurii. The sequence goes on from JBAJHW010000004.1 coordinate 7,184,594, forward strand.
ACTGGCAGCAAGCTTAGGTCTACTAACTATGGTAAAATTAGATATTAAATATTCAAAGCTGGGCTGGAACAAAAATGTTCCCAGTGGTTGCTGAAAAGAGGAAAGAGAGGGCGTGAGCATTCCATAACCAGGAAGCAGCTATCAAGAAGGCCCTTTCTCAGGTGCCTGCCAAACATACCTCTAAAGGGCAGGATGACCTCCTTGGATGATCTCAAGACCTGAGGAGGGTTATATAGGGAGATATGGTCCATCAGATAGCATAGACCCAAGCTGTAATGTTCTTCCCAGAAAGTAGGGGGCGTAACCTCCCAGTGATCTCTGGATTGTGGTCATTACAGTTTACATTCTTCTGGATGTATATAGCCACCTTGTGTATGGAGATCCTCCCTTGAGAGGATGTACATGTATTACACATTTGCCAGAATCCTATTGTTATTCATGTAAGGTTTGCGTAACTTCATCAGTTAGCTGGAATTAGTTGTAGCAACTTATGCAAACCTTATGTAGACATCAATAGGATTTTGGCCACTTGTGTGACAGCCACAGAATAATAGAATCATAGAATATTTGAGTTGGAAATGGTCCACAAAGTCATTACGTCCAACCCCCTGCTCAATGCAGGAATCCAAATCAAAGCAGATCTGACATGGTTGTCCACCATGGTGTCACAGTATGTGAAGGAATGGACCAGGACTGAAGAGACCAAGGTTCAAATGCCCACCCAACTAGAGATAGGAAAAGTTACTTTTTGGACTACATCTCCCAGAATCCCCTAACTGGCATGACTACTAGCTGTCTGAGGCTGGGAGAACGTTCCAAGTTCTAGTTTTAAAAGTAACCTCTCCAAACTTTGCACGTAGAAATGAAGCTCACTGGGTGATTTTGAACAAATCAATATCCATAGTCCTGACTTAACTCATAGAATTTTTGCAATGGTAAAATAGGGTGGGAGTGAGGAGAACGACATATCTTGCCTTGAGCTCCTTGGAGGTTTTTTTTTACAACCTCACATGCTGCCAGTAGTTTGGTTGTTGTGGGTTTTTCGGGCTCTTTGGCCGTGTTCTGAAGGTTGTTCTTCCTAACGTTTCGCTAGTCTCTGTGGCCGGCATCTTCAGAGGTCTGAAGATGCCGGCCACAGAGACTGGTGAAACGTTAGGAAGAACAACCTTCAGAACACGGCCAAAGAGCCTGAAAAACCCACAACAACCATCAGATCCCGGCCGTGAAAGCCTTCAAGAATACATTGCCAGTAGTTTGTTTGGCTGAGTGGAACCTTTCTCGGCTGGGGTGACTGTCAATCTATTTAGCACTAACCAATCGTTCCTTCCAGCTTTTGAACTCAGAGAGAGCCCCGCCTCTCTGCTGAGTGTTCTCTTTCCCCCTCTTTTGTCTATTGAACTCAGTTTCTCAGTTGCCTGTTTGCTATCTCCAACCGTAAGTAATGAAACTTTTTTAATCCTTTCTCCTATGAATGTCTCAGAGTGAGTTATTAAGACTGTTAAGTGGCAAATAATGAGAAAAGGGTGGATCTGAGGAACTTGAGCTACTCTCCTCTGTGAATCTGTGTACTTTTGTTGTGCAGCAAAAAAACAAAACAAAACAAAAAAACCCCCAGAAATGCAAAACTCTGCAACAGAACGTTGGGAGTTCTAGTCTAAAACGTATCCTGTACAACCTATGCAGCCCAGAAATGAAGCTCTCTGGGTGAGCTTCCCAATTCCTGAGCCTGGTCTAGCTCATGGAATTGTTGTGATGGTGAAAATGGGGTGGGGTGAGGAGAACCACATGTTATGCCTTGAGCTCCTTGAAAGGATGTGGTGGCGCTGCGGGTTAAACCGCAGAAGCATCTGTGCTGCAGGGTCAGAAGACCAGGAGTCATAAGATCGAATCCACGCGACGGAGTGAGCTCCCGTCGCTTGTCACAGCTCCTGCCAACCTAGCAGTTCGAAAGCATGTAAGAATGCGAGTAGATAAATAGGTACCACCACGGTGGGAAGGTAACGGCATTCCATGTCTAGTCGCGCTGGCCACGTGACCACGGAAACTGTCTTCGGACAAAATGCCGGCTCGGAAACGGGGATGAGCACCGCACCCTAGAGTCGGACACGACTGGACTAAATGTCAAGGGGAACCTTTACCTTTACCTTTACCTTGAAAGGACATTTGGGCATAAATATAAATAGTAGCAATGATAGTTAATAGTAATGATAATACCAAACATCTCTGTCTCAAAGACAGCCAACATTTTGTATAAAGCAACAGGAGGGGACGAAATAACCTTCTTCGAGTTTGATACTTTTGAGAGGGTACCCACCCCACCATGAAAAACAAGACAATCAACTTTGCCTTTATTTCCAGATTACCACTGTTTCCATGGCAATGTCCCAGTGCAGAACCAAGAATAGATGCCGTAGAAAGAAATGTTAACTAGTTTCTCCGGAGTAATGAAAATGTTACGACAAGACTTACACAATACAGCTTAAGAAACCGTGCTGGGTGTGGGGTCGGAGGAAGGCACTTTTGGAAATGTAACAGCATTGGAAGGTTTCTCTCTATCTTTTTGATCACCCAGCTGGATTCTGTATTTTTATTTGTGTGTGTGTGCTTGCTGAGTATGCACACATGAAAAGGGCACTAGCTTTTCACTGCTACATTGCATAAAATAAACAAAAAGGGGAGACTCTTTCTGCTTATTTTTTGCACCGAAGTAAGAACTTGGAGTGAGGGGTTAAAGGCTGCTCTGTTGTGTGGAGATCATCTCTTTCAATTCAGAAATGAGGCTGGTGAGATTTCTTCGTTTTCCTACTCCAGGCCCTGATCAAACTGATTCCTGATATCTCCATTCAAAGCACCCGGAAAAGATTTCTACCTGAGATCCTGGACAGCTAACTGCAGTGAGGAAGCAGAGATATGGAAGCTCTGTCCATAATGCCATCATGCCATTCCATCACATTCCATCGAATCACGCCACATCCTATCCCAACCTTAGTGGGCAGGGAGGGAAGGATCAAACCTTTCCATTCCTATACATCAATATGTGTGCATTGGTGCCCACTCATTCCCCAGCCCCACCACCCACCATTTCTAAAAGGGTTCACTCTGCTACATGAGGTTCTAGATGAGTTCTATCTAACTTTGTTCTTCATAGTTCTACTCAGGGATGCTGGCAAGTCTTTGGGTTGAAGTCTGAGTCAGAGTCTTTGGTACCAAGTCCCAAGCCCCATGCCCCAAGTCTAAGTCCCTATTTAAAACAAGCTCTCTCCACCCCGATAAAAGGGAGGGGGTGGGTGGGTTCAGAATTGTGAGTTGAGGCTGAGTCATTAAAAAAACACCACGTCAAGTCCGAGTCGAGTCACTGGTGTAACTTGACAGCTGGTCCCGTGAGTCGAGTCCCCATCTCTGGTTCTACCACGCTTTTTTCTCCCCTGTCACAGCTTTTCCATCTGTCTCCTGCTTTGTCCTTCAGCTACCCTCTCTTTTGGGCCACCATTGTTCTTTTCTCCTCCCCCCCCCCCCCCCTTGTCACAGAGCTTCTCTGGTCTTTCAGTTACATGACAATTTGTCAAATCCGGATCTCGTTAGAGTCATCTTGCTGCCTCAGTTCCCAGCTCTTCTATCTTTTGCTTTCAAGCCCCTCTTGCTTCTCCATCTGTGGCTTGTTCTCCACCCTTCATGGGGATCTCTGCCCCATAGTTCCTCTACATTTTCAGACCACTTCCAGATTGCCAGCCTGCTGTGCTAAGGTCCTCAGTAGTTTTATTCCCAATTAAAACATTGGATGGATAGCTGAGTGGTTTAGGCATCTGGCTCTGGTGCCAGAGGTTGGGAGTTCGATTCCTCACTGTGCCTCTTTGACAGGGGTTAGACTTGATGATCCATAGGGTCCCTTCCAGCTCTGCAGTTCTAAGTTTATAAGTGGATTCCAACTTTGAACTGATCACAACTTGCCCTTCTCTCAGGGAAGTTAGACTTCAAACGTTCTGCTAGTTTTGTTCCCTGAATGTTAATGAACATTCTATGCCATCACATCAGTACAGCTGATCGCTTGCTATTAGTATTACACAGACACACACAGCGAGATGTCCCATAATACATACCAGTGAGTGTGTAACATAAATTATTTCTCTCTCTCTCCCTTTCACCTGAATGCTCTGTCTTCCTCCCTCTTCAGGTGGTCTGAAATTACTCTGCTTTCCGAGAGCCAAAGATCCAAAGAGAGAGAGAACACTTTTCATCTCCCAGCTAAGAGCGGAAGAGCAATACTTTCCCAGAGTCCCTGCAGGAATTAACCTCAGTCGACAGAGGCAGTCCAATGAGATAAAAGTGAAGCTGAGTGAATGGTTCTAAAAAAAGCCATGCGCTGGAAGGTACCTTCCTCTGGAGGCTCTCAGTTGGTACGTTCTTTATGGCATGAAGGGAATTGAGAAGGCGTTAGCAGGGATTTATTTTTTTTTGAAGAAGAAGAAGAAGAGAAGAAAATCAGAGTTAAAATTGGAACTTCAGGGCTGGGACAGAAGAGAGCAATTTTGCCCTTTCCCTTGGCTCTAAGCGTTCGAGAAGTCAGTATTCATTGCATTGACCTGCCGAGAGGGGCTAAACAACAACAACAGCAAAAATGCTTGCATTACAAACGCAGGGGTGTGCTAGCGTGCACCTGAAGGATCCAGAGGGTTGGGGGTAGAGATGTTGGCAGGGTTTGCTCACAGAGGCATTTTTGAGGGTTTGATTGGAATGCTTGATTTGGCTACGGACAATCCTGGAGAGGCGTCATGGGATCCTTTTTAGGAATGTGTAAAGGTAAAAGGTAAAGGTTCCCCTTGACAATTTGTCCAGTCATGTCCGACTCTAGGCGGCGGTGCTCATCTCCGTTTCCAACCCATAGAGCTAGCGTTTGTCCACAGACAATCCTCTGTGGTCATGTGGCCAGCGTGACTAGACACGGAACGCCGTTTACCTTCCCACCGAGGTGGTACCTATTTATCTACTCGCATTTTTGCATTTTGCTTGCTTTCGAACCGCTAGGTTGGCGGGAGTTGGGACAAGCGAGGGGGGCTCACTCCGTCGCGTGGATTCGATCTTACGACTGCAGGTCTTCTGACCTTGCAGGACAGAGGACCCTCAATTGCTCTCTGCCTGGATGAGGGTGCCTAGATTGATGCCCAACCAACTCACTTCCCCTTGGGAGATATTCTGACCTGGTTTTTGTCTGTTAATGCCAGCACTTTTATTTTCCCAGATCTCGGGGGGGGGGGGGGGGAAGCAATCCAATGAATAGTGAAATGTAAATTGCTATGAGTTGGAGGTCAGGTGGGCTTACACAGTGCCAATGAGGACACTGGCAGGTTCACCTCTACCCTGAGTGAAGCCAAAGAGCTTTTCTGTACACTTCAGGCTCAAGCTGAAGCTGGAAAGACAGAGATTCTTCTCCTGGGGGGGGGGGGTCTCTCTGACAGACTTGGGGGATTCTCCCTAGGCTGGCTGCTGTAGACCTCCTCTTAGGGACCAAATCCAGAACCTGGGCGTGGTCCTGGATCCAGGTCTCTCTTGGGATTCCATAGATTGCAGCTATGTCTAGGTTGGCCTTTAGTCAGCTGAGGCTCATCGCCCAGCTTTGCCCCTACTTAGGTGAGGTTGCTCTCAGGACGTAGTGAGTGCCTTCATGATCTTCAGGATTGACTATTGTAAGGCTCTCTACATGGGACTGCCATGTAGAGTTTGCAGTGAGTTCAGAATGTGTCTGCCAGGCTGGTGGGAAGTGTGAGTAAATTTGATCACATCTCTCCAGTCTTGGCTCACTTACACTGGCTATCTGTGAAGTCCTGGGTCAAGTCCAAGGTCTTGATACTCACCTATAAAGCCCTCCACAGTTTGGGACCTCATTACTTGCCAGAGCACCCTCCTCCAGGTTGGCCACCCTGAAAGAGGCCAGAAAAGTCATCAACGAGTCATCATCGGAGCTTCTCAGCACTGGCACCAGCCTTCTGGAATTGACCCCTGGTTGAGCTGTGCCTGGCCCCCTCCCTTCCTACTTTTAAGAGGTTGCTCTTCATAGATGCCTTTGAATGCAAACTGTCCTGATTTCTTTCTTTTCCTCGTGCCCTGCTGCTTTTAATAGGGATACATTGGTTTTGATTTAATTTAATTTTCTTTGTTCTGCTTATTTCATGATTCTTAGCTTATGCTATGATTTTACTGCTGTTTTTGTTATGTTTGTCATGATTTATTATGCTGCCTTCCACCCAGAGTAGTGCATTGCACTAAAAGGGTGGTATATAAATTAAATAAAGCAAGCAAGCGAGCTACTGGATTGTAGCAGCCACTTGGCATATTATTTTTTTCAGCAGCAGTGCCAAGTAAGGGATTCCTACTGGGAGAGAGCATTTGCTGGGTGTCAGCATTCCCAAATCTTCTCCTGTCCCCCGCTGTTGAAAAATTGCCATTAATAGGACTGCAGTGTGTGTGTGTGTGTGTGTGTGTGTCTGTCTCACATGGGCAAATTGCTTGCCTTCATGTATAGATTTTGCTCAGATAGAATTTTGCACAGTGAATTTCTGTTTTCTGGGATGTTAAATCCTTTTCTCCCACCAAAAAATTAAAATAAAATGGAGGCACGTCAGCTTAGCCTGAATTAAACGGCAACACATGCTCTTTCTTTTTATAAAATATCCTGATGCTCGAAAGAAAAAGGCAGATAAAAATAATTCTTGGTAAAAAATGACATCATTTCTGAAGTAAAAAAATAGATCAAATACCAGTTCAGTCAAAAGTAAAAAAACACACCAAAACCAGGCCTCTCAATGATCAGTGGCAAATATTACTTTGGACAACAGTAAATAACCTTCCAGAACTCCTTGGTGGGGCTTAAAAGATTAAACTATAACTCACAGGAAATAATAATAATACTAAATGTAATAATAAAGCATCTGTGAAAAGGTTGCATCAAAGAAAATTGAATTTAAGGGCAGATTTTGCCCTATAAATCTGCAGTAAAAATAGCCATGGCTGTCTGTGAGTGGTGTAAAAATGCATTTAGTTCACGAAGACAAAGTTGCAATGGCTCAGTGAGCTGCTTCATATCACAGAATGGAATAATCATCCAGTAACTCTTTTTATTAGTCATCAGTAGTGCATAAAAGGTTACCTGAGAGAACCCGTTCATTGGGTGACATGAAATCTAAGGGTGAGCTTTCTCCTGGGAAAGCTTTCAAAACATTGCAAAATGTCCCTTATTCTTATATATTTTGTCACCGCTGGAGAAAAAGTTTCCCTGTTCATTTACACTGACCTGTCTATCTTTCTGTCTGCCTGTCTGTCTGTTCACTTATCTCTCTTTGTTTCACAGGTAACTTCATTGACCACCTATGGTTCCATCACACACAAAAATTGAATTGCCTACTTGTATTATCGTGACTTTATGCATTAAGTGATGGATCCCTGATTGGCTGGGACGACCCATATGTCTCATCAAGGAAGTATTGCTCCTTTTTCAATTAATGACATTTATTTGTGTTGTTTATGGATTTAGAAAGCTTTTATGCCATTATTAACTAAGAGGTACAAAGCAGTTTGCCTTGAAATAAACGCATAACATCCAGCCAATTTGTCCTAAAGGACACCATCACAGTCCGGATGGGTTATGAAGTGCCATTATATAAACCCATCCACAATGAGATCCCAGGAGGTAGAAACCATCCATATGAATAATCTAAGAAGGAGAAAGAAACAGTCATTGAGACAAGGAAGTATGATATTACCAAATCAGTAGCAGGAAGCCTCCCCTCTTCTAAAAAGTGGGGGGATTAAAAAGTCTGCCTTTCCATAGTCGTATTAGAAAGAACCCTAAAAGCACAATCCTATACTTGAAATCTAAAAGCTGAGAGACTGTAGGATTTGATAGAAACCATGCTATTTGCCGTGATGGAAATACTGGCAGAACACTTCAGATATTCTGACAGAGCATGCCAATCAAGATTTGACGTACACAACCACTACCTGTTCCTTCCTGAGGGGAGCAGAACTCAAGTCATACTTTCCCCATCTCAGAACTGGTTTTTGTACTTCTTCTGGGAAGTAAGCTGTGAATGAAAAACAGGCCTGGCTCTACCGTTAGGCGGAGTGAGGCAGCAACTTCTGGTGGTAGTTCTAAGGAAACCAACAACAGCAGCAATTTGTTAACGATCTGTTCCTTCTACTGCCAGAGTTGAAGCATGTTCCTGCCTCATCTCCTGAAATAATTTGGCCAGCTTTGGACGCCATGTACCTTGACATGGAGTTATTTTTCCACCAAGGAAACAGGAAGCCCATGATTTATGTTAATTAGACAGTGAGCTTGGTGGTTGCCTGTTTTGTTCAGGTGCCCCTTCACGCTCTACATCTGTCCAAGGGACTACGGGAGACTTTCACGACGTGTCTTCCCTCTCCCAGTTTTCTGGAGAGTCAAAAGTCTTTTGTTCCCTTTAGCGGCAGCCTGGCTTAATAATTAATACTTAGCTCTTGTACAAACATTAGCTAATTAATCCTCACAACACACTGGAGAGTATTACCATCTCCATTAAAGGAGGCCGGGAATCAGGGACCCGGAGTTATACTATTTGTTATTATTGAAACAGTGCTGCTTCAGGAGAGTCTAAAGGCCCCAAGCGGGTGAGTTCCCCTTTGATTAGATGTTGTAGCAGACGAACAGCGAATAGATGTCTGTTTCACACTTCCCTCCCAATTTTCTCCACGGAACCATTTCTCCATTGACACATTTTTAATTTCTCCTTCCCACAAAAGAAAATTAAACACACACACACACCATAAAACCTGTAATATGACCTTAGAGCTCCACCAAGTATAAAATAGCAGTCATAAACTGCAAGTAATTAAAGCCAACAACGCATCAAAACAGCTGCCTCTTAGATTTTTCTGACAGAAAGGATTCCTTAATGTATCGCACAGAGCAGGAGCAACGGACCTCTAGCCCATGTGTCTTAATCAAACTCACAGAGGACCACCAGCTGCCATATAAAACCTCCTTTGGCCTTTGTCTCTAATCAGGGATCAGGGCTGCTGGTTCTGCAGCATCCACTTCTCTCAGGACCAAAATCTGAGACCAGGAAAACCTTGGTGAGTTGACAAGTGTGGGTCCTTGTGATGTCACAGAGGTGGGTGAGATGCTTCTCTGCACCTGAAGAGGTAGAGAATCAAGTTCCTAAGAATTTGGCTTGCAATCCTCACAACTGCAGATCAAAGGTTGTTTAAAGCCCAGGAAGAAGTGTATGCTTAGCCTTGTAACATTTGCTTTTGCCCCACCCAAGTTCTTGGCCCCACCCAATGGGGAGGGTGCAGCTCATGAGCCCCTTCCTGATTTGGAATGTGGATCCTGGGTGAAAATGGTTTCTGACCACAGTTTTGCACAACTTGACTGCCAGCCTGAACACCTGACACCAGGAAGCTTGCTTTCCATGCTGATTTCAGCGGATGTGAGTAAGAAGGGACCGGTCCTACAGGGAGAAGCGTTCTGTTGTGGAAGCCTCAACACAAGTGGGGCTTTAAAGGTCAAATCAACATGTTGAATAATCAGCAAGTAAGACAACAAATATATAACATGCAGGACTCTTGTTAGAAGTAAACACACTCGGCAGCGAGGGCAGGTGGGATGAAGATGCAGTTCCTAAAGTTGCATGATTTGCAAGCAAATGGAAGACATCAAGAGGGAAAGAAGAGAAAACAGGACAGGAACATTTTGTCCTACCCTGTTCCCTTACTTGCCCCTTTGCTGATTTCAAATGCTCCGTGAACTTTTTGTACCCTTGCAAGAAATATGGCAAGGGAACAACAAGCTTCGTTTGCATGGGCATGCCAGGGAAGGGAAGCAGACCAAGTAGCGAGTGAGCCTGGTTATCTTTTTTCAATATGTTCTTCTTATCTCAAAGAAAGCACAGTGCATCTTCTCCTCCAGGGCCACAGCTGGCTTTTCTTCCCTTCCCTGCTGTATAAAATGTTGCCTCGGCCGTGTTCTTCCTCCAGAGCATCAGTCAGTTACCTGGATAAATAACTAAAGACAAATATCCCCCCCTTTTTTTTCAGTGCAAAGAAAAAGAAACAGTTTTCAGAATTGAAATGAGAGTGATACTGAGGCAGCTATTATCTGCCTTCACGGAGTCTCTGCAATTTGTATGATCCATGATGGAGCAACACAGCCAGCTGGGAAAAGGTGTGCATTCTACTAACCCTCCTCTTCCATCTGATAAATCCCTCTCCTTTTTTGTATGTGTCTTGCTTTGCTCCAAATGCCCGTCTGTCTCCTTTGTGCTGAGGTGAGTTCTTCAGTGCCGGCCTTTAAAAGCAGGCTGACTCCTCCCAAGAGCTCAAGAATACCAGAGATTCTTTTTTGTGTCTTATCTTGCCGCCTGACATGGTTATATGCCCCAAACACTGCATGCCTTTACAAATTATAATCCGATTTTGAAAGTGAGACTTATCAAAGTCATCCTACAATGACTTAACAGTTTGTAAATCCCCTGGATTCTACAAAAATAGCCAAAGCATTAGATAACCAAAGACCGCTTAAATTGTTCCAGAATTTAATGTTAACAATCTGTCAAGGGTGCTTTTCTTTTGGGTGTGGATCAAAGCTGTATGCACAGTTTGTTTTTCTTTGTTAGGATATTTTGATTTTGAACTCACCAGGCTTTGTGTGCTGTGTTTAAAACTGCCTTTTTCTTTTCTTTTCGGGGGCCTGCTTCCCATTACATGAGAATGTGTGGAACCTGAAAAGATGTAGCAGTTCAGGCAGTGACCAGCAAACAGTCAGGAAAGGGCTGAACATCCTTACCTCATGCTGTCACTCCTCTACTCTGAATGGCAAACTTGAGAATCATCATCATCATCATCATTGTATCACACATGTATTTGGATATAATATGATGTTTCTTTAGCTGCAAGAGTAGAGATAAAAGTGAGATTTTAGGAATGACAGAACATTTGAGCATTCATCTTATCAAATAGAAATCACAGTCAGTTAAAAAAAAACACCAACTTCCAAAAATGTTCTGGAGAAAGCTGTGTTGTTGAGATCCTGGGCACAAGCCAAGAGGTGCTGTGCACTGTGGTTTCTTCCACAGGTGAAAATGCACCATGCCAAAAATGAACAGCCCTTTCCCCACCCCACCCCACCCCACCCTCCCAAATCTCTTTTTTGCACTGAACTGTCCCAATGCACATTTCAGTAAAATTGAGTCCTTTTAAGGAGAAAGGAGGGGTACAAATATTTTAAATACAACAAACAAACAAACAAAGTTCTGCCAATTTTCAATATGGAGAGCGACCATAATGTCAACAGAACATATCATCATCATTATCATCTTAGAAGTGTAGAGCTGGAAGAGAGTCTATGGATCATTGAGTTGAGCTACTGTCAAGGAGGCCCAATGGGGAATCGAGCTCCCAACCTCTGGCTCCGCAGCCAGAGACCTAAACCCCAGAGCTATCCTGTAGTTATCCCTACACCAAAAAGTTGTGTAGCATGTCTCTCTGTGTGTGTTTGTGTGTAAGATATTGGGACATAGATCCTTGCTTGCCTCATTCTTGTGGACAAGAACCTTTAGCAAGGTGAGAATTTTTACATTAATGAAAACAATCCCCCCCCCCCCAGAAGTAATGCAATCTGCAGACAATCATGATCACTCCTATTTTATCTCATGAACTTTAACGTCATGGAATAATAGAACCAGAGACCATGCTATGTATAGTGTTCACTAGAGAAATATATTTCCATGATGTCATTATCAGAACTGGACACAAGTGGGAGCCAGGGACCATGCTATGTTAGACCATCTGCTATTATAATAGCATTCTCTATAATCCATGTTTTTCAGCATTGGGGGGGGGGGGCTTGGAACCGATCCCCTGCAGATATGGGGGGTCTTACTATACTATACCTTCTCTTGGCCTGGACATTATATGTCTGTTAATATAGCCTAAAAGAGTATTAGGGTTAAAAATTGACCAATCCCAGTCAAACAGGCTGAATTGACCCAAACAACTTAAGGGGTTTAGCTTCCAAGTAAAAACTTTAATAAAACAATAAAAAATCGAGCTTTCGTCAGGAAAACCTGTCATCTTCCGGATACAAGCGGCACACTGACTGCATTGCGTATGGTAATATACACTCAATAGAATTACATCACACAACATTCCAGGTGGACTAATTGCTTAATCAACTTACTGTGGTTCTAATGAAGTCAATTAGAAAAAGTGACGAATCACTAAGTCTTTGCCCTTCTTCATGGTTCAGCACATTACTTCTGACACATATCTCTAAAGAGTCCCTTATCAGTCTCAGATCCCAGGAGTGTGAAACAGCTTTTTTTGTTTTATTAAAGCAGATACTATGCCCAGTTTCCCAGCTGTGTTTTGCCAATGCAGACTTTTCTTCTTGGCCCAATTGAAGGTAACCCTGATGCGCCTTGCCTTGAATTTCAATGCGAATTTCAATGTCACTGTATTACACAGTTGACTCATGTTTTGTTTCAGTCTACTAAGACCCCGAAATCATTTTTATATATACTACTGCCAGCCAAAAATCTGCCATTTACATTTCTGCATCTAATTTTTACTACCTAAACATAGAACTTTACGTTTTCCCCTGTTGAAACTCTTTTTGTTCATTCTGTTCCAGTTCTGTCACATTTATCATGAATCTTGATTCTGTCTTCTGAAATATTAGCAACCCCTCTTAGTTTGGTATCACCTGAAGATTTGATAGGCTTGGCCTCCATAACTTCGTTCAAATCATTTAAAAGATGTTGGACAAAACTGGGTGTAGGATGGAACCCTGCATCACTTCTCTAATGGGCGATGAGGAACTGTTGATGGGCATCTTTGGATACAACTAGCCACAGATCCACCTAAAAACATCATTGTCTAGTCTTTAGTTTATCATCTTAAGGTCTGTCCACACTGTGAAATTTGGTGTGATCTGGCTGGTGCTTAAAAGATCCTTATCTTCGGTGCAATCTATTTTAATTCAAGGCTGATCAAAGAGCTATTTTGCATCTCAATGAATCATGCCCAAAAGATTGCATGCCCTAGCCCTGTGCCTGAACGATATGGGCCAGCTCTTTAAGAGGAAGGATGAATCATTTTAAGTAGAAACACAAGTGCACACCATCTTTCCCCCCTATGACAAACAGTGCTATCAGGGAACCATGAACCATAACTATATGCTACTGTGGACAGGCACATAGCCAGTAGAATGTTATGGAGACATGGTCAAAATATCTTGCTGAAATAAAGATATACCACATCCACAGCATTCCTATCCTCCACCAAGCTTGTGACAACACTGAAGAAAGAGAAGAGATTAATCCAGCATGACACTGTTTCAGGCACCCGGTTCTCACAGACTGACTCTTTAATGATTTCTTGTCCAACCTTTCCTGTATCATCAGTGAGTCAAGCTGATGCTCAGCAGTTGTTTGGATCAACGTTTTAAATCCACTTTGTTTTTCACTCTTTTTAAAGATGGGGACAATGTTTGCAACCCCTCCCCTGCCAGTCTTCAGGGACATCCCCTGGATTCTGTAAACCAAGAATTCTAAGAGAAAGCACATAATCTCAAAGGGGCTTTGAGATCACATTTGCAAATTATTTTAGCATCCTTGCATGCAGCTCATCTGGCCTTGCAGACTTTAAAGTAACTAGGAGTTCCAGTATCACCTTTACTTACTTATGTTGGGCAGCAGCCTCTTCACTGCCTCCTTTATTTTACCTGCAAATAGGCTAAATACTGTTTCCCTTTGGAGAGAAGGCAGAAGCAATGCAACCTCTACTGTAAAACTTTCTCCATCCTCCAAGAAGCACTTTGTGTTCCTCTAGCTCAGAGGAAGCTGCAAATAACAGTTGACACCTCGTTCATAGTGTAAGGCCAAGCATAACTTTCTTTTTGTTCCTCCTTGGTAGGAATCTTGGGGGATACTTAGGGGAATCCTGCCATGGTTCTTGGGGGTGCATGCATATGCTGGTGTGGTGCATGCATGCAAGGGGAACCTGGGAGAATCACAAAACCAGTGCTTTATTTACCATCGGATTTGTACAAAATGCTGGTAAGGCCGCACTTGGAGTATTGTGTACAGTTCTGGTCGCTGCACCTCAAAAAAGACATCATGGAACTGGAAAAGGTGCAGAAGAGAGCGACTGAAATGAGGACTGGGCTGGGGCACCTCCCTTATGAGGAAAGGCTACACCGTCTGGGGCTCTTTAGTCTAGAGAAAAGGCGCCTGACAGGGGACATGATTGAGACATATCAAATTATGCAGGGGATGGATAAAATGGAGAGAGGGAAGCTCTTTTCCCTCTCACGCAATACCAGAACCAGGGGACATCCACTCCAATTGAGTGTTGGGAGAGTGAGAACAGACCAAAGAAACTATTTATCGACCCAGTGTGTTGTTAGTCTGTGGAACTCCTTGCCACGTGATGTGGCGATGGCATCTGGCCTAGATACCTTTAAAAGGGGATTGGACAGACAAATGTCCATCTCAGGTTGTCACCTGCCATGATGGGGATAATCTCCAGGCATAGAAGGAAGGTACCTCCAAATGCCAGATACAGGGGAAGGGTATCAGGAGACATCTCGTTGTCTCGTGTGCTCCCAGAGGCATCTGGTGGGGCCACTGTGAGATAGAAGGAACTGGACTAGATGGGCCCTTGGCCTGATCCAGCAGGGCTCTTCTTATGTTCTTAATAGAAGGAGAGTTATTCCTGGGCTTCTTCTATGAACAGGATTTCAGCCAACGTTTTTGTTATTTTTAATCTTTCTCATAAGTCTGAGCTGATTATGTGCGTTAGCTCTCCTGACTTAATAGGGGAACATTGGAGGAGTTTCTATTTATTTTTGGTGAATCAGTCTGCCCTCCAGTGCCTCCTGTGTGGGTATGCTCTGCCTCTCCTAAGGAAATGGCACTAGTTTTTTGTGGAGACCATTTGCATGAACTGTAGAGCAGTGTTGCCTAACCTTGGGTCCCCAGATGTTCTTGGACTAAATCTCCCAGAAGCCTTCACCACTAGCTGTGCTGGCCAGGATTTCTGGGAACTGCAGTCCAAGAAGCTCTGGAGACCCAAAGTTGGGAACCACTGCTGACTTTAATGGAAAAGATGTGCTCCATGTCTCACTCTTGCACTGGAGGTGAGATTTCCTCATCTGGGCATCTCAGGTCAAGATAAGCTGAATCAATCAGAATTAGCAATTTAGCAAAAAAAAAAAATACTGTATGTGTACAAAGATGGCATGCAAATGCCATTTAAAGAAGGGATAGTTCTCTGGGATACAATGAGGAGGGCAAGCTGATTCTAAAACATTTAGTGATTATATATGTTTAGAACAGAAGACACACCACGGGTGATGAACCTGCTGTGACTGCATTTAGCATGCTATATTTGTCTTCACCCTTATTTCACCTTTTGTTCCTCTGGCCAGAAAAAAAATAATCTTTGTTTCCATCCCACTCCGGTGTGAAATCTGTTGGCCTTGCATTTTCATGCAAGATTACCCAGTTGACATCTCCTGGACACAAACTTGAACCCCGATGCTATTTTTGGACAGATATTTACCTGCCCTTTCTCAAAAGTCTGAAAGCACATGCCCACTTCCATCTCTACCAGGTAACTGTTCTATCATCACAGGCTCATCATGACTTAGATGACATCTTGCACAGAAGTACTTGGGTGGGTTGCTAGAAAAAGTTAGTAAATGCCTCTTTGAGAAAAAAAATGCGATACAACTCAGTTTAAAGAAGACTATGGCATGGCACCCAAATACACATTATGGTGTAGTGGATAGAGTGACAAGTTAGAACTCAGGAGACCTGGGTTCAAATCCCCATTGGGCTATGGAAATCCACAGGGAGAGTGGAGTTGATTGAACCACTCCTGAAATATCTCACTTACCTTGAAATCCCTAGTAGGGTTCCTATAAGTTGGCTCTGACTCGATAGCACACAATACATAGACACATTGTATGATAGGCCAAATAGACCAATATCCTATTGTATAAGGTAAATCATGCCGACCTCTGCCAGCCATTGTAATCCTCCTCATCCACTAGATGCCCAACCAGCTACATGACTTAGCACTCTGATATATGGCAAGCAAAGAGATCTGCTTGCACTATAGCTTTTATGTTCACTTAGGATGCCAGCCACTGTTTTCAAAGAAACCTGCCTTAGACACAGAAGATATCAGCCACTGTCAGCCAGTGGGTAGCATCGCTTCTCTGAGCACATTCTTCAAGTTACCATTGAACTCCAAATGCTCTAGAGTTATCTCAATCCATTTCAATTAGGTGTCAGGCTTGCCTCACAGAAACCATTCTCCTCACCCTGGGGAATGACATTGGGGGGTCAAAAAGGGGGAAAAGGAAAGAAACCCAACACTTGACATCTGGGAATACTGGCCATTTCTATGGCCAACTGCTGAGAGAAAAGCAACTCATGATGAAAACTGGTGGGGTAGGGGACACCCTGCCTTGGATCTTGAGCCAGTCCTGCTTAGAGACCACCCTTGTCCCCTGGTTTAGGGTTTCTTTTTCTTTTCCTAGCCAATCGGGATCACACAGTGAACAAAATGACATCTAAACACCAGGAAGCCAATTGAATGTCATGGTGTAGTCCTCAAAGGCCCATTGAAAGGCAGTTATTTCACTCTATATGGTGAGGTCCCAGCTTCTGTGGTCATCACTGTGCCTGCACTGAATGGGGCCATAATCTTAGAATAATCTTAGAACTGCAGAGCTGGAAGGAAACCTATGGTATCATCACCCTGTCAAGGAGGCACCACTGGGGAATCGAACTCCCAACCTCTACCCAAACCGCTGAGCTATCTAGCAGTTCACTTCAACCCTGTTTGAAATAACCCCTGTAAATGTAGCGAAAACTTTTTTGACTGCTGACACTGTATGTTTGCGGGGGAAATAAATACCGTCCTTTGAGCAGAGCTCTAGTTTAAACGTTGTGGGCTGCTTTCGATGCAGTATTTTGAGTAGTTAAGACTGCTGGCATAGAAAGGCAGTAAATAAACAGATACATTTGTCAGTTCGAAATGGCTACCAGTGCTTGTAAGGTAAGCGAAGTAAGGTAGTGCATCTCATGGAAGCAGTGTCTTCCGGCAATAACTCACCAGTCAGCACAGGTTTCTGTCATGTTTCTCTCTGAACCTGACAGAAACCACATAAACAAATACCAGAGTGGAAAGTTTGCCACACACTCACCAACAGACAGTGTCGACATTTTCCAGCCTCTGGGCTGTCTCGGTGACATGAATATCTGAGACATATTGGGAAGATATTTTTTCCCTTTCTGGGAGTTAAATATAGATGAGTAATTCTTATGAGCTTTCAAAAATAGCTGATGCATCCAAGAACCATCTGGGCAAATAATATCACTGGAACTGTCACATCTTGACTTTGATTTGCCTCGTTCCAAAATAGTCGTCATTATTACAGAATTTGAAGTTCTTGGTTAACAATAATTTAATGTTTATTGTACATTATGGGGAAGATGCTGAGTTAGTCCCTACATGGTCAGTCTTTGAGATTAATGTATCGTATGTCAAAGGTTTCTTCTCTTGTTCAGGAGAGGAACGTCTTTTTTTAAAAAAGTGGACGGCCAATCACTTTAGTTGAAAAGTCAATTGACAGTCACAATAAAATGGGAAGGAGGTGACAGCCATGCATGACATAGTGGGTGGAGCCACAACCAAAACTGTTTTTTCCTCTTCCATTTCTCCCTGTCTTTCTCTCCCTACCTCTCTCTCTCTGTTGCTCTCACTTTCTTTTCACCTCCCTCCCTCTCTTCCTCTTTCTTTCTTGCTCCCCTTCTGCCACGTCTTTCTACCTCTTTCTAGACATTACAGACAACCCATTATTAGGCCTGAAATCACATTAGTCTGGCAGAGTTGCAATTTAAGCAATGGATCTAATTTCAGGATGAAAGATTGGCAGCTGACACTCTCTGGACCAAAAGCCCCTCACTCAAGGAGTGCTTTCCAGTTCATCCATCTCATTAAGTGAGAAGGAAGATGTACGGGTAAATTACCCTTGCAACTTCTAAAAAAGGATTATCAAGTATATGTAAAGTCGACTCTTGCTTTTAGACTGTGCTCTGTTGATATGAAGTTTATATGAATTTTTCAGATATATTCATACAGAAATGGACATTTCCTGTCCCATGTACGCCCTAAAAAGCTATAGGTTTGTGAGGGCAATGTAGGATCATATGGTAGAGAATTCTTAGCAGTCTTGCCAAACTATAATTCCCAGAATGTATTGGAAGAAGCTTTGTTGTTTAGTCATTAAGTCGTGTCCGACTCTTCGTGACCCCATGGACCAGAGCACGCCAGGCCCTCCTGTCTTCCACTGCCTCCCGGAGTTGGGTCAAATTCATGTTGGTAGCTTCGATGACACTGTCCAACCATCTCGTCCTCTGTCATCCCCTTCTCCTCTTGCCCTCACACTTTCCCAACATCAGGGTCTTTTCCAGGGAGTCTTCTCTTCTCATGAGATGGCCAAAGTATTGGAGCCTCAGCTTCAGGATCTGTCCTTCCAGTGAGCCCTCAGGGTTGATTTCCTTCAGAATGGATGGAAGAAGCTACAGGATGCTAAAAGTCCCAAAATTCATTATGAGATGTCCTAAAGCAGTCCTTCCAGATGTTGGAATATAGTTGGTATCACATCTTACCACAAGTCATGCTGTTGGGGGCTGATGAGCATTGTAGTCCAGTGCCACTGAAGTGCACCATGTTGGACTAGGCTGTTCTAGGGAGATGGAGATGGAAATGAGATTTGATGATGTACATAATCATGGATGATAAATACTAAATGATCATGTTCTCTTTTTGTACTACTATTATTTTTGTTATTCAGGAAAAAATGAATATTAGGAAAAACTTCCTAACTGTAAAAGCAGTACAGGAATGGAACCAATCACCTCGAGAGGTGGTGAGTGCACCAACGCTGGAAGCATTCAAGAGAAATTTAAACAAGCACTGAGCAGGGGGTTGGACTAAATGTCCTTAGAGGCCCCTTCCAACTTCATGAGTCTATGATTCTATGATTCTTTACATTTCTGGGGTGGGGGCATGTAGGAATTTCTTCTGCCTGCCCTGTGGGATGTTAGACCCTCATAAAAATAAAAGTTAAAGAACAGCATGTTCATCACAATAGTCTCCAAAAGGACACAGTGAAAAAAAAAAGCCATTCTGGAGACTCTGAAATCCAGAATGAATGTAAAATATATTACAATGAGGAATCGCATGCTGCCAGTGAGAATGAAATGTTCTAAATTTGGTTTGTTGGGCCTCTAATGTTTAGGGTGACATTGGATGGAGATGAGGAAGTCTTAGTGAATACCTGCTCCATGTCCTTCTTCAATGCCGTTCCTATGGCTTGAGAACCACGATGGCCTGAGATGAAACACTCGTTAGTATTAATGGAGCATTATAAATATTAGTATTATCAATATTAATGCTAATCAATATCATAGTTATTATCATTATCTTAACTTCATAGGGTCACCATAAGTTGGAAGCAACTTAACAGGACAATTATGAAAAATACTAATAATATTGAGTATAATTCTTATTCAGTTCTTCAAAAAAAAAAAAAAGAAAAAAAAAGAAAGAAAAACAAACCACTTCTGGTTTATGAATGTGGGATATTGTGCTCCCTGTATCCATGATTCAAAACACCAGGAAATGTTCCAAATATTGCTGCACAATATCGTGTCCACATTGCAAGTAGGAAAAATGATGCCAAGCTTTCCATAACAAAGAGCAGCCTTCACGTTAACAACACCAATGGCAGCGGTCAAGATGGTCTACAAGACACCTTCTTGTGCTAATTATATGACATCCAATTTTTTTAAGGAGTAACATTTCCATTTTCCTTTCTGTATTCCCTACTCTCTTTTTTTTTTGAGAAAATTATAATAATTAAAAAAAGATACCCTTTTGTGCTCACTACCATTCACAAAGTGAGACCATGCAAGCCTGCTTAGATGCGGAGCAAGCTTTTTCCTGTTCATCCATGCAAGTGGAGCCCATTGTTATGGGGGGGGGGGAATGGAAGAGGTGGGTCAGCAAATGCTCTAGGAAGGAGCTTTCCAAGGGAGCAAGGAACAAGCTCTATTTGGATAGCTTGTGGTGGTGGATCTGGAGGTGCCCACGCCATCAACCTATTTTGGGATCCGAGCGATTTGCTCTGACTTAAACTATAATCCCAGGTAGAAAATGCCCTTCTTGTTCTTCTGATTAACCTAATATAGCCACCACTGCATCTATCACAAAACAGTGGTCTACAGAATAGAAACAGTCACGGTACCTTCCAGTCCCAAAGACAAGAGATGCCAAAGAGTACAGTAACTACAGGTCCATTCCGTTGATTTCTCATGCAAGTGAAGTGTTTGCAGTCCAAATTATTGTGCAAATTATTATTGTGTACATGTTCCAAGAGCTTTCCCAATGAAGGCAAAAACAAAAACAAAAACAGAAACAGGCCAGTGTCAAAAATCATTACTGTTCCCCCCCCCCCCCATAGAATCATAGAAAAGTGAAATTGGAAGGGGACTACAAGGCCATCAAGTCCAGCCCCTGCTCAATGCAGGAATACAAACCAAAGGATATCAGCCAGGTGGTTGTCTAAGTTTCTCTTGAATGCCTCCAGTGTTGGAGTGCTCACCAATTCCCGAGGTCACTGGTCCCACTGTTGTACTGCTCTAACAGTTGAGAAGTTTTTCCTGATATTCAACCAAAATCTGGCTTCCTTTAACTTGAGCCCATGGTTGTGTGTCCTGCACTCTGGGATGATCGAGAACAGATCCTGCCCCTTCTTTGTAGGACTACCTTTCAAGTCTTTGAAAAGTGCTATCATATCTTAGCTTGTAGGTATTTACTGTTCCTGGGGAAAAATCTGTTTCTCTCCAAGATGTGGAAAGAACTGAAGCTAAGCTCAAAGGGAACAGGGAAGCTTGAGACTGTTGGTGGATAATATCATAGTTTTTGCAATTTGAAAACTGCAGCGTCTCTGACCCTGTGCTCCCCTACACTATATATACTGCTGAAGCCTAAGCCTTCAACACAGGACAGGAGACCACTCCAAGCAATAAATATATGCCTGTCTATTGTGGAATGTGTTTGTGACATCACAAGGAAGCTAAATCAGTTTCTGTAATACTTTGAGGATGCACCCTGTGTTTGTTAACTTTTTTCCCAGCCATGGGAATCAAGCTTGGAAAAGTTACTTTTTGCAACACAAATTGCAGAAGCATTCAAAGCGTTGTAGTCTAAACCAATGTCTTTCCCAAGACCTTGCTGGGAACACAAGAAAATTGGCTCAACCGAGATATGTCTCTTTATCTTGTCCTCTGTTGGGTATTCTGATCACCACTGGCTATACTGGCTAGGGGATTCTGGGAGTTGTAGTCCAAACCATGTAAGGAAAGCAAAAACAAAGCAGAAAGCAAATGTATGGTGTCACCTTAAACTTCACCGTGAGCTTTCATGGATTGAAAGTGGCCTCTTGAGGCACAGGTCACTTTTCCTGCTGGGAACACAGGGGTTTGGCTCATACCAATTCAATCTGGTTGTCTACCTTACCCCCAGTTGGGTAGTCTCACTACGTGTAAGATTTCTGGCATCTTTGAGCTTAGCCAGTACTATACTCGAGTTGACATTCTGCCCCTTCCTTCCACATGCGGCTTTCTAGAAGCGCCTGATGAGAAACACAAGTGAGTAACAGAACTAAAATAATTGCAAGCTGTAATTTTAATAAATGTTGGCTGCTGTCATGGTGTTCCCCAGTATTTATTCCTTTATAGGCTGCCAACGGATCCAACAGTTTTGTCTCTTTGACAAACATTTCATGCAATCATAAATTAACTCGTTTTTCAACCTTACCCCGACATAAGTAGTTAAGCTGTCAGTACACAGTCAGATTGGACTTGGCAGTTATTTTCCAGTAATAGAAAAGATGCTTCCATGACGTGAGTGATGTACAGCAATTTGTTCAGTTGCTATTGCTGGAAATGTAGGGGCCACATTAGGATAAAAAGGGTCATGGTTTATTATCAGACCCATAAATGAATCCAGTGGGGTTGTAGAATTTCTTATTTAGCATCTTATATTTTTAATTGGCAAGATTTGAATGCGAGAACATAACGAGAACTCTTTTGGACTGACCTCAAGGGCAATCTAATTGAGTGTTATGTTGCCAACAGAGGCTAACTAGGTGCTTCCATGAAGTCAACAAATTGGGCACAAATGCCATGCTGTTTATTCCTCAATACCTGGTGTTCTCATCATAAGAAGGCAGGATTCTCTTGGAAAAGCTGAAGACAGCAGGAAAAGAGGAAGACCAAATATGAGGTGGATTAGCTCCCTAAGGAAGCTACAGGCTTGAGTTTGCAAGAGCTGATCTTTTCCTGCAGTTTTCCACCTTTCCCAGCATTATTGTCTTTTCCAGAGAATCCTGCCTTCTCAGGATGTGCCCAAAGTAGGAGAGCCTGAGTTTCATCATCTTTGCCTCCAGAGATAGTTCAGGCTTGATTTGCTCTAGGACCCACTTGCTTGTCTTTATGGCAGTCCAGGGTATTTACAAAGCTCTCCTCCCGCACCACATTTCAAACAAATCATTTTTTTCCCCTGTCAGAGACCTGCAACTTCCATATCTGGAGGAATTCCCTATTTCTCATTTAAAAGGCCTGTGGTGGATGAGAGGTACAGGAGTGTGTCGGATAGTAGAAGCCAGAGAGAAAAAGAAAATGGTGACTATGAGAGAATGAGGCTGACCAGATTTGTCACAATCTCTATGGCTGTGTGCACCTAGTCAAGAATTGGAAGGTCTCAAGCTTTGGCCTTGAGACTCAGCTTTTAGAGTCCGTTCTCTGGGTCTCAGAATTTGGCCCTGACATCTCAGGGATGCTGCCAATATGGCCATCCTAGATTTTGGGGCCCATTCTTATGATGCCATGATATTCTACTTAGACATGATTGCATTTCCCTGAAATTCACACACTGGCTCTTAAATTCATCATTCATGCCATCTATCATGTATGTACACCCTGCCTTGTAACATCACAAGAGCCTGACTCATGGCATCACAGGAACCCACTCCTAGATCTTAGACTTCTGTCCTGAAATCTTAGGGAATGGGATGCTGTTGGCTGTGCGAACCTCATATTCAAGACCTGGAAAGCACTGCATTATAGCAATAGTCCTTTTTTGATCCCATCAGACTCAAAAGAAACCCCAGGCAATATGGCTTATGATTAGAAATTATGGTAAGCGTAGTTCAGAGTATTTGTAGGGACTTACAGTCCACCTTGATCTTTCGCCACAAGAAGGTGCATGAGTCACAGTGCTTGTGCTCCACCCTTCCCCTAACTCCATGGGCCTAATACCAAAAAGCCAAGAAAAAGAGAAGAGATGGTGAGAGGTTGGGTAGATTCATGGCTTAGGGCTTATTATGCCATTTGAGGCACCACCCACACCCATTCACATTAAGCCAGTAAGTCCTGGTGCTGTCTGAGAATAGGTGGAGTTGGGTGTTGAGACTTTAAAGCCATCTCACATGCAAAAAATAAAACTCTGGCAGGATAGCTCAATGAGTTAGGCATCTGACTGTGGAACCAGAGCTTGGGTATTTGATTCCCCCTCCCACCACCACTAGTGTCTCCCAGGAGAAGATCCAACCTGTGCAGCCTTGGGCAAGCTGCATAGTCCCAGGGCTTGCTAGAAGACCTAATAAACCACTTCTGACTTTAGCTAGAAAACACTGAAAACAGTTGCCATAAGTCAGAACTGCAAGTAGAACCAGCTTGTGTGGCCTTGGGCAAGCTGCACAGTTCCAGGGCGCCCCCAGAAGGAGGGAATGGGAAACCACTTCTGAGTGTACTCTATCTGGTGAACCCTGAAAAGGGTCATCTTCAGTTAGAATTGACTTGGTGACTCATCATCATCATCATCATCAAACATGGCTTGGCAATTATAACCCTTTAGAAATATTGTTTAAACCAGTTTTTCTTACAGTAACAATGCAGGTCAATTTGAGCAATAGGAAATTCTATCCAGGTTTGGCAGAGAGCAGAATGTGTGGGCACCTCAATTTATATTGCAAAAGTAGATTATTTTAATACCCAGTAGAGAAAAAAACAACCCAAACATTTTGTCATTTTGGGCATAAATCCACCCCCTTTCTCGTACAATGCTAATATGAATCATATATTTCAGGCACATTTAGAGACACATAAAACATAAACAGGCAGAGAAAGAAATAATAACAGGACTATAGACATCTTATCACATTTAATGGATTTCTGGCTATAACACTGTAAAATAATTGCTCAGTTTCTAAATACCATTTCTTTTTTTTTAACGATTTCATCAAAAGCAGCAATAATTTAAAAATGAATTCAGTGATCAGCTTTCCCCCCCTTCTTCTTAAGGTGTGCAGGCTTAGAAAATAAGCTTGCAGACATTGATTGATTTTAGTTATTTGCGTGTCATTGTCTTTACATGTGAAATGGTGTACGGAAAATCTTGAATTCAGAACAAAACTGCATTTCCTCCTATCTAACCCTGGATCTCAGGCCTAAGACATGTAGACATTCTGTCAGTCAGCTGCCTTTTTTTCACACAGGGTGGTTTGAACCTTGAGTTCTTTCCATCTCAAAAATGTGATTTTCGAATTATTGCAAATTCTTCTGAAAGAACCTGAAACAAAAATTTGCCCATGTGCAGTAGCCAAATTAAATCAAAATAGCTATTCCCACCCTGAAGACGTCCAACTTGCACCTGCCTGCACTATAGATGTTAAGGATGAAGAATCCCTAGAAAAATAGGGTTGTCAACCTTAATTCAGCACTGAAGTATAGGAGGGTTGAAACCTAGCCATGTAAGAATTGAGTGCACAAAGCCCTTGGCTTCAGTTTCAAATTTCTCTCATGCTTATTCTTTTATATTCAACTTCTTTCTGTCTGCAGTATGAAGGAGTTTGAACATGTTGGTAACTTCTTGTCAAAAATAACATGAAAATACCCCCCCCCCCCCAAGTGTTGAGAGAGCTGATGTCAGCTACAGTGTGTAAATCTTGCCTCTGGAGTCACCTTCTCTTATCATTGCTAGGAGTGAGCATACTGTGAAGTAGGAAAAATTAATATTTTTCTTTTTGGCAAACCTATGTGGGAGGTGGACCAAAAACACCTGCCCGCATTTACGACTGTTTTTGGAGCATTTCTATAAAACGCACTGCAGTGGAAAAATGTGATAATTATACCCTTCTTGTCCAAAGTAGTAAATGTAGCAGCACTGAATGGGTTGTTTGAGTCTTTGGGATATGTTAGACTTTCCTGCTGCACTGAGCTTCACAAAAGGTGAAAAACATGCTTGTACGGAAACAAGCATTTTCTGCAAATCTTGTTCATGTGACAAAAATGGCAATGAAAAGAAATTTGGTTTCAGTCTCTAGGGAGTTGCCAAATGCACATAGTGAGGTCTTGTTATGTCAAGGGTGACTAGAAACAAATAAAATCTTGGGAAGAGTGAATTTTTTCCTCTTACCCACAGCTGTAGCAGAAACTTATACTTGTGGTAAATAAAATATCCTAACTCAGTGGTTCCCAACCTTGGGTAACCCAGGTGTTTCTGGACTGCAAATCCCAGAAATGCCAGCCAGTACAGCTAGGGATGAAGGCTTCTGGGAGTTGCAGTCCAAGCACACTTGGGTTACCCAAGACTGGGAACCACTGTCCTAATTAATTACAATGATAGAAAAGGAACTTATAGAAGGCATGTGAGCCTGGTAAGGAAGCACCCTTCCTCCCAACCTGTGAGGGCAAGCCAATCCTCTATTTAGTACACAGGCCACTGCTTGAAATATTAGTACAAAAGAGATAGATGAAAGTTATTTTAGAGAAGCTTCCATGTCTACTGTCCAACGTATGCTTGCCCAGAAACCCCATGAAGACAATGCCTTTGGCCATAATAGCAGAGTTAAGGTTGGCCATGACCCAAGCTTTCTCAACTGCCGGCGAGCCAGCAAAGAAGCAAACTTAGTCCCAGTTTCTCATACATCTGTCTTCACTTCTCCAAGAGTCTTTGGCAGAGTAATTAAGCACAGTTGGTGTTGGGACTTTGCCCGTGTTTATTATTAAGTCGCACAAGGAACCAACGGGCACGACTCCATTAAAACAACACTCACCAGATCAGCTTTTTGCAGTGGACAGAAGCCCTCTTGGCGAGCAGTGTTTTCCCAGTTCAGTGTCTCTGCTCCAGCAAATTCGGACTGTCATTCATCATCTCTGTGCATCAAATTGGCTTGTCTCCCAGGTGGAAGGATGAGAAGAAATAGGACATAAGCTGTGCCAGGTTCTTTGTTTACTTGCAGCCAAGCACGCAAGGAGATATAAATGGGACTGAACTGCATGACATGGGAGGCCATGGGTCATTCTCTATTACCATGATTCTCAAAAGGCCTTGGAAGTAATTAGAATTATTATTTATATCCTTCTCCATGGCCTGCCCACAGAGAGGTCACAGTTCAGATTTAGGCATGGCATTGAGGGAGAGGAAAGAACGACCAGATTTAGCAAAGGATGAAAAAAAGAGAAAATGCATCTGTCTGTTTTTATTCTTCATTTCAAGCAGAGGTAAAAGAAATACAGTAACCGTAGCACTGAATGATCATCTAGGAGCAAGTTCCGGGCAAGATGAATAGCAAGGCGAATGAGCAAAGGTTCATGAATATGAATCTTGAAACTTCTCATGAAAGTTTCTCATGAAACTTCAAAGGATATGAATCTTGAAACTTCTCATTCTTGATGACAAGCTGAGAGGGGGGTGGGGCAACGAATTGTGGATCAGCTGGGTGGCCACACTGAACCGCTGAACTGGTCGTTTGTGCCCATCTCTACACACTAGCCCATGAGGCTATAGGTTCAAACCCCCATGCTGTCCTGGCCAAGGATGGGGGGAGAAATTAGGTAACTTTACCTTTGTGAGTTGGCTGGCTGGCTCAGTGGTTTAGGTCTCTGGCTGCGAGCCAGAGGTCATGAGTTTGATTCCCCACTGTGCTTCCTGCAAGTAGACCAGTGTGGGGGACCTTTGGGCATGTTGCACAGTCCCAAAGCATCCCCAGAAGGAGGGACGGGGAAACTACATCTCAATATTCTCTATCTGTAAAGGGTCATCAGAAGTCAGAACTAACTTAATGGCACATGACAATTATTTATTTTGGGGGGAAAATTGAGTGATTTGGTTAGTGACAGAATGTGGGATTAATACGCAGCAGGTCATAAGATTGTCCCTTTAGGAAGTCTGGGTGACAAGGCTGGGAAAGAGAAGCCACATTTAAACTGACCGTCTTGCTCTAATTAGTTTTCTATCTGACTCATCCCGGAGATTCAAACCAAGAGGAAGCCACAGCCCTCTCCGAGGGAAGTGAGCACAGCCAACTTGCCTGTCTCCTTTGACAGCCCATATTGTTCTTGCTTTAATATTGCATTATCCCAGCTTTGCAAGGAGCAATTTTGCTGATGGTAACACCTTGAGCGGAGAGCTGCTTTCCTCTTCAGCACAAGCCTTGGTAATAAATGCCTTCACTTAATCTATGTGCCACCATCACATACATCTACCTTACTGCAGAGAGCGTGCTGAAAAGGTAATGTATCCCCCCCACCCACAAAATGAAGGCTCACAGTAAATTAAGTTACAGCCCCATTACAGGGCGCATCAACAGCAACATTTTGTGTCTGCGGCATTTTTTCATTGCTTCTTATGTGTTTTTACAGCTCACGTGGGCCTAAACGGCTTTTCTCTGAAACTTAATATGCATTTTTCAGCCACTTCATTGGGTCTCTGGAAGCAGAAGCTGCAGACAAAGACATTTTCACAACCCCTTGTCCTGTTACATAAAGCCATGAAACTGGACCCTTGGCTCTGGGGACTCACCCACTTGGAACGTGACTTAAAGCATGCCTGTGAGGTGCTTGTTTAGCACTGTTTTTAAAACTTATTCTTGCGTAAAAGTCAGGCTGTGGTCACACCAGCAAAATATTTTTGCGTTACTCCTTGTGAATTTTGATCTTTTTTTCCGGTTCAGATGATGGATGGCCATTACTGATTCTTTTTCTCCCCCTCCATGCTATCTTCTGCATCAAGTCCAGCCTGCTGGGAGGCTACTACTCTATTTGTTCCCTGTTTCATCGTGCAATACAACCAACATCCCATTGAGTGTGCACTCAAAAACCAATTCATTTCCTATGCATCTGGTGTGCAGTTCCACCTCCCTCACCTACTGTCATTTGACTCCCTTAATTTTTTTAAAATTAATTTTCAAATGGGAATGTCGGCACATTGGTATACTTCTGTCAAATGTGGAGCATCAGTCCCCCTACTGTCTTTTGACCACCACTGCAGTGCACTGTGGGTTCTCCTCCATAGAGAGTAAAGAAGCATGGAAATAGGAAGAAATGGCCCAGATCAGTATGTGGCCAACAAGGGCATTTTCCTGACACATCAATGTACCCACACAATTTTTTTAAATGGGGGAGGGGGAAGAGAAAGGAACAAGAAAAAGAAGAGAATATGTCCCACTGGAGTGTATAGACAAACATACTGTGTCTAATTTAACTAAAAAATGTGGAATTGTTAAAAAATGTATGAACCACTATCACAGGATATTTATTTATTTATTTATTAGATTTATATCCCGCCCTTCTAGACAATGTGTACTCAGGGCGGCTTACAATAAAACATATCATAAAACAGTTAAAACAATTTGAGTCAATAGTATTAGTATTGTTCAAGATGGGCAATGTGAAGAAAAGCTAAGGTAAAAAGTAAAAGTTAAGTATTGACAGGAGGGAAGGCCTGCCTAAAGAGCCAAGTCTTTAATTGGCTCTTAAAAACACCCAGCGAGGGTGCCAGGCAAATCTCTGACGGCAAGCTGTTCCAAAGTCGAGGGGCCACTGCCGAGAAGGCCCGGTTTCTTGTTCTTTCTTTTCGGGCCTCCCTCAGCATTAGGCCCCTCAGCCGTCTTTCCTGGCTATAGCGAGTGACTCGAGTAGATCTAGGTGGGAGAAGGCGTTCTGCTAGGTATCGAGGTCATAAACCGTTTAGGGCTTTATATGTCATCATTAACACTTTGAAATCAATGCGGAAACGAATGGGCAATCAATGCAAGGCAGCCAGAGTGGGAGAGATATGCTGGTATTTTCTCGTCCCACTAAGAAGTCTGGCCGCCGCACTTTGCACCATTTGAAGTATCCACATCAATCTCAAAGGTAGCCCCACGTAGAACGCATTACAGTGGTCTAATCTCGAGATTACAAGCGCATGGACCAGAGTGGTGAGGGCCCCGCCATCAAGATAGGGACGCAGCTGGGCAATCCGCCACAGATGGAAATAGGCAGAGCGGACCACTGACGCCACCTGGATTTCCATGGTAAGCGCCGGATCCAGATGTACTCCCAAGCTGCGAACCTCACTCTTCGTGGTGAGAGTCACCCCCCCAAAAGAGAGGGAGTTTCCCAAACCGCCAATGGAGGGGCCACCCACCCTCAGGACCTCCGTCTTGTCTGGGTTCAGCCTCAGCCCATTCTCCTGCATCCATTGCAGTACATCCTCCAGACAGCGTTGAAGGGACAGAACGGCATCCACTGAGGTAGGTGAAAAGGAGATGTAGAGACGAAGCCCCACACCCCCTGATGACCCCACCCAGCGGCCTCATATAGATGTTAAACAGCATTGGGGAGATAATCGAGCCCTGCAGAACCCCACAATTGAGACTCCACGTGGATATATGCCACGTGACCACAATGCATGACTATACAGGAAGCAGAAGGCACGAGAAAGAAAGGGGGCATTTCTCTAGTCTGATCACAGCCTCATATAAAGAAGGGAGAAGCGGGGGGGGGGGAAAGTAGACTCTATGAGGACAGGAATACAATTATCAAAAGAAAAGAAATCTTTACATGAACTTCAATAAAGTGTGTCCAAATGTCCAACAAAATATCCATAGAAAGTTGTCTATATTCCAAAGGCTAAATGTTGAAAGGGTGGAAAGAGCCACATCCCTGAATAATATTTATTTATTTATTATTTGAATTTATATCCCACACCATCTGGCAACCAGGCCACTCTGGGTGGCTTTTTTTGAAATTTTAGGGTGTTTTGAAATTGTCTGATTGAAAATATCCCACTCCACTCTGTTAATACTCCACTTTGGTTCACTGCAATGTTTAAACAAACAATTTTTGGCTTTAGGGCTTTGAGTTTATCTTCTCACATTCCTTGTTCTAATTATACCCTGTTTCCCTGAAAATAAGACCTAACCTGAAAATAAGCCCTAGTATGATTTTTCAGGATGCTCGTAATATAAGCCCTACCCCAAAAATAAGCCCCAGTGAAGTGAAACCCCGCCCTTCACCATTGTGCAGCAACCAGAAGATGACACAACTGTATTTGAATAAATGTAGATTGTTGTACATGAAAAAAATAAAACATCCCCTGAAAATAAGCCCTCATGCGTTTTTTTGGAGCAAAAATTAATATAAGACCCTGTCTTATTTTCGGGGAAACACGGTATGTGCTGTGCAGCATGAGAGTTTCCGTTTGTCTGAGTGCATATTGGACATTGGAAAGCCTTTCAGCTTCAGTCCAGTTGCTTCATTAGCAACCTGCTTATTTGTACTTGTTCTTTGTTCTTCCTCAATAGCTGATTGGGTGCCTTCTGATTGGAGAATCTTGTCTTCCAGCACAATCTTTTGTTACCTCCATCATAGGGAGGGAAGACATATTCAATGGTAGTTTACCATTGCTGAATTCTGCATAGTACTAACAAACATCCACCCAGTTTGGTGTAGTGGATAGAGTGACAGACTAGGACTCAGAAGGCCTGAGTTCAAATCTCTGCTCAGCCATGGAAGCCCACTGGTGGAGTGGAACTGGTAAAACCATTCCTTAAGTACCTCACTTACTTTGAAAGCCCTACTAGGGTCACTATAAGTCATTTCTGATTTGAAAGGACACAACAGCAACAACAATAACAACAAGTTAGCTTGAGTGACACTGCTGTTGGATTCCTGCACTGATCAGTGGGTTGGACTCAATGCACTGATCAGTGGGTTGGCCTTGTAGGGCCCTTCCAATTCAATGAGTCAATGATTCTATGGTGTTGTCTGTGGAAGTTACTCTGCCATTCTCATCTTCCACTACCGCTGCTGCCCTCCACAAGTTTCTCCATTCCTATCGCCATCAGAACTGCCCATTCTTTTCTGCCAATGTGACCACTAATCCTAAAGAGGGTAGATGCATCTGAGTCTGGTGTCTCAGCTTTGACCATTCTGCCTTGAGCAACCCTCTGCCAGGAGCCCAGATTCATATCAGAGTCTCGCCTCCTGGTGTCACCGCTTTCAGCTTCCCTGACACAATCAAATCTTCTCACTACGTTTAAGGTATGCATCCAAGTGGGAGTAATCTCCTCTACTGGGAAAAAAAGTGGAATAGATAGAAATGAAATAAATAAAATGAATAATTTGTTAAATCTTTCTCCTTCCTACCTGAATGTTGGTGGCTTTGAAATTCACATCATTGTTATTTATTACAAATGATGATGCCATCTCCCACCTGTAGTCCAAAATGGTAGCATGAACTTGATTCTGTTTCATATTTCACACTTTATTCTGCTATATATTTAGAGCAGGGTGTACTCAGTCCTATTTCATAGGATTGGAAGCGTCAATGAATTCTCTATTTCATGGTAGCTTCTAAACTTTTGCCTCTGTTGGAAATAAAATGAGTTAGTTAGCTTGAATGCTAGAAGGTTTCATCACCAAGTATCTTAGCTAAGCAGCATTTAGTCATCAGTTAACATCTGAACATTTCAAAGTGGCATGCGACATTTCCGTGATGACAGAACCTGCACCCATTTCCATGATGATGTGGCAAGAAGTTGGTGGAGCAACTTTCTTGGAGCCATGGAACACTTAAAAGGGGCCAGATAAGCCGAAACCATGAAACGAACAACTTCGGGTGCCAGGGAGTTAACGTCACTCCCACCAGCTTTGGGGCAGTACCCCTCAAAAGTGTTTCACTGGGAGGAGTGGAGCCCTACCTCCTCTATCAGTTCTAGGACACCTTGCAGGTATGCCAGGCACAGGGGGCTGCAATGAGGGTGCTGTATGCAGGCTGTCAGTTGTCCCTGCGGGCAAGGGGTGAAGGCTCCTTCCCCCGCTATGCCTCCATCGTCTCCATTGGCAGCCGCTGTCCTGTAAGAGTGGTAATACTCTTGAGAGGTGCAGTTGAACACTTCCTGGACCTGGCTGGCCTGTCCCGTGTAGTGGGGTGTGGGTTCGGCAGGGGTCAGAGGCTGACCTTCTGGATACCCCTAGGCAGGCTGACCAAGGTTTGTGTGTGTGTCTGTGCAATGGAGTCGCTTGCCCTTGCTACTTCTTCTGCTGGCAGTGGGCTCCATGCTGGTTCTCAAGCCACTGATGCTGCTTGGCCTGGTCTTGACAGACCTAGATGTCTTCCTCTGGCAGCTCTAGCAACTCAACCCAGTGATTGGTCTTGGGATCCTGGATGCAAACTGTTCCCCATTGATCCATCGACCTCTCTGGCAGCAACAGTACCTCCTGAGGCTCCCAGTCCACAGTGTCCATCCAATGATCCTCCTCTCCTGCTTCACTTTCTTCCTGAAATCTTAGCCCCGTTATGGCCACAGGTACAGAAGAGAGCGACTAAAATGAGGACTGGGCTGGGGCACCTCCCTTATGAGGAATGGCTACAGCGTTTGGGGCTCTTGAGTCTAGAGAAAAGGCGCCTGAGCGGGGACATGATTGAGACATATCAACTTATGCAGGGGATGGATCAAGTGGATAGAGGGAAGCTCTTTTCCCTCTCGCACAATACTAAAACCAGGGGACATCCACTCTAATTGTGTGTGGGGAAAGTGAGAACAGACAAAAGAAAATATTTATTTGCCCAGCGTGTTGTTAGTCTGTGGAACTCCTTGCCACAGGATGTGGTGATGGCATCTGGCCTACATGCCTTGAAAAGGACAGATTTCTGGAGGAAAAGTCCATCGCAGGTTACAAGCCGTGATGGGGGTGTATAATCTCCAGGCTCTTAAAAGGAAGGTACCTCCAAATGCCAGATGCAGGGGAGGGGGATCAGGCGACAGGGATCTTGCTGTCTCGTGTGCTCCCAGAGGCATCTGGTGGGGCCGTTGTGAGAGACAGGAAGCTGGACTAGAGGGGCCCTTGGCCTGATCCAGCAGGGCTCTTCTTAGATTCTACACCTGTGGCCCTGAGAGTCTCGTTCCCCTCTCTCTCACCCCTCTCCTTGCTCTCCGAGAGGTGGAAAGCCCACTCTTGCAGCTGGCGAGAGAGTTGCTGGCCCCACAAACCGTTATAACCATTCACACAATGGATTTTACAACACTTTGGATCACAGGCTGAATTACACTGGGAAGATACTTTGAAAAAAAATCATGGTAAACAAGTTACCAGCATGGCTTTTCTTCCCTGCTGTGAATAGGTTAATCCCCTCTCACAATTGCAAAATGTCTGCTTGAAAATTCTGAGCAGAGGAGTGAAAAAGGAATAAAGCAAACACCAAAGGTACCTGTCCTGCTTTCCTTGCCATGCCCCCAATATGACTCGCTTCCCTGGACGATGGCTGGTGCTTTTCCTGCTGCTACGGCAGGCTATGCATTATTGAAAGCTTTCTTCCGCAGTCTCATTATTAGGAGGTGCTTTGCTTAGCTTCCTTATAACTCAAAATAACAATTACACTATTTGGCAAGGGTAAAGAAGCCAGGATTTTTTTTTAAAAAAAACATGCATTTGCGTACTCCTACACCTGCAAGTAGAACAGAACATTTTTAAAAGAATATAATTGGTGGTCTAGGACCTCACATTTAAAAATATTTCTTAAAATAATTTGCCTTACTATTATCATCCTTACTATTATCATCCAGGCGGTGCAGCATGGCCTCTCCCAATTTAAAGAGACACTTGTCCAGCAGGCCGAGGCGAAGAGGCAGTCCCAAAACCAGCAAAACGAGAGATCTGGACAGGGGACAGATTGTATTTGTCTTCAGTGTGGAGGGATGGTCACTCTCGAATTGGCCTTCTCAGCCACACTAGACGCTGTTCCAAGACCTGTATTCAGAGCACGTTACCATAGTCTCTTGAGACTGAAGGATGCCTACTACTAGGCCCCTTCCAGATCATTGGCTTGTCAGATCACTCCCTCCACCCCACACTCAGGTAGCCACTGGCTCATATCTCTTCAGACTGGCCTCTCCTTCAAAACCACTCTCTCTTCACGTCACACAGGGATAAATTGTTTTTTTCTCCTTCCACCACCCTTTCTTTCCAAGTAAGAGCTGCTAGTTTTGGGGATTGTAATTGAAAACAAGCACCTAAGTGCTTGCCGTAAGGCTTCAAGAAACAAGCAGAGGTTGGAAGAGTTACCTTTTTGAATTTCCACTCCCGGAATCCTTGGGCCTATGTGACATAAAAAAAATGTCACATAGGCATGTATACATTTTAGCATGTATACATTACTGAAACAGTGACGTCTACACTGGCTCGGGCATGTCATGACAATGGTTGACGGTTGGATTCCAAAAGATCTCCTGTATGGAGAATTAGTGCAGGGAAATCGCCCCAGAGGGAGACCACAGCTGTGATACAAGGATATCTGCAAGCGGGATCTGAAGGCCTTAGGAATGGACCTCAACAGATGGGAAACCTTGATGTCTGAGTGTTCAGCCTGGAGGCAGGCGGTGCTTCATGGCCTCTCCCATTTTGAAGAGACACTTGTCCAGCAGGCCGAGGCAAAGAGGCAGTCCCGAAACCAGCAAAATCAGGGAGCTGGACAGGGGACAGACTGTATTTGTCTTCAGTGTGGAAGGGATGGTCACTCTTGAATTGGCCTTCTCAGCCACACTAGACGCTGTTCCAAGTCCTCCATTCAGAGCACGTGACCATAGTCTCTTGAGACTGAAGGATGCCTAATCTTGCTATCATCCTTACTCAATCTCTCTCTCTCTCTCTCTCCTTCTTATTCTCTCTTTTTATGGAAGCTATCTCTCTGAGCAGTAGTTTCCCGATTCAAGGTACATAATTTTTTATTTGTTGATTTTGTCTCTTATCCAAAAATAAAAAAAATAAAACAATTCTTGGCACAAATGGATGTAAGGAACACTACACTCAAGAACGGCTTCCTCATTCATTGTAGGGCAGTGGTTCCCAACTCCCATCCAGCACAGCTGGTGGTAAAGGCTTCTGGGAATTGCAGTCCAAGAAAACCTGGGTAACCCAAGGGCAGGAACCACTGTTCTGGGGGATAGAGTTGCTCATTTATTCCACAGATTCATGAGCAAGAAAGTCTACCATCATTTGCCACTAGGTTATGGCATTCCTTAGAGAAGCATGGCCTGAATCATACCCTGAGGACAAAAACCATCATGGGTGAATACAATTGATTCACCCAGCATCTGGATGGAACTGGAACTGGAAGCTCACAGTAGCAGCAAACAGCCGGGGTCAGATACTGCTGGAAGGAAAAATATGAGGAATCTTGATGTTGCCTTCAACCGCAGATGGATCACTGGTCAAATCTTAGCCAATGACATGCCCTGCTGGAGAGGTCTTCCAGTAAGGATGTGCATGAGCACCTTGAGCCTGAGGTTAGTGAGGAGTCAACTGCTCCCCTCAACATTGCGCAGATCATAGACAGCGAATAGGGATAGCAGAGTCACAACAAGAGGGTGGACACTATCTCAGTCCACAAGAGTGAAGACACAAACTCATCTCGAGAACTACAAGGAGATGTGCTGAGCTACATTGGAAAGCTCCTTTGGAGCAGAAGGTTGCCTCAAGGGAAGGGCATGCTCCCATGAAGACTGGCTGCACAAATGCCAACAGTTGGAGGCTGGAGGATTTGCTGCTAACAGTGTCTGAACCATTTGAGTGTAATCCCTATGAAATATTGGTTCAGCCTAAAGGGGTGGGACTAATAAAGAGCAGGGCTGTAAGTTAGAAATTTGAATCAGAAAGAGTGGGAGAGCAGAGGAGGCCGGAGCTCCTGCTGCCACTTTGCCAACCTGGTCTAGGTATAATTCCCATATGTTTGTGTTGGAGGGTTGAATCCACATATTGTGAATTCATGAACTGAATTGATATTTTATTTTAGGATTCTGAAGATTCCACATGTGGTGCTGATTCTCCTATATATTGGACATCTAATCCATTTGAGCAAGATGTCTTGGATTTTTATCTGAATCTGAGTTCAAAGGGACGCTGGAGCTTTGCAGTTCTACCAGCAATGTCTGTATTGGTGCTGTTGCTGAGGGCATGGGTGCACCAATTGTAACATTTTGTTGTTGTAATTTCTCATGCTGTCTGTCATAGAACTACGAATAACAGCCTCATAATTGTGTTTGCAAGATTCATCACTACATATTCTAAGTAAGCAAATAGCTTCATAGAACTTAAAAGTGCTACATGAGCACATCCTCGGCCTGTATCATGATTGACCTACCAGTGCCTGACTTTGAACTCTGTTTGACTTGACTCAAGAACTACCCTTGTTTGCTTGTTACTTGTCCTTTGCAGGCTTCAGCCACAGACTTCTTCTTGTCTCTCCATCGCCTTCACTGATTTTACTTGCTCTATAATAGGATAATAGTGCAACTTTGACTCCTGCACTATCTTTTGTCCTTGTTTTTCTATTTTCCTTTGTCTAGATAACCTGCTCCCTGT
The DNA here is from genome assembly GCA_037013535.1 of Intellagama lesueurii. NCBI lineage: Eukaryota > Metazoa > Chordata > Lepidosauria > Squamata > Agamidae > Intellagama > Intellagama lesueurii. The sequence continues at coordinate 7,221,400 of JBAJHW010000004.1, forward strand.
CCAGATCCTACTTTTCTAGACCTTCAGACCCTCATTATTTGGCTTCCAGAGTCCGTACAGCTTGATCGTGCCCAGAACAGGAGGGTCCAGCTTGTCTGATCCAGAAATAACAGTGGTGTGGAGCAGATCTTTCCCATCAGCTGGTCTCTGATCATTTTAGTGTACCGTGTCAGGGATTGGACTCTGCACACAGAAAGCATGTGCTTCACCACTGAGTGACAACCCTCCTCTTCATATTAGCCATTGAAATCAAGGTGGAAATCTGGGCAGCCATTTCCAAGGGTCAGTCAAACAACTGCCCATAGTGCAAATGACTGTATCTGTCAAATACTTCGCCTAGCATGGCTCATCATTGAACAATGGATTTGATTAAATGGGCTGGCTTCATTACGGCTCAAAGTCTCCAAGTTCTTTGATTCAGTGAGTCATCCTTAATCACTAAGAAACACATATTTTCCCTCTCAAAATTGACTTCAATCAGTGATTAAGAGGTGGGGGAGGGGAGGAAGACAATGGAAAGTAGGAGGCAATTTTAATTGCCCTTCTGACAAAGGCAAGCATAAGTAAGAATATGAAATATGCACACAAGAAGACCAAACTCTTGATTCTGGAATTCACTACGAACTGCAAACTGGACACACATACTTGGTTGTTGTTATTATTTCTGGAAGGGAAGACGTGTTTATCTATAGCATGTTGCATCAAAAGCAACAAGGAATCTTGTGGGAAGCATTTCTAGCTCAGGCTGTCCAAGGAGGGAGAGAATCTCCCACAGTGTGTTCTAAACACCCTCCACTTTCTTTATTTTCCTTCCATCTAGCTCCATTTTTATTGTTGTTTACTCAGTGCTACAAACAAAAAGCACCAATGTATATGACCAGTGGGGGGCGATAGGCATACAGCTAGACAGCTAGGTGAACTGGGGCATTTTTGTGCTCTTGTCTTTTCAAAACAATCATATGTTATTATTATTTTTAATCTTTGTTGTCACAGACCAGATAGACCATGTGTTATGCAATATTCTATGCTTCCTTTTTCAGTGAAGCCAGTTAGCAGTTCTTTCCCTTTGTTACCAGGAGACAGCCACACACCACAGGCTTTTCATAATGAGTACCAACATACCTTCCGGCATAGAACTCACCTGTAGGGGCTTCTCTATTTAAGTCTGGGTATTCCCCCTGTCATTTCTTTGAATAGGTTCTTTGAATAGGCAATAAACATACATTTCCTATTTTTACCTGAAACTGAATTTCCAGAGTAGTTACTTCTGGCCAATACCCACAACTTGAGAGCACTGGCCTTCTGCACTCCATGGATAAATAGCACATGTTCTCGCACTCAGAAAGCTAGAGTTCAAGGGGACTTGATAAGACATTCCCATCCAAGTTGGGTCTTGAGCTTAGCAGATCTCTCAGCACCGGCTGTTCTTTCTGAGATCTGAGCAATTGTAAAAACATTGTGTGAAGTAGCCCTTGAATTATACAAATCCTGAGCGTAATTGTGCACAAATGTAAGAATGCATCTTCATCTTTCTGGTTTTGCAACTTTTAAAGTTCCGTGCTTTCTCAAGCCAGCTGGATGAGTTGTACCTGAATTGTTAACAACAACAACAACAACAAATTAATATAGGTAATGGAAAAGTGTGTGAGAGACATTGATTCTTCAGGTGATGCTGTTCATCAGTCAAACTAGACACTCAGCATCAAGCACTTTGACCTTAACCACTTCCTTAACTGGATGGCAGGCATATTTTTCCATCTGCTCGTTCAGCCCCACTAGTTAAGCTAATTGCTGGAACCTTTTCAGGCCATTAAGGAGAACTGATTTCCAAGAACTGATTGTTTTGTTGCTGATGAATGTTTGCATAATGAAGGTCTGGCATAAAAATCGTGAACCACAACTAGCTGTGAAGTTTCTTGTCACAAATGTCTATATCCCAAAAAAGTGAGAACCTGGTCACTTCTTTTTTTTAAAAAAAACATTGCTCCCTCTGTTCTCTTTATATGATTGAGTTACTAATGAAAAAAGGATAAAGTGCAAATTAAGACTCAACCTTACAGTGTTCAGGACTGGTGAAGTATATTGTGATGCTTTGACAGTCTTTCGAGCTACCGTGGCAGCTTCATTTATCCAAATTGCATTGGCGTCATCACTCATATTTCCATTGTTTCCTATTTGTTTAGTTTCTGGATATTTTGTTTTCAGTCTGCTGCCAGTGTTAATGTTGCCAATGAAATCTATCTGTTTATTTATTTATTTATTTAAAATATTTTAAACCCACCTTTCTCTTTAAAAAGGACCCAAGGCAGCTTACAACAATTAAAAGGAAGTATTTAAGTTAAGCTTTCCTTTTCCATCCTTTCCCAACTCCTTTCCTCCCCCTTTCCTTCTCCACACCTTCTAAACTCCTTTCCACTCCCCCTTTCCTTTTCCACCCCTTTATACACCTTTCCGTGCCCCAAAAGCACAGTAATCTATGCACCTGGGTAGGTGGGGCTCATTAGCCTTGGAAGGCAGCCCATCTAGGAGAAGGAAAACTCTGATTTCAAACCTCCACTGCCTTGTGGCTATATCCACCAATGGAAAAGGCTTCAGGAGTTAACCTTGAGGCAGAATCCGGAGCCGGAGTCCCGGAGGCAGTTCGTGTCATTCTGGCAACTCCTGTGACGTCGCTGGAACCAGTTGTATTGGCTCTTGCCTTTCCATTGGACTATTTCAGCGACTTGGAGAGGGGGGATTTGCTGCTTGGGTCACAGCCTATCATCCATATTAGTTTACCCAGGCTTTGTGCTCTGGAGAGGACACTCCAGCTTTGCATACAGTGTCGAAATAACACGGGAAGTAGCAGTTACCGGTTATAAGTCTTTGCTCGATTGGCGTAGAGCATGATGCCAGGGGCTACTTTTGACGGTGGGAGAGGTCATTGCACCTCACTAGATAGCTACCGCCCTCCTAAAGCTGGGCAGCCCCCAGCCAATAAGGTGCTGCCTCGCCACGGTCTGTTAACCTCACGGGATGTGTGGGGTTTAGGGTTAAAGCCTACAAGCAGATCGGTAGCCCTGCACCATGCAACAACCATAAGAAAACTTCTGCCCTAAAGTTGGGCACCTGGAATGTTCGGACAATGACCCCTGGCTTTTCTGACGACTTGCAGGAAATAGACGATGCACGCAAGACAGCTGTCATCGACATAGAACCGAGTAGGCTGCAGATGGACGTTGTTGCCCTGCAAGAGACGAGATTGCCAGACTCGGGATCTGTCAAAGAAAAGAATTTCTCATTCTTCTGGCAGGGAAAACCGTTGAATGAGACCAGGGAATATGGTGTTGGCTTTGCGGTCAGAAACACTTTGCTGAGATCCATTGTTCCACCTACTGTAGGGAGTGAAAGAATCCTGTTTCTGCAGCTCCACTCATCAGCGGGACCAGTCACCCTCATTAGTGCATATGCACCAACACTGTCATCTACAACAGAAGTCAAAGACAAATTCTATGATGATCTGGCAGCTACTATCAAAAAAATCCCCAAGAGAGAGCTGCTGTTTATAAAACCGCCTTGTCCACATTTGGCAAGAAGACAAAAAAGACAGCAGACTGGTTTGAAGCCCATTCGGAGGAGTTGATGCCAGCCATTGAGGAAAAGAGGAGAGCTCTAGCAGCATACAAAGCCTGTCCTAGTGAGTACAACTTGCAGGCTCTTCGAGTTCCTCGTAGCAAAGTTCAACAGGTTGCCAGGAGTTGTTCTAACGATTATTGGCTTCAGCTCTGCTCTCAGATACAGATAGCAGCGGACACAGGTAACATCAAGGCTATGTATGACGGTATCAAGCAGGCTTTAGGTCCAATACAGAAGAAATCTGCTCCTTTGAAGTCTGCTACAGGCGTGATCATCCAGGACCGAGCACAGCAGATGGAACGCTGGGTGCAGCACTACTCTGAGCTATATTCCAGAGAGAATGCAGTAACCGAAGAGGCATTAAATAACATTGAGTGCCTGCCTGTCTTGGAGAAGTTGGACAGCGAACGAACTTTAGCAGAAATAAAAGCGGCCTTGGATTCCCTCGCCTCTGGCAAGGCACATGGGAAGGATAACATCCCTGTTGAAGTGCTGAAGTGCTGTAAAGAGATCATCACCACTGAGCTGTATGAAATCTTTTGTCTTTGCTGGAGGGAAGGTGGAGCACCACAGGACATGAAGGATGCAAATATTGTCACATTGTATAAGAACAAAGGAGACAGGGGCGACTGCAATAACTACCATGGCATCTCTCTTCTGAGCGTTGTAGGGAAGCTGCTTGCCCGTGTTGTGCTGAAGAGACTCCAGGTGCTTGCAGACAGAGTCTATCCAAAATCACAGTGTGGATTTCGAGCTAATAGATCCACCACTGACATGGTATTCTCCCTCAGACAGTTACAGGAGAAAGGTAGGGAACAACGACAGCCACTCTTTGTAGCCTTCACAGATCTTAAAAGGCCTTTGATTTGGTTAGCAGGGACGGCATTTTTAAAACACTTCCTAAGATTGGATGTCCACCTCGACTCCTTAACATCATCAGGTCCTTTCATGAGGAAATGAAGGGCACTGTAGTTTTTGATGGCTCAACATCAGATCCCTTTGACATCCGAAGCGGAGTGAAACAGGGTTGTGTCCTCACGCTGACTCTGTTTGGGATCTTTTTTGCTGTCATGCTAAAGCATGCATTTGCAACTGCAACAGAAGGTGTCTATCTCCGGACTAGATCAGATGGAAAGCTCTTTAATCTATCTAGATTGAGAGCAAAGACCAAAGTCCAGCTGAAATGCATGCGGGACTTCCTCTTTGCCGATGATGCAGATGTTGTTGCCCATTCTGCTGAAGAGCTCCAACAACTTATGAATCATTTCAGCAAGGCCTGCCAAGACTTTGGATTAACAATCAGCCTGAAGAAAACACAAGTCATGGGCCAGGGCATGGACTCACCTCCCTCTATTACCATCTCTACACAAGAATTGGAGGTTGTTCATGATTTCGTGTACCGTGGCTCAATGATCTCTGACACTCTCTCCCCAGATGTCAAGCTGGATAAACGCATTGGCAAAGCAGCTACCATGTTCTCTAGACTCACAAAGACAGTATGGCTTAATAAGAAGCTGACGGCATATACAAAGATCCAGGTTTATAGAGCCTGTGTCCTGAGTACACTCCTGTACTGCAGTGAGTCCTGGACCCTTTGTGCACGGCAGGAGAGGAAGCTGAACACGTTCCATATGCTTTGTGTCCGACGCATTCTTGGTATCACCTGGCAAGACAAAGTTCCAAATAGAGTAGTCCTAGAATGAGTTGGAATTTTTAGCATGTATACATTACTGAAACAGTGGCATCTACGTTGGCTCGGTCATGTTGTGAGAATGGCTGACGGTTGGATTCCAAAAGATCTCCTGTATGGAGAATTAGTGCAGGGAAAGCACCCCAGAGGGAGACCACAGCTGCGATACAAGGATATCTGCAAGCGGGATCTGAAGGCCTTAGGAATGGACCTCAACAGATGGGAAACTTTTGAGCATTCAGCCTGGAGGCAGGCGGTGCAGCATGGCCTCTCCCAATTTGAAGAGACCCTTGTCCAGCAGGCTGAGGCCAAGAGGCAGTCCCAAAACCAGCAAAATCAGGGAGCTGGACAGGGGACAGATTGTATTTGTCTTCAGTGTGGAAGGGATGGTCACTCTCGAATTGGCCTTCTCAGCCACACTAGACGCTGTTCCAAGTCCTCTATTCAGAGCACGTTACCATCGTATCTCGAGACTGAAGGATGCCTACACATTTAAGTTACTAATAATGAGTGTACAAATACTTACAAGGATCAAGTAAATACTATACTAAAAACATAAGCAACACCAAAACACATTCAAAGCAGGAAGGCACAAACATCCATTAAAAACCCCCACTCAGGCAGCCGGTCATTGAGGGAAAGCTTGCCTGAAGAGAAAGGTCTTTGCCTGCTTGCAGAAGGACAGTAAAGATGGAGCTAGTCTAGCCTCCTATAGGAGGGAGTTTCAAAGGCTGGGAGGCTGCTGTGTGCCAGCCATGATATTTTTTTTCTCAGAATGCCACAGAAGTTGTATTTTTCCAGGGCACTGTGCCAACAAAATGGTGTTCTTCAGTTGTGCCTGTTTCTCTCCTCTTCCCCACTGCCTTGCAACAATACCAGAACTGGGGCATCCTGGGTAAATTTAATGATAGCTTCCAAAATAACAGCCACTTAGACGACTTGTGCTATCACAGAAAAAGGAAAGTGGTATCACTCCTGAATAGCACAACTGGGCAGAAATGAATTAACATTATACCTTGTTACAAACCACTGACAAATGATGCATTACTCACAACTAATTATTTTTTTGTAATAATCATGGCTAAGCTACAGTGCCGTTGTAATGTAATGAACAGTAATTTTACTCTTTAAGGTAACGGTTCCCCTTGACAAATATGTCCAGTTGTGTCCGACTCTAGGGTGCGGTGCTCATCCCCGTTTCCGAGCCATAGAGCCAGCGTTTGTCCGAAGACAGTTTCCGTGGTCACGTGGCCTGCGCGACTAGACACGGAACGCCGTTACCTTCCCACCGTGATGGTACCTAGTTATCTACTCGCATTTGCATGCTTTTGAACTGCTAGGTTGATAAGAGCTGGGACAAGCGACGGGAGCTCACTCCGTCGCGTGGATGCGATCTTACGACGGCTGGTCTTCTGACCTTGCAGCACAGAGGCTTCTGCGGTTTAACCCGCAGCGCCACCACGTCCCTTTTACTCTTTAGTTGTAGGTAAATGATTTAGTTACCTATAAGGCATGTGTGGACTCACTAATTAGGTGGACATTCTATCACAGGGCTGATGTTTTTTGAATAATATATTTTTGAATTAAAAAAATAGCTTTACAATTGAAAAATGATGACTAGAAAAGTAACTAACTTATTTTGCAAACCTTGGAACTGCAACTTTTTTTTTTTAAAAAAAAATAACTTTCCAAGTTTGGATCAGATAAATGAAAATGTTTCAACTTGTAACTTTTTGTGATTAAATGAATTTGTCCAGTACTGAATAACAATGGAGCTGGATGTGCTCAATTTATTTCCACCTTTCATTCATTCTAAAATGGATACTATTAGATATACATTAATAGGCTTTGTTATCTTGATCACCATTTGTTTACTTGCTGAAATATTTGAAAGGTGGTTATACAGAGGAAAGGCAGGATCTGTTCTTGGTCATCCCAGAGTTCCGGACATATAATAGTGGGCTCAAGCTACAGGAATTAAGATTTAAGCTAAATATCAGGAAAACCTTCTTTACCGTTAGAGCAGTACGACAAGGGAACCAATGACTTCGGGAGGTGGTGAGCACTCTCAAGCTGGTGGTATTCAAGAAAAAATTGGACAACCACCTGACAGATATCCTTTGACTTGTATTCCTGCGTTGAGCAGGGGGTCGGACTCAATGACCTTATAGGCCCCCTTCCAACTCAATTATTGTATGAATTTCTCAGTATTGAATATATGTTGGGAGGGTGCATCAAGGCTAATGGTGTTTACTTTGACAATTGGTTGGCTAAGGCAGAAATCCAGTGACTAGTGATTTTTTTATTGACAGTTGCAAGAACTGTATCTGGGATATTCTGCAGACAAGCCTGTGAAGCCATAGCTTGCCCCTTAGATATATATATTCTAGGATTCCATGCCTTAATTGAATGAGCGAAGGGATAGAAGTAAAAGGACTAAGCATTTAGTTTCTTCCTCTGCCCAGAAAAAAAAAAAGCCCTCAATCCCATTGCTAGTCTCAAATAGCAGACCATTGCACCAGTTGTTGGATGGTGAGCAGAAATTAATGTAAATCCCAACAATTTAATATGTTTCTACTCTAGCTTGGGCTACTAATCAGATTATGGCCAAGCACAAACTGTGCCTCTAGGGCACAGTACAAACAAGCTACACCAGAATGAAAATAGCTTTCGGAAAAAGAAAGAGGGGAAAGAAAACCCAAAATATTGCAAGCAGGTGTCGTGGTTTTCATAATCTCATAACTGGACTATTTCTGTGATGTTAAACACGATGGTAAAAGCTTCATAACAAGAGATTGAAAACTCTGTTCTTCATTTGAGGACCTGGGAGAGATCTTGGTTAACATAAAAGCTAAAAGCAAGCAAAGGCTGGGGAAAAAAAGATGGAAAAGTACTTCCAACGAAACCCATGGATCAGAATGAAGAACCCTAATTTAGGGTGCAGATCTATGTAGCCAAGGGGGTGAGGGCCAACTGAGCCTTCCTTGGGAGAAGGACTCCCTGCAATCCCAGTTAAAGGAAGAGTCCACAGCTCCCTGGGCAATAGCTCAGGTTTCCAGCTCTTTAACTAAGTTGCCTTCTATTCTAGCAGTGCTCAATCATCTCCCTTTGGTCCTGTCTTCACTTTGCTTTATTCTTTTCTTTGAGTTAGGTCCTTTCCCAAGTATGTTGTCTTGAAACATATTTAAGGTCTGTCTGTTTGCCCCCCCCCCTCTTTGTTTTTCTAGTTAGGTAAACTATATTAACTTTTAGTGGAAGTGAAAGAAGAAAGTGCCGAAGCAGGACTGCAGTTGAATGTTAAGAAGACAAAAATCATGACTACAGAAGAACTACACACTTTAACGCTGGCAATGAAGAAATTGAAATAGAGATTTTGTATTCCTGAGACTGTAGCCAAGAAATCAGAAGAAAACTGAGACTAGGAAAGGCAGCAATCAAAGAACTAGAAAAGATCATCAAGTGTAAAGATGGGTCCCTGGAGCTCAAGACCAAGATCATCCACACTCTTGCATTTTCAATCACCATGTATGTGTGTGAAAGCTGGACAGTTAAAACCACTGATGGGAAAAAATGATTAATTTGAAATGGGATGCTGGAGGAGAGCTTTGCTGATACCCTGGATGGCCAGAAAGATGAACAAGTGGGTCCTACAGCAAATCAAGCCTGAACCTGGAGGCAAAAATGTTGAAACTTTGGGCACATCATGAGAACGCAAGATTCTCTGGAAAAGACAATAATGCTGGGAAAGGTGGAAGGCAACAGGAAAAGAGGAAGACCCAATACGAGATGGGCTGACTCTCTAAAGGAACCAGAGGCTTGACTCTGAAAGAGCAGAGCAGGGCAGGTGAGTATAAGACATTTTGGAGATGACTCGTTCATAGAGTTGCTGTAAGTCAGAGGCAACTTGACGGTGCACAACAGCTATATATTGTCTAAATCTGCCTCCTTATTTCCCTGACACAGAGCTGTTACTCATGTCTTGAAATGACTGCAACACTGTGGGAGTAGTTCACCAACTTTTTAGAGTCACACCCTACTTTTCTGCTTTATGACAAACCCTCCCACCAATCCCACTATTCTTTTGCCAATAAAACAAAACAGCAGATCTAGCCCTAATATGTAAATGAAAAAGAAAAAAAACAAAGACTTAATGGCCAAAATCCTGTTGAGAAAAAGTATGCAGATAGAAACAATCACAACGTACTTTTTCCCCCACTGGTGTGCTCTGGTGGACAGTTACTCACATGGCTGGTTGCTTACCTGATTCTGCAACCAGTGCACCATCGTTTGAGTGAAGGAGAGCCAGAGTATGTGCATGTGTGTTCATGTGCAATTTTGCTGTACAGATTCCACAAGCCTACTAAAATTCCGGCCAGCTAAAAAAAATTTTTAAATTAAAAAATAGGCACAACTAGATTTTTTGGGGGGTGGGGGAAAGTAGGGAAATCCTAAACTCTCATAATGATATCTATCATAGAAAATTGTTTAGACTCATAATATGCTAAATTTTGTTGGCTTTCTTCTTCTGGAAGGACATTGAACAGTCTCATCCCCTCTCCAGGAATGTTCTTCATGCCCACCCACTCCACCTCCGCCATGCTGAGAACCAATGTGCCATGTCTGCCATACCTGGCCAACATTTTGAGATTGGAGTTCTTATTTTTTGTACTTGGAAGTCAGTCCCACTTAAATTAATGAAATTTAATTTCTGAACAATACAGCATTGGAATAAGACAGATTTGGCTTAAGAATATAGAAAGCTGTCTTGGACAGAGTTAGGTCATTTATCTTTCTTGCTCTGCATTGTCCACTCTGGTGGCATCTCTCCAGCTTGTCAAGCAAGAATTATTCTCAGCCCTACCTGGGGATGTCATGGGCCAAACTGTAATTGGCACCTTCAAATCATCATCCGTTAAGCTTTGTGAGCATTTTAAGCATAAAAAGCTGTAGACAAGATACCATTTAGGTTTCCAGAGAGGTAACTGTGTTCTGTTCCCTGTAGCTTGCACTGCTGGACTAGCAGCATCCCATTCCCTGGTCCAAAACCTGAGACCATCAAGGTAGTGTTTCAGAGTTTTGAATTTTGGTTAAATTCCTTTAGCTGCACAGCAGAAGGGCAGGGATTCACAGAGCAGAATAGCTTCAAGTTCCCCAGATTGGTCTACCCCTTTGGTCTCACCAACTGGCACTTACAGTCTCAATAACTCACTCTGAGACATTAGCAGTAGAAAGAATAAAAAGCATGGCAGTGGTAGCAGCGTAGAAGCTATTCTTCTCTGACACCATTGCATCTGCAGTCATCCAAGTGGACCACTTTTGGGTGGTCAAGGGCCTGTTGCACAGATGTCCACAAGAGAAGGACAATGACTGCACAATGGCCCTCTGTGAATAGTTTTCGTGGAACTTTGCAGACAAAGTCCCTCGGATCTGCTCTGACTTAGAAAGCACGCAGGTCCTGTTGATGGAACTTTGGCCCCTGCTCGTCCCATTATAATGGGTACATTTCAGGTGGTACAGCCTGACGATGTGGACATGATCTTTGGAGAGGTGAAAGCTATCGCTTTTGTGTTGTGGATCCTTTGCCCTTCATCGATTATAAAAGCAGCTAAAGGGGGAACGGCTGAGTGGGTTACATACCTTGGAGAGGGAGTTATAAGACTTTTGGTAAATAAACTCTCCTTAAATCTCACTGTATTAGATCATTACGGCCCGTCTCCAGTCAGACAACAACCTTTTAGAGGAAAGCTTTCAAGTGATAAGTGACGGGTTGAGGAAATGCTATATTTATTAAACTTAGAGATTTTAAAATGTTTTAAAATTTATCATTAATCTTGGTTTCAATCTTGACTAATGTTTAATTGGTTTTAATACGGCTTTTGTATAGTATTTTAAACCTGTGAGTAGAGATGGGCGGTTCCCAGCCCTGCCTCCTCTGGTGGGTGCCCACTCGGAGGCAGCGCCCCGGTTTCCCTGCCCTGCCTCCTCTGGGCGCTGCCTCTGTGAGCAATGTTTACTTTTAATTGTTGTGGGCCACCTTGGGTCCCCCTGTGGGGAGAAAGGCAGTATATTAATGAGAGAGAGAGAGAGAGAGAGAGAGAGAGAGAGAGAGAGAGAGAGAGAGAGAGAGAGAGAGAGAGAGGTGGACGGACGGACGGAGAAGACTCCTGAGTCATGATGCTGATGCTCTGCTCCCTGCCTTGGTTCAGGTAGCATGATGGGCCCAAGTGACTGACAGTCCATCTTCCACAAGAGTGAGGAGTAGAAATTGGGCCGAATCAATGGCAAGTCATTGTGATTCATAATTCATCAAGGCTGACAAATTACAAATATGAATTTTAGAATATTTTTCTGATGAATTGATTTGTCAATTCATCTTCATTTTAAAATGTTATAAAATACCCCCCGAGGTACCTAGAGGTGCCAAAATCAAAGGAAAGCTTCCTCTGACTCTCCTCTAAAATCTCTCCATGTTTGGTGAAAATTGGGTTTCGGACGTTTGGGTGATACACCCACAAAGAGGCCCCCACCAGGAAAGTGCTCCCTCCTGAAACCTAGAGACACCAATCTCACACAGAAGCTTCCCCTGTCTCTTCTCTCAAAGTCCTCCAAGTTTGGTGAAGATTGGGTTTCAGACGTCCAAGTTATACACTCACAAAGTGGGTCCCCCCAGGAAAGTGACTGAGACATCTGGCATTGTTTGCCTCTAAGGAGCATCTAGTTTTTAAAACACTCCTTGTTAACTCGGACTGAATAAAAGCTTTTCACCACCAACTGTTTATCTGCCCTAGGATGGCTATCACCTCCCAACTACTGGTTGTTGAATATCCACTGCTCAGATAATTATCAATGTGTGAACTTTTGCATTTCAGTCTCCCCACAAAATATGCCCAAACAGACATGCATTGCCCTAACTAAGGCAATGTTCCAGACATCTTCAAATGCATACACTGAATAAAAATTATCAACTTTTTGATACTGCTGGGTCAACTCTGCTTGACCCAGAGTTCTAGGAAGGAAACAGAGCACTATCTTGGATTCACTCTCTCTCACACATAGTACACAGCCCTGAAGAATCATGGAACTGCACGTAATGTGTAAGTTTGAGCTTCAGCTTTCATAGCCAGTGGGCTTTCTGGTTTGAATCTACTCAGCTGGAAAAAATGCACGGCATGTTTGCTTGCAGGAAAACACTTCTTCACAGGGTCAAAGGAGGGAATGCCAGCTTCATTAGATCTTAGCTATTCTCCCAGAGATAATAGTATTATGTTAAAATGGGTTGCCCACTCATGTGCACTGATTTCTGGACTGTGTCTCAGGGATAACCTGGCTGTGTATTGTCACAGAAAGCACTATGAAGGGACAACCAAGGATTTGAAGCATTGCCCCCTCTCAGAAACAGTTCCTTTTCTGAAGTCCTGTAACATGCATGCTGAAGCCTAGCACCACACTTAAAAAACTAAGATCATGGCCACTGGTCCCATCACCTCCTGGCAAATAGAAGGGGAAGATATGGAGGCAGTGACAGATTTTACTTTCTTGGGATCCATGATCACTGCAGATGGTGACAGCAGCCACGAAATTAAAAGACCCCTGCTTCTTGGGAGGAAAGCGATGACAAACCTAGACAGCATCTTAAAAAGCAGAGACATCACCTTGCCGACAAAGGTCCGCATAGTCAAAGCTATGGTTTTTCCAGTAGCGGTGTATGGAAGTGAGAGCTGGACCATAAAGAAGGCTGACTGCCGAAGAATTGATGCTTTTGAACTGTGGTGCTGGAGGAGACTCTTGAGAGTCCCCTGGACTGCAAAGAGAACAAACCTATCCATTTTGAAGGAAATCAACCCTGAGTTTTCACTGGAAGGACAGATCCTGAAGCTGAGGCTCCAATACTTTGGCCATCTGATGAGAAGAGAAGACTCCCTGGAAAAGACCCTGATGTTGGGAAAGTGTGAGGGCAAGAGGAGAAGGGGACAACAGAGGACGAGATGGTTGGACAGTGTCACCAAAGCGACCAACATGAATTTGACCCAACTGCGGGAGGCAGTGGAAGACAGGAGGGCCTGGCGTGCTCTGGTCCATGGGGTCACAAAGAGTCGGACACGACTTAACGACTAAACAACAACAGCACCACATTCAGACACCTAATGAGCAGAGCCAGCTCTGGGTTCAAGGGAGCCACTGTCATTACAACCTCCACTCTCTGGTCCCAAATTGAAATCCCGGTAAGGCTTTTTACTGACAGAAGAAGCACCGTGATTGGTGGCTGGCTCTGCAAGAATTTTAAATTTCCAGAAATATGCCAGAGTAGCGCTGCTGTGGGGCATTGTGTGAAATTCAAAATGGAGGTTAGCTGGAGCCTGTAGGTCCAATGAGACTCTGGCAAGCACATTTGGTTTGGTGGAAGGAAGCACAACTATAGGTAAGAAGTGTTGTGAAAGCTTTGGGAAGGTCAATGAACAGACTGATAATCACTTGGAACTTCCTTTGTTTTCCGCCCTTCCCTGCTCTGTATATAGATTGTACGCCTTCCTCCTTGTATCTCTAAGGTCACTCTCTGTTTCATCTTGGTTCTGCCCCTTCTTAGCTAAACAGAACTGCAGACCTGCAAATATGGAAGCTAAACAGAAGGGCTTTCATAACCAGCTTTACAGATCCGTTCACCACTGTCCATAAATTAATGTCTTAGATAATAAATAGTATAATTCCTTTGTAATTCTTTTCCTGTGTGATTATTCTTCCTTGCTAGACATGAACTCAGCACCAGCCCAGTGTAAAGGGAACTGTAAAATACTGAACACTTTTAACAAAGCTGATAGGCACTAAAGCCAGCCCTGATTTTAGAAATGCGAACACTAGACATGCAGAGAACGTTCACAAGATTCCTTGTTCTCATTGATTTAGGCTTTTGACATGAGGAAGTTATCTCAGTGAGGAATTTCTGAACTCTACAGGAGTCTTCCGTGCAATAACTAGACAAGGAGCATTTCTCCCCATCCGTGTTTCTCCAGTTTGCACAAAATGTCTCTCTGCAAAACTAGTGCCCTGCCTCTTTAAGAAGCAAAGCAGATACACACAGGGCAGAAGGAAGCAAAGCCAACTTCATTAGAATCACAGACACACTGTCTGATTGTTAAGATCTAGACAAACAACACATCCAGTGCTTCTAATTCTTAAAAGTATATGCAATAAGGCAGCAGCTATTACAGTTTCGTGCAAAAACGATGCAATATTTGCTAGACACACAATTTCTACAAGTTACGCAATTTGCACAAAAGTTCTTGAGTTGATAAATCACTCGCCCTCTTGGAGGTCGGGGATTTCCCCCATTCCAATGCCTCACTCTTGCCTCTGAGGACGGGAAGCACGAGGCTTTATATCCACAGTGCCCACCAACTCAAAATGAGAGGCATACATGTAATGGGTTAAGTATTTCCATCTTTTACAACTTGAAAATATTAGTCTTTTCTCTAGAAGTGAAACTGAAGACGAATGGTTTGCCATACCAAGACTGAAAGCAAGGGCTATCTGGGGCTCATTAAAATTGCTTCCAGCATGAGATTCTTCAGCCCTAAGGAAGGCTGTTGCAAATCCATCACAAACAAGACAACAAAAAAGGAAGTCTCAGATGGCAAGGTTGCCTGTCCTTCAACACACAACTCTACTTCATTCTACTGTAAGGTGTGTGCATGTTTGGCCTGGAATAAGGTGAAGAACCAGAGAGAGAGTTAGGACACAAAGATGGAGACCAACAGAACCAGAGGAACTATTTCTGGCTATAAGCCCTCATTGTGAGAAATTCAACTCTTGAACTGAACATTTTGAACTATGCTTTCAGTAAGTTGACAAAAAACATCTGCTGCTAATTGAGGGAGTAGAGCAAACTCGGGGGTTAAGAAGACCCTGGTACAGGTATCCTCCACAGCAAGCAGATTCCACACCTGTCCACTAAGTGATGGAAGACACATTAAGCATTCCATACTTCACAATAGGTGATAAGGACCATATATCTAGAGGGAAACAAAGAAGCATCTAATGCGCATGCCCAGCTAGCAACCTGCCTAAAAAGAATATAAAAAGAGGGGTCTGGGCAACCATAATTTGTCTGCTGAGACCAAAAGGCTTTTGGAACTAACTACTTTCTTTGGAACTTGGATGATGCAAATCAAGAATTCTTCTCTCTTTGGTGAGTATGTATGAGGTGTGAATGTGTTGAATGCATGAAACCCCCTTTATTAGAATTGTAATCAGTAAGTAATAAAGTATATTCATTTTGCATTTTTAAATGTGTCTTGTGAGGTCCTTTGCTGTTTAATATTGTTCTTCTTGGGATACAAAAGATCTAGTAGTCACCCTTTTGTGACACTACTTCATGCATATAGGGGACTCTTGTGCCCTGAATGTTAACAGGGTATAGGAGCGGACTACCATCTATTCTGCTGTGGATGCCAACATATAGTTTCCTTCCCAGAGAAACGGAGCTCACTATTTTGGTAATGGGAATGGCATTCTGTTCTTTCAAATATTTTAGGGTTTTGGCAGGGAGACATGTGCTGAAATCAAACTGGGCAATGCTTGGGATTGTCTGAGCATGAAAATGCATTGCTTGTATTATGGACTGAGTTTCTCTGTTCAACGTTAACGGACCAGCAAAGGCATCAAATCAAATGAAGAAGAAACGCTTGTATCACAAAGAGGAGAATAATGGAACGTCCACTGAAAGGCAAGGAACTCTGTGGAGGAGGTTTGCCAAGTTAGTGACATCATGTTCCTTGGGATTTCTGGGTCACTGCTCAAGACCTAGGGGCAGGACCTTGTGAATATCCATAACACAACAGTGTAGACCCTTCCACAAGACTTGCAAAATGGTGTGCCCATGATGAGCTTGCAAGAGGAACAGTTCAACAACGAATTTGAAAACCAACACATGAATTCCTGTAGCTCTAGAGAAACCATTCTTTCAGAGTGCTTATGGCCACAGCCATAAATACAATATGAAAGAAATATAGTCTGATTCAGGATTGTATAAATCGCAGAATGAACCTTATAAGGTGGTGTGTGAAGAATTGTATCCAGTCTGTGGTCCCCTTCAAATGCGACAGGGCCCCAATTTGAAAATGGCTACTCTAGAGGACTAGAAGAGGGCTACTCACTGGAAGGACAGATCCTGAAGCTGAGGCTCCAATACTTTGGCCATCTCATGAGAAGAGAAGACTCCCTGGAAAAGACCCTGATGTTGGGAAAATGTGAAGGCAAGAGGAGAAGGGGACGACAGAGGACGAGATGGATGGACAGCGTCATCGAAGCTACCAGCATGAATTTGACCCAACTCCGGGAGGCAGTGGAAGACAGGAGGGCCTGGCGTGCTCTGGTCCATGGGGTCACGAAGAGTCGGACACGACTTAACGACTAAACAACAACAACTCTAGAGGATGGCACATTTGTGATAAAGCCAAGGGTGTTTCTGAATGCATCTAAATGGCAGGACCTGAAGTGACATAAAGGAGCCCCCAAATTTAGGGCTGCTAGGAAGGCAGCATACCATTCCCTGAAATTTCAGATTCAGCGTGTAGGTCCTTTTATTTTCCATCCCTTACCAGCTTTTAGATAGGGTCTTGAAGAACCTTGGTTCCACTTTGGTGTTTGAGAAAGATCAGATCTTTCCTCATTTGTACTTTTTACTCCCTTGATTTTAAATGGATATGCATTGTTTTGCTGGAATTGCTGCATTGTACAATGACTGTCACCATTATGGAATTGATTTTATCTGTACTGTATTCTGTATCTTTTAATTTTGTGTGTAAAGATGGACGGATGGATGTCAGAACATAGGACATCTCCACACACTTCCAAACCAATGACAATAGAGGATGCCTGGTTCTCTAAAATGTTGATATGCTATTTTACATGTGTATGTTCGGATTTAGAAGTCATTACTGTCATTCGAATAGCAATGCAGTAATGGGCATGTGCGTAGAAGCAGATAAGATGGCCCACCAGTCTCCATGATCCGCTGTCTGAGTGTTGGTGGACAGTTTCACAGCTTTTCCAATCTTTTCTCCAGACTCTTTCTGTTGAAACTGTACACGGGCCTCTTTAGTATCTAGAACTTTTCAAACAAGAGGGATGTTGGAGGAGTGTTCTGAACAAGAGGTCACACGGGGACTTTAAATTCTCAAGTCCTACAATAAATGTACCAAGTGCGCTAAACCTTCCTTATGGACTTAATTTTTCCATATTTGGTTTTTCCAGTAGCGATGTATGGAAGCGAGAGCTGGACCATAAAGAAGGCTGACCGCCGAAGAATTGATGCTTTTGAATTGTGGTGCTGGAGGAGACTCTTGAGAGTCCCCTGGACTGCAAGGAGAACAAACCTATCCATTTTGAAGGAAATCAACCCTGAGTGCTCACGGGAAGGACAGATCCTGAAGCTGAGGCTCCAATACTTTGGCCATCTCATGAGAAGAGAAGACTCCCTGGAAAAGACCCTGATGTTGGGAAAGTGTGAGGGCAAGAGGAGAAGGGGACGACAGAGGATGAGATGGTTGGAGAGTGTCATCGTAGCTACCAACATGAATTTGACCCAACTCCGGGAGGCAGTGGAAGACAGGAGGGCCTGGCGTGCTCTGGTCCATGGGGTCATGAAGAGTCAGACATGACTTAACGACTAAAGAAGAACAATGGACTTAACAGCCATGAAGGAGTAAGAAAGAAAGACTTCAAAAATAAAATAAGTAGAAGAACAGGAGAAAACTGGAGAGGAAGTACCTAGAGCAATAGAATATATTTTTCAATGATTTATGGGCAGGAACCAGTAAACCTGGTAGCCAGATGGCTCTGCAGTTCAGTGAGCCAGAGCTCACCTCTCCAGGCAAAACAAAAAATGTTATGTCAATCAACTAGCTGAGATCGGCAGAACTTTTATTAGGAATGGGACAGACTGGTTGGCTTCTAGTTAGTAGTATTACTCATATCGATTGTTTGAAATATGATGAGCAGTTTTGTTTTTCCTGTAAAACTTCACCATATGCCATCACTATTTATTGATAGTTTCAGTGTTCATTTAAAATCTACTTCTGTTCTTTAAAGAAAAAGAAAACTGGGTGAAAAACTTGGCATTTTCTTAAAAGTTGTGTTTGCCTTTGGGAAGCCAAAGGAGAGGATTCTGGTAAGTGCTGTACTGCATATTGCAGATTCCATCCAGAATCAGCAGTAGACTAAGGCTGCATTCACACCATGGCTCACCCAACACTGCAGGGTGCCTTGATTAAGATCATTGTTTGTTTATTGGCAGAGTACAGGCTGATGAATATGAATAATCACTCTAGGAGACGAGGATTTGAAGCACAAAAGGAACTTATCTGCTCCATTTAAGAAAATAGCACAGGAAGAAAAAATTCTAAACTTCTTTCATAGATGCCTCTAAAGTTGGCTTCTGTGTTTGTAGGTCTGCTGGTATCATGCCCTACCTGGCTGAGTCTTCCTGGCACATCTCAGAGCTTGAGGAGATGCTTAAAGTCTCAGCTGGCAGTATCAGAGCAGAGACACCAATGGCTGGGCCTGTCCTGGCCAGAGCGGGCTCAGTCCCCACAGATGAGGAAGAAACCTCCGAAGAGCAGTCTCCCAATCCCATAGAAAGCCGGAAGCTCAAAATACAGCTGAAGCAGAGTCAGCATTTCCAAGCATGTTCCAGCAGTGAAGATTAATCAAGTATGGTCCAGCAGTCACCATGCTACAAACAGAGAGCAGTAACTCCGAAATAGTACTGGAGTACTGAGCACACCGTCCATACCTGGCTTGCCATGACCCTTCAGCTCTCAGCCTTCCTTGTTCCTTTGATTGATAGACCTACCATGGACCTGGCCCAGACAACTTCCCAATTGCAACTCTGCTTGCTCCTTGACTGTTGACCCAGTAGAGGGTTGATTTATGGTCTGATCTTGAGTGGCGATCTGACAGTTCTTTTGCTTACTCCCTGGACTCTGGTTAATGTCTCCCCAGTTTCTCAACAGCTTGGCTTTGGACCTCCTCTTGTATTTATTATTTGTTAATTACATTTTTACCCCACCCATCAAGTAACAGAGCAGGGTGTCTAACACTAATAAAAAATAAAAATAATAACCCACCCAGAACAAAATAAACCCACAATGAGTAAGAACCAATGAAAAAAAAAAGAGAGAGAAAACTCTCCTAAGGCAAAGACAGCTGAAACTCAAATTGAAACACATGGGCCAGTGAGAGTATCAAAGGAGGAGGATGTTACCAAATACCTCTTTGAAAAGCTCAGCTTTCACATATTTTGAGAAGGTCAGAAGGGAGGGAACCTGGCATACATCAACAGGCAATGTGTTCCATAGCATTGTGGCCACCACCGACAAAGCCCACTTCTTGGTGGTAGTTTTCTGGGCCTCTCTTGGGGTGACCACTCACAGCTGTGAAGCCTGGATAGACCAGGTGGGCCAAGTAGAGAGACACTCCGACAGGTAACAAGTTTCAAAACCATTAAGACCCTTAAAAGGTAGCACCAACACTTTGAATTTGGCATGGAAGCAAAAAGGTAGTCCATGTGGATGAGCCAGGATTGGGGAGATATAGTCATACTTCTTTGCTCCCGATACTAACCTAACCATCGCATTTTGTGCCTGCTGAAGATTCTATACTGCCTTCAAAAGCAGCCCCACATAGAGAGCATTGTAGCAATCAATCCAGGGATTACCAATGCATGGACCAGTGTGATAAGAGAATTCCTGTCCAACTGTGCAATTCATCCATCAAAGATAGATAACAGCAGACTTGACAACTGCAGGAATTTGCTTCTTCATGGAGAGAGTTGGGTCCAGAAGCACACCCAAGTCATGGATCTGATCTTTTAGGGTAAGTGTGACCACATCCAGACCAGGTAAAATACTGTACCTATCAACCAGGTAGGCTCCCCTCCCAACAACATGATCTCCATCTTGTCTGGATTCTATTTCAATCTGCTAGTCCTTGTCTAGTCCATAACCAAGGTCAAGCACTGCTACTGGGTCCACACAGCTTCCAGTGCTGATGATGAAAAGAAGAGACAGAGTTGCATGTCATCAGCATATTGATGACGACGGACTCCAGATCTCTGGATGACCTCCCCCAAAGGCCTCATATAGGTGTTAAAGAGCACTGGGGAGATGATCAACCCCTGTGGGACTCAATAGTTCAGAACCCATGGAGCTGAAACAGCATCTCTAAGCAGCACCCTCTGAAGATGACCATCAAGAAAGGACTGGGGCCAGAGTAACACTGAGCCTCCAGTCTCTGAACATGAACGCCTGTCCAGGAAGATGCCATTGACAATGATATGGTTCCCCCAGCATCATGGTTGGAAAAATTTAGGCAAGTTTGGAAAACCTATCTGTACAACTTGAAGCCATAGGTGTGGCAACTCTTTTCAGGGTTTTCTAGGGAGAGAGTACTCAGAAGTGGTTTACCATTCCTTTCTTTTTGGGAAACCCATGCTGACTTTCAGTAATCACTGCATTCATAGATCAACAGCTTAATTATCTGTTCTAGAACCTTTCCTAGCAGGGATGTTAGAAGGTTTCTGGGTCCGAGTCCCAAGTCTGAGCCTTTGGTATCAAATCCCAAGTCCCAAGTCCCCATTAAAAACAAGCTTTTTCCCCTAGAAAAAGGGAGGGTGGTTTCGAGTTGCAAACAGAGTCCAAGTAATTGAAAAAAAAAAAACCCCTGAGTCGAGTCATGGGTGCAACTTAAGTTTGGCTTGACAGTGAGTCCTGCAAGTCAAGTTCTCATTCCTGCTTCCTAGTATTGATACCAAGGTTTCTGTTTGCCCAGATGGTATCCCTCCCTCCGCTTTTGAAAACAGGCGTGCCATTTACCCATCTCCAGTCTTCTGGGACCTCACCTGTTCTTCAAGAATTCTCAAAGACTATAGACTGAAGCTCTGAAATCACATCTGCAAGTTCATTAGTACCACCATTGGATGCTGTTCACATAGGCCTGGAGACTTGAGTTCATTTAAGGTATCTAGGTATCCTTTTACTCCCTTTTTAAACTTATTTTTGGTTGCAGGCCTCCCACTTTATCATTTATTATCATTCAACATTTATTATGTGAAAGCATTGGAAATGTCAGATGGATTGTTTGCCTCCTTAAAAGCACTGGATGAACAATGAGTTAGTCTTTATCTACTTCCTGTGTGCGTGCGTTGCTTTACCCTGGTTTTACGGGTGCCCGTTTGTGCAAACTGCAAAAGCTGCAGAGGGGGAAAATGTGTGGGTTTTT
This sequence comes from Intellagama lesueurii, assembly GCA_037013535.1. Classification (NCBI taxonomy): domain Eukaryota; kingdom Metazoa; phylum Chordata; class Lepidosauria; order Squamata; family Agamidae; genus Intellagama; species Intellagama lesueurii. The sequence continues at coordinate 7,242,980 of JBAJHW010000004.1, forward strand.
TTGGTTTTGCTTTGTTTTTGTTTTTTGATTGAAGCCGAGAGCTTGGCCGGTGGCAGTGATCCTTTGATTGACCGTCTTGACATGTCCTATGGAAAAAGAGAATTTCTTTGAGTATTCTTCATATCCTTAAAATGTCCACATGCATCTGAGATTTTTGACTACACCCAGGTTTTCTTTGTGAAGGATGGAATATACCTTCTGATTCACAACACACACAAAAATACACTATATTTGCATGCATATGCTGGTTGACTCTGCATGAACACACCACCCCCTTGTGATGCTTAATACACACATGTTGCTACAGCAATATGTGTATATTCAAACAATTGCTTCTGCCCCAAGCACCTTACCAGCTAGCATTTAACAGTGGATAAAGAGAACAGGGGAATATTTTGTAGATATTTCAAGGATATATGTTTTCCTTGACTCAGTAGCACAGACAAATCTGTTGCTGTTCACTAAAATCACTTTAAAGAATGTTGCCTGAAGGGAAAGATGAGCATAAATTATTTACAATAATACAATCAGCAGAGAGAGCTCTCATCCAGGGCATTGCTCCAATTAAGAACTAATTGAAAGGCCACATTTCAAATCTCGGTGTGATAAGTAAATTGGTTAATCATGCCAATTAATTGATGAATGCATTTAGCCCAAATGCAATAGGAGATCTAGGCAGAACCGCAGGCAGGGTGGGAGAAAACGGGAAAGGAAAAATTATTCTGGAATCTAAGTGGGAGCAAATGAATAGCATGGTAACAGGAATAAAGAGTTAAAGGAAGTGGTCCTTTCCATTTGCTCCAAAAGAAGGATCATCTCCAGGTATGTACATGTGGGGGTTTGTATACCATTTATTGCACTGGTTTCCCAGTTGGGAGCAGTGACCCTGGCTTGGGGTGTATGAAGATATTCAAGGAGTGGAGCATGAGACTCCACCCTTGAGAACTGGTTTCTTTGTGGTGAAGTACGGTAGGAGTAGCTTGAAGAGTAGAAGACCCTCAGTTCTCTTCTACTTCAGATTGCAAAATCAGCTGGGGTGGCGCTGATAAAAAGGGCTGCAGAGGGATGGGGAAAGGACACTGATTTAGTCTCTCCTTCATTGCCTGCTTCCCAACTTCTACGTTTTGTTTGATAATTCTCATTATTAATATTTCAGAAACATGTTGAGTATGGCGGACCTTTGAGTGGACCTGGAAGACTTCTTCTTTTGTTACAGGAAAAGGAAACACAATGGAACAGTCAAGTCTTGAAACCTTTATCTGCCTTTTAGCTATATGTTGCACAACGGAGAATCATATGACATATTAAAAGTTGATAATATTATTGTGGAATTAAGGTTCTTAATGAGGTTTATGGATTTCCAGTTCATAGGGTTAAATCCAGTGCCTTGTGTGGGGTTAAATTCTAGGACAAGGGTGGCCCTCCAGATGTTATTGGACTACAATTGCCATCATCCTTAGGCAGCCTAACCAACATCGGTGGAAGCTGTATTCCTATGGCATTACAGCCAACAACAACTGTAGCAACCTGTTGTGTCTTCTGGAAATTGCCCTGTGGAGGCTCCAGAGTGCAGGGAGATGATGTAGAAATCCATCAGGTCTATGAAGACATTTGATGCCCAACAGAAATTTGTTCTAATTCCGGATACAAGAGGCGAACAGGATTGCCTGCCTAGAATATATATAGGCTATGCTGACACAGAGCACAGCTGTTTAATTTAAAGCAAAACTACATTATCGAGAGGTGAGTCAAAAGACAGTCATTTCCATCGGGTCTCAAATCACGTCCTGCCAGAAGATGGATAACTGTTAACTTCACAATATTAGAATTTGCCATGCAAGTCAGAAAGCCCCGTGTTATGCCTGAACCTCATCAATGATTTATTACTTCTGTTTTCTCAGCAGTGCTGTGGGGTCCATTTTCCGTGGAAGACAGACAGCGTGATGCCGGCCAAATGGAAACCACTGGCAAGTAATCTCCAGCATTAAGCACAAGCCTTCTTCAGCTAGTATACAAAATGAGAAAATAGAGCCTCTTTTATTAAATGCATTCATCTAAAAAGCATGTTCTTGGTTTTTACCATCCGTCAGTAAGATCCCTGTCATGTTGACAACTGCTCTTGCTTCCATTTCTCTCTCTCTCTCTCTCTCTCTCTCTGTGTGTGTGTATATGAGCAAACTTCAAAATGTTCTGTCTGTTCAGGATTTCCTCTATGTAGTTATATTTTTTAAGGCAGGAAAGATCAGCTACTTTTGATTTCTTTTTTTATCAGTATTAAGTTTGCTTCATCCTGTTTCCTAACAAGTTTGCAATCATATTTTTTTTGGACCAGAGATTACTACTGGTCCAGAATGTGGCAGCCAGACTGGTGGCGGGTGTGAGCAAGTTTGATCACGTTTGCCCAGCCTTGGCTCACCTGCACTGGCTACCTATTGCATCCCGGGTCAGATTCAAGGTTCTGGTGATCTCCTATAAATCCCTTTGTGGTTTTGGACTACGCTACCTGTCAGAGCTTATTTTCCCAAAGTCCTTTACCCGCTCCACTAGGTCCTGTCAGGTAATGCTCCTCTGGGTAGCCATACCAAGGGAAACCAAGAAATCATCCACTAGAAGCAGGGACTTCTTTGCTGTGGCACCAACACTTTGAAGCCAACTCCCAGTGGAGCTGTGCCTGGCCCCCTCCCTCCCAAAATTTTAAAGACCCCTGAAAACACTGCTTTTACAACCCCGTCTGATGCGTTTTTCCTGCTGCTTTGTTTGTTGTATGCCTTGCGTGCCATATTTTATCTTGTAATTTATGCCTCTTGCATCTGCATGAAAATGCATACACATTTTTGAGATTTATTCTGAGAAGATGTTCATTTTTTTGCTTGTAGGCCTAACAGTTGTACATATTGTTGCCAGGTTTTCTGCTTAATATAACAAACAATGTTGTACCAGACAAACAGGTGCATTTTGTTATTTGATGGGAGAACACCCTTACAGATTTGGAAAAGTGTGAATGATGAAGGAGAGCTGCATTTCAGTTTATATAGAGATTTCAGAAGTACAGATTATATTGTTTCACATGGTAAGGTGGATCAGTCACATTTCTTCCCCTTCCCTCTGTATATGTGTAGGTAATGGGTGTAGACACACAAACACACATCCTTTCTGAATAATGAACCATATTGTACCATAAACTTAGTTTGTGTCTATCTTATTCTTGGCAAGGACAATGTCTTAGGCAAGGCTTAGACTTTCATAGAATCGTTGTACAGTTGGAAGGGACCTTGGAGGTCTTCTACTCCAACCCTCTGCCCAAGGCAGGAGACCTCATACCATCCCAGACAGATGGCTGTCCAATCTTTTCTTGAAAACCTCCAGCGATGGGGCACCCACAAGATAGGGAGGCAAGCTGTTCCACTGCTTAATGGTTCTCACCATCAGGAAATTCCTCATTTTCAGGTTGGATCTCCCTCTGACGAGTTTCCACTCATTGGTTCTTGTCCTACCCTCAGGCGCAATGGAGGATAAATCGATGCCCTCTTCCCTGTGGCAACCCTTCAGATATTGGAAGACTGCTATCATGTCTCCCCTCAGTCTTCTCTTTGTTAAGCTAAACATGTTGTTGTTTAGTCATTAAGTCGTGTCCGACTCTTCTTGACCCCATGGACCAGAGCAGGCCAGGGCCTCCTGTCTTCCACTGCCTCCCGGAGTTGGGTCAAAGTCATGTTGGTCGCTTCGGTGACACTATCCAACCATCTCGTGCTCTGTCGTCCCCTTCTCCTCTTGCCTTCACACTTTCCCAACATCAGGGTCTAAACATATCTTTATTTAATTAATTAATTTACTTACCCCACCTTTCTCCTAAAAAGGACCTTAAGTGGCTTACATCGTTAAAAGACAATATTAAAGCTAACAACAAAGTGAGTAACCAGATACTGAAAAGGATCAAACAAATACCATACAAAAAACATAAGCAACACCAACAGATATTCAAAACAGTAAGGTATAACAATCTATTTAAAAACCCCACTCAGGCAGCCAATGTAGTATCTGTTCCTCTTGTTCAGGAAATTTGTTATCCTGCTTCCCATGACAGTAAAAAAAACCACAGCCCCTACATGCAGGGCCTGTGATCATCAGTCCTCACTCATTCTCATTCCCCATTATTTAGAGCAGTGGCTACATGAAACTTATCATTTACAACTAGCTCCCTCCATGTTTTTTGAGATATGCTGCTGTTATTGCCTAGCAAAATGGTTCCCAACCTTGGGTCCTCAGATGTTCTTGGACTAAAACTCCCAGAAGCCTTTAACACTCGCTGTGCTTGCCAGGGTTTCTGGAAGTTGCCGTCCAAGAACATCTGGGGACCCAACATTGAAATGTGGTACTCGATGAGAGCTTTGCGGATACCCTGGACTGTCAGAAAGATGAACAAGTAGATCCTAGATCAAATCAAGCCTGAAATATCTCTGGAGGCAAAAATGATGACATTTGGGGCACATTGGGAGGAGACACAATTCTCTGAAAAAGACAATCATGCTGGGAAAAGTTGAAGGCAGCAGGAAGAAGGAGACCAAATGGGAGACGGACTGACTCTCTAAAGGAAGCCACAGGCTTGAGTTCACAAGAGCTGAGCGGGGCTGTTGAGGACAGGACATTTTGGACATTCATGGGGTCACCATAAGTTGAGGGTGACTTGACGGCATGTAGCAGCAACAACATATTAGTAACACAAGTCTGGCCAATATGTCTTAGCTCATTGGCACTAAGGGTGGTTGTGCTAGTGTAATTGTTTCACTAACAACACAGTGCCCTCAAGACTGAGGCCTCCTTAAAGCCACTGGAGATCAGAATGCTCAGGGCTGGGTTTTTTCCCATCACCTTGAGCTAGACTGCAGGGCTGTTTTGCCCATTTTTCCCCTCGCGAACTGCAACAGAAGACCGGCTCATTGGATGTTGAATTATGCTCTTTAGCAGCTAAGCCAAAACAACAAATAAGAGCACCATGTAGTTTCCAGTTCTGTTCTTATTTTGATAGATAGTCCATTGCTGACATTACAGCTTCATTTTTCATGAGGGAGGAAAAAAATATCTTAAGTTAAATGGTGCCTAAAATAATGGCAAGAAGGAGGGAGGGAAAGCAGGTCTACATAGCAATAAAAGGGAATTTTGGAAGATGCTGGAAAAAGAGGTGCATGGCAATGCACTTCTGAAAATAACATTCTGGGTAAGCTATTACTCCAAGGGAAGGAAGACCAAATAAAATAGTGTAACTTCTAAAACAGGTTTCCGACCAGCACCAAATTTGCCACAGCGGTGGTAGACAATCAGGTCGTAATCTGTGCCAAATTTGGGGGAAGTTGGGCAAACAATTTTAAAACTATGAGAGAACTTGTTGAAAACCAGCCATGAAAATTGCTTTGTGTCAGGGTTGTTGTTGTTTAGTCATTAAGTTGTGTCCGACTCTTTGTGACCCCATGGACCAGAGCACACCAGGCCCTCCTGTCTTCCACTGCCTCCCGGCATTGGGTCAAATTCATGTTGGTCGCTTCGATGACACTGTCCAACCATCTCGTCCTCTGTCATCCCCTTCTCCTCTTGCCTTCACACTTTCCCAACATCAGGGTCTTTTCCAGGGAGTCTTCTCTTCTCATGAGATGGCCAAAGTATTGGAGCCTCAGCTTCAGGATCTGTCCTTCCAGTGAGCACTCAGGGTTGATTTCCTTCAGAATGGATAGGTTTGTTCTCCTTGCAGTCCAGGGGACTCTCAAGAGTCTCCTCCTGTGTCAGGGTAGCAAGTAGTTAACTGATGGAAAAAAAGAAGCAGGTTCTGGGATTTTCCCTTGGTTGGTAACTTTTTTTTTGAATGGCAGTGAGCACAAGAGGGGATCCTGTAGACCATTCTGATTGCTGACATTGGTGTCACCAACATACAGGCTGGCCTTTTTCTATGCCAGACTTATCATGCTGTCACAATCCAAGATACCCCAGGCAGCCTCTCACCAGGGGCAAGGGCACCCGGACCCAGTCCACCACGCAGGCTATCAAGTCCAAAGACGCTCACTGCGCAGTTGGTTGTGACTAGAGATGGGGGTATTCGTATACGAATATGAATACCCCTGCACAGGTGGACATAATGAGAGGTGACTGTCCACTCACCTTCCGCTGCTGTCGTGGGCTCTGTGCTCCCTTCCAATTGCTTCGGAGCACCCGGTCTGTGAGCCACTCTTTGACCTGGCAGCAAGGCTCATCCTCCTGCCTCCTGCCAGGAGTGGCTCGCAAACCGCGAGCTCTGGAGCGATAGGAAGGAAGCTCGGAGCCCGTGGCAACAGCAGAAGGTGAGTGGACAGTCCAGCCCCAGGGGGCTGGACCCTCATTATGTCCACCTGTGCAGGGGTATTCATATACAAATACAAATACCCCCATCTCTAGTTTTGACCAAGCGGAGTCTGGAGCACAGGGCTGGGAGCACGGAGCCGGAACAAGGCACCAAGATGCAGGAGGCCAGCAGAAGTAAACAGGGAGCAGATGCAGGAACACTGGAATGCAGGGACTCCAGAGCTCAGAAGCAGCAAGGCACTAGAAACAGTAAGCACAGCACGTCCAGAAGATCTTTGTTGCTGAAGCAAGTTCTGGGAGGGAGAACCGCTCCTTAAATAGGCCTTCTCTCCAGGCCCCCAGGTGAGACTCATGAGTGGCCCAGCAGCTGCTACACAGGCCAGGGCCTGAGCCTGCAAACACCAGGCCATTTCTGGGCCAGGCTGGCCCCAATCCTGCAGCTGCCAGGGCAGTACAGGCCAGACCCTGGCAGTACCGCCCCCCCCAAAAAAACAACAACGGGAGTCCCTTCTTCTTCGTGGCCTCTGTGAATGCACACTAATGGGTTAAATCTGCGCAGAGGCCTCGGAATATTCTAGAGCAAAAGTAACCGTTTAGGACCCTCCTCCAAGCCCTCATGGTCCGCCCGCCCTAACGGTTACCTCAGTTCCTTTTTTTCCGCTGCTGCAGCAGGTCTCGTTATCTGGAGCTCTTCGCGTGGAAAGCGGAACGCTTTTATCTGTGCCTTTCGCTTCGCTACCGTTCGTATTGTTTTTCCCTGTTAATATATATATATATATATATATATATATATATATATATATATATATATATATATATATATATATATATATATATATATATATATAAAGCCTTGTTTCAACCGTTTAGCCTTTCCACGTTTTCCCCTCCCCCTTCCCTGCCCCCTTTCCCGCCTTTTATGGCACCGAAGGTCTCCTTTAAGAGCTGCGCTTCTTGTCAAAAGAAGATCCCGTCTACTGACGGACACCAGCTCTGTCTTCTCTGTCTGGGCGATACTCATATCCCACAATCTTGCCGCCATTGTAAGAACTTTACCAGACAGGCGCTAAAACTTAGAGATCTTCGTCTCCGTGCTGCTCTGTGGGAGAAGTCCCTTCAACCGCCCGGAATGGACACTAAATCCACTCCATCGACCACTGAGATGCCCATCTTATCTCCAAAGGCTAAACCACCTAAATCAAAGATTACTGTTGTTTCTACCAAACCAAAGACCAAACCGTCAGCCTCAAAGTCCAAAAAACCACTCTCTCCTACTGTTCAACAGTCGGCGCCATCTCTTCGAGCCCCAGTGCTCGTCGACTCTGCCATGGAGAACTCACCTCCCATTCGGGCTGCACAGTCTCCCCTCCTACTCCAAGTACATACTGAACCGGCTCCATCTGAAGGGACATCCCGAGAGTCCTCGGTACCCTTAAGCCCCGGATCACCCCCGCCGTCAGCTTCTGAACAGGGATCGGCTTCCCCGGTGCCGGATCCATCGCCAGCCAAAAAGAAAAAGGCGAAAACCAAGCATACCGTGCCGGATGTAGGAGATTCCCGGTCCTCGAAACATTCGGGACCGAAGGTCTCCAAGGTGACTGGGGTTCGAAAGCATCACCCCAAACATAAGAAATCCCGAGCACGCTCTGAGGATTGGCCGCCGTTTCCGTACACCAGGAAACAGATTGGTCGCTGGCGCAAGCAGATGGAGAAGATGTATGATCCCCGTTTTCTTTACGGGTTCGACTCCTCGAATTCGGAGGCGTCTTCTACGTCCTCCGATACCAGCTCATCAGACGATGACTCGCGCCAAGCGGACTATGTTCCTCCCGGTACCGAGCGCAAACGACACCGACAACATCGTCCTGCTCCGGTACCAACACCACCGAAAAAGAAGCCGAAATCGATACCTGTGGCGCCTAAGCGCCCTAAGCCTGATACCGCTTCCGGACTCTCGAAGCAGCGGGACCGTGAGTTGCCTACCCACGGTACCGAACCTTCCGGTACCGTATCCCGACATCGGCGGCGGGACCCTCCCGTCGACACCGGGAAACTTAAGAAACCCGAAAAACGGCACCGACACCGTTCTCACTCTTCGGATTCGAGTTCCTCCATTATATCCGATACCCACGGTACCGTCCACAATAGCAAACGCAGGAAAACGATACCGTCTAAGATCCCGCAACCAGCTCAATCCACATACTATCCTAGAGACGATTTTCAGTCTCCCTTCGACTCCTCTGATACTCCTTCTGAGTCGGATTCGTCAGGTCCGCCATCCCATGAATCCCCCCCTAACGCTAATACACCGGATTCTGAGATCGACGACAATAATCCGACCTCTCCAGCTGCTGACTTTGCTTCATATTCGGACATGATTCGCCGTATAGCTAATGCCTTGGACCTATCAGTGCACCAACCACCTCAGATAGCCACTGACAAGGTATATGAAGACATAGATGAAGACCAAAACCCCCCTTTGCGTATGGCTTTTATCCCATCGCTACTTCGCCTCACGAAACAATCTTGGGACAAGCCATGCTCTCTGTTCCAAATGTCCCGTAGGGTTGAAAACCTCTACAAGATCCACGGAACCGAACTGGATTTTTTGACCAAACATCCTCCTCCCAACTCGCTGGTAGTTGACGTCACGCAAACTAGATCCAGAGCCAGCTCCAACGCTGCGCCTACCAACAAAGAAGGCAGGAGGATGGACATTCTGGGCCGTCGCGCTTATTCATTTGCCTCTTTCACACTTAGAGCCGCAAACTATATGGCCGCGAAGGGCGCGTACCATAAGCATCTCTGGAACCGTGCCCTTCCATCTCTGCAAGCGGCCCCGGCTGAGCTTAAACCCAGAGGCTTGTCGTTACATCAAGAAGCTATGGCTCTAGCCAGACAAGAACAAGTGATGGCCAGACACATCATAGAGGCAGCCTCTCGAAGCTTAATGACCGGAATAGCCATCCGACGCCATGCATGGCTCCGTTCCGCCAATATCAATGAGGACTCAAAGACCAGAATATTGGACTTACCCTTCGATGGTACCGGTCTGTTCGATCCTAAAACGGACGAAATTCTGGAAGGGCTGCAGAAAGCAAAAAAGACAGCACGAGCTTACTCTTCACAGCCGTTCTATAAGCAAAGATTCCCTTGGAAACGTCAACCATCCTACCAATCATCTTACCAACCTTACAAGCAGTATCAAAATAAACAAAGATTCTATTCTTTGCAATATACTTATCCGGCTCGACAGCAAGATCAGCGCCGCCGCCCTCGCCAACCCTTCAGGAAACCTGATCGGAAGGCCAAGCAGGGCTTTTGACTTCAACAACTCGCCCACCTTTGGCTTGTCTACACGTTATTCCACCCGTCTAGCACCCTTTCTTCAAAATTGGCTTCTTATTACTACCGACAAATGGGTACTCACCATAGTCACCCAGGGCTACGCCATAGAGTTCCTCGAACTCCCTCCTCCACGAGTCGTCTTTACTCCCCCTTCCGCTGCTCTAAGGAAGGAAATCAAAATACTTCTTCAAAAATCCGCCATTTTCCAGGTTTCTCCAGACCCCCTGGACCCAGGTTTCTTCTCCCGATACTTTTTGGTTCCAAAAAAGGACGACTCTTTCCGCCCCATCCTGGACCTCCGGGACTTAAACCTTTTCATCACTTACTGGCGCTTCCGGATGATTACCTTAGAACGTATCCTCCCGCTACTTCATCGCGGAGACTGGTTCGTTGTTATTGACCTCAGCGACGCCTACTTTCACATTTCCATCAGACCAGAGCATCGAAAATACTTACGTTTTTCTCTTGGCTCCGCCTGTTTTGAGTTTGCGGCCCTACCTTTCGGACTGTCCACGGCCCCGCGGGTCTTTACAAAATGCATGGCACCCGTCACGGCGTTCCTCCGCACAAGGGGCATCGCGGTGTACCCGTACATCGACGATTGGCTCCTCGTAGCCCCCTCAAAACATCTGGCAGAACGACACACCAACACTACTCTGTCACTCCTGAGGAGTCTTGGCCTTCAGGTGAATTACAAGAAGTCAATGTTGACCCCCTCTCAGGTGGCAAACTACATAGGCGCAGTCCTCGACACAGGAAGAGCAAGGGCCTTTCTGCCGCAGGACCGTGCAATCAAGATAGGCGCCCTCATCAAACACTTCACGCCGCTACGATCTGTTACGGCTCATGGCTTCCACCACGTCCGTCATACCGCATGCCAGACTGAAGATGAGGTCGCTTCAGGCCTGGTTTCTCTCCCTCTTCAATCCCATGGTAGATTCTCCCAGGATGCGTCTCCAAGTCTCCATCGAGCTCGCGCACCAACTCCATTGGTGGACCAACCCTTACAACCTCTTCATGGGTCGCCCTTTCGCCCCACTCACACTGACTTCACGGGTCACCACCGACGCGAGCCCAATGGGTTGGGGCGCTCATTGCGATGGCCTTCAAGTCCACGCTCGATGGTCTCAACGGGAACAACGACTACATATCAACAACCTGGAGTTGCTGGCGATCTTCAAAGCCTGCCGATCCTTTCTCCCCATCATCTTAGGCACGGCAGTACAGATTGTCACAGACAACACCACAGCTGCCTTCTACATAAACAAACAGGGGGGCACTCACTCCCCCCCTCTGTTGTATCTGACTGTACAGTTTTGGGAGTGGTGCCTGGAAAACCACATTTTCCCTTCGGCGATTTACATTTCCACCCACGAAAATGTCTGGGCGGACCGCCTCAGCAGGACAAGTGCAACCATGCACGAGTGGACACTAGATCAGGAGGTGTTCCTTCAGATCTGCAGGAAGTGGGGTTCTCCAACAGTGGATGCTTTCGCCAATCAGGACAACGCCAAGTGTGCGATCTACTTCTCCAGAGCAGGTCAGGGAGCAGGATCCCACGGCGACGCTCTCATGGTCCCATGGAACAATCATCTGTTCTACATGTTTCCACCTTTTCCTCTACTACTTCGGACCCTTGTCAAAATACAACAGGACAATGCAGATGTAGTCCTGGTGGCACCCAGCTGGCCCCGCCAGCCGTGGTTCACGATGCTGACGACAATGGCGGTGGACTCCATGAGGCTTCCGTCTCTCCCACGCCTCCTCTCTCAACACGACGGAGCCACGTACCATCCGGATATCCTCTCCCTGCACCTCACTGCGTGGAGAATCATTCCACAGTGACTACCGTCATCTCTCACTGCTGGAAACCTTCCACTAAGACCCTATATAGCAACAAGTGGATCGCCTTCCAAAAGTATACTGCTCCACGAAACTTACCTGTCTTGCCGACGTCTTTGGAGGCTGTTCTAGAATTTCTGTCTTACCTGTTCGATAAGAATTTGGCACTCTCTACCCTGAAAGTTTACCTCTCAGCGATTATTGCCCATCAACCTCCTGACTCGGAGGGCGCCCTCCTCTTTAGACACCCTACAGTAAAGAGGTTCTTGCGTGGAGTGGCCCACCTTCACCCTCCACGAATAACGCCTGTTCCCCAATGGTCTTTACATACTGTCCTCAATTGCCTGACATGTCCTCCATTTGAGCCATTCGCCACGGCGTCAGAGCGTTTGCTCACCTTCAAGGTTCTCTTCTTGGTGGCAATAACATCGGCCAGGAGGGCTTCTGAGCTCGCCACACTGCGGGTGGACCCACCTTTCCTTCAATTCTTCTTGGATAAGGTGACGTTGTACCCAGATGTTTCCTTTCTCCCTAAGGTCTGCTCTGGTTTTCATGTGCGTCAGCCCATTATACTGCCGACTTTTTCCCCTCAACCGTCTACTCCTGTTGAGAAGACTTTCGCTTGACGTTCGCAGGGCGTTATCCTTCTATGTCCAGCGGACTGCATCGTTTCGACAGTCCAAACGACTCTTTATTTCAACACATTTGCCTCACAAGGGTCATCAAGTGTCTTCACAAACCATTTCAAAGTGGATCGTACAGACTATACGCCTGGCTTATGAACTAGCACATAAGCCTCTTCCGGATACGGTCAAGGCCCATTCAACCAGGGCTGTGGCCACCTCTACTGCATTTCTACGAGGTGTACCACTTCAAGATGTCTGCAAGGCTGCGACTTGGTCCACGTCTTCCACATTTGCGTCCCATTACCGGTTGAACGTTCGTGCAAAGGAGGATGCTAGATTTGGACGTGCGGTTCTTGCTGCTGTGCTGCCGTGACGTCCCTCCACCTTTCAAAGGTAAGCTTGTTAATCACCCATTAGTGTGCATTCACAGAGGCCACGAAGAAGAAAGAGAGGTTACTTACCTGTAACTTTGGTTCTTCGAGTGGTCCTCTGTGAATTCACACTTCCCGCCCGTCCTCCCCTCTTTCCGTCACGTCTGTCTCTCCTTGGAGCAGCAGCAGAATTTGGGAACTGAGGTAACCGTTAGGGCAGGTGGACCATGAGGGCTTGGAGGAGGGTCCTAAACGGTTACTTTTGCTCTAGAATATTCCGAGGCCTCTGCGCATGTGCAGATTTAACCCATTAGTGTGAATTCACAGAGGACCACTCGAAGAACCAAAGTTACAGGTAAGTAACCTCTCTTTCCCCTTTCACAGTCAGGGCTTGTCGGGGTAATGGCGGTGAAAAACCCAGAGCTTGGCAGGAGCGTGGACATTCTCTGCAGGTTCCCAGGAGCGATCTTCCTGACCGAAACCTTCCCAGTCCACCAGATAGTGTGCTCGACCACAGAGTCACTTGGAGTCCAAGATTCTGGCCACCGCAAATTCCTCATGACCCTGCACTTGGAGTGGCGCCCCCCCTGGAGTCCTGGGAAGGGATTCTCCACAGCCGGTTTCAGTTGGGACACATGAAACACTGGGTACATCTGGAAATGTGATGGGAGGTCCAACGTATAGGCAACCAGGTTGACTTGCTGTGAGATATGGAAGGGCCTGTGGAACTGGGAGTCCAGCTAAGCTGAGGGGCGACCCGACCGGCAGTGGGCCATGGACAGTCAGACTTTATCTCCAACACGTAGCTTGGGCCCAGGGCAGCGCTTGTAGTCGGCCTGTGCCCTGTATGCTGCCTTGGTGTAGTCTAAGTGGCAGCGGAGTTTGGCTCGGACCTTCTGGAGGGTTCGAATATGATCAGTGGCTGATGGGACCAGAGAATCGGCAGGTGTGCAGGGATGATCCTGCAGGTGATAGCCATAGTTTGCGTAGAAGGGGCTATGCCCTGTGGAGGAATAGACAGTGTTGTTGTATTCAAACTTGGCTAGCAGGAGCAAGTCCACCTAACCGGGATGCCAAATTGGCCTCAGCAAATTGTCACAGTCCAAAATATCCCAGGCAGCCTCTCACCAGGGGCAAGGGCACCATGACCCAGTCCACCATACAGGGTATCGAGTCCAAAGACACTCACTGTGCAGCTGGCCATGACCAAGCAGAGGCAGGAACACAGGGCGGGGAGCTGGAACAAGGCACCAAGATTCAGGAGGCCAGCAGAAGTAAGCAGGGAGCAAGGCTGGGGCAGGAACAGGTGCAGGAACACTGGAGTCCAGGTACAGGAGGCAAGAGCCAGGAACAGGAGCAGATGCATGAACACTGGAATGCAGGGACCCGGGAGCTCAGGAGCAGCAAAGCACTAGGAACAGTAAGTACTGAGGCAAGTTCTGAAGGGAGAACCACTCCTTAAATAGGCCTTCCCTCCAGGTTTCCAGGTGAGCCTTGTAAGAGGCCAAGCAGCTGCAAACACCAGGCTGTTCCTGCGTCAGGCTAGCCCTGATCCTGCAGCTGCCAGGGCAGTACAGGCCAGATCCTGACACATGCTTTTTCCTACTGGCAACATGTGCACAGAAGCTAGATGCCATATTCATTATCTGGAGTAGAGATGGGCATGACTTAAGTCAGTCTGGGGTGATGAAATTCATAGGTACTGCACTATAGGTGGTGCACATGCCCTTTCCCTACTCCCTGGCTGGCTGCCCTACTCAAAATCCTCCATGCGCTGCCTGGGTCATTTTTCTTTGCTGCCTGCCCAGTCCGGGAAGGAGCTTGGGCTTCCTTCCTGTGCCTCCTCCAGCAGCTGACCACTCAATAGCTGTGCAGGGAGAATCCCTGTACTGCCTCCTTGTTTGAGTGGTTGGCTGCCAGAGGAGGTGTGGAAGGGAAGCCCGAGCTCCTTCCCGAACTGGGCAGCTGGCAAAGGAGGATGATCTGGGCAGCACACAGAGGTTTGTGAGTGGGGCACCTGGCTGGGGAGGTGGAAAGAGGAAACGTGCGGCACCTGTGGTGCCACACCAATGAATTTCATCACCGTGGGCTGACTTAAGTCATGCCCATCTCTAATCTGGAGATTTTTTGAAGGATCTAATATTGTTTATAAACCAGAAGAATAAAAAGTTATAGTTTTGGAGTACAAATGTCAGACTTTGCCTAGCAGAATAGAGGAAACCTGGAAGCTCCTGTTCAGAAAAGCAACTTTTCGAACCTCATTAGCTTCTTGTGTATATGATATACTCATTTCTATCCAGTTCATTTTTCTCCTTACGCTTTATTACATCTTTGATTGCAATACTTAAGTTGGGTTTTGATTTAGTTTATATATTTGCTTTCTCTTTGCTTTGCTATTCCTTTATCTACAGTCTTTGTGTTCAGTCTTATGCCTCTAAACTGTTGCATCTATTTTCGTTCTAATATTGAATTTCCAGTCCTTTGGGGGGGGGTTAGCTTTACCCACTGGAGTATAATTCCAAGCCCACACTGAAGAGATGTGAATATATATTCATGGTTGTGCTGTTTCTGTTACAGCAGTATGTGGATGCCCTACTCATTTGGCCCCATTGGGGTGATGAATGGCTGCACAGCTCATAGTTTAGTAGGTTAAACGATCGGTGCAGAATCCAGAAGCAGCATTAAGTCCCTTTCAAGAAGGCGTGCTGCATGGGTGGGTGTCAAGTATTGAAAGATTATTCTTATTACTTAAGCTTATTCTTCTCCTCTCTGTGGAAAACTATACCCAGAGCAACGTAAACAAATACAAGCTAAACAGAAACAGAAATAGGATTGGAAACCAACAGGGTAAAATAACCAGAAATAAGAACAGCATTCAGAAAGAAGAATTATACCATCTAGTAGTCAGGAATGCATGTTAAAAAAAAATCCTTTTGCACCCACTGATGCAAGGAAATGCAATAGTGTCCTCTGCCAGATTTCCCTGGACAATTGCATGCCAACAAGTAAGGACCCTGTTCTATGTTGGGTCTTTCCTTTCCTTTCCTTTTTTTTTCCTTTGAAAGAAGGTGCCTTTATGGAGTTCCACAAAGGATGAGAAAGAACATACCATGGAGAACAGCAGTTTATGAAGTAGGCTGTGTCCTTCTGGTCATTAAAGAGTGTGTGTAGAGATGGGCACGAACCTAAAAATGAACCAGGAAGTTTGTCAAAAAATTGCTGGTTCTTTGGGTCGGGTCGGGTTCGCCCAAACTCATGAACCTGATCCGACCCGAACCAATGAACTTTTGTTTGCGATTTAATGAACTTTCTGGTTCGTTCTCTCCCCCACAGCCTGCCCACTGTCCCCATTGCCTCCCTACCTTGTGCTGCCACCTCCCCCTCTTTCTCCTATGTCACTGCCGTCATCTTGAGGGACAGTGGCTTGGCTTCCCTTCTGGGAGCTGGGCCTGCTGTCTCTGCACATGCGCCCACCTGGTTTTTTTTTTTTTTTTTTTTAAGTTTGGAAAAGTTCGTGGTTTGTTTTTGTGATTCATGCCTGTCTCTAATGGTGTGCGGACAGGAACTAAGATACTAGTGAGTAGAGATGGGCACAAACTTCCAGTTTGGCAGTTTGTGCTGGTTCGTTTACTGGCCCCACAGGTGTTCCACAATTTGGTGCCCCACCCTCTATGGTGGGCACCCACTCAGAGGTAGCACCGCAGCTTTCCTGCCCCACCTCCTACAGGCACTGCCTCTGAGTGAGCATCCACCGGAGGAGGTGGGGTGCCGAACTGCAGAACACCTGTGGTGCTGGTAAACGAACCAGCACAAATCACCAAACTGACAGTTCTTGCTCACCTCTACTAGTGAGCCTCCATGTATTCCTGTTGAATTGTCTGAGCCAAGCTACCTTAAAAAAAAAAAAACACAACAGAACAATGCACTGAAACAATTAAAGATTATTTCTGAGCAATGTGGATATCCAGAAATCATCTACTTACTCTCCTAATTCCACCTCTCCACACCTCAAACCTCCCCAACAGAGTCCATCTTGACCACAATACCACCCTGAATATACGTTGTATATCCGTAATCTGATTTTGAAATTTATTCGGGGTAAGACCTGATCAGTGCTTGGATGGGAGACTCTGGGTGAAAATGAGGGATCTCCTGGCAAATATGATGAAAGTTTCCAATTCTAGTGAGCTTCACCAAGTTCTCTAATTTATATGATCGCCAACATTTGGGAATGAAAGGAGAAGGTGGGATAAAGGATCGTGTTCATCTAGCAGTATCTGCTAGTAAATACTTTCAAATGTGAATGTGTGGTCATATCTAGGAAGTCCTAACTTTTACACAGAGGAGTGGATTCACATGCTGGAAAAGTCTTGGCCTGCATCCAGACACAATTACATCCGGACACAATTGTTACACCTGTCCCATTGGGACTCTGTATTGAATACAAATCCCTCTCATCCTCGACGTGTTGGAGATCACTCAGGACTGCCCCGAACCTGGCCTAACTTTGTGCTGATGCAGCAGTTGTGAGTCTGGGCTGACAGGATTTGTGTTTGGTGTAAGTCAGCTCCCAGCCTTCTCTTCTTCCTCTTCTCCAACCTTTTTCTGGTTCTTCTGCCAGCTGGTCTCAGCCAGGACAAAAGATGTGTTGCCAGATCCACTTGTGCCAACAAATCTGATAAGAAGGTTGTGCCAGCACAAGAGACTTCTGTCCATTCGAAACCTACCTGATATATCTTTGAGCTTGTTTTGCACAATAAAGTAGGACCCCATATCTGCAGGATCAGTATCCACGGACTCATTGATTCTGTGCCTGAAAATAGTAAATAAGAAACCTCAGAAATACATATTTATACATATTTACAGGGTGTATTTACCAGAAATAGCCAGAGACCATGCAATGTATAACATTTGATATGTCCATGTACTTCAGCCTCTGATCTCCCTCTTTTTGCATTGATTTAAGTCACGCAAAGGGCCAATAACCAATTGTTCTAATATTCTCAGCCCTTACTTTCTGTACTTTATTGGACCACACAAATATCCATGCAATTGTTCATATTGATTCCATGATTTGCATGGCTATTTGCACTCTATGATTTGTCTGACTTTAAAAAATAACAATAGGATCCAAGTGCAATTAAACTGATCTGGGGCCAACGCAATGACTCAGCTCAGAGATTGGTTTTCCATTCAAGTAAGAGAGAGTAACATCTGTCAATGGACACAATCCTCTTGTGTAACTTTGTGCCCAGCTTAATGTTGATTGGTAACTTTAGATTTACACTAATTCAAGTCTTCCCAGCCCCTGTTTTAGGATCCTTAGGGCTCCTCTTTGCCTTGAGGAAGCCTTTGGGAGCCTCGGGTTGTGGAGTGGACCTTTTAAACGTCTAAAATTGCTGCTAGATCACTGCCACTGGGATCAAGACTGCACTGATTTTTGACTTTTCAAGGGTCCCCCTGCCGTCACAAGGTACCCAACGGTTCCCTAGGGCAAAAGGGAACGCTATGGAGCCTCAATCTGGGTTGCATTAGATACAGAAAGATTTTGCCCAGTTTCCTCTATTTCTGTCTCTTGTAGATCCCTTGTTGTATGTCATGCCATTCTCATAGAGTCACCGTAGGGTTGGAAGGGACCTTGGAGGTCTTCTAGTCCAACCCTCTGCCCAAGGCAGGAGACCTCATACTGGATGACCTTATCCCGTCCTGGACAGATGGCTGTCCAATTTTTTCTTGAAAACCTCCAGCGATGGGGCACCCACCACAATGGGAGGCAAGCTGTTCCACTGCTTAATGGTTCTCACCGTCTGGAAATTCCTCCTTATTTCCAGGTTGGATCTCCCTCTGATGAGTTTCTACCCATTGGTTCTTGTCCTACCCTCAGGCGCAATGGAGGATAAACCGATGCCCTCTTCCCTGTGGCAACCCTTCAGATATTGGAAGACTGCTATCATGTCTCCCCTCAGTGTTCTCTTCATTAAGCTAAACATACCTAGTTCTTTTAGTCGTTCTTTGTAGGATTTAGCCTCCAGTCCCATGCTTCATTATTAGAGTTTTGTTGCTTTTCTCTGCACCCCTTCCAGGGCCTCAGAATCTTTTTTGTATTTGTGGTGACCAGAACTGGACACAGCACTGCAAGTGCGGCCTCACCAGCTCCATTGTTCCTGAACTTTGAGGAAAAGATTTAGGAGGGCTGCAGTGGACTTTGGTGGAAAATGGGATGTCCCATTCTTTGACTCTCAACTCTCTTCCAAATATGAGGGGAAATGCAGACTTCAGACCATTGCACTTAAGGTGTTCTCACATGAAACGTCAGCTTGAGATGCTTGATCTTTAATGACCCATTCACACATGCAAGGTATCACAATGTTGGGGGTACCAAGTGGTGAAAAAGGCCAAGGTCATGGAATCAGGAGAAATGAAAATATGTCTATATGAATGATATCTCTCTGTAAATGTGCTTAGTCTCAGACCTTCCATATTTTACTTCTCCTTCTCACCTTTAAAAAAGCCCAAATCCTTTGAGCTCAGCAGATAAAGTCCATCATTAAATCATGAGTCAGATAATCTGCTTATTCAGATGGAAAGACACTTCGTGGATAATGAATGTAAATGAAGCCTTCAGGTGGCAAGGTGTCAACACCGAGGAGTGAGGGATGAAGAGATAAAAATGGATAAAGGGGAGCCTGGATGTTTCCAACAAGCCAGGAACACAATCTGTCAAATTGGGTTGGAGAGTTGATTTGATAATTTCAAGGAGCCAGCATGGGGGAAAATAAAATCTAATCCAGCGTGTGTGAGAGAGAAGGAATGGCCCAACTGGCAGGAACAGAAGATGCAAAGAGGCGAAGAGCGGTAAGTGTTGTAGTAGATCATTCCTTCAGCCCAGTGAGCTGAAGGAAAAGTCAGTCCACTCTCCAGTAGGGTGAAGTCTATTCATTTTGATCTCCAGAAGACGAAGATGGTGGTGTTCTCAGCATTTTTTTCCACTTTCCTTCTTCCACCTTAAATCAGTGGTGGTGTTTTGCACAGCACTGCAAATTGGTGAGATTTAAAGGTTTATAGGGACGTGGTGGTGTTGTGGGTTAAACCGCAGAAGCCTCTGTGCTGCAAGGTCAGAAGACCAGCAGTCGTAAGATCGAATCCACGCGACGGAGTGAACTCCCGTTGCTTGTCCCAGCTCCTGCCAACTTAGCAGTTTGAAAGCATGTAAAAATGGGAGTAAATAAATAGGTACCACCATGGTGGGAAGGTAAAGGCGTTCCGTGTCTAGTCACACTGGCCACATGACCACGGAAACTGTCTTCGGACAAACGCTGGCTCTACGGCTTGGAAACGGGGATGAGCACCGCGCCCTAGAGTCGGACACGACTGGACTAAATGAAAAGGGGAACCTTTACCTTTACCTAACCTGATTGTCTAATTTTGGGCCCCATATTCTTACACATTTCCATATACTGCATCTATCACACAGGAAATTTGCTGCTACAGCACCTCTTTGAGTTTGTCCTTCCCCTTCAGTCGGGGCTCCACAGCTGCCTTCTTCCTGAGGTCTCAAATTGCCACCAAAGATAATTTAAATGATATTCAAAGAAGTGTCTTTCAAATCTATCCAACAGGTAAAAAGACAGTATAAGAAGACTAGACATGGACTATTCGTATTCGTATCTCTGGGGATACGAACATGACCCATGGCTCCACAGGTGCCAGGGGCCCCCAGTTCCCTCCCCCACAACTGGCTGGCCCACTCACTGGACTCTGCACAGCACTGGGGGCCTTTGTCACAGTTGTTGCGCCAACCCTGGCTGGCTTTTCCCACCTCCCTGCGCAGTCACCCACTGATCAGCTGAGCAGGGAGACTTCCCATCCCGCTACCTTGCCAAAGGATTCCTTTGAAATCTGGTGCTGAAGGAGAGCCTTGCAGATACCCTGGACTGCCAGAAAGACAAACAAGTGGGGTCCTAGATCAAATCAAGACTGAACTTTCTCTGGAGGCAAAAATGTTGAAACAGAGGCTGTCCTACTTTGGGCACATCATGAAAAGGCAGGATTCTCTGGAAAGGACAATAATCCTGAGAAAAGTGGAAAGGCAGCAGGAAAAGAGGAAGGTCAAATACGAGATGGACTGACTCCCTAAAGGAAAGCACAGGCTTGAGTTTGCAAGAGCTCAACAGGGTAGCTGAGGACAGGATGTTTTGGTGATGGTTCATTCATAGTGTTGCCATAAGTTAGAGGTGGCTTGATGGCATATAACAACAACAACAAGGCATAACAGCTTGAAGCACAGAATATCATCATCAAAGAAAAACAGGCTAGTATTATTGATCCTGAGCTTTGACGTTTGCACCAGATGTGCAGATCCTGTCTTCCCAAGCTTCCAGAGGAAAGATAAGAACAGTTGTTTTGGGGGACAGATCCCAGAATAGTTTTAGTCCATGAAACTGATTTTTTCCCATCTTTGCTCGGGAATAACCTAAGGTAGATGCCACCATGGTATCTTCTGTTTCCACCGTTCTCTAGAAAAAGGGCAACTGGAAACAATGAAATCAAACCAGACTGAATTTCTGCATTTGGAAGGAACCCATGCTGAGGCGACCTGAGTACCAGTCCTGGAGCTTGGAGAAGATTTTCAAGAGAGCTCCAACCAGGCCCAGACTGTGACATTTTTTACTTGCTCAGGAGATCAAAGGGTGATCTGTCAGGCACAGTTCAGAGAAACCCAGCCAGTCAAGGTGTTTTGGTTCCCAGGGCTGAAAATCCTTCCCCCTTGTCCTTACACCTTAACAGCTCTGGCTGTAAAAATACTTTCTTGCTTCAAAAACCCTATGATAAGACAGTAAAACTACAGGGACAGTAAATAAATAATGAGAAGTTTGTTGCCTCTTCATGACGCCAACAATCTGCTTTGTGGCGCAGCTACTCCCTTCTGCCCAACCATCGGGCTGGTCCTGCTTCTATTTTCAAGATCCTTTCAGCTTTCAAAGGAATGGGTGGTCCATTTCCCTATGTTAAAAATGCAAACTGAAACAGCAGTTCAAAGGGATCTTTGGAAAAAGAGACAGAATTCCAGAAAGGGTGCCAATGAAATGTGGGGTGTGTGTGGATTGTACCCCCAGAGACTGCTCCCAGCCTTCATATACTGATCAGGTCCACTTTGTGCAAAGTCTACGCGCAGTTTTCTGCTGAAACATTCTGTGCACACCAAGTTGTTGATTGCCCAAAGATGGGGGTGGGCATGATCCTGACACCCACCCCTCCCTGCTTTGAATTTACGCATTTCAGAATGCCTAGAAGTGGCTTGGACTATAACAACACCTCTTCCATGAACTGTTAATCTTTCTGGCCTCACTCTGCCTTTGGAAACAAACCTTTATCTTCTCTGTTCCTCTTTTAAAAGTCACACAACATCCCTTCGGATTTGTTCTGCTTTATAGGTTTTTGCAAGTAAAGTACACTGTCAGCACCATTAAGAGACATGGTTTTCATGTTGTACACTCTGCACTTTCTTTAGTGGCTGTAAATATACAGAATAAAGAGAAGGAGAAAAACAAGGAGATATAAAAGAAGATTTTGATGTCTACAATAAGACCTGGAGCTGGAATTCTCAAGAACGTCTGAGATCCACCCCCTCCCTTAGGTGTTACTTCAGTATTGGGGACCATAAGGTTGCTACATCTCTCGCTTTGACCTGAAGTCTCAGGGTTTTAGCCCTCTTCTCAAGAGAGGGAAGGGATTTGCCAAAGGATTCATGTTATGCTTTCATTCCTCACTCCAAAGCTAATGCCAGTCTAACTTGGGGGAGAGTGTGCCTGAGAGGCACCAGAAAAGTGTTTTAAAACATGAGAAAGAATCTTCCACTAGGAAACAGTTAGAAGAACATTCCAGGGGAGTGCTGGGTTAGGCTAGAGCAGCAAAAACAAGGAAGAACCAGAAGGACTAGCAAATTTTATTTGGCATAAGCTTCCATGGGTCGTGGCTACCTTTGTTGAATGATGGCATCTGATGAAGTGGGCCTCAGTCCACGAAAACACAAAGATGTGTTAATTTTTTAAGGTGGCCCAAGGTGTCTTGTTGTTGAGAAGGACAAGGAAGGCTTCGGTATGCAGTATCTGAAGAAGGTTCCATGCTTGCCCTGATGGAGAGGAGCTCTGAAAGATGTATTTTCAAAACTCCTTCCTTTTAAAAAAAAGGAGATGAACCGAAACGTGGTCTGTTAGTGTAGCTTGTTCCCGCTAAAGCATAAATGTGGGATTTCATTTTGAAAAAGATATAATCATGTTATTCTGAGCTCCACCTGCAGCTGCCTGACATCCCACCTTCAGATGTTAAGAATCCATGCGCTGCATCGGAAGACAATTGACACCCCTAAATCTTGTCGTGTTCTACTAGGAAAGCTTCAGACAGCGAATGGCAGTGAATTTCCTCTTTGGCTTCCCCTCCGAGCATCTCTCTGGTTCATATGATCCAGACTTGATGGCATGAGACAGGCTGGTCCTAGAGCCTGGCAACTTTATCTTCGTGGATTAAAACTGGCTGGGGATTCTGGGAGTTGTAGTCAAAGTTCTGAATAACCCATAGCGTAACAATTGCTGGCTTTGAACTGAGAGTTATTTCAAGAATGTCTGCTTCCCTCTGCCTGGTTGTTGGGGCAGTCCTATTGATATTTTCAAGATTCTTTCAGCATTCGAAGGAACGGATGGTCAATTTCTCTCTCTGTTAAAAATGCAAACCAAAAAAAATAAAATAAAAAAAAATCGAAGCAATCTTTGGAGATAAAATTCCTTTCCAGGCATTCTGAAAGTATGCAGATTGAATTCATGGGTGTGTTTGTGTGGGATCAGCATTGTACCCACTGAGCCTGCTCCCAGATTTCACCCACTGATCAGGTCCACTATGTGTACAAAGGTTAAACACATACGTTTTCTACTGAAACATTCTGTGTTTCAGAACGGTCCAAAACACAATGATCCCAAACTTGGCATTCAGCCATCCTGGCCAAGAGCCACATTTCTCCTCGTGATGCCTTTTCTACACCCAGAGAAATGGACCTCAACAGATGGGAAACTTTGACATCTGAGCGTTCAGCCTGGAGGCAGGCGGGGCAGCATGGCCTCTTCCGATTTGAAGAGACCCTTGTCCAACCGGCCGAGGCCAAGAGGCCATCCCGAAAGCAGCAAAACCAGGGAGCTAGACAGGGGACCGATTGTATTTGTCTTCAGTGTGGAAGGGATTGCCACTCTTGAATTGGCCTTCTCAGCCACACTAGACGCTGTTCCAAGTCCTCTATTCAGAGCACGTTACCATAGTCTCTCGAGACTGAAGGATGCCTACATGTGCTTGCCCAGGGCCCTGCTGTATCATAATTGTGTCCCCTGGTCCACAGCCTCAGCCCAGATCCTGTAGGTCTGTGCACCAGCTACCTTCTCTGTAACTGCCCTCTCCTTTCTTTGTTCAATGCGCTTGTATGAAAGGGGATATTATTATGTCTTTCTTGATTACGAAAATAGCCTCAGTCTTGTTTTATCAGGTTTTATTTGGCAGGAATGTAATTCAATTCTCCCTTTCCCTGGGTGACTCAGATGAAAGGGCACATGGCTTTTTATATAATTGCACAGCAGGGAGAGGGCTCGGAAAGGGCAGCTGGGTTTTTGCTCACTTTCAGCAGGAGCAGCAAAGGCATCGGCTGGGCAAGAGAGCGAGGAAATTGTGAGACAGAAACCCTGTTCAGGTCTTTGACGTTAAACGATGTGCAGAGAGACTAGGCTGGCCCCACCTAGCTCTTGCATTTGAAGAGCTAAATCTGAAGAGGAGAGCGCCCTCTATGGGTGGGATGTTGCCACACAATGGGTAAGCCTGATTTTTCAGGTTTTCTGTTGACATAGAGAGCCCTCACATACAGGGCTTGTGCAACTCCTATGGAATATTGGCCCAGCTCAAAGGGGTGGGACTAAGAAAGAGGGGGGGGGGGCTGTGAGTAAGAACCAGACTTCCTGCACTTGGAGAAAATCTCCCAGCAAGAGTCTGTTTCATGTGCTGACTGCAGAGAAGTCAGATCGGTGAGGGGACAGATCAACATCTGCTCAATGGCAGCTCTTCCAGATTCTCTTTCCCAGTGAGCGTTCCCAATGTAACATCTGTCTTTTGTTGTAGATCCATATAGTTCTGCTTGCTTGTTCTTCTGAGCATCTAACAGGTTTTTTTTAAACTATTGCAATAGGTATAAAAATCTCAGGTGTGCAATAAAATAAAATAAAATAAATCTGGGGGTTTATTGAATCCTGGATAGGTACCATCCATGCTTGTTCCTCTACGTGAATGACAAGGTAAAAAGGTGTATCCTAAATGAAATAACATTGGGCAGTATCCGGCGAGTAACCTTCCTTCTCAAACATTGACACAGTGTATTCTCACAGACTTCAAACCTACCTTTTCTATGAATACTTTCTTTCTTAATTACAATATAGTCTCAATGTAGGAGAGGAAGCTGAACACGTTCCATATGCGTTGTCTCCGACGCATTTTTGGTATCACCTGGCAGGACAAAGTTCCAAATAGAGTAGTCCTAGAATGAGATGGAATTTTTAGCATGTATACATTACTGAAACAGCGACGTCTACATTGGCTTGGGCATGTCGTGAGAATGGCTGACGGTTGGATTTCAAAAGATCTCCTGTATGGAGAATTAGTGCAGGGAAAGCACCCCAGAGGGAGACCACAGCTGCGATACACGGAGATCTGCAAGTGGGATCTGAAGGCCTTAGGAATGGACCTCAACAGAGGGGAAACCTTGACCTCTGAGCGTTCAGCCTGGAGGCAGGCGGTGCTTCATGGGCTCTCCCATTTTGAAGAGACACTTGTCCAGCAGGCCGAGGCCAAGAGGCAGTCCTGAAACCAGCAAAACCAGGGAGCTGGACAGGGGAAAGATTGTATTTGTCTTCATTGTGGAAGGGATGGTCACTCTCAAATTGGCCTTCTCAGCCACACTAGACGCTGTTCCAAGACCTCCTTTCAGAGCATGTTACCATAGTCTCTCGAGACTGAAGGATGCCTAATCTAAGATTATATAATCTAAATGTAGGTAAACTTGTATGTTTGGCTACATTTGTCTCTTGGTTTCTTTCCCCTTTCCATCTTTTTCCTCCCCCTTTCCTTCTTTTGCCCTCAAGGAAATGCTGATAATGAAGAAAATTGCTATTAACTATTGGGGATCAATGATCATGCTAAGAATATATACAGCAATAGTGCTTCTGGCTATACAAATTACTGATCATTCTAAGAAAACTTTTATATGGCAGTGATGCTGTTGTCTTCTCCCAGAACATTTCATTTCAAGGAAAACAGAGGGTGGCACCATTTTGTTTTTGCTTTCTACCTCTTCAATGGCGTGATTTTCAGTCTTCACTTGTATCATGTCTGCAGCATATTCTTTGTACGCATATTCCCAGCAACCTGCTTTGCTCATTCTTCTCATGAAGCAGTGCCTGAGATATTTCTAGTAGCACCCTTTGCAGTATTCCAGAAGAGTGCCCAAATCCACTTAAGTAGAAATTTGCATTGCCTTTAAAATGTGGGGATATGACAAATGGTGGGCTCTGTGAATGGAAAGCCAAAATCACAGCAAAAGACAACTTTGTTTCCTTCCCACTTATATTTAAGGCTAACAATCACTGAATACTTTATTGTTCCTATGGGGCAGACCAGGGCAAATCTATTCATACTGATTCCTGCGGGAGTCTTTCCTCTCCCCTAGATAATGGAAGGACATTATGGATATTATTTCTTTCTACTCTACAGCTAGCATCATTTTGAACCTGAATGATGGGAATACCACAGGTCTGCTGTTAAACTGGCAGGCACAGATAGCTAAGGTGCTACATTTTTAATCCCATTCTTTCTGTATAGTTCAACTGTACAACTTTTGCATTAAGAAAAAAGAGACTCTTCTTGTAAAGGAGAGGTTGGAGTTAGAGATGGGGACAAATAAAAAAAATGGTGATCCATTTTGATTTGTGATCCATCAAGTTTAACGGATCAATGGATATGAATATACGAATATTCTTCGACGAATCGACGAATCAATCTGTCGATCCATCTTTGCTTTAAATGGCTATACAACTGGACCCCAACTACCTAGAGACACCACATTTTCAGGGAAGCTTCCTCCAACGCTTTTCTACAACTCCTGAATGTTTGGCGAACATTGGATCATGGATCCCTGAGTTATATACTCAGAAAGAAGACCCACCCAGGAAAGCTCTCCCCAGGTACTTAGAGAGTCCAGAATAACAACAGAGCTTCCTATGTCTTTCCCCAACATGCCTGCCAACTTTGGTGAAGATTGGATATTGGACATCCGAGTTGTTCACCCACAAATTGGGTCCCCCCAGGAGAGTTTACCACAGGGCACAGAAGCCCATTCTGCCTACCGGCTGCTGATCAACTGATTGGAGGCCAATAGACAGCCACCCACACACACAGCCAGCCACCCCCACAGCCTACCCCACACCCCCTTCCTTTCCCTACCTTATCCCCCACCCCACTCCCACCGACACCCTCTTACCTTAATAGCTGCTGCCGAGGTCTCCATCAGGCCTTCGCAGCCATGGAGTGTAAAAAGGGAGACTGGCTGCCCTTTGCAAAGATGGCAGCTGCAGCTTCCCTACCCTAAATGAAGCCGCAGCCGCCATCTTCGCAAAGGGCAGCCAGTCTCCCTTTTTATGTGCCGTGGCTCGGACTAGGCCAAGAGACCTCGGCAGCTTCGATTAAGGTAAGGGGCTGTTGGTGGGGGTGGGGGAGGGCTAAGGTAGGGAAAGGAAGGGGGTGGGGTAGGCTGTGGTATTCGGTGGCTGTGTGGGGTGGTGGCTGCCTTTCTGCTGCCGATCAGCTGATCGGCGGCCAGCAGGCAGAATGGGTTTTTTTAAAAATACGAAGTACGAATAAAAACGCATAAATATTCGTCCCTTCGTATTCGTGGGGGTCTCTGGAACGCACAAATACGGATCGACAGATATTTAACAAATCGGCTATATTCGTTGGAAAAACTGATCCATTTTTATATCCTTCTCCATCTCTAGTTGGGAGTCCCTCTGCTTTGTCATATTCCTTAACTACGTCATGTTCTTTTTGCCTTATTCACACATGCAGTTTTGCAACCACCCATGGCATGGGCAGGACACTTTGACCTGCAGCAAAAAACTCACACCTTTTCTAGATTATACAGGCCTCTAAGGGAAGGGCCATTCAAATCATCCCAGCTTCATTGTGCTCATTGGCTGCTGGGCTGCAGTTTTCCTCCAAACAATACTATATCTAAACACTATCCAAGTGAGAGTGAATTCATTGTTTCTTTTCAGCTGTGGACGGTGCTTCTGAACTGCCCAACCAGTTCAGAAGCACCAACCAGTTCTCTCCCTCCTGGTCTCCATTGGGGTTAGCGCCTGTCACGTTCCTGCCTGTCCCTTGGTTGTTTCACCAAGCAAAAGGGCACAAGCTACGTGTTGTGTCGCTGCCACCAGTTGATTACATCAACATTATGTATTATTAATAATAGAGGTCCAGGCAATGTGTCATTTTAAATAGAACCGAATAGAAGTTGTTTATTATTATTGGTAATGAAGGTACAATCAATGTCTTTAACTGTTAACCAAACATCCTACTTCATCCACTCTCAACAGCCAACCCTGTCTCTATCCACCCCAAACTCCAAAACCACCAATCCTCCACTCTAAATTTTCCAACTCCCACTCTCAATCTCCCAATCTAAACTCCAACTTCATCTCATCTCCTCCCCCTGCAGAAACTCTTATATCTCGTGACTCCGCCTCTCCACCACTCTCATTGGTCCATGCAGATAGCATATTAATATTCACGACCTGGGCGGACGCCACAGCACCCTTAGCTGTCCCGCCTTGGGAGGAATGGTCAGTCCCTGCTGGGAGCAGGTGTTCTGCAATGTAACGAGGTCTTAAACTGTTTATGGCTTTATATTGTTAGCCTTGATTTTGAGGCTTTTAGAAAATTTGAGCTAATCTCTGGCAGAGGATCGGACACAGATGAGCCAGCTGTGATACAACACGTTTTTATTGAGAAAACAATAATATGCCAAAACAGACAGCTGGGGCTCCTCTCATAAAGAGAGAGAAGGCCCCGAAAATACATTAGTTGGGTACATATATACTGTTTACAAATAGGGAGCCATAGACCCCAAAACCGTGATTGGGCCTAATCTGCAACAAGTTTCGGATCCTTGCCCTAATTGGTGTTCAGGCTGTGAACCAGTGACCTATTGGTTCTTGACAGGGAATGGAGAGAGATGGAGCCCCCCCTTTTAATTTCCCTTCTAATTGTCCAGAAATCCTGGCACCCCAGATGTGTATTCCTAATCTATATGTTGATGTTGCTCTTCCTGAAGACTGACGATCTGTTGTATTGTAAATGGGCCTCTTCACACCTCCCCTGTAACATCTTGTAACATCCCAATGTTTTGGGAGGTCATATAAGACTTCTCGTGTTTCTAGGAGTCAAAGTCAGCTGAAGTTCGCTACCTTTGGGGTGAGGAATCTTATTTCTACATGTATGCTATGTTACTATATGTTGCTATATGTTTCACTACTTTTCTTATTGAATACCTACTCGCTATCAATATGATAAAACCTTGAAGCTGATACGGAAGCAAACAGGTAGCCAGTGTAGATCAGCCAGGATTGGAGAAATGTGGTGCTATTTATTTAATCCCCTTACTAACATGGCTGCCATATTCTGGATCTGTTGAAGCTTCTGTGTCAGTCTCAGGGGCAGCCCCATGTAGAGTGCACTGCAGTAATCTATTTTTGAGATCACCAGAGCATGGACCAGTGTGGTGAGGGACTTGGTGTCAAGGTAGGGGTGCAGTTGTATGGTCTGTCTAAGATGGAAATAGACAGACTGGACCACAAATGTTATCTGTGATTCCATAGATAGCACTGGATCCAGAAGGACACCCAAAACGTGAATCTCATCCTTAGCAGAGAGAGTAATCCCCCCGAAAGTGAGGGAGGCCCCCAATCCACAGAAAACAGGAACCCCCATCCAGATGACCTCTGTCTTGTCCAGATTCAATTTTAGTCTGTTGGCCCCCATCCATTCCAAGACTGTGCTCAAGGGATGAGGCAGCATCCACTGCAGAAGGTTCTAACAACAGTTTTAATGAGCACATTCTTGTTGGTATTATTTTTCACGCATTAGTTTTAGAACACGACATTTTAAGGTTTTGGAGTCGGAAATCAAAATGCGATGATTCTAAGATGATTTCCTAGCTCTGGCTGGAAAAAAAAAGCATCTTGCATTCAGAAGCACCAGGGAAGAAGACAGCAAAACTTTGGAATAGAACCAGACCTAGTCAAAGAACTCTACAATAGGCAACATTAATAATACAGACGTTAATTCAAGGTCTACCTTCTTCTTCTTTACTTGGGGTCATCAGCCTATGCCTTTGTCAGGTGAGGACAGGCACTGAAAGATTTTTCAGTGGTGGCCCCACATCTCTCAAGTCGGTTTCAAGGGAGGGTGTACCAAAAGCTTTCTTTGCAGATCTTCAAAAAATTTCAGGCAGCACATTTATTCTTTCTGAGATTTCCCTACTTTTTGCTACTGATTTTATTACTGATTCCTGTTTCTATAACATTGGTACTGAATATTTTAGTTCTTGAGTTATTGATATCATTAAAAAAATACCTGCATAGGGTTCCATCCTTCAAGGTAGCCAAAATAATTTTAAATTCCTTAATTAAAAACACGAACGCTACAGCCTTCAGGTGATGTTTCATAAACTTGGGTTTGGGGGAGGAAACTGGCAGACAGACTTCCTGAACTTATCTCCTCACCTTCTGCCATGCTAAGGAGATTTTTTAAAAAGAGGATATTAGTTAGGGGATGCGATTAGCATAACATAGAGAAAGGTGGCTCAGAGGCATCTTTTGCTGGTATGTGCTTTTTCTGTGGAGGATAATGATGTGTTTTAATCACTTGGAAGTGTCTGCTGCATAAAGATCATTATGGAACAGTTGCTTGGAAGCAAAGTCCCTCTGGGAGTCAGTTTGCACCGAATCTAAGTGACTCGGGCAGCTTATGTCTTTCTTCCTTCTTCTGTAGGGAATACAATCATCTGTAGAGATGGACACGAACTGAGCCATGAATCAGAAAAACCCACAAACTGGGCTGGTTCGTGGTTTGGTTCGGGAATCTTGTTTTACCAAAATGAAATGAAACGCTCAACTTTGTTTTGCTTTGGCCTCTGGGTGTCTGTGTGAATTTCGTTGTATGCGTATACTATGTATAGACTTACAATGACAATAAATTTATTTAAAGGTTAAGAAAGGAGAGATTAAAAAGAATAATTTTTATGATACATGGGGCAGATTTTTGGAATATGTGTTAACAAGAGGAAAAGGGAAAGCTCCAAATCAAGAATCAATGCAGTTCTGGAGAAGAGGACAATGAAAGAAGAAAAAGAATATAGATGGAGGAAGAAGAGGATTATTGCAAGAGATCCCATCTATGGTGGTGGGGAACACAGTTAATTTGTATTTTGGTTTATGTATTTTATGTTTATGTTATAGTTAAAATAAAATAAAATTCTTGACAATAAATTTATTTGTATTTGTATTATTTGTATTAACAGGATGCTCACTCTGGCCCTTGTCCCTGTTGCCTCCCTACCTTGTCTTGAAGCTGCCACTACCTCCTCCTCTGTCACCATTGCTATCCTGAGATGGCAGCAGTGGAGGCGGCAGTGGCAGCTTCAAGACAAAGTAGGGAGGTGATGAGGGCAGAGCAGATGGTTTCCTCCCCAGCACTAGCCTGAAAAACGATCCACAAATCGGTTTGTTTTTCAGGGGTTTTGTAACGATTTGTGGTGTGTGGCTACCCATGCACCACCAACCATCACAAACCACCAGTTTCCCAGTTTATGCCTATATAAGGTTAAGGTCAATGTTGACTGGAGCTCATCAAAATGATGTTGTCCTCCTTGTTATACTATATACATGGGACACCTTAAGGTTGACGATCTCTTTGCCCAAGACTGACTTACTCTTTTGTGCCAGGGCAATGAAAGGATGCAGCCTACACTGGATTGATTTGATGGTTCAATGTGTTGGAGTTATTGCAACGTTGCATGCTGCCTCTAGTAGGTGTATTTGGGAGGGACCTTTCTGGGCTGGGGTGACTGTCAATCTACCTAGCAATAACCAACTGTTCAAAGAGAGCCCTGCTTCTCTGCTTTGTGTCTTTTTTCTCTCTCTGGAGTCTGCTGAAGTCTGTTGCTGAAACAGTCATGTTGGCCAGTTTGCTGTTTAATCTATTCAACTGTAAGTAATGAAACCTTTTATTCTTTCTCCTACTTATGTCTCAGAGTGAGTTATTATGGCCGTAAATGCCAATTAACGAGGAAGAGAAGTGGACTACTCTGGAGAACTTGAACCAATTCTGCTCTGCAAATCCTTGAATTTCTGCTCCACGGCTAGAGGATTTTAACCAAAAATTCAAATCTCTGCAATATTGCCTCCTTACTTAGAGCTCCTAATGACTCATGGAAGTGAGGGGCATGCAACAGTGCCTCACATTTTTGTGTGGTGCAGTAGAGGAGTGATACTATCCTGCAGCCACACAAAGGCTGAGAAGTTCTGAAGTAAGCCATAGATCAGAGACTTAAGTCATCTGTTGCATATGGATCAAGAGGTGGAGCTGAGAAAGACCCCATTCTGATCCTTCAGACAGCCACTCTTTGGCTGACTAGAATCTAGTCAGCCAAAGAGTGGCTGTCTGAAGGATCAGAATAACACTGACCATGAGGGATCAGGTTGAACTTGGTTTACAGCCGTTCCGAATGAGGGTGACATTATAACTTTGGCTGAAATATGAGAGATCCAGATTCATCTCAAACAGATTAGACTTGACTTGACTTTGAGGTCAGTACCAGGGAGCTACTTAGCTGCTTCACAGCCCTCCAATATCCTCGGGCATCGCATGGCTTTCTTCCCCCGCATTTGGCAACAGACCTGAAAGCTGCTGAGCTCATGTTTTCTCCCCTCCTGATTCTGAGTCACCTTTTGCTCCCCCCCCCTCCCGAAGCAGGGCAACCAAATATTTATGCTGCAGACTGGTAATTAGAAATGTCACTTCAGCTGTAATGTTCAAGGAGCGGCTCTTTGTTATTGCAGGAGACAGAATTATGACTGTTGAAGGACTAGCTGATGGGTTATTCCAAGAGGAATTCACTGGCAAGAAGCTGGAAAAACTTGCAGATTGTGGACTTTAGAACACAGACACACACACACAGACACACAGACACACAGACACAGACACACACACACACACAAAACCATCACTCTGTTTCAAAAGAAAAACAGGCAAAAGCTCCTCCTCACCACCCTAAAGGGATCTGGGTTTGGAAAACAGAATTATCGCCCCCCCAATAAACGTAAAAATCGGAACATGACTCAGTTAATCCTGAGCCTGATTCCAAACAGAATTTAGAACCTGTCAGTTTTAGAAGAGGTAGCCCTGTTAGTCAGGGCAAGCTTGGGAGTTGAATTTCCCATTGTGCCTCCTGGGCAGGGGCTGGACGTGATGATCTAAAGGATCCTTTCCAGCTCTGGCGTTCTAAGATGATGATGATGAAAACAAAAGAAAAATAAATTTTAAAAAAGATCCTGAGGGGCAGGACCGCCTTGGGAGTCCTAGTCTACCATGAACCCACAAAAATCTGGCTGCTGAGTGGCACCCAGAGCTTCTGTTTTATTTGAACCATGGTAGGATGGGAGGTTAAAGTCTTTCTCATTGGGCTTCTTTCCCCATCTCTCCTCTTTCCAGGTACATTAAGTGTTCTTACAGCAGCATTAAAGGCAAGAGGGAAAACTAGATTTCTCAGGACTTCCAGCACCTGCATAGATGGAGGAAGGGACAGAAGAGGGACTACATCACTTCCTGAGACCCACTGTCTTTCCTACTTTGCGTAGATAGTGGGGGAAGAACTATGTCATTGAAACAGAGCAGATAATGCCAGGAATGGATTATTCCCCCCACCACATGTCTTTTTCCATTTATGTATGTGAGCTCCCCCAGATACACAGTGTCCAGGACACTAAATTAAGAGGAGCTTTGCCAAAAGTGAGCCCGTGGTAGACCATGTGCTGGGTTGAATTGGACAGTTTTGCTCAAGAACATTAACAATAATCCAGTTGACAGGTTTTAATATTCATCACAAATGTTTACCGAAAGAAAACAGCTGAATGGCACTCCACACCTTAGAGCTGAAAACTGTTGCTAGAAAAGTGAGATGAAAGGGAACTTAGAAACATTCCTTATTTGCTTTTTTTTTAAAAAAGGAGGCCATGCTGGCTGAAGGATTCTGGGAACTTATGTCCCCAAAGTAACTTTTTAACCCTCCACGATAAAGCCTGCAAAGACGAAGGGGGGGACGGAGAAGCAACAGGGAAACGGTGGGACGGTCTTTGGAGGTTTAACCATAACATGGAGGCATTGAGTTTCAGCAGCACAGAGACGATCCAGACTTTGTTTTGAATGATACCTCCCAGAATTATCTAGCCAACAGGAGCACTGGACCTGCTGGCAGGGGTATCGCAACCACAACGTAACTTTTCCAAGCTTTCTGTGGGATGTGTCTGGGATGGAATGGACTGATGACCCCAAGCACATCCTCCTTCTTCCTAGCTGGAGTGTCCGGGGACTCCTGTGCTTCCTATGGTCTCCAAATTGGAAGCAAAATGTTACGTTGTAGGCCCTGGGGCATGAGAAAAATCTCATTCTTGTGTGTGAGGTAGGTTTAAAGCCCAGACACACATTTCCACCCATTCCCAGCTTGTGAAAGGACTCACTTTGTCAACACAAAAGTGTTCTAGCCCAGACGTGGCGCACCTACAATCCAGGAGCAAGGAGATGGCCCCGTGGGGGAGTGCCAATGGATATTTGTACATTTGACCAATCATGAAGTCTGGAGAAGGGCAGGGGGTCAAGGGCCTTGTGCTTGGTTTCACAAATGGCTGGTCCAGAAGCAGTCTGAACCTCTTGCCTGCCTTACATCAGTGACATGATGAAGGCCCAGCCCTGGCTGCAGGATTTGACCCTAAACCAGTGCTGAATAGAGGGGAACTAATACCTAATGGGATTGGAAGACTTTACTTCTGTTAATGCATCCTAAAATCACCTTTGCCTTTTTTACAGCCACATCACACTGTTGGCTCATATCCAGCTTTTGATCTACAACAATTCCAAGATCCTTCTCACTCATAGTATTACTGAGCCAAGTATCCCCCATCTTGTAACTGTGTCCCCCCCCCCCCCCGAAACATATTCCAAACTATTGTTTTATTGTAAATGAGCCCTCTGCTAGTTCTGGATGCTCTCTGCATGAGTGGAGATCCTGGAAAAATCAAGGTCCTGGTGCCCATGGGGAGATCAAATCCCCACCTACTCAAGTGCCACTTACTGTTTTAAGCAACATGATTTCAGTCACTGTCTTTTACTATTAGAAACATGCTTGGAAAACCATTCTACAATGCAAATAATAATTCTAATGAACACATTACCAAAAAGAGTGATTCCTATCATGAAACATATTTTAGCCTTTTTTTTGGCATTCAAGAGATAAGCAGAAATTGAATTTCATGCTAAACTGCCCAGAGCATGACATGGCCTATTTCTATGAACCATTACTGCATTACGATAACAATTAAAAGATATGCACACTTCTAAGTATGAGGAAACAGCAACAGTTTTCTTCCCACGCAGATAATCTTAAGAAATGGAGCTACTCATTGGAAACCCTAATCACATTCTTGAAGCAATCTCACTCTTTACAGACCTAGCTATCGTAAGCGTTACACATTGTTCCAAGGAGGTGTTACAGCTTGTAAGAATATGCAGCGTTGGGGGAAACGGCAGTCACCTTTTTCGTTTTAACCATCGCGCATCCCTTTAAAAGATCTAGGAATTAATAACCGAATCAGCCGAACAGGATGGATAGTTCCAACTGTCATGGGACGGAGAAATTCTGAAGAGAACTGCTAGGCAACAATGGTAGTGGAAGGTGACACTGGTGGAGAATCTTTCATAGAAAACTGTAGTGACGCTCAAGCTCACCGTTTTAGTACCATGCAGAAGAACACAATGGTAAACCACTCCTGAATATTTTATATATTTTAGACCTCAGAAATCCTAGGATCAGACACAAGATCAAACTCAGGTCATGAGCAGAGTCTTGGCTGCGGTGCTGCAGTTTAACCACTGCGCCATGAGGGTCTTGAGAAAGTTAGAAACATTTAATGCAAATTACTGAGACCCTGAGGGGGGAAGAGAGCTCTTTGACTCGTTCTCAGCCAGAGACAAAGAACTTGGCAACATTTTAAAAATTCTTGAGGAGGGGTCTTATTTGCTCTGACAGTCTAAAACATGCAGAATGTGGAATTTAGCAACTCGTTCTTCCCATCTTTACATAGCACACATACTGGTGTTGATAAATAACCACGAAAGAAAGAAATAACCCAGTGAAAACACCCAGCGTAAATATATCTTTATTTATTTTTACAAGTCAATAAGCCCACTCTGTAGCACACAATCTCAGAGCGGGTTACGGAGCCCTGTAAAGCAATCTGAAAACATAAAAACCTGTAAAACCATTCAAAATTAAACAGTTTAAAACTCATGAAATGAAGACATGAAAACCATTGCCTTGAAACCTGCACAGATCAAGATTCTTAACCTGTGTCGTGAACTGCCCAGAGAGTGCATGTACTATTTATTTATTTATTTATTACATTTATACCCCACCCATCTAGTCAATCGACTACTCTGGGCGGCTTCCAACATATATCAAAACAATTTAAATATAATAAGATTTTAAACATCAATAAACAAGTTGTTCAAGATGGAAAAATAAGGAAAAAAGAGGAATACTATGGGGTGGTATACAAATTGAATGAATGAATGAATGAATGAATGAATGAATAAATAACCATCTCCCCAAAGGTTCTAAGAAAGAAGGATCTTTTGATTTTTGTGCCAAAATATTACACAGTAGTGCTTTTGTAAGATGTGTGATAAGAAGAGAGGAGGACCGGCCCTGGAATAAATTGCATCGCAGCTAAGAATTCCAACAGGTACAGTACTCCGTGCATGCAATATTATTTGCCTCCCCCCCCCATCTCTGTACACAGATACTTGAGTCCTTGTATTGGACTCAATAGAGCCTCCAACGTCACACCTGAGCCATGCCCTATAAATTCTCTGGTGGCCTGTGAAGGTGACCACAGTAAAAACAAAGGAAAAACAAAGCAAAGTGTGCTGCTTTTATACTGCCCCATAGTGCTGTCTGGGTGGTTTACAATTTAATTATGCAGGCTACACATTGTCCCCCCCCCCCGCCATGAACTGGGTACTCAATTTACCAACCTTCAAAGGATGGGAGTCTGAGTCAACCTTGAGCCAGCTACCTGAGCCCATTGAGATCGAACCCAAGTTGTGAGCAGGGTCTGCAGTACTGCAGTTTAACCACTGTGCCAGGAGGCTCCCCTTGGTGCACATTTTTTCTTACCCTGCCTGATTTCAGAGGAGGACTTTAAAGTGCTTTGTAAAGTGCATGCAGACATGTGTGAGTGCATACAGAGCACTTTGCTGGTATTCAGCAATTACTCCAAAGTTTGGTCCAAGTAACGCGAGCATCAGTTCTGAACCATGAACTTCATGAGGCTGTTCTTGCAAAGCCTTGGGACCTTTTCTGTGACCTGGACTCCGTATCTTTAGGGACTGAAATATTTTAAGTACCAATAAATCTCTTTCATGTATTGATAAATGGCCACTGTTTGGGAGTGTCACTGAGAGAGGAAAAAAAGTTTCACTTCTTGAAAAATTGCTTTGCAAACTAGCTGTCTTTTTTTTTTTTTTTTTTTACTGTTGTCCCATGGCTGCTCCTCACTGCATGGAAAGTCACCTTGACCAACACAGAATGGATACTGCGCTTCCAAGTGTTATTTTCATACGCAAATCAGTTTAAAAGTACTACTGGTATTAACGAACTGATCTCGAAGCGCAGAAGAGAAATTGAATGAGGAACGTTTATTCTCAACAACTCATTAATTCCCTAATGGAGAGCCTTGGGTCAGCCAGGTTAATCTGTGTCACAGACCAACCAACAGAGATTCTTGTGGCACCAGAAAAGAAAAGAAAAATAACTAACTTTTGACAGCAAATACTTGCATGGATTTTTATGGCTTATGCCACCAGATGCATGAAGTGTTACCTTAAACTGCAGAAATACCTCCATAATGTGTATGTGTTTTTGTGTAAGATCTTTTATGAAACTCTTCTGGTGGCAAACCAAAGGACCTGGCATTGGTAAGCTAATTAACATGCAGTGTGATTAGGAAAGATTGCTATCACAATTCAGACCACAAGTGTTAGAAGTGAACTTCTTGATCACTCCTGATTCAGGAGAAGCCTTTCTCTGGTTCCTCCACCTTCACAGGTGTGTTTGGTGGGGACACGAATGAGGGCCTTCTCTGTTGCTGCTCCCAGACTTTGGAACTCCCTCCCACTGGATGCCAGGCTGGCCCCATCTTTGCTCTCCTTCCGCAAGCAGACAAAGACTTTTCTTTTCAGGTAAGCTTTCCCTCACTGACCGGCTCCCTGAGTGGAATTTTTTAAATGGTTGGTTGTACCTTACTGCTTTGAAGGTGTGTTGGTGTTGCTAACGGTTTTCGTTTTTTTAAAATGGTATTTGTATGGCCATTTTGTATTTTTATACTCACCATTGTTAGAGTTAAATACTGTCTTTTAATGATGTAAGCCACCCTGGGTCCTTTGAAAGGAGAAAGGTGGCTTAAAAATATTTTAAATAATACTGTTCGAGGTTGAGTATACAAATATTTCTGTTTTTCACTTTTGCCTACAATGTGGATTGAATGTTAATCATTTCCTCTAAAATCTCTTTTTTTTAGCTCAGAATTTAACATGATATTATTTGCATGTTCAGTCAGTATGCACTCCACTCTGGTGGTCTGAATATTCATGCACCAAAGTTCTTTAACAAGGATCCCTTATCTTAATGAATCTCTCATTGATTGCTATACCATTATGTTTTCAGAAAAACCCTATGAAGCAGCCTCTTGTTTTGTAAATCCCTTCTTTAAATGGAGCGATTTCACTTAATCCTAACCCACCTGTGAGTCCCACATGTTTCTTTAGTAGAATAATTTATATGGCCATTTTTCCTCTAATCAAAATAGCACTCAAGGTGCCAACAATGTAAAAAAAAAAAAAAAACCCAAAAGGACTGAACAGTCATTAGTAATTAAAGAAGTTAAAAAACAATTAAAGCCTGAAAGAAAGGGAGTAGCACGGCAAATAATTAAAACAGCCTAATCAGCTGAAAATTCCAAGGTTAATTTAAAAAAAAAGGCTGCCTAAACAGAATGGTCTTTATGAGTCAATGGAAGCTAAAATGAAGACGGGGGTTGCAAACAAATTGACTGCAGAACAGTCTTCTACAATGGGAACCTAGTCACAGAAAATGTCTTGTGGACTTCCTGAGAAATCCAGGATCCATCCATATCAAGGTGCGGGAAATGGCCTGATGGATAGAAGGGTGTGGCCAGAAGGGTGAGGTAAAAGCAAAGTGTGATGCTTATATTCTTCCCCATAGTGCTTAAAGCTCTCTCTGGGGGGGGGGGTTACAATATAATTATGGAGGCTATACATTGCCCCCCCCCCCCGAGTGAGCTGGGTACTCAATTTACCTATCTCAGAAGAACGGAAGGCTGAGTGAACCTTGAGCTGGATGCCTGGGATTGAATCTGGGTGATGAGCAAAGTTTTGGCTGCAGTGCTGCAGTTCAACCGCTGCAACATGAGGCTCCATGAGGTAGAAGGAGTTCTTCAGATATCCTGACCTTACTCATTTTGAGACCCAAAGGCCAGTATACTGTTCAATACTTGTGCATCTGCCACCTCACGGTGTGGAAGTGACAATAGCAATCGGTCTTGCGCCCGATCGCAAGCCATTGTCACCTGATTGGATCGCCTCACCAGTGTCTGTAGTTGAACCTTGGCAAGTGTGCACACACTGAAGAGGCTGAGCTGCAATAATGGCTAGGTTTTTTTGACTTTGGCTGGTGAGATTTAAGTTCTCATTCCCCAATCAGACATTATTGGCATAAAGTTACACTGCATAAACCAGATCTTGCACTAAGAAGGGCAGAAGGGAGCCCTGGGGAGCCTCGGAACCTGAAAGGTGTGTTTGTGTGTGTGGAGGAGCAAGAAACTTTCAATTCCTTTAAATTAATTATTTCCAGCACTGATCCATATCATGATCTATCATAATCTGGATCTATCATCAGATTATGATCTAGAAGGAATGCCTGTCTATCTGGACTGGTAGCCACTGAGAGCCCAATCCTGCAAGAACTGGTTCCCGTTCTCTCTCAAACTGCCCAAGCTGGTGGCCACCATCACATCTTGTGATGACTATTTCCTGCCTTTCGTTTGAGCTAAATCTCTCACAAATTCAGTTTTAATGGAGGACTCCCGGTTCCAGTATGCTGAAAATGGAGAAAACCTATTCATTAGTCTTCCATCCCATTCCTAAATTTTTCTAGATCTCAAGCACGTATCCACTTAACTCATATTTTTTCTAAATCAGACAGTTGCCAATGCTGCAACCGTCTTCAATGCATCTCTCCCCACAGCTTTGCAATATCCTATTCCTGATAGGATACTGCAAAGTTCACACCTGAGTGCTCACTGGAAGGACAGATCCTGAAGCTGAGGCTCCAATACTTTGGCCATCTCATGAGAAGAGAAGACTCCCTGGAAAAGACCCTGATGTTGGGAAAGTGTGAAGGCAAGAGGAGAAGGGGACGACAGAGGACGAGATGGTTGGACAGTGTCACTGAAGCTACCAACATGAATTTGACCCAACTCCGGGAGGCAGTGGAAGACAGGAGGGCCTGGCATGCTCTGGTCCATGGGGTCACAAAGAGTCGGACACGACTTAACGACTAAACAACAAATTCCTGATAGGGTGATTAGAACTCTTTTCACTAATCAAAACATGGTTGCACCATTGATCTAGAACAGAGGTTCCCAACCTTGGGTCCCCATATATTCTTGGACTAAAACTCCCAGAAGCCTTCAGCATTAGCTGTGCTGGCCACGATTTCTGGAACTTATAGTCCAAGAACATCTGGGGACCCAAGGTTGGGAACCACGGATCTAGAGTCCTGGATACCCTTTTACTGAGGATGTGTGGATTAGAATGTGAGGACATCAGGACATCCTTCTCTTCCACCCTAACACCACAGCTAATGGCAGGGAAGGATGGGAGTTGTAATCCAAGAACATCTCGAAGGCTGAATGCTGCCCACTCCTGCCTTTAACGTTCGGTATTGTCTCCCTCTTCCTGCAACCTGAATTGTTCCCTTTCCACCCAAACCAGGCTGCTCTCTCCTTCTTTCCACTAAGAGCCACACTGCTCCCATCCTTCTGCTCAATGGGGGCCACTTTGGCATTACAGCAGACAACCAGAAAAGTTTGATTTCATAAGAGATTGACTCGGTTAAATTCCTGATGCAGTACAGTAAGGCTCAGCCCCTAATGCAATCATCTGACAGCATGGCTCCGCATCAATCAAGCTGACGTTCGAGCGAAGAACATGAAATATGGATGCGGCTCGGCATTTGGCATATTTCCTAAGTGCTTATGGATCCAATAACAGCGACAGACAGGGTGGGTGGCATGGGGAAGGAAGAAATACATCCACTGTGTTAATGCAGCTGACTACCACCCCTATATCTGTAGGAGGAATGGATGGATTCAACTTGACTGACAACAGAACGCCCACCTAAACTGCACTATCCCAGACCTGAACAGCAGTAATAAAGCAGAAATAGTCTACTTAAACATTCCAAGTGCATTATTTTCATACATATAGCCGAAGTAGGTAAGTGTTGGTAATCACTTTCCCTACTTCTAATCTAATTACTATTGCTTTGTAGGAACAAACTGTCCATATAAGAAAGCCCAAATATCTTCTTGTAGGTGATCACGGAACAAAGGAAGGCTAATGAAGTGGGTGATCACAGAACAATAGGAAGGCAATTAACCTTAGAGAAAGTACAAAGAAGTGGACCACAGATGTCCGAGCCAGCAGAACTTAAAAGCAACGCCTTGAGAACTCTTTTTATTAACTTAGCACGATTACACAGAATGTTGTGAGAATTCAGATAGGATTTGTTGTTGTTGTTGTTTAGTCGTTAAGTCATGTCCAACTCTTCATGACCCCATGGACCAGAGCACGCCAGGCCCTCCTGTCTTCCACTGCCTCCCGGAGTTGGGTCAAATTCATGTTGGTCGCTTCGGTGACACTGTCCATCCATCTCGTCCTCTGTCGTCCCCTTCTCCTCTTGCCCTCACACTTTCCCAACATCAGGGTCTTTTCCAGGGAGTCTTCTCTTCTCATGAGATAGGATACTGGTTATCTAATTGCCACTATGATTGGCCGGAGAAAGTCTTTGAACCTATGCCCTAACTCTAAGGGAAAAGGCAGAATGAGAGGTCACCCTGCCCGCTGGGAGCTGCTGCTTCTCTGCCAAGAGTGTTTGCTCTCAGATTAGGCATCCTTCAGTCTCGAGAGACTATGGTATCGTGCTCTGTATGGAGGACTTGGAACAGCGTCTAGTGTGGCTGAGAAGGCCAATTCGAGAGTGACAATCCCATCCACACTGAAGACCAATACAATCTGTACAACGTCTAGCTCCCTGATTTTGCTACTTTCGTGACTGCCTCTTTGCCTCGGCCTGCTGGACAAGGGTCTCTTCAAATTGGGAGAGGCCGTGATGCACCACCTGCCTCCAGGCTGAACGCTCAGATGTCAGGGTTTCCCATCTGTTGAGGTCCATTTCCAAGGCCTTCAGATCCCGCTTGCAGATATCCTTGTATCGCAGCTGTGGTCTCCCTCTGGGGCGATTTCCCTGCACTAATTCTCCATACAGGAGATCTTTTGGAATCCGACCATCAGCCATTCTCACGACATGCCGAAGCCAACGTAAACGTCGCTGTTTCAGTAATGTATACATGCTAAAAATTCCAGCTCGTTCTAGGACTACTCTATTTGGAACTTTGTCCTGCCAGGTGATACCAAAAATGCGTTGGAGACAATGCATATGGAAGGTGTTCATCTTCCTCTCCTGCCGTGCACAAAGGGTCCAAGACTCACTGCAGTACAGGAGTGTGCTCAGGACACAGGCTCTATAGACCTGGATCTTGGTGTATGCCGTCATCTTCTTATTGAGCCATACTCTCTTTGTGAGTCTTGAGAACATGGTAGCTGCTTTGCCAATGCATTTATCCAGCTCGACATCTAGGGAGAGAGAGTGTCAGAGATCGTTGAGCCAAGGTACACAAAGTCATGAACAACCTCCAATTCTTGCGTGGAGATGATAATAGAGGGAGGTGAGTCCACGCCCTGGCCCATGACTTGTGTTTTCTTCAGGCTGATTGTTAGTCCAAAGTCTTGGCAGGCCTTGCTAAAACAATTCATGAGTTGTTGGAGGTCTTCAGCA
Organism: Intellagama lesueurii; assembly: GCA_037013535.1. Lineage (NCBI taxonomy): Eukaryota > Metazoa > Chordata > Lepidosauria > Squamata > Agamidae > Intellagama > Intellagama lesueurii. Next base: position 7,286,104 of record JBAJHW010000004.1, read on the forward strand.
GAGTGGGCAACAATGGCTGCATCATCGGCAAAGAGGAACTAACGGCCTTGGGCAGGAGCTTCCCACATCTTCTGTGTCCTTAAGTTGCACAGACCAACAAAACAACACAGGAAAAACCCAGCCTCAATGAAAAAGTCTTCTATAAGACAAATGCTTTGCAACTCTTGGAACTGATGTTCTGGTTGCCCTTTGAAAAAAGAGGAAATCGGGCTTCTTTCTTTCGTATGTGAAACCCTACAAGTGGCTAGGAACATCTCTCTCTCTCTCTCTCTTGCTCTCTCTCTCTGTTATAGGGACATGACTAAGGTGAGAAACAGGGGTTTTTCCCCAGGGCACTACAATGTGGAGGGTGCCACCATGTACGTAAGTGTTACATCTCCCACCCCACCCCTGAAACCATAAATTCTTTCTTTTTGGGAGGTGATCACTTCCTCTTTTTTCCTCTCCTTAGTACACTCATGCCTTGGGATGGAGTGGGATGGAGACAGAACCACCGGTCCCGGTTGCCAAAATCTCTAGTGGCAGCTCAACTTTCTCAGCCAACTTTGAGCTGACAGAATCTTCTGGGAGGAGCCACCCCATCCTAAAATGTGGCATACTGAGCATGTCTCAGGGGCTAACTCTAGAGGGAAGGAAAGGGAAGTTACCTTCATACATGGCTTCTCCACTTTGACTTTATTTTTGTAAAATAAATCATGGCATGATGTAATATGTCCTGTGTTGTTCATCTGAGGTTGTATTTACCTAATTTTCAGACCTGCTAAGGACCAGGTGATTTTTATTATGTCCTGATACGTAAAACCATAGAGTCCAATAAAGATGCACTTCCTTTTTCACGTGACTGTATTTTTCTAATACTGCTAACAATAATAACAATGCAGTCAGTGATATTGGCTTCTGGTACACGAAAAGCTGCACTATGCAATAGAATCCTGGGATTTGTGAGATCGGTAGAATTCTCTCCTGGAGGCCCATGGATACTTCTCTCGAGCAGAGAGATTTCAGGGATTCTCCAAAGAAGCAGCAATGTCTGGACTCTGAAATCTGTAGAAGACACTTGAGGAATATCTTAAAGTATGAGTAGGTTCATGGTGGACACTTGTAGATAGAGTGCTCAGCGTCCTTCACCTATCACGTCTTCATCATCTTCTCAATACTCACCTACTGGAGATCAGACATTGTGATGGCTCTTCTCATTTTATAGCTAGCATCTCTAAACAAAGATGCATTCAAACCATTCTGTGAGGTTCTTCATTACGTTCTTTCCTTCTTTGGCTTCTCCCTGTTCATCTTAACTTGGAGGATCAAATGCAAGTAAACCATTACATGACCAAGCAAAGCAAAGCAAAGCAAAGCAAAGCAAAGGATTCTATTTTTCACTATCCTGTGAGTTTAATGATTTCATGGTGTTTATTCATAGGCCTTAGTACTTCTTCTTTGGTCATCCTCTCAGTCCAAGAAGTTCTTTAACTGTCTGTGATAAATCCACATTTCAAATGTTTCTACCTCTTTTTTTTAACCATCCCCTGAACAAGGATCATAATTCCAGGAGGACAAGAATATGTAATATCTTAGAGTGGACATTCTGTGTTCTCCCAAGAAAACTAAAGCTGGAGTCACTGCCCTAAAGGTTTTTATTTTTGCAAAAGAAAAGAAAAGAGCTAGATATGTTTCACATTTCTCCTGTGCAATGCCTGGTTTGACCCCTTTCCGCCCATGTTTCTGTTTGTTGCAGTACAACCGGTAATCTGCCATTTCTGAAGCTGTCTAAAAAGGAGGGAAGCAGAAACAAGATTGTTATCCTGGGTTTTGATGAGCTGTAGCTTGTCGTGTGTGTGTGTGTGTGTGTGTGTGTTTGCAGCTGCTGTGACTAGCTAGCTGGAGTCAGTGGGAGTTGCCACAGAGTGGGCCTCTTTATCCACGGGATCACTCCAATAATTAATCTGTCAGCCAAAAACACCCAGTATCTTTGGGGTGGTGGTGGCAGAGGGCGGGAAAAAAAATCATGGAAAACTGGTGTGACTCTTCCTTGGGTTAAACCTATAATTTATTTTATCTTAATCATTGCTCACCCAGCCCGGAAATAAAGAGATGACACAGGTTGTTGGGTTAAACTTGGGCCACAACTTTATTAACTATTTAAACTGAAACCCCAATCAACAAGGGGACCTACCATAGTGTGATCTATCTGGAAATCCGGTGTAGTCTTTACCTCCGGATTCAAAAGCAGGGCGAGTTCCTGTTTCTGAATCGTGCTGTGTTCTAACCAGCATGTGTTCAGGTGCCCCTTGATAGGGGTATCCCCAGTGCCATAGCCCACCGAGCCTTGTGACCCTAGGTGAACTGCAGCCTGTGAGATCCCCTTAATAAAAGTCCAGCTTCCGTCGGAGCCCTGTTGTCTACCAAAAAAGGGGGATATGATGTTTTGCACCATGTGACCTACCAGGAACTCCCCAAAAGCTCATCCCTTCGCACTACCTGCCACGGCATGGGGCTATTCAAGCCCGCCAACACCGCCAAAAACTTCGGCCCCAAGGCCCCCTTGTAGATCATGTAAGAAAAGGTCTAAACCTGCATCGGATCAGTGGACCCCGTCACTCCTATATAGATATGGCGACGGACTCTTATGTCGGGGTGTCTCAAGACTGACCCCAACCCAGACAACATAGCTCTGGACACCTCTCGGTTAACACCACGCCGTGCCTGGTCAATGCACCTCGGGTCACAATTTGCCCGCCATACCAGCCTTGGTATAATGTTTGACCAAACCAACTTCACTGCTGGAAATTTGGCCTTTATAACTTGGAAATCATTGATCACCTGCAAAATAAGTGACTTGTCCGTTCTTTGAGCCAAGTCATTTCCACCCAGGTGAACAACGATTACATCTGGAGGTACCCTCGGAGAACCCTGGGATGCCAGTTCCATGAACTCGCCCCAGAGCATACCTCTCCGGCCCCTCCATTCCAACGTGGCCTGTGCGCCCAGGCCTAAATTATGGCCCCAACCAGACCGCAAAGGGTACTTCTCCGCCCAATATATGTAACTGTGGCCGTACAAAACCACTCTCAACCGGGCCTCTGCCAACTGGAAGTCTGAAAGAGAAAACAAAAAATCAGCATCTATTGCAGAAGAGAACGCACGTAGGTCTTGAACCTGTAGGAAGACCACTGCCCCATCTTCTTTATCTGCTCATCCCCGTATCCTAAGGCAGCAGCGATAGACACTGCCCATATGTGAAAGGAATGCGTGCCAAATTTCCATCCCACGACACCTGCCTTGTTAAGCCCTCAGGATGTGATTGTCCAAAATTGGTATCTTGTGAGGGGTGATTGATCACTATGGCAAAATAAATCTCTGCTAAAGGTCCCCCTTAACTCCACATAATCAGAAACGGCCCTAACTGGGCATAACTCACCCACAGAACAACGGCCTAAACTTATAACCTGGCCTTTACCTAACTGATCTGTTTTGGACCGACGAAGATGAACCAAGACTCTGTCTTCGGAGACCAATAAGTCTGCCATCTGTAATGCCGTCCTTGAATTGTCCTCCTTTGATGTTCTAACTAATTCACTTACTCTAAAGGCCCCAAAAAATGTGCACAATGTCGCTGCCCTAAACAGTGCAGCCTCATATTGGTCAGCGCACACAGCAGACCAAACTTGACTCAGTTGAGATAATATTTTTGGTGACATAGGAGTGCGCCTATCTTCCTGACGACCCCTTTCCTTGTTCCATCCTTCAATCATTTTCCTAATCTGGAAATCGCTTGCTGGATCTGGACACCCCTGAGCCTTAGCATAAAATGTCAGGGCAGACATTTTTCCTTGAATTGTGCGAGGAACCAAACCTTTACGGTGAAGATAAACTCCAAAATGTTGCAAATGATCGACCGTCATAGGCCAAGGTCTTCCCAGACCTTCATTATTAAAAAAATCGAAAAACTCCTCACTGTGGGAAAATTCTGCCTAAAGGTGGTAGCTGCATTCTGTTTCAGTGATGTGCACACACTCTTGGCAGGAGCAGCAGCTCCCAGCAGGCGGGGTAACCCCTCATTCTGCCCTTTCACTTAGAGGTAGAGCATTACATCAAAGAGTTTCCTCAGCCAATCCTAGTGGCGATTAGGTAACTAGTATCCTATCTGAATTCTCACAACATACTATGTAACTCTTGCTAAGTTAATAAAAAGAGTTCTCAGAGCGTTGCCTTGAAGCTCCGCTGGCTCAGACATCTGCTTGTCGACTTCTTGCACTTTCTCTGAAGGCTAATTGCTTTCCTTTGTTCCGTGATCACCCACACCTCACAAGCAGCTGCGTAGCTGTGCCTGGTGCTAGGAGCGATTGCTAAGCTGATTGCCCTGTTAGCTTCAATCCTCCAATCCTCCATACCTCTTGCGGTAATGTCTCTGGACGAGCCTGAGCTCCCGGAGCCAACGCCCTGAACCGATCGATCTGTTGACGGGACAGGGCGTCAGCCAGCTCATTGTTAACACCAGGCACGTGACAAGCCTGGAACACAATATTATAGTTCAGACAACGCAAGGTAAACACTCTCACCAATCTCATCACCCTCTGCGATCGGGATGAAAGAGTGTTCACAACATGGACCACCACCATATTGTCACACCAAAATGTGATGGCAGAATTGGCCCAAATGTCTGCCCAAAGCCATAAGGCTCCTACAATTGGAAAAAACTCCAAAAACATTAAATTGCGGGTGACTTCAGAGTCACGCCACGCCATCGGCCAAAGGCCGGCACACCATCGGCCCCTAAAGTAAATACCGTATCCCCTTGAGCCGGCAACATCAGATTGGATCTGGAACTCCGCTCCTAAGCGCACTTCATCTCTCCAAAAGGAAATGCCATTAAAACCGTCTAAGAACTTTAACCAAGTGCACAAGTCATCTTTCATACCTGATGAAAGTCTACGTCTGTGATGCGGTTTCTTCAACCCACTCATAGCATCACATAGCCTTCTCAGGAATGCCTGCCAGGAGCAATTACTTTGCAAGCAAAGTTGAGGTAACCGATTACCTCTTGTAGCTCCTTCAGGGCAACTTTATTTTTCTGCAGCAGGACTCGGATTCGAGTCCTGTGGTCCACTAATTTAACTTCTGGCAATTTGCTTGATTGCTGAATGGTATCTAATTCAATCCCTAAAAAAGTGATCACCGTACAGGGACCTTCTGACTTTTCGTCAGCCAACGGAACACCCAGTTCCTTTGTAACTAACTGAAAAGTCCTTATGGGGTGCTCACATTGGGTGGTCCCAGGCCTACCACAAAATAAAAAATCACCGAGATAATGGACAACCTAGGAGAGCCATGCCCTGCGCTTCAGCGTCCACTCTAAAAATGAGCTGAAGCGCTCGAATGCAGCGCAAGAAATGGTACACCCCATTGGCATTGCCCTGTCCATGTAATATAAACCTTCAAATTTAAAACCTAGGAGTTCAAAATCATCTGGGTGGACGGGCAATAAACAAAATGCTGATTTAATGTCTGCCTTTGCTAGCTCCACCCCATTGCCACAGGATCTATCTATTTATTTATTTATTGTATTTTTACCCTGCCTATCTGGTCAGACGACCACTGTAGGCGGCTGAGTGGCATTCGTATCTAACCATACGAATGGCCGCATCAAAAGAAGTATAGCGGACTGTGCATAATTCCTGGAGAATCATGTCATTAACTGATTCACCAGCCGGATAGGACAGATGATGAATAAGTCGAAACTCACCCTGGGCCTTTTTGGGGACCACTCCCAATGGGGAGACTTGGAAATTTGGTACAGGTGGCTCAGAAAAAGGACCAGCCACCCGCCCTTCTGAAACTTCTTTGTTAATTTTTCCCCTAACTACATCTTCCATACCCCTTACAGATTTCAATTTTTTTTGCCATAGTAGACACTCTAACACCCTGCACTGGGATCCGGAATCCAAAATTAAATCCATCTTGTAAATAATGGGCAGCCTCACAATCTGGATATGACAGCAGCACATCAGCCAGTATAGATATATTAATTGGGCTGGGGCCCTTTTGAAGCAGGAGATGAACCTGGTGGCTGTTGCTTGGGGGCGCCCCCTTCCCTGTTACCGCCTGATCCTGGGTGTCCTCTGAAACAATTAGCTGACCCATGGGGCGCTCCACAAATGGTACATTGGTGCCTGAATCTGCACTGCTTTTGGCCTTGGACTCCCTACGAGACCTTCTAGGTGTAGCAGTACTCTCTGCACCCTGAGCCATCGCCCTTTTCCTTTCTAACTCACTTAATTTCGCCAGAATAGCACTATAGTCTGGCCAGTCTTCATCCTCCGATGAAGAGAGCGCAGGGGGTGGTCTTGCAGGGGCCCTGCGCTTAGCAGGCTGCTTGCCTTTCCCTGAATTTTGCCCCTTTTTCGGCCCCATGCTGGGACGCTGCAATTTATTGAATAACTTTAAACTGTTGTTGTACTATATTACTGTTCACCAACTATCAAGGAGTTGTTGTTGTTGTTGTTGTTGTTGTTGTTATTATTATTATTATTATTATTATTATTATTAGTAGTAGTAGTAGTAGTAGTAGTAGTAGTAATTACTTTACATATAACAAGTAACTACAATTGAACCAACAGGGGGCAGGGTGTCCCTACTAAATAAAGCGTAACAATAATGAAAATATAAACTCCTAATGATTATTAGGTCCAAGACAAATTACTCCAAGACAAATTACCCCAAACTGGATATACGCAGCAATATGTCTCCAAGCTGCAATAAAGACTATTACCAACCAACACAACAATTTTTTTGTTATAAATTATATATCAAAAACATATAATGATACAAGCAGCCTGATAACCAATTACCCCCCTAAATTATTTCAAGGCAACTTGCACCAACACCCCCCCCTTCCCAAAGTGGCTTTACCAGTGCCAGGCAGCCAGTGAGCTCTCCTGCCTCAGTGAGGATTCGAACTCAAAGCCCCTAGCACTAAGTGCTGCCTGCTTATTATTATTATTATTATTATTATTATTATTATTATTATTATTATTATTATTATTATTATTATTATTATTATTATTATTATTATTATTATTATTATTATTATTTTATTTTATTTTATTTTATTTTATTTTATTTTATTTTTAAAAAAATTCAAATTAAAACAAGGGCAAAGGAGGAGGAGGGGGGTCCCAATAAATCTCCTTGATAAGGAGAAAAAACCAAACCGCAGGTCACACCGTTGCATGACCGGAAGATCCAATCTTCCTGCAGCAGCCACGTGCGGGGAAAACGAAAGCGCTCGGACGGAGCTGCTCGCCTTTCCCTGCTCAGCCGATCGAAGAAAGAGGCCGGGCAGGAGAGACGCTGAGCCTTAAAGGCTCTGTCCCTCCTCCCCTCGGAGAAAGCAGCGTCATTGCCTGCGACGCCAATCTCCGAGCGGGTAAGCAAAACGTCCCTGCCGTGGCAGCCGTGCGCCCGGTGGAGCGATCATTGTGTTTACATAAGACCTTGCTTGGAACACACACTTTTTAAAAACCTGTTTCTTTTAAAACACTTTCCTATATGTTTTAAAATAACATGAGCATTATTTAACATTTTAATCCTTCATTCCTGTGAGTACCAAAAAACCCCACCAATTTTGTCAAAAATCTCCTTCCCTCTCTCACTTTTTCTCTGTTGGTCTCAGTAAAACACTTCTTTGAGAAATGAACCTAAGCAGGGATTTCCCCCAAGTGGTTTTCAGATTTAAGAGTGTGTCTGAAGTCACTTGGAAACTTCTTGCAAAGTTACATTTAATGTTTCCTTTTGAGCTCTTCAGCTGGTTCCAGTGTGTGGCAAACATTATAATTTTTTTTTCATTCTTTACAATAAACCTGTAAGGAGGCTGTTCGTTATTATTGTTGTTGTTGTTATTATCCCTGTAGCCCAGAAGGGCGGACAGAGGTGGAGAGAGGGTGGCTTGTGGAAAAACAGGTGAGATTTCAAAGACACCCATAATGATAACTCTCTTAGCTGCTGTATTAAGAATCCTTATTATTAATATTATTATACTTTTCATGTCATGGGGTTCTAAGGTTCTTGGCTGAGTCCCATTAAAAAGGAGAAGCAAGCTGAAACAACTGTATCTCCCTTCCCCGTTGAGAATAGAAACAATATAGGGTGGAAGAAGAGCATTCAGTAGAGTGAATGCAGTCAGATAGCTAAACCACTGAGCTATGTTGTTGTTGTTTAGTCGTTAAGTCGTGTCCGACTCTTCGTGACCCCATGGACCAGAGCACACCAGGCCCTCCTGTCTTCCACTGCCTCCCGGAGTTGGGTCAAATTCATGTTGGTAGCTTCGATGACACTGTCCAGCCATCTTGTCCTCTGTCGTCCCCTTCTCCTCTTGCCTTCACACTTTCCCAACATCAGGGTCTTTTCCAGGGAGTCTTCTCTTCTCATCAGATGGCCAAAGTATTGGAGCCTCAGCTTCAGGATCTGTCCTTCCAGTGAGCACTCAGGGTTGATTTCCTTCAAAATGGATAGGTTTGTTCTCCTTGCAGTCCAGGGGACTCTCAAGAGTCTCCTCCAGCACCACAATTCAAAAGCATCAATTCTTCAGCGGTCAGCCTTCTTTATGGTCCAGCTCTCACTTCCATACATCGCTACTGGAAAAACCATAGCTTTGACTATGCGGACCTTTGTCGGCAAGGTGATGTCTCTGCTTTTTAAGATGCTGTCTAGGTTTGTCATCGCTTTCCTCCCAAGAAGCAGGCGTCTTTTAATTTCGTGGCTGCTGTCACCATCTGCAGTGATCATGGAGCCCAAGAAGGTAAACTCTGTCACTGAGCTATACAGCTAGCCTTTTTCTTTTTTTTTTTTTTTACTATAGACCACTTCTTTAGTTGCATCTGAAGAGATGGACCCATGAACACTCATGTCAAACAAAACTTGGGATGGTGCAATCACACAGGGAAATAGATCACAATTTGGTCAGCTTGTAGAACTATCTAGTGTGATCTATTTCCCAGCATACGGGACTTGTCCTCCAGACTCCGATCCTTGCCCCCAAAAGTTCCAGCTGTAGGGATTTTACATTGGGGGGGGGGCAGGTAGGAGCAGTTCCCCAGCAGATGGGAGGGTCACCTTAAAGGAGATTGCTTTTGTTAAAGCTGTCCTTTCTGGTGTGATCAGCTCCGTGCCTTTGCAGCCTTCTGACGGCAAACCCAGAAAGGTGCTCCAAGGCAACTGACAAAACACAGCAACTTCCTTGGAAATGATCCAAAGGATTCCCAAACTTAACATGAATAATGGGATAAAAATCAAGCACAGTGCATTTACCTTCACCTGTTAAAATACTTGCAAATTGTTTTTCTGCTCGAAGACATTGAATATACAAGCAAATGTACAAAAAGTAAAGCAAAGCAAGAGCACAGCAAGTCCTCTTTAAAATCGTCAGAGACCAGAAGGGAACTTTTTTTTTTGAAAATCAGTTAAAGTAGCAATAGAGCAGTATAAAATTGGGTGAATTTATAAAGGTATTGTCCTAACAGGAATTTTAAAAAGCATCCATTGCTCTTCTAAGATGTAAAAAGCAACTTCAAATGACTGTTCCCTAATGTGGGGCATTTATTTATTTATTCATTCATTCATTCATTCATTCATTCATTCATTCATTCATTCAATTTGTATACTACCCATCTGGCTACCAAGGCCACTCTGGGCGGTTCACAGAATAATAGACAATAATGACACATTAAATAAGAACAAGATCATAATAACAATATAGAAAATCAAATAAACATACTGGTCATTTAAGTGAAAAAGAAAGACAGCATAAAAACAATTAATAAAGACAATTAATAAAAATGAGATGGCAGAATTGATAACTTAAGAGCTGAAGGAACCTCTGTGGTCGAGGTTGATGTAATGTCTTGAAATACCTCTCTAAACAGCCATGTTTTGCAGAGACCTCTTGAAGATCTCCAGTGAAGGGGCCAGGCAAATTTCAGGTGGGAGTTTGTTCCAAAGATGGGGAGCAATGATCATCCCAGGCTGGATGACTGAGGTCATTGACCCCGAGGGAGGCCCAAAGAGAGAGGATCAGGAACCAGCTAAATGTCTAATAGCCAATCATTTGAATTGTGCCTGTAAATGACCTGGAAGCCAGCATAAATACAAACAGAAATGATGTAACATGTTCTGAGAAGCATACACCAGAAATCACTCGGGCTGCTGCATTTCTCAAAAGTCGGAGTTTCCAAGAACTATGGAGAAGGTCCTGTCCCCAGCATGATGAAGTTATCCAGAAACGTGCAACTTCAGAACTTCAGGTGTCCTTCTTCCTCCCCTCAGACCCAGGGCAGTCAACATTATCCCCTTCTGAGTGAGTTGAAGATGAACCAGGGTAAGAGCCAATCTCTGGACTGTCCACATCTCACTTAGAATCTGTCCACGGGAGATGAATGACTCCCCGACAACCTTCTGGAGGAGTTGCATGGTCCATTCCAGTGAGGCTCGATCTCAGCAGGTTGAAGTTTCAAGTATGGGGACAACAGTGGTCCCAGCTATGCCGGGGTGGAAGCAATGAAAAAGTGGGAGAAAGATCCTCAGTCTTCAGGAAGAGCAATTTTGTTGTTGTTTAGTCATTTAGTCGTGTCCGACTCTTCGCGACCCCATGGACCAGAGCACGCCAGGCCCTCCTGTCTTCCACTGCCTCCCGAAGTTGGGTCAAATTCATGTTGGTTGCTTCGATGACATTGTCCAACCATCTCATCCTCTGTCATCCCCCTCTCCTCTTGCCTTCACTCTTTCCCAACATCAGGGTCTTTTCCAGGGAGTCTTCTCTTCTGGAAGAGCAATATCAACATATAAATTAGGAGTACACATCTGGGGTGCCAGGATTTCTGGAAATTAGAAGGGAAATTAAAAGGGGGGCTCCATCTCTCTCCATTCTCTGTCAAGAACCAATAGATCACCTGATTGCAGCCCGAACACCAATTAGGGCAGGGATCCAAAACTTGTTGCAGATGAGGCCCAATCATGGTTTTCGGGTCTATGAGTCCCTATTTGTAAACAGTATATATATACCCGACTAATGTATTTTCGGGGACTTCTCTCTCTTTATGGGAGGAGCCCCAGCTCCTCTGTTTTGGCATACTTTGTTTTCTCCATAAAAATGTGTTGTATCACAGCTGGCTCGTCTGTGTCCGATTCTCTGCCGGAGATTAGCTCAAATTTCCAAAAAGTCTTGAAATCAAGGCTAACAGTACCTCAGCTATGCTACCTTTATCCTACACCAGAGCCTGGGACCCATCGATTCGGCTTTGCGTGGGGATGAGAAGTGCTGCATCTACTTAAGGAGGAACCTTCCTTTGCTCCCTTAGAGCCACTGCTGTCAATGCCCATGACAGCCCCAAATCCATCCTTGGCCCATCTACGATATATAAGTTTTTGTATGCATTTCTGTTTGAATACTTGCATCACATGATCTCAGAACATGGTACTTCTCTAGCAGATGAGCTAAATAAATTTCTCCCCTGGCTCTGATTCTCCCCATCGTTGTGAGCCTGGAAACATCTTGGCTTCTTGAGTTCCTCTCAATTTCCAATTTCCTAACTCACAAAATACCCAGTAAGATGTATGCTTGGTTGGGATGCTTTTAATTCCTTTGTAAACTGCTGAATAGAGCTGCAACTGTTAGAAACTGCAAAGCCTAGTAAACAATGATAGAACAACACAGAACTATGTGGAGATTTTGGTGATAAAAGTCAGGGTGATAAAATTATTTGCCTCATATTCTTTGCATTGTGTCCTGCCACTTTAAATATACATATTTTGTGCTGTTTGTTGTTTGACATTACTTTATTTTGTTGCTTTTATTTCTTCTTTGATTTCATCATTGCCATTGTCATGTTTTTGATTTTATTAAGTTGCAAACCATCCAGAATAGTGCTCTGCACTCATGAGGAGGTATATAAATGAAACAAACAAATACAAGATCTTTCTTTCTTTCTTTCTTTCTTTCATAGAATCATATAACAATGAAGTTGGAATGGGCCTATAAGGCTATCAAGGCAGGAATACAAATTAAAGGGTATTCATCAGGTGGTTATCTAAATTTCTCTTGAATGCCTCCAGTGTTGGAGCAATCAGCACTGTTTGAAGTAATTGGTTTGATTGCTGTACTGCTCTAACAGTTAGGACATTTTTCCTGATAGTCAGCATAAATCTAGCTTCCTGTAGTTTGAGCCCATTATTACATGTCCTGCACTCTGGGATGATCAAGAACAGATCCTGCCCCTCCTCTGTATGGCAACCTTTCAAGAATTTGAAAAATCCTGTTCTATCTCCCCTCAGTCTTCTTTTCTCAAGGCTAAACATGCCCAGTTCTTTCACTCTTTCCTTAGAGGGCTGGTTTCCAGTCCCCTGATCATCCTTGTTGCCCTCCTCTGAACTTGCTTCAATTTGTCATCATCCTTCTTGAAATGTGGTGTCCAGAACTGGACACAATACTCAAGATGAGGCCTAACGTCCGTCCGTCCGTCCGTCCGTCCGTCCTTCCTTCCTTCCTTCCTTCCTTCCTTCCTTCCTTCCTTCCTTCCTTCCTTCCTTCCTTGTTAAAAAGAAATTAAAATGCTAAGAGTTTTAGACTATTTTTGAGCAGAAGCAGGCTACTTCAATAGCTTTCTCTTGACTATTTGCTAGATTTTCTTTTGTACATATGTTGAGGCATAAATTACATCCATGGAAGTGCTGCATTGGTTGAATTTCTCCACAGTCACAGAACATCTGTCCTGTGTCCAAATAGCCCCCATTTTACTTGACTATTTGTAAAGTCTGTTGTGAAACAGTGAAAACTCTTACATGGTTTGGTAACTGGGTAGTTAGCTATGACTGATTCCATTGCAACACTGGATTCAGCACTCTACAACATTTGGCAGATGAGCAGAAAAACATTGTGTGGGCGTGGGGTATAGGGAAAGACAATTTAGAAGAAAGGATAGGAAGTAAACAAAGGAAGATCCAAAAACACAAAGTGCCAGTGTTGGTTTTGCCAGGACTGAACATCATGTCCCTTCATTCCAATCAAGGAGAGATCAGAGAGAAGTGCAGCCTTAGAAAAATCTTCTTGGCTGCTTTGCTTGTTTGTTAGTTAGCAATTGAAAGCTATTTATAGCTCATTGTAGAGAAGCTTGGGTTTACTGTGGATGTCACTGTGGTGGCCTTTACAGATTGTCCAGTTGGACCTTTTTGGAGGAACTGAGAAATCATGGAGCTTCAAAAAGATGTCATGATTTTGAACTGATATCCATACATTCAAACAGGGGAATTGCATGGTCCTCTGTTTCATTAAACTCACTTTCCATTGAGATAAAAGAGCCAGATAATTCATCCTTTTGATCCTATGTGATGTTACACTTGACATTTGAATGAAGCCTGGCTTTAGTGTTGGAATGGACCAGAGTGAACAGCCTCAACTGAACCTGGAAAAGATGGGGGATTTTGCTGCTGGGGAGGCCCTCTGATAGGCTGGGGAGATGGTTTATCCTTAACTGGATGGCATTTTTCCCTCCCCAGTTTAGAGATCAAGTCCATGATCTGGGTGTGCTTCTGGACCCAGCTCTTTCTTGGGATTCCCAGATTGCAGCTGTGTCCAGATCAGCCTTCAACCAGCTGGGGCTTATTGCCCAATTCTGCCCCTACCTAGACGAGGGTGTCCTCAGGATGCTGGTCATCTCCCAGATAGACTACTGCAGTGCTCTCTAAATGGGGCTTCCCTTCAGGCTGACCTGCAGGCTACAGCAAGCGGCAGCCAGACTGGAGACAGGCATGAACAAGTTTGATCACATCACTCCAGTTCTGGCTCACGTCCGCTGGTTATCTGTTGTGTCCTGGGTCAAATTCAAAGTTTTGATGCTTACCGTATTTTTCCGTGTATAAAACGTCACTTTTTCCTAAAATAATTAGGGGATTCGTTAATAGTTCGTTTTATACACGGAAGGAGGCAGAGGCAAAGGAGCACCCGCGTGCGCTCGGGCACCTCTTGCTGCTGCCGCCGCCGCCTGATTGCCTCCTCCAGAGCTCACGTCACCGCCTTGTTCCCTCCGGTGGCGGAGGCAGCAGCAGCAGCAGGAGGCGGAGATGGAGGCAAAGGAACATGCGCGTGCGCTCGGGCGCCTCTTGCTTCTGCCCATTGACTGCTGCCGCCTCATCGCTTCCTCCAGCGCTCCCTTCGGGCAGGGGACAAGGTGGTGGCGACGTGACCTGGAGGTGAGCCCCGGCAGTCGCAATGGAAGAGGTGATCGGGCGGTGGAGGTGGCAGCAGCAGGAGACTGAGGTGGAGGAGCAGTTGCCCATTAACTGCTCCTCTGCCTCCGGCAAGGGTCAAAATTAGGGGGCCGTCTTATACATTTGGGGGGGGCGTATACATGGAAAAATACAGTACTTATAAAGCTCTTCATTTTTTGGGACAACATTGCCTGTTGGAGTGCCTTTCCCCAAGGGCATCTACCCACTCCACCAGATCCTTCTAGGCCATGCTCCTTCAGGTAGCCACTCTGAAGGAGGCCAGGGAATCTCATCTATAAGAGACTTTCTTCACTGTGGCATCAAGTCTCTGGAACCAGCTCCCGGTGGACCTGCACCTGGATTCCTTACTCCCAACCTTTAGAAGGCATCTCAATACCTTGCTTTTTAGAGAGGTCTTCTATAGCAACTCTGCCTGCTCTCATGTCTCATGCCCTACCTGTTACCATGATAATACGCCTCTGGTTATTTGTTTTATTTTTCTAACTGTTTATTTATAATCTTATTGTTCTTGTGTTGTGTCATTTCATTATGCTGCATACTGCCCAGAATAGTGCATTGCACTATTGGGGTGGTATACAAACAAACAAACAAACAAACAAACAAACAAACACACACACACACACACACACACACACACACACACACACAGAGGGATAATTCTTTCCTTTTTTTGTATTACCAGAAGCAAAACAAGACAAAACCCATGATCTCATTGTAATTAACTGTGTCATAATTCGTCGGTTCAATATTATTTGTTGTGTAGTTCTGCTCATCTTCACTGTATATCTTTTGTAATGAATTGTTAATCAATACACAAAATCAATAAACATAATTTTTGAAAATAAAATTAGCATCATGGGTGAAGCCTTGGCTTCTTAATCTAATCCAAACCAAGAATATTTTGAATGTTTGATTATCTAACTCTCATGCCTGCTTTTAAAAGTACAGTCTCTGGCACAGTGTGAGAAGAATAGCTAGCTCGTTGACAAAGGCTAGGAAGACTTCAATTCAAATTCCTATTGCAAGCTGGTGAGTAACCTTGGACTAATAATGGAAGAGGGAAGTGTTTAATTACTGAAAATCTTTTCCTGCTGGCAACATCATCTGGCTGGTGTTATTTTCTATAAGTAAAGACTTCCTCCCTATGCCCCGGAGCTCTCTATTTTCCCAAGAGAGCTGCATGTAGGTTTCATATGTTAGATAGAACTCCTAGAATGGAGAATTATAGTGTTTGTCATTCAAAAGATTCAAAAACCCATCCCTAACTACTGGAAAAATTCTCTTAGTCTACTGACAAGCTAATCATACCTCTTACCTTTAATGCTTTGCATCGGTAAGAGAGTAGCCAAAATAAAAATATGGCAGCCATCTTGATTATGAGAAAGGAGCCTTAAGGAAACATCTCTCTCTCAACCACAATAATGCTAAGTGACTAAGCTGTGCTTGGTAGGTGAGTAAGTGGAGGATCGTTCCAAGCTGTCACTGCCGGCAGCTTGCAATAAAGAAAGTGACGGAGGAGCGAAACCAGCCAATTGAGTCAGTGGGATTATTCAAGAGGCCCAACTCCGAAATCTTTTGGACCTTGTGATAATAAGCAAGAGCCTGAGGAGTGCATGTTGTTGCTTGTCAGAAACACTTTGCTCCTTCATTTTCTGCAGAGGCCTTTGGGTTGTGTTTCTACATTGCAACATATATGATTTCTCAGAGGGCTTCGTTGGGCAATGGCAGCATCTCCCTTTCCCATGAAGATGAGATTAAAAACAACAAAAGTCGTCCCTCTGTCCCTGGGAGAGAAAAGTTTTGTATCCGCCAGCTTGTCTGATTTATGAATTACATTCCTAGCTAATAAAAATCCACATCTCTAAAGAACAAGGTGAATGGCCGTAAAGCTTTACCACCGGTTTTTAGCACTTGGGACTGAGAAATGTATAGCCACTTTGTGATGCATAAGTATGGAAATTGGGTCTACTAGCTGTTCACACACAGGAACATCAGAAGTTGCTTCATATTGAATCAGAGCATTGACCCATTCAGCCCACGGTTGTCATATCTCCATGGCAGGAGTACTCTGGGGGTTCAGGCAGGATCCTTTCCTAGCTCTATCTCGAGATACTTGATGGTCTTCCAGTTAAGTATTCATCAGGCGTGGCCTTGCTTAACTTCTAAAATCCAATCGGATAGATAGTGGTTTGGTGATGATCTGTTTTCTTTCTATCCTCAAGGATGGGAATGGCTATCAATAGGTATTACCCTAAACAGAGCTGTTGAGAACAAAGGGTGCAAACAGCCAACAGTCAGATGAACAAAAGAATCACTCAGATGAATCAGAAGAACACCTACCTAGTCCACATGCTAGGACAAACAACAGGAGAAATTCCATCTCTTTCACATTCTCTTGGTAGGATCTAGAAAAACATTGCATGTTTCTCTTGGAAATGGAATGCTGGAATGATCAGAAAGGTACTCCTTATTAATATATGGCTTTTCTCATTTACGTAAAAGGATTCAGATGAACTTCAGGTCAAACGCTGGAAGAACTTGTAATCTGGGTTATGGGATTTCATGGGTTAGCCTTATCTGACAGCTCTAATG
Source organism: Intellagama lesueurii (assembly GCA_037013535.1). NCBI lineage: Eukaryota > Metazoa > Chordata > Lepidosauria > Squamata > Agamidae > Intellagama > Intellagama lesueurii. Next base: position 7,302,973 of record JBAJHW010000004.1, read on the forward strand.
GGCATGCTTGCCAAGGCTAAAAATGCCATGTTCTTTCAGTCTGTCCTCCTAGGGCTTGGTTTCCAGCCCCCTGATCCTCCTTGTTGTCCTCCTCTGAACTTGCTTCAATTTGTCATCATCCTTCTTCAAGTGTGGTGTCCAGAACTGGACACAGTACTCATGATGAGGCCTAACCAGTGCCGAATAGAGGGGAACGAGAACCTTGTGGGAGTTGGTGGCTATACTTCTGTCAATGCAACTTAAAATAGCATTTGTCTTTTTTGCAACCACATCACACATTATTATGTGTCCTGCACTCTGAGATGATTGAGAACAGATCCTGCCCCTCCTCTGTATGGCTGCCTTTCAAGTATTTTAGATTCCTGAGTAGGCTTTTATGATGGTTATGGCCCTTCATGACCATCATAAAATAATAGTGCTTTGTACTAATGGAGCAGTATACAAGTCTAATAAATAAATAAATAAATAAATAAAACAAATCATGGAGGAGCAATTGTGCCAGAGGACTCTTATTCAAACCATTGAGCACTGACCTATGAGGTCCCACAGGGTTTCATTCTCTCCCCGTGTTTTCCAGTAACCACAGATGTCTTCATAAACATTACCAGGAGGATTTGGGATTGGAGACGTAGAGGGGAGAGACTTCGAAAATGTGAGAAACCAAAAATTGACAGATTCATTAAAGGACTATGGGTGCTTAGCATTTAACATCTGCCCCCATGCTGTGGAATCTTGCAAATCTGAGTGGTGAGGAGTGACCATTTCACTGGTTTCATTTTACAAAATAAAACCTCACCCCAAAATATTAATTTTCAATTTTTAACAACGTAGAAAGTCCTTGAGCGTTTAAAAGCTGAATTACGGGAAAAAGGAAAACAGCTTTGTTCATCCCTGCTCTACATGAAACTATTCAGAGGGGCCAGCTGAGATTTTAGATTTCGTGTCATCAAATGTTGATAATGCCAACTCTGGCCTCAATTCAGCCACAGGTCCCTACCAGAGTAGACCCCCTGAATCAATGATGTTAAGTGTTGACTGACCATTTGGTTATTGATTAAATGGGTCTTACTCTAGCTGAAAATGGAAACTAGATTTAGACCTCTGTCATTCTTTTCTGCCTCAGTCCAAGAAAGTTGATGGGTTTCTGAGTCCATGTGTGAGGTTGTTGCAATGAAAAAACAGAAGCTGAATTCTGTCATGAAACAGATATTCTTCATCTGTAGAAATGCAGATCTGAGGACAGTGAAGGTTCTCATGAAAACCCTCCACTGAAAATTCAGCTTTATCACCTGCGGTTTCTCCTGGATCTGGCCTCGAAGTCTAGGGCACTGTTCTTTGCTTAACTTACGTCAGTGCACATGTTAACACAATGGCCAGAATCCTATCACCACTGTATGTTTGCATAAGGGCAATTGCAGGAACATGCCCAGGGACACAGCCAAGTGCAAATCAACAATAGGATTCTGGCTAATGTAGTAAAAAACCTCCCTAAAGGTCTAAGGAACATCACAGGAGGGCTATAAGGGATGGTGTATCATAAACAGATGAATTTAGAATATGTAGGATGGAGATAATTGTACTAGGGATGTAAGTTCTTGTTTGCTTCATCTTGGGATATAAGAATAAGGATCTGCAATGGTCTTTTTGTCAGTGAGGGTTGTAATTTCCTCCTGTTCTCCACAGAGTTTTCACATTGTGAGAAACCCCCTTTCCCACAAAATCCCCCCCTTTTTTTATTAAAATGTGCAATTGACACACTTGTGCAGAGTGTATGAATCCTTCAAAATTCTAGTGACTGTTGCTTTGCTTAAGAATGTAAAGGCCTGGATGGGTTGCTTGCATCTTTATCAATAATTGGCCTGTCCTTCTGTGCTCGTTGTATGGGAATTTGTGTGTTTTGCTTCTTGAAGGCAAAGAACCTTTGAGATATTTTGTGCATATTACAGAGATCTTGAGGGTTTTTTTTTTAAAAAAAGAGACGAGATATCTCATCGGCTCATAGAGGTGCATCATGCTCTCAAGACACACTACATCAACGAGAACAAGAAATATAGCAAATTACTTTTTCCATCCCTAGACTAACCCCAATGTCCAGTGTAAGCTTTTCAATTTGGCCTCCTGTGTAGAAAATGAACTAGCTGTGCAATTTCTGGGTGAAGGGTGAGAGATGCCATCAGCCATTTTGACAGTACTGGGGAGGCCTTGAAAATAACTGTTTTGGCAATGAATTCATATTTTCCCTTTATTCCAAAGGCTGTCAGTCTCCCTGTGGCTTGGGGAGAAAAATGCAGCATCCAGTGATTTAATGCACTTGGCAGAAGGAGGCCGATTTGGCTGTGTCTCATGAGGGTTTTGTTTTCTGATTTCTGCACTGCCTTGGTTTCGTATTTGTTTTCCAAATTCCATGAGTGGGGATGCACGGAGGAGCTAAATCCCCAAAGACAGCTGGCAAAATGACAGATTCAGACAATCAAAGACTCTGGTAGCTTTGCTTAATTAACTAATGGCCTGCATAGAGATGTAATGGGATTTGAGAAGCGCAAGCTTTTAAGCAAAACTCCAAGCCAGCAGCATCTTTAGTAGCTTCCTGATGCCACTTTCAGCAATTTCTTTCTCTCTGAATTGCCCGACCCAACATTGTAAAGGACCGTGCTGCTTGTACGTAAGGAGCTTACTCCTCCTAGCGTCTCTGAGTGACAATGGCATCCACTTTCACATGAGAGCAGACTGTTTTAACCTCGTCTCCTCCAGATGTTGCGGGATGCCAACTTTCATCAGCATGTCAGCATGTGCAAGGATGACAGGAATTGTAATCTGCCAGCATTCAGGATCCACAGTTGATTTTGGTAACCCTAGATCCTTGGGCATGCATATATCCACAAGAAGTACAGAAGGACTTCAAAGGATCTAGTACAGTAATCCTCAAATTACTAATGTCTATGACACCTTTCACCCCAGAATTACAAGCAAAACTCCTAATTTTTTAGAATCCATCAGAGAATGCCATTTTCATCTTCTGTGGTTTCCTTTATTGCTACAGAATGTAGCCAAGCATGTTCTCCTACAAAGTTTACTTCCTGGAACAATGCTTTTCATAACTAAAACAACACAATAGAGAAAGGTCTTTTCTTTGACCATCTTCCAGCTGACTTCTAAATATGTAATTTTTTAAATATGTACTGCCCATTTTCAATAACTTCCTTTTTAAAAAAATAAAAAATCTTTGATGCGGCACAAGCTTGCTGAAATTTCCGCAGGCAATTTGAAATGTCCAAGCGGCTGGGTAGTCGTGTGGCAGCAGAACAAGGAAGAGTCTTACAGCACACCTGGCATGAGATGTTGTTACTGTAGCCCACTGTTTCAGAGGTACTGAGTGTAGCCTCAGCGGACAGACATAGATACCAGGAATAGGAAGGGAAGGGGTAAAAAAAAAAAAGTTAGGGAAATGGAAAACACACCCAGCATGGCAATGGTTAATCAGTGGTAATTAAGGATCATTGACAATCCTTGCTGAAGTCAGATAAGGATCTTAATGGGAGTCATTAGAAACAGGGTGAATTACCCAGATTAGGATAATAGCTGTTTCATTTAAGCGTCTAAAGCAATAGAAGGGTTCTGGGGCTCTTTCAGGACAATCAGCCAGTCAAGGAGGGCTGCACAGAATCCCCAAAATGTGAAAAAAACAGAAAAATAGAACCAGAAGTGTTAAATACTAGGCACTCATAATCAGTCCTTCCTTCCTTCCTTCCTTCCTTCCTTCCTTCCTTCCTTCCTTCCTTCCTTCCTTCCTTCCTTCCTTCCTTCCTTCCTTCCTTCCTTCCTTCCTTCCTTCCTTCCTTCCTTCCTTCCTCCCTCCCTCCCTCCCTCCCTCCCTCCCTCCCTCAGACAGCCTTAGTAGGCATCCTTCAGTCTCGAGAGACTATGGTAACGTGCTCTGAATAGAGGACTTGGAACAGCGTCTAGTGTGGCTGAGAAGGCCAATTCAAGAGTGGCAATCCCTTCCACACTGAAGACAAATACAATCTGTCCCCGGTCCAGCTCCCTGATTTTGCTGGTTTCGGGACTGCCTATTTGCCTAGGCCTGTTGGACAAGTGTCTCTTCAAATTCAGAGAGGCCATGCTGCAACGCCTGCCTCCAGGCTGAACGCTCAGAGGTCAAGGTTTCCCATCTGTTGAGGTCCATTCCTAAGGACTTCAGATCCCGCTTGCAGATCTCCTTGTATCGCAGCTGTGGTCTCCCTCTGGGGCGATTTCCCTGTACTAATTCTCCATAAAGGAGATCTTTTGGAATCTGACCGTCAGCCATTCTCATGACATGCCCAAGCCAACGTAGACGCCGCTGTTTCAGTAATATATACATGCTAAAAATTTCAGCTCATTCTAGGACTACTCTATTTGGAACTTTGTCCTGCCAGGTGATACCAAAAATGCATAGGAGACAATGCATATGGAACGTGTTCAGCTTCCTCTCCTGCCGTGCACAAAGGGTCCAGGACTCACTGAAGTACAGGAGTGTACTCAGGACACAGGCTCTATAGACCTGGATCTTGGTATATGTCGCCAGCTTGTTATTAAGCCATACTCTCTTTGTGAGTCTAGAGAACATGGTAGCTGCTTTGCCAATGCGTTTAGATGGACATCTAGAGAGAGAGTGTCAGAGATCGTTGAGCCAAGGTACACGAAATCATGAATAACCTCCATTTCTTGTGTAGAGATGGTAATAGAGGGAGGTGAGTCCACACCCTGGCCCATGACTTGTGTTTTCTTCAGGCTGATTGTTAATCCAAAGTCTTGGCAGACCTTGCTAAAACAATTCATGAGTTGTTGGAGGTCTTCAGCAGAATGGGCAACAACAGCTGCATCATCGGCGAAGAGGAAGTCCCGCATGCATTTCAGCTGGTCTTTGGTCTTCGCTCTCAATCTAGATAGATTAAAGAGCTTTCCATCTGATCTAGTCCGGAGATAGACACCTTCTGTTGCAGTTGCAAATGCATGCTTTAGCATGACAGCAAAAAAGATCCCAAACAGAGTCAGCGTGAGGACACAACCCTGTTTCACTCCGCTTCGGATGTCAAAGGGATCTGATGTTGAGCCATCAAAAACTACAGTGCCCTTCATTTCCTCATGAAAGGACCTGATGATGTTAAGGAGTTGAGGTGGACATCCAATCTTGGGAAGTATTTTAAAAATGTCATCCCTGCTAACCAAGTCAAAGGCCTTTGTAAGATCTATGAAGGCCACAAAGAGTGGCTGTCGTTGTTCCCTACCTTTCTCCTGCAACTGTCTGAGGGAAAATACCATGTCAGTGGTGGATCTATTAGCTTGAAATCCCCACTGTGATTCTGGATAGACTCTGTCTGCAAGCACCTGGAGTCTCTTCAGCACAACACGGGCAAGCAGCTTCCCTACAACGCTGAGAAGAGAGATGCCATGGTAGTTATTGCAGTCGCCCCGTCACCTTTGTTCTTGTACAATGTGATGATGTTTGCATCCTTCATGTCTTGTGGTACTCCACCTTCCCTCCAGCAAAGACAAAAGATTTCATACAACTCAGTGGTGATGATCTCTTTACAGCACTTCAGCACTTCAACAGGGATATTATCTTTCCGAGGTGCCTTGCCGGAGGCGAGGGAATCCAAGGCCGCTTTTATTTCTGCTAAAGTTGGTTGCTGTCCAACTCTTTCAAGACAGACAGGCACTCAATGTTATTTAATACCTCTTCGGTTACTACATTCTCTCTAGAATATAGCTCAGAGTAGTGCTGCACCCAGTGTTCCATTTGCTGTGCTCGGTCCTGGATGATCACGTCTGTAGCAGACTTCAAGGGAGCAGATTTCTTCTGTATTGGACCTAAAGCCTGCTTGATACCGTCATACATTCCCTTGATGTTACCTGTGTCCGCTGGTGTCTGTATCTGAGAGCAGAGCTGAAGCTAATAATCATTAGAACATCTCCTGGCAGTCTTTTGGACTTTGCCACAAGCAACTCAAAGAACCTGCAAGTTGTACTCACTAGGACAGGCTTTGTATGCTGCTAGAGCTCTCCTCTTTTCCTCAATGGCTGGCATCAACTCCTCCGAATGGGCTTCAAACCAGTCTGCTGTCTTTTTGGTCTTCTTGCCAGATGTGGACAAGGCGGTGTTATAAACAGCATTCTTGAAATGTTCTCATCATTCAGGTGCATTTGCAACAGCTGGGACTGAAAGGGTTTCCTCAAGCGCTTGGGCAAATTCCTCCACTTTTCTCTGATCGCGAGTCTTGCTGATGTCAATACGTGGTTTTCCTTCCTTTTTTGTGTGATACAATCTCTTTATTCACAGTTTGACTCTGCTACACACCAGGGATTGATCAGCATAATCAGCACTCTGATATCTGCGTGGACAGCCTTGGAGTACTGTATATGGCTGAAGGACCACTTTTCTGCCCATTCCTATGCTAGTGGAAGAGTATGTCTGTTATGAGTGAGTATTCTTAACTGTGAGGTCATTATTGGATTCTGTGGAAAGAATGTTCTAACCTTCTCTGTGTTCAACTAGGAGCAGTGACAAGAAGCCATGGCACGCTCCCTGGACTCAAAAAATATCCCCAAAAGCAAATTTAACCCACTTTTCCAGGTGCACCCACGAGCAGATGCCATTCGCTCCAAGCTGATCTACATCTTTTATTTGATTGACCACCTGCGAGGGCTAAGCCATGCTGTCCCACGGCACAATATTCAGGATTTCTTAGATGGGAAGAAGCTAAAGAAGTTGATGCTCACAGACCACCACCAGCTGGTCCGCTTCAACATCATGCCCAACCGGAACATTCTGGTCACTGACGAGCAACGCTGGCGCAACCGCATTCAGGTGCGCTGCAGCTACTGGCCCCCTTTGACCATGTGGGCATGTTCAGTTTTGAACAGCCAAGTGTTTAAGGGCTTCATCCTCATCCTCATCCTCTTGAACATGCTGGTCCTCATGATCTCAATGGAGATTTTGAACAAGACTGAGGATCGCTTTGTGAAAACGAAGATTGCTCTGGAAGTCATCATATGGGTCATTGTCCTCATCTTTATCATTGAGATTGGGATGCACTGTTGTGTCAGCTTCCACAAGTATTGGCAAAACTCTTGGAACATCTTTGACTGCACTGTCACCATCATCTCCTTTGTTCCCGAACTGTTTTACCTTACACACAAAACCCACACTGTGGCAGGCTTACAGATCCTTCAGGTTTGCCGTGTGCTGCGCTGCTTAAAGCTCTTCCCAAGGGTCCAGCAAGTCAGAGTTCTCATCATGGCCATTGCCAAAGCCTTGAAAGCTATGGCCTTCATCCTGGTGCTCTTAATCTTCTTCTTCTATGTCTTTGCTGTATCAGGCATTTTCTTTTTTGAGAGCTACAGTCGCTCTGAGCGGGATGATCTAACATTCAGCATGTATTTCACAGATATGCCCAATGCTTTGGTGACTATTTTCATTCTCTTCACGATGGACCATTGGTATGCTCTGTTGCGGGATACATGGAAAGTCCCAGAGATCAACAAGGTCATCAGTGGTGTGTTTGTCTGCCTCTGGCTTCTCATTGGGGCATTCATTTTCAGGAACCTCATTGTGGCCATCATGGTCACCAATTTCCAGAATATTCGAAATGACCTGAGCGAAGAAGTGGAGCAGATAGAGACTCAGCAGCAAGCAGACAAATTTAAAATGGAGATTATGGAACAAAGATACAACCTGCCTCAGTCACACTTCAAGAGAGCCAACACAATGCCAGAGAGTTATGCAGAGACACAGTCAACTCTTCCATCTGCAGAGAATCACGACCCCAGCTCACATGAACTCTACAGTGGGGCCTTGGACTGGGAGACCTACATCCACAAGAACCTGCCAGGACTCTATGAAGCTGATGATGATGAGAAAGTAGTGTGGCCCAGGGATTCCCTCTTCCGCTACTTTGAGCTGCTAGAGAAGCTGCAGTACAACCTGGAAGAACGCAAACAACTGCAGCATTATGCCGTGCTGGCTTTATCCAACCTGGAGGATAAGTAGTGGGTGCTGAAGGCTGGTGATTCTTGCCTGACCCCAAATAAGCACAGGTTCTAAATACGGCAGGGTAGTAACACTAAATTCAGAGGTTTGTTTTCTAAAGGAACTGTTCGTATTAAAGAATCTTAAAGACAACAGTTTGTGCTTGATGACCTATATGCTTCTGCTCATTCATCTCCTACTAGGGGTTGTATGTCATCATGACAGAGTCAGTACAGTCATGATGATGTCCAGCTTCCAGTTGGTTGGACAAGTGTACTAAACACTTCCCTGGAATTAGGGTTGGTGTGAAAACCCCTGTTTACATAGACATACATGACTAGACCTCCTCACTGTTGTGCATGGTTCTTGCACCTGCATGAAGCCATCACTTCACAGGCATGTGCATGCTAGGATGTTCTCATTTTCGTGATCTTAGAAATATCACCTTTAATGTTTTCCTGTTTTGGGAAGTTTAACTCCATTGAGAACAGAACTGAAGTGCTCTCTTTCTAATGTCAGAGAGACCTGTCCTGCACCCATTATAATGCCTGCATGCATCTGGATATCTGTTTATGTGTGGGAGTGGAAGGGAGGGCCTGCTTATGAGCTTCAGAATGTTATGGTTTTAAAATAACTCCTGAACATCTGTTGATCTTGCAAATACAAAAGGTTTCAAGACAACAAGAAACCTGGCACTTACGAGCTTCTTGTTGAGTTCCACAAATGTGTCACTTTTCAAAGGAATCCAAACATTGAATTAAACAATATCGATCCGCTTCTCTACCAGAATTCTTTTCATCAGGCCGACAGAAAGCTACTCTTGAAACTTGCTGGTGAAGAACACGTGGGGTCTCCTCCCCCATTCCCAGGCTGGTTGAAAAAGCAGCCCTTCAAATTTTTGGAACAAAAATTCAAATGTGCTTGGTTTCATACTGGGATTGATATCGAATGTACACAATGGAAAATTCAGATCTAAGCCAAAAGTAGTGATAGGTCTGTAGGGATGAGAAAAACTCTGATTCTCAACTTTGCTGCATTTCAACAAGTCCTGCTTTTCTTCTGCCCCTCCTTTGTCCCTATCAGGCAGTGAAACACTAGATTTTCCTCCCACAGGGACATCTGAATACATTTTTTGTACACATTTCATAATGTATGGGCCCTAATGTCCACATATTGTATCCATTGCCTCCATTAACTGAAGCAGGCTCATCCAGCATATGCATTTTAGTTGCTCACATTTTAAAACATGAACAGTTTTACTATGCAGCTCTAGGGATGGCTTTCTGCACATTTATTCTTCCAAAACACATGGCAAGCTCATAAAGAGGCAGATCTCCAAAGCAAGACATGTTTTGTCTCACAAAAGAGTGCCATTGGGCATGAAATTGATCTTTCAATCACGGATCTTGAGTCCAACACTATTCTTGTGGGGCTCAGTTGTCTTCTGCTTTGGGAGACAGACATCTGTTGTCTCTTAGAGTTACAGCTTTGTTGGGTGCATGATGTGATCTTGAGTCTTGCCAATGGGACCAAGAAGCAAATCCAGACTCTATTATTTCACTGCCTGCAGTCCCAAGTTCTTATAATGATGAATAATGTCACTAGTGATCCGTTCCTTCCAATTGCTGGAATGCTTGACCCAGACGTCAGTTAAGTTGAGCTCTGTCTCATGTACAATATTGCTTTCTTGCCTTTGATCTCCTCAATGCTTAATGCTACTGACATGAAGAAAGGAACAAATACTCTGATTGTTTAGCACAGGTCCATTCATCGTGGCCTGTTGATACCCCCATTTTCATTCCGTCCCATAAACCACTTGTGAGATATGCTTTCATGTGCTGCATCTCAAAAAGTTTTACAGATAAGAGCTGAACAAAATGCAGTTGAACAACAGATCATTACCCGAGCAAAAGGGATGCCTTTGAAAACTACTCTGAAACAAAATGTAAATGATTTAAAAACAAAGGGGGTCCAAGTGGATGTTCGTGGTGTTCCCTCCCTTTGCAGAAAATAGCTTCATCTAGAACAATTACAAAGCGTAGCAGCTGAACTTCCATGAAAAAGCTGACCCATAAAAAGAAGCAGAGAATTGTTGTTGTTCTTGTTTAGTCGTTAAGTTGTGTCCGACTCTTCGTGACCCCATGGACCAGAGCACGCCAGGCCCTCCTCTCTTCCACTGCCTCCCGGAGTTGGGTCAAATTCATGCTGGTCGCTTCGATGGCACTGTCCAGCCATCTCGTCCTCTGTCATCCCCTTCTCCTCTTGCCTTCACACTTTCCCAACATCAGGGTCTTTTCCAGGGAGTCTTCTCTTCTCATGAGATGGCCAAAGTATTGGAGCCTCAGCTTCAGGATCTGTCCTTCCAGTGAGCACTCAGGGTTGATTTCTTTCAAAATGGATAGGTTTGTTCTCCTTGCAGTCCAGGGAACTCTCAAGAGCCTCCTCCAGCACCAGAATATGATCCTCTAATTATAAACAGGTTTATGAAGAGAACAAATGGTGATGATTTATTGCATACATGTCTACCATCACCACTACAACCTTCACCATCATACACAGACAGCTTCTGAGTCCTTTTTGACAGATAGCTGCTCTCCAGCATCTTCAAGAGGTGTCTTTCACCTGTCCTGCTACCAGATCCATTTCAACTGGAAACAACACGTATTGAGTCTAGGACATTGCATATATGCTCTGTCATTTATCCCTTTATGAGACTACTATGAGTTTATAAGATTATTCTTATATATTCATACCACCAGCAATGAATATTGTCCAAAATTCCCTCTAATTTTCTGGAGTGCTGCACGGGGGCTCTGCCCTGTGCATGTAGTGTTCTGGCCACAATGAGAAGCAAATGGGTGGAAACACTGGGGCGGCTGTGCGCACCCGATGCAGCGCTGTGCTTCTTCACATTCCCCATGGCTTAGAGCAGGGGTCCCCAACTCTCGGTCTGCGGCCCGGTACTGGTCCGTGGCCTTGGCAGGCCCGGGCTGCGGAGACAGATCTTCCGCCCCCTGCATGCGCAGACACATGCATGCCCCCCTCACATACCCCCATGCATGCACGGACACCCCCATGCACACACAGAGGCATGCAGAACCCCCACATGCACACACAGACGCACCCACCGCCACACACACAGACATACTCCCACACGCATACACGCATGCAGAGACGCCCCCTGCCCCCCCCGCATGCACGCTAAACCGCTCTGTGGTGTCAAAAATGTTGGGGAACCACTGGCTTAGAGGGAATGTTAATGTTGGCCTTTACTTTGTGGCTAGTATTAGCTGCTGGTTGGATACTTCAAATGTGGAATGGTAGCTTCACTTGTCATTGGGTGATAGCTTCAGTTCCATAAGCGGCAAGGCCAGAATTCTATTCACTTTATGCAGTTGCGTAAAAGCAATTACTTAAAAAAAAGTGAGCACAGTGTGCTCCTTAAATTTTGCCCCCTAGCGCTGGGTGGTTCACAATTTTTTAATTATACAAGTTGGGTACACATTTTACTGACCTCAGAAGGATGTAAGGCTGAGTGAACCTTGAGCTGGCTGCTAGAATCCACTGGGATCAAACACTGACCTTGAGCAGAGTTTTGACTGTAATACTTAAGCATTTCCTCCAACGGCAGGCTCTCCTTTACATGCTTGACCATGCCCTGGTGGGAAAATTAGGTGTGCAATGGGTCATGGGAGTCTGTCAGGGGGAAAAACATACTCATGCCTATATGTACACGCAAGGCCTAAATCCAGTGGAGTGCTGTCATGACACCACCAGCATGATGGAGCAGGTTCTCCCCTTCCTCATACCATAAGCCCAAGGTACCACTTGGAAACCATCTCTTGGAAGACTTCCCAGCCCCTCAGAGCAGGTTTTTGGGGTACATGGTGGAACTGGCACAGAGGAGAACAGATTCCCTTCCTGTAATGCTACTGCTGGGTTTAGTCCTATCCAGTGGAAGAGAATCCATTTTTGGAGGTGCAAAGCTGTATGAAGGCCTCAAGCCACTGGTTAGCTAGGATCTCCATTATGGTTATGTTCACGGACTCTGTCAGTGGTGTTGTTTTTAAAGCAATGCTTCTCAAAATAGTAGAGCATGGTTTACTTCTGTAGCTATTTTCTGTAAGAACATTGCTTACTATGTCCATGAAAACCACTCTGGGTTTTCTCAAGTTCCATGTTCAGACATTAATTCCTCTATCTTGCAGAATCTTCTTGAGGATGGCTAATGTGGCCGTATTTTATTGTCCTCTTTTTCTTTCAATGGCTGAAGGGAAAACGGAGGATCCGTGATAAGCTCGAGGCAGCTGTCTCATGCTGAGTCAGACCCTGGGTTTGTCTCTCCAAGTAATTATCTTTTCTCCCCGATGGACAGCAGTGTTTGGAGCCTCTGAAATGGAGCTACCATAGGATGAATGAGGCAAAAGTGGTTTAGCCAGTTAGATTTGCACTTCTCAAATGATGGCAAGAATTCTAACTCAATGACACTCTGGCATTTTTGCTCCAAATTCTGCAACGTAGTTCTCTTTCCAAATATTGTATTATAAATATATATATTAAGGAAAACTGCACAAAGAAAGGTATATGTGAGGACTGGGGTGGAAAATGTGTTGCTCACGAATGCCATGCAACCTAATAAAACTCAAAGGGTTTCCCTTAAGGAATGCTGGATTCTGCCATTGCTGAAATACCATCTCCCTAGAAACAGGGAGAATTTAAAATATGCAGGAGGCACCGTCTTCCTGGCAGAAAGCAGCAATGACTTGAAACAACTGTTAGGGAATGTGAAAGAAGAAAATGCCAAAGCAGGACTGCAGTTGAGCAGGAAGAAGACAAAAATCATGACTATAGAAGAACAACATAACCTCAATGTTGACAATGGAGAAACTGAAATATTTTGTATACCTTGGTTCAATCATCAATCCAAATGGAGACTGCAGCTAAGAAATCAAGAAATCAGAAGAAGCCTGAGACTAGGAAGGGCAACAATGAAGGAACTAGAAAAGATCATCAAGTGTAAGGATGTGTCATTGGTGACCAAGACCAAGATCATTCACGTTCTTATATTTTTAATTGCCATGTACGAGTGGGAAAGCTGGACAAGTGGACCGTAAAGAAAGCTGATAGGAAAAGAAATGATTCATTTGAATTGTGATGCTGGAGAAGAGCTTTGTGGATACTGCCAGAAAGACAAACAAGGGGGTCCTAGATTCCAGAATTGTCTCTGGAGGCAAAAATGTTGAAGCTGAGGCTGTCCTACTTTGGGCACATCCTGAGAAGGCAGGATTCTCTGAAAAAGACAATAATGTTGGGAAAGGTTGAAGGCAGCAGGAAAAGAGGGAGGCCGAATATGAGATGGGCTGACTCCCTAAAGGAAACCACAGGCTTGAGTTTACAAAAAGCTGAGCAGGACTGTTGAGGACAGGCCATCTGGAGATGGCTCATTCATAGGGTCACCATAAGTCAGAAGTGACTTCTTGGTACATAAAAACAAGAAGAAACAGGCAGCCACACCTCCAGAACCCTCAAGATGGGTATAAGTGTCCATTTTAAGGCTCTTTTGTCCTTCTGTTACATTTGAAGGCCAGAAATAGACACCTTTTATTTTAATTGTTTTATCTTCTTATCTTTTTATGCCATTTAAATTGTTGTAAGCCACCCAGAGACCTTTGGGTAGTGTGGGCGGCATATAAGTTAAATAAAATAAATAAATAAATAGATGTTTTTAATGAGCCTCGTGGCACAGCGGTTAAACTGCTGTCCTGCAGCCAAAACTGTGCTCACGACCTGAGGTTCAATCCCTGGTAGCTGGCTCAAGGCTCACTCAGCCTTCCATCCTTCCAAGGTTGGTAAAATGACTATCCAGACAATGTGTAGCCTGCATAATTCACTTGTAAACCACCCAGAGAGTGCTTGAAGCACTATGGGGCAGTATATAAGCAGCATGCTTTGCTATATTTGGAAAACCAGAAGTGAGTTGAAGGTAACTTCTGTTTTTGTTTGTTTAAATGGGTAGGTACAGGTCTCGGAGGTCTGGGGAGGCAGAAAATTAGGTAGATACAGTCTGTGGTTCTCTTTTGCAGAACAATCCTTTTTTGAGGGAAGATGCTTATATCAATGTATATCTTAGGGGTCAACGCATGAAGACATGCATATATATTTTTTTATATGAAAAGGCATGAAAATATGCCAAAATGCACATAATCTAGGGGTGAAAAGTAGTTGCAAACTGATATAGAAACAGGATGTAATGAACATCTGCTTGAAAAATTTAAATATTATATGGATCAAATCTCTGACCTCATCTTTTCTATGTAAAACACATATTTCACCATGAGACCTTCTTATCTTAATTCCTAAGGATCCCCAATCACTATCTCACTTCTCTTCCCTTGAGGGCCCCTGTTCTAGTCCATTGTTCAAGAAGGGACAGTCGGTAAGAATGAGAAAATTCAGGAACTGAAAGGGGATGGAGATTGCTAAGGAACCTTTTCCTTTTAAAGGCGTCTTTCTTTCTTTCTTTCTTTCTTTCTTTCTTTCTTTCTCTCTCTCTCTCTCTCTCTCTCTCTCTCTCCCTCCCTCCCTCCCTCCCTCCCTCCCTCCCTCCCTCCCTCCTTCCTTCCTTCCTTCCTTCCTTCCTTCCTTCCTTCCTTCTAATAAAGGCACTTTTTAGTTGAAGGCTTACAAAGACCAGCAGTTAAAGGGACTCCAATCTCAAACTATCTATCCCAGAGATATGGCATGCAAGTAAAATGGATTAGAAGTAGAGATGGACATGAAACAAACCACAAAGCAAAAACCCCCATGAATCAGGCCATTTTGTGGTTCGTTTCAGAGTGCTTCAAGCAAATGCGCCTGCTCAAAATAAAATTAAATGCAGAACTGTTATCAGGATTTGTGATGTATATTTTGACTATAACTCGAACATTCCAAATCCAATATCCTCCAAACTCACCCTAACTATTAAGTTCACTCTCATATCCACTCTCTCCAAGTTCGGTGAAGATTGGATTTGGGATGTCTGAATTATAACCCTCCATATCAGGTCCCACTAGGGAAGTGCTCTTTAGCCAGCTGCTTTCCTGGGGGGAACCTGCTTTGGGGGGGGGGGCTATAAATCGGACCTCTGAAAACCAATCTTTGCTGGACTTGGAGGAGGTGGGGAAAAGAGTCAGCTGAAGACTTATGGTGAGTCTGGCATTTTTAACTTGTGTAGGGGCCATTCTACCATTCCCAGAATTCCAGAATCACACAAACCACAAAACCATTCATTTCATCAGAAAGTTCATGGAAGTTTGTGGTTTGTGAATAGTGATGAATCATGAACCATCACAATCTGCCATTTTCCCCCAGCGCTTTTTTCCCCCAGTGACAGTTCTGATAATTGTGGACTGAGATGGAAAACACATCTGGTGCAATGGCTCTTATTGGCTCAGGAAGCCAAAGGCAGCTGGCTTCCGAACTGACCAGCTTCCCTTCCTTTGTTCTTTAGCTTATAAAATAGCTGCTGCAAGCCGACAACTCATTATTTTAGAAGGAGGAGGAGGAAGAAGAAGAAAAGAAGAAGAAGAAGAAGAAGAAAAAGAAAAAGAAAAGAAAAGCCCAGGTAACTCTTCTTCCGAAATTCTGCCTCATGGCAGCAGGTCTAATTCTGTTTCTACCCATTGCATCCCATCCTTCAACATCTCAAAATGGCATACATTGCTCATCCTTGTTTTTAATCATCACAACAAACCTGCAAGGTAGGATAAGTTGAAAAGAAGTGCCTGGATCGAACTCACCCGGTCAGCTTTACTGCTGAGCAAGGATTCATGTCAAAAGCCTAATACGTTGTTCACTAAGTTCCAAAGTTCCAAATAGAGTAGTCCTAGAATGAGCTGGAATTTTTAGCATGTATACATTACTGAAACAGCGACGTCTACGTTGGCTCGGGCATGTCGTGAGAATGGCTGACGGTCGGATTCCAAAAGATCTCCTGGATGGAGAATTAGTGCAGGGAAAGTGTCCCAGAGGGAGACCACAGCTGCAATGCAAGGAGATCTGCAAGTGGGATCTGAAGGCCTTAGGAATGGACCTCAACAGATGGGAAACCTTGACCTCTGAGCGTTTGGCCTGGAGGCAGGCGGTGCATCATGGCCTCTCCCAATTTGAAGAGACCTTTGTCCAGCAGGCCGAGGCAAAGAGGCAGTCCCAAAACCAGCAAAATCAGGGAGTTGGACAGGGGACAGACTGTATTTGTCTTCAGTGTGGAAGGGATTGTCACTCTCGAATTGGCCTTCTCAGCCACACTAGACGCTGTTCCAAGACCTCCATACAGAGCACGTTACCATAGTCTCTCGAGACTGAAGGATGCCTACTGTCTGTTCACTAAGCCACCTTGGCTTATATCTGCTTCTACGGGCTCATTTTAATGCTAAACATATATAGTTTGTATGAATGAACATTCAGTTCCCCCCTCCCCAACCTCTGATCCTGCCAGCATCTCATAAAAGCATGCCATATTTGCACATATACTAGAAAGGAAGAAAAGATGGGTAATAGATTAGTGTCAAACGATCCAGGCATTAAGCAACATATATATCTTTTAAGATACTGTTCTTGCCTTCTGCGTTACTAAAACAGACAGAGCAACTGCTTAAGTACCTTATACAGCTGCAGTCTAGCACCCGTTCTTCTTTTTCACCTTCTTGCACATAAGTACATAAAAATTGAAAGTACTGAATTACATCTTATTTAGAGTAGAGAGTACGTCAGGAGAATACAAAGCACCACCAGCAGAGCATCTTTTCCATTCAGCACAAGGTGTGTGTGTTTCCTTTTCTTCTTTATTTTTTTTTTCTTTTGAAAAACGAACTCAGTGGGTGTAATCCAATTGTTACCCCTGAGCACAATGATTTTGCAATTTGCATTCAAATCCTTTATTTCGTTTCAGGCAGACTGATCTATCAGAACAGATCATGCCTCTGTCTGTCTCTGGAGAACCAAAATGAAGACATTATTACCCTGAATTTCTAGTCGCGCAGAAGCACCTTTAGAATAAAGGGGAACGCTAGAGTTTTCCAGGGTTTTTCTTTATGTATGACTTACTGTGGATTTCTATCTCTCCTTAAAGCACTTATTTTTAACCCCACGTTAGTCTTGGGAGATGGTGGAGTTTAGCACTTTCCCTTAAAGATGATGAGAGCATCGCAGTGAAATACCTTCAGTTAGATCAATGGCGCCCAACCTTGAGTCCCCAGATGTTCTTGGACGAAAACTGCCAGAAGATTTCACCACTAGCTGTGCTAGTGAGGATTTCTGGGGGCTGTCGTCCAAGAACATGGACTACAATGCTGGGAACCATTGAATGAGATTAAACAAAGAAAATCCAGGCTCCAAAAGAGAAGTTCTAACAGGGAAGTAGATATCTTAATATGTTTAGAAGGATTTTTTCCCTTTTACACATTTCTTCAAGAGAAAGTTTTCTCAAAGAGGGAAGAAATAGCATTTTAAAGAGAAGTTCAAACACAAACTCTAAAAGGAAAGAAAGGAGGAAGGGCTTTGGCTTTTTCTGGGAAAAGACTCATATGCCATTCCTGTTTGCTGGGTAGTGGAAGCTCTTTATACATCACTCTGAATCCCATGGATACAGGGTCCACATAAGCTCTAATCATGAAACATGGGACTGGGGGCTAAATCCTATGAAGAACAACTAAAAGAACTAGGTATGTTTAGCTTAACGAAGAGAAGACTGAGGGGAGACATGACAGCTGTCTTTCAATATCTGAAGGGTTGCCACAGGGAAGAGGGCATCAATTTATTCTCCATTGCGCCTGAGGGTAGGACAAGAACCAATGGGTGGAAACTCGTGAGAGGGAGATCCAACCTGGAAGTAAGGAGGAATTTCCTGATGGTGAGAACTATTAGGCAGTGGAACAGCTTGCCTCCCGATGTTGTGGGTGCCCCATCACTGGAGGTTTTCAAGAAAAGACTGGACAGCCATTTGTCTGGGATGGTATGAGGTCCAGAATGGTATGAGCTTTCCTGCCTTGGGCAGGGGGTTGGACTAGAAGACCTCCAAGGTCACTTCCAACCCTATGACGATTCTATGTGGAGAGCACTGGTCAGATGGCCTGTGCTCGCTCCACCCCATTGTCACGTTTGTCATGGAAAGAGAATGTCTCCCAAGAAAAGAGAGAGGTTTTTGTGACCCCAAAACCAGGTTTGTTGCATTTCATTGGAACGTGGGCATCAAGACCAACCAGAAAATGTATCCTCCAAGGTTACCCAGCTCTCCTGAGCAGTTTTGGGAGCCTACCGTGGGTTGGGCTAAGCTGAAAAAGGAGAGGACTCCCTGGTTTCTGCCGGTCCTTTCACTCAGTCCTGATGAGTGAAGCTGCCTCTGGCAGCAAGTAATTGAGAAACTTGCCTGAGTTTTATATACACAACGGAATTTGTTTTGTTGTTTATGTTGTTTGAGATACAGATATCTCTAAAACTGAGAGCTAATAATAACACTCAGGACACACAGTTCCCTTAACCGAGTGTATTATACAAAAATATATATACATACATACAGAGTAGCACTGCAGAAATCTGGCAGTATCCATGAGTCTCACCGACAAAATAAAACGCTGGTCTCCTCCATCAACCCTAGTCACTGGTTTACTAAAACATCTCAAATTTATACAGTAATTTGATGCAGCAGTGACATTGCAGATTGATGTTTGCACATGTGCTAAAAGTCACATGTCTCACTCTTGGCTTCCTGCCAACCTGAGTGACTCAGCTTTCCTTGCCTTCCCACAAATCACTAAGGCAATTCCATTTTACAACTTAACACAAACCTTAACAACTCTGAATCCCATGGATACAGGGTCCACATAAGCTCTAATCATGAAACATGGGACTGGGGGCTAAATCCTATGAAGAACAACTAAAAGAACTAGGTATGTTTAGCTTAACGAAGAGAAGACTGAGGGGAGACATGACAGCTGTCTTTCAATATCTGAAGGGTTGCCACAGGGAAGAGGGCATCAATTTATTCTCCATTGCGCCTGAGGGTAGGACAAGAACCAATGGGTGGAAACTCGTGAGAGGGAGATCCAACCTGGAAGTAAGGAGGAATTTCCTGATGGTGAGAACTATTAGGCAGTGGAACAGCTTGCCTCCCGATGTTGTGGGTGCCCCATCACTGGAGGTTTTCAAGAAAAGACTGGACAGCCATTTGTCTGGGATGGTATGAGGTCCAGAATGGTATGAGCTTTCCTGCCTTGGGCAGGGGGTTGGACTAGAAGACCTCCAAGGTCACTTCCAACCCTATGACGATTCTATGTGGAGAGCACTGGTCAGATGGCCTGTGCTCGCTCCACCCCATTGTCACGTTTGTCATGGAAAGAGAATGTCTCCCAAGAAAAGAGAGAGGTTTTTGTGACCCCAAAACCAGGTTTGTTGCATTTCATTGGAACGTGGGCATCAAGACCAACCAGAAAATGTATCCTCCAAGGTTACCCAGCTCTCCTGAGCAGTTTTGGGAGCCTACCGTGGGTTGGGCTAAGCTGAAAAAGGAGAGGACTCCCTGGTTTCTGCCGGTCCTTTCACTCAGTCCTGATGAGTGAAGCTGCCTCTGGCAGCAAGTAATTGAGAAACTTGCCTGTTTGTGCTCTAAGTTCATGTCAGTTCCCCATGTGTTCAATCATCACTCTGTTTTGCCCTGTTCCCCATTTAATCTGCAACTGGCCAAAGACTGATGGATTTCCTCATTGCCAGGTGAACAGAAAGGTGTTTTGTTATTAAAAAAATTAGATGAGGGATAAAAGCAAAACTAACAGATTTTCCTTTCTCTGACAGAAAGAACTTGATGTCTGGAAGTTTCAGGTGCAAGATAAGGCAAAACGAATGATTTCCACCCCTACTTCCATCCTTGTGTGGTAGTACCAAAGTAACAGCTGAACAAGTCCCTTTGGGAGGTGGCAAATGCTTGGTATTTGTCGGAGCAGACTGAAACACTCCTGGCATCTGCCCTAAATGGTAAGTTGTAGCAAGGGAAGAAGCATCTTCTATTGTTGTAATGTTCTGTCAAGTTACCTCCAATTTATGGAAACCCTAATAGAGTTTTCAGAGTATGTGAGAGCTTTAAAGAGTGATTTCTCATTGCTACCTTCCAGTGAGCTTTCTTACTAAACAAGGATTTAAACTCAGGTCTCTTGGGTCTGATACACTATCTGTTACACCACACTGGCTCTCTCTCCTCTCCTCTCCTTTCCTCTCCTCTCCTCCCTGTCGGGAGCCAGATCAGTTGTATGATTCCTTCTGAGCTGCCCTGATATTTCACAGGATGGAGTATTACCTTGGGAAAGGAAGGGTAGAAGACACAAAGGATTAAGTAAGGTAGATCAGAAGAAGGAATAGGAAGGAACTGAAAAGGAAGGAACAGCCGAAGGCCAGTTAGGAGAGTGAATTAGGGAAAGGTTGTATGTGGCTAGGTCTGGCAGAAAAAGGCTGGGAATCAGATAAGGTTGAATATAAGTACGAGAATCTTCCAGAAAGCATGGCCAGTGGGTGAACTGGCTGTAGAATTCTGGGAACTGTGGTACTGAAAGGTAACTTTTCTGAGCTCTCCTTGCAGAGGAGAGAAAGGCTGAATTCTGCATATTGCTTAGATCCAGACATCATTCTTAAAAACCGAGCTCTGAAATCAGTATTTAAATTCACTCTTGAAGCATAGCTAAGTTATGTGAAACAAACCAAATCTGGAAGTTCTTGTTATGTGCTTCAAATAGCTTCCAGTTTACGGAGACCCTCTGAAAGGTTGTCATTAACAGTGCTGTGCAGGTTTTGCAAACTCAAGACTGTGGCTTCCTTTATTGAGTCAATCCATCTTGTGCTTGGCTTTCCTTTCTTGCTGCTTTCCATTTTCCCCAACATTATAGCTTTTTCCAGTGAATCTTGTCTTCTGCAGACAATGGGTGGAGAAGGACTGCAGAAGTGGGATTATCCCTCACCCCCAGTCCTTTGTCCTTCTAACGAGACTATTCAAACCAGGGGGAAGTAAAACCAACATGAAGGATATATCAGGGATCTCCTACCAACTCTCCTCAGACTGAAGAAGTTACTTGGATGAGTAGCAAAACGTTTCAACCAAATAAGAAAGCAGTCCAGTTGGCATAACTCAACTTCCAGATAACCTCATCTGGATGACTGAGAATCTTCACAGATATCCTGGAATGGATAATAATTCAGCCACTTTCTCCAATACTGTTGAGATTCCACTCAGCCTGTCCATTGGCCTGGTTTGTTAGTGTTCTGGCTGGTCAAGTAATGGCTACTATAAATACTAGCCTTTCATTCTGAAATTTTGGTTCAGATGGTCAGGAAGATGGTGGATCTAGGAATACAGGGAACACAGGAAGTTGCTGTATGTTGACCAAGAGCAATGGTCCATCTGGCAGCAGCGCTCTGGTGTTGTGGGCAGATTCTTCCCTAGCCCCTCTGGAGATCCCTGGTATTCCATGGTGGTCTCATCTAAGTATTAATCGGCCCCAGTCCTGCTTTGCTTTTGAAGTCAGACAAAGCCAAGTGTGTATAGGATGGCATGTTGAGAGGGGTTCCCCTAACTTGTTCTGAGCTATGTAGGAAACTTTAGGACCAATGCCTTGGATGGTGCATTAAAATAGTTGTTCTGGCTATTTCGTGGTGCTGGATTCACAGGCAGTTTTTAACATGTGAACCTAATAGGGGATGCTTACTCTGATTTTTCTCTCCGTAGTAATTATGGGCATCTAATTGTACTGCATAATTTCCCCTCTTCCTTTGAGGAAGAGGGTAAATTATGGATTCCCTTTGGAATCTTGGGGCTTGAGGGCACGATCTGGCTGAGTTGAGAAGGTCCTATTGACATGAGATGGCTGATCAGTGACAAACTATTGATTATGTTTTGCCACTATGGCCATGCGTGGCTTGCCCACATTGTGGTTGAGGAAAAGATCTAGACGGAACACAGTGTAAAGAGAACCCACACTGTTTCATAGAAACATAGAATCATGAAGTTGGAAGGGGCCTATAAGGCCATCAAATTCAACCCCCTGTTCAATGTCTGGAATTTTGGGATTCGGTGTCACCAGTATGCGGATGACACCCAACTTTATCTCTCCTTTCCACTTAATTCCAGGGAAACTGTCTTGACTCTAAACCAGTGCTTGGCATCAGTACTGGGCAGGATGAGGGCAAATAAACTGAAACTTAATCCAGACAAGACAGAGGTGCTCCTGGTTAGTCAGAAGGCAGATGTGGGAATAGGGATACTACCTGTGCTGGATGGGGTTACACTCCCCCTGAAAACTCAGGTCCGCAGCTTGGGTGTACTCCTGGGTTCATCCCTAAGCTTGGATGTCCAGGTCTCAGCAGTGGCCAGGAGTGCATTTGCACAGCTAAAGCTGGTGCACCAGCTGCGCCCGTTCCTTGAGATGTCGGATCTGGCTACAGTGACACATGCCTTAACTACATCCCATTTGGATTACTGTAATGCGTTCTATGTGGGGCTGCCTTTGAAGACGGTTCGGAAACTTCAGCTGGTGCAAAACTCTGCAGCCAGACTACTGACTGGGGCCAGCTACAAGGAGCATATAACACACCTGTTACAAGAACTGCACTGACTACCAATCCGTTTCTGGGCCCAATTCAAAGTCATTGAATTGGTCACTGGTCATTACCTCTAAAGCCCTATACAGCTTGAGTCCAGGCTACCTGAAGGACCATATCTCCCTATATGTGCCTTCTTGGCAATTAAGATCAGCAGAGGAGACCCTCCTCTCGGTCCCATTGCCAGCGCAAGCACAGCTGATGGGGACACGGGAGAGGGCCTTCTTGGTGGCAGCTCCCAGGCTATGGAATGCTCTCTCTCGGGAGATCAGGATGGCCCTTTCCCTGTTATCCTTCTGAAAAAAGCTAAAGACCTATCTCTTCAGGCAGGCTTTTAACAATTACTGTTAATTGTAACAATTGAATCCCTGAACCCAATTTTAGCAGATAATTTTAATCTTTTCCATGTTTTCATGTTTTAATTGTATTTTAAATCATATACTGTTTAATTTATCTTTTAATATTTAACTTATTGTGTTTTTTAATTGTGTGAATTTTAATGTTGTGAGCTGCTTTGGGTCCTTTGTTGGGAGAAATGTGGCATATAAATAAAACAACAACTACTACTACTACTACTACTACTACTACTACTACTACTACTACTACTACTACTACCACCACCGCCTAGAGTGGTCGTTCGACTAGATAGGCGGGGTAAAAATGCAATAAATAAATAAATAAATAAATAAATAAATAAATAAATAAATAATAATAATAATAATAATAATAATAATAATAATAATAATAATAATAATAATAATAATAATAATAATAATAATAATAATAATAAATAATGCTGGATCCAAATCAAAGCAGATCTTACAGATGGCTGTCCCATTTTCTCTTGAATGCCTCTCTCCCTTAATAACACTATTCAATGTGTTTATGCATTTCAGAATTGATATCCTTCATGAGTTATAAATGTGACATATGTCGTGTTGTTGGCATTTCCTGTTCGTGTTCTGCACATGTGACTCTTTTAACTACAAAGAAAGACTGAGTAGGAGATGCCACTGAAGTTTCACTCAATGTCAAGTATTCCATGTTTATAGATTCTGAAGAAGAAATGACAGTCCATCAGCCCATGGAATAGTAAATAAATTCCAGTCAGAAATGTATAAATACACCAAATATTAAATAAATTTCATGCTCTCAACCGTGGGCTTTGCATGCTCCTCTTTTTCCCTTACTGCTTTTGGAGCTGTACTTTTCTCTTTATTGTTCCTGTTTCTTCAAGAAGGCAAAGAAATAACCCATGGCTTGTTCTAGGGTTAATTATCTGGCCTGTCAAGAAAGAAACAAGCTGGAGAACCAGGTCCTTGCTGGGGGCCTGTCTCACAATAAGGAAATCTCAACCAAAGATCTGTGGTTTGTTTACCTGCAAATGAGAGGAACTGGGAAGTGTACTCTACCATGCTGCTTGATCTCAGTATGCCAGGGTGTCTGTGGTTCTCTGGATCATCATGATAGCTGAACGCTGGTAATGAGTTACAGTATGGACTTCCTGGGCATGGAAAATTACTCCAGGCTCAAACATAATCTCCCTGTTCAAATGGAAAAGCCCCAGTGCAAGGCTGATGCATCAGGGCTGGTCCTATCATTAGGCAGAATGATACATAGACCCAAGTGGCAGATGCTGAGACAGAATAGCAATGAAAGACTGGAGGACTGTGTGGTTCAGTTTCTCTATAGCCCCAACGACTAACTTGGTGTGCAAAAGGTCCTTGGATCAGCACTAGATCCTCTGTGTTTTTAAGAACACAACCTCTTTTCTTGTCATAGTTGATGGTTCTACTTCAGTGGACGAATCGTGATTAGAGACGGGCATGAAACAAAAAACAAAACAGGATGTTTGTGGAAAAGTTTGCTGGTTCGTTGGTTCGGTTCAGTTCAGGTTTGTCCAAACCAGAGAGCCTGAACTGGCCTGAAACACAAACCTTTTAACCATTTTCCGAAACTTCCCGGTTCATTCCCCCTGCCCCCTTCCCGCTGCCCCTGTTGCCTCCCTAGCTTTTGCAGCCCCCTCCTTCCCCCTCCTTCTCCGCCATCTTGAGAGGCAGCATGGCTGGCTGCTGCAGGCTGGGCTGCCTTTTTGCATATGTCTACCTCTCAGCTGAAGGGACGTGGTGGCACTGTGGGTTAAACTGCAGAAGCCTCTGTGTTGCAAGGTCAGAAGACCAGCCGTCGTAAGATCCAATCCACGCAACGGAGTGAGTTCCCGTCGCTTGCCCCAGCTCCTGCCAACCTAGCAGTTCAAAAGCATGTAAAAATGTGAGTAGATAAATAGGTACCACCACGGTGGGAAGGTAACGGCGTTCCGTGTCTAGTCGCGCTGGCCACGTGACCACGGAAACTGTCTTCGGACAAACGCTGGCTCTACGGCTTGGAAATGGGGATGAGCACCGCCCCCTAGAGTTGGACATGACTGGACTAAATGTCAAGGGGAACCTTTACCCTTTACCTACCTCTCAGCGGAGAGGCGGGCACATGTGCAGAGGCAGCTTGGCCGGCGGGAGCCAGCTGGACTGCCTCTCAAGGTGGCGCTGGTGGCGGCGAAAGGAAGGGAGGTGATGGGTGCAGCAAGAAGGGGGCAGGGGGGTTAGTTTTATTTTTAAAAGGCATGGACTGTTTTTAAAAGTTCAGATGGTTTGCAGTTCGTGGGTAGCCATGAATCACAAATCACTATCATGAACAACAATGTTTGTGGTTCGTGCCCATCACGATTTGTAATATTTACATGGGCTAAGTTTCCCTTTCCTAAGATGATATTATCTTAGTCTTGCTATTAAGGGCAGAAATCTATCCTACGTTCCTGGGTCCTGGGGAAGATATTGAATGCCATGACTCAAATCTGGTTGTGCACATCCACATGTGCACTGATGATGACAGCAACGGTGGCAGCAAATCACCATGGATTAAAAGCAATTTTGAGGTGCACACCATCTATGTAATTCAAAAAAGCCGCCTGCATCCTGAAATCACCAAAGGAAACTTTTTATCAGTGACAGCTTGCTGCTGCCAATGGCATCAGAGGACTAATGGCCTATGCTTTAAATTATGCTAGAGAGGGTATCTACTACAGTCATAGCATTCTGGTGCCTTTTTAAACATCATCATTTTCATAATTGCTATTATTCCCTCCTATGGGCTCCTGGGATTATTATTACTTTTTTTTTAAGTGTTGCAAAGACCTCAGAATTTTCTGCTTGAGACCTCTGTTGTTCTATGAAGCCTTGAAGTGCACCATTAGAGCTTTCCATCAGAAAATTCAAAGTACCACATGAATGATACATCACAGGATGCCAGGGGATACTGCTGTGACAGTTAAAGTGGTACCAAAGCAGTTTAACTGTGCAATGTAAATACAATGTAGGAACGTGTGTGTATTGGGGGGGGGGAGGAGGAGATTTCCACCAGTTTTAATTACCATTTTTAGAGGGGGCTGGTTACACAATAATCTTTGCTCTATAGTCTGCCACTGACAGTGTACAGTGCGTATGTTGTCATTAAAAAGTGTGTTGCTTATATACTGCCCCATAGTGCTTAAAGCACTCTCTGGGAGGTTTACAAGTTAATTATGCAGGCTACACATCCCCCCCTCCACCAGAAAACTGGATACTCAATTAACCAACCTCAAAAGTTTTGATTGAACCTCAAGCCGGCTACCTAGGATTGAACCCAGGTCATGAGCAGAGTTTTGGCTGCAATACTGCAGTTTAACCACTGGGCCACAAGGCTCCTTAGTCATTACTGGTTAGAAAACCCAACACAGAATGCCAGAGAACTGTAGACACATTCAGATGTAGGAACACATTAAAGATCATCTCCTCCATCCTGTCCTCAGGCTAGTAAACATAAATTCGGGACTTGGTGATGTTTGCCCCCTGTTTATTACTGTCAGCTGATAGCCACTATAGTTGGTACTGCTACATAACTTCAGAGAAAAGAAACAAAGCTTTCCTTGGCAGGGAGTCTTCTTTCTTCTTTTTTGGAAAGGGTCAGGAAAATCTTTGCCTTGAATGTTCTCATGGTTGTGATGGGCAATAGCACAGTAGCACAGCCTCAGTGAACGATGTCAGTGTAGGGTCTCCTGAATAGAGTGCTAACCCTTTCTATAGGTTATCTCTGGCTGGGAGAGCTTGGGATGTGGAGGGATACCCTGACTCTTTCCCTCCTCTTTTCTCTCTCACACTTTCAATGTCTTTTGGGCATAAGGTAAAGGTAAAGGTTCCCCTTGACATTTAGTCCAGTCGTGTCTGACTCTAGGGGGCGGTGCTCATCCCCGTTTCCAAGCCGTAGAGCCAGCGTTTGTCTGTAGACCGTTTCCGTGGTCACATGGCCAGCACGACTAGACACGGAATGCCGTTACCTTCCCACTGAGGTGGTACCTATTTATCTATTTTTATTTTTACATGCTTTCGAACTGCTAGGTTGGCAGAAGCTGGGGCAAGCGATGGGAGCTCACTCCGTTGCGTGGATTCGATTTTATGACGGCTGGTCTTCTGACCTTTCAGCACAGAGACTTCTGCGGTTTAACCCGCAGCGCCACCACGTCCCTTGGGCATATGGTCTTTATATTCTCTTCTTCCGTCTTTGTCTACTGGATATGTCCACCCCGCCTCTGCCAACAGTCCCAGCGATTGCCATCCATGTTCTGTCCACACTTTCCTGAACTAGCTTTCCTCTTCTCACCTCCTTCCCACTATAAAACTTTGTTTCATGCTGGCTTTTCTTACTTGCTCATATGTTGGGTGTGGAAGTTATGGAGGTTGGAACCATCAGGGTTGCTATATGTATCACCTTTAGTTCCAGAGGCAGTGAGTCTTGTATATGAGGCCAAACCAAACATTAACAGTTCACAACCAGAAGATGAAAGTCCTCAAGTAATCAATGAATACCACAACAGGAAATCTCCTCTCCTGTAAGAGGATGAAAATTAGTTTCCTTTGTTTGGAGAGTGACCTTCAAGACTTAAGCACAGAATTCTTTTGCACTTTGATTTCTCAAGCATGAATTCTGCATTGAATCATCTCTTTGCAACATTAACCTATGCTCACCTCTAATTTCTGGCTATCTGATTCACCCACCCACAGTCACAAGACTGAGGCAGGTGGGCCAGACAGGATCCCCTTGGACTTATAAGATGGAGATCATAGATGTCTGGTGTTATGTGGGGAAGTGAATCTACTCCAGGTTTTAGCCCAGACTTCACAAGTATTACCCAAAAGTTCAGCACCTTGGACAGCGTACATAAATTCAGACTAAAAGCTGGAGTTGCTTCACTGTCCCTGTAGCATGGGAGTTATCTGTCTTTCCTTGACCATGAGCCGTTGAAAGACTGGTTCTTGGTCCCAGTGAGCTCATTTTGAAGGGTCTGAATTGGAAGGAAAAAGCTTCTCTGCATCAGTGTGATAAGGCACCTGCACTGGAGAAAGGAAATGATTGATGTTCAGATCTTTTCAGATATGTCCCTTATGTATGTGATGCAGTAGTTAGAGTGTTGGATTGGGACTAGGGAGATCCAGGGACTTAAGATCTTTACTGAGCCAAGACACTCATGAGGTTGCTGTTAACTAGTCACTGCCAAATGTCCTGTTCAATATTTACATGTTCATGGAGGTCCAAATGCAGAAGTGGCGACTAAAACCTGCTCACCATCTGCAACCAAACACCTAACCAGCACTTTATCAGGTCACTAGTGGCAGCTTCCAGAGTTCAGTCTCATTCAGATAAAAATTGAACAGGATATTGGCCACTCTCTCTTAATTTGATGTACTTTGCAGGGTAAATGGGGAGAAGGAGAGCTGTATACACTACTGTGAGCTCATTGGGGAAAAGGTGGCATATACATTTAATTCATTTATTTATCTGCCAATTGTTTTCCAGTCCACCAGGGTCCCCAAAGTGGTGGACAATAAAAAAGACCTTTAAAATTCCTGGGAACAAATTACAAACCATTTTTTAAAAACAGCTTTAATACCAAAGGCTAAAGAGATTAGCCCAATTTGTCCCACCCATCAGAATCTTGAAACAAATGAATACATACATAGAATGTAAATAATATTTTTACTCTTTTAAAAACCTGAAATGTGTGTCATGTTTCTTTATTTTTGGACACCTCTTGGCCTAAAATTTGCTAGCTGGCAGGGTAGCACTTTTCCGCTGCCACTCCAGCCCCTGTGAAGAGACAAGAGTGGGCGAGTTGCAAAGACCGGTAGGGTGAGCCCACATGGGGTGGAGCAGTGCAGTTCAAAATATTATATTCAGGCACCCAAATAAATTGATCAGAAAAACTCTGATAACTCTGTGAGTTGAAGCCTTTGCCTGACCCTCTCACCAGTACGTTCCTTCTCCAATCTTTCTTATAGGAAAGGGCTACGACAGGTTTGTGATTTGTATGTTTATGTTACAGTCAACAATAGATTATTGCCTATTTGTTTTAATTTTTTAATTTCGAACCAGTTCTCTTCACCCTTGTTGTGAGAAAACTCTTGTTCAGACCAGGGATGCTGAGGACCAATCAGAGGACCATATCCTTGCATTTTCTAGCCTGCTGTTCCATATGTTGCCTCCATCTGTTGTTAGCTACACATCCTCAAGAGGTTACTGCAGTATTCTGGTCAAAGTTGGATATAGGCTGCATCAGGGAGAGAAAGAAGCTACATGTGTTAGCAAAGACTTGTCAAGTGGAAAGAGAACACAGCCAAGGGCAAATTAACAGAGTTCTTGAAGATAGATCATCTGGAAGTGGAAGCACTGGGGAAAGAAGCCAGCTGGTAAACCTCTCCATGAGAAGCCAGTGTTTCATTTGCTATCCTTCCCCTCCTATAACATATTTGAAAATTCTCCTTCCAAGCATCCAAAAAAGTAATTAAGAACTTTTGGAGAAAACAAGAGTGAGCAAACTAAAAGCTGCAAGGCTGATCGTAAAGTACACAAGGGCGTAAAGTACGCTATGGCCTTGAAACTTTGTAAGTAATTGTAACAAGTTATTGCTGTATGTCCTTTCTTCACTCTACTGATAAGCACCGTTCTATTGATAAGTTGGAATACCCACATGGTGGACAACCATAATATGTCACAGCCCCCTTGTAAGCCAGCTCTTTGGCCTTGGTTTATTAAACCTACATCAGTGATCAACATGAAGTACTTAGGATATATGGAGTGAAAGACAGAAATACATGATCATTGAACTTGAGTAAACTCCTGAAAGGTTCAGGTTAAGGCCCTACATGGTTTCAAAGCAGATGGCTGTTGACAAACCAAGACCCAGCACCTGACTCTCTACATAATGGAAAGTTAAAACGGATATTTAGCCCAGCCCATCACAAGAATTTTCCGTGCATGTTGGCCTTAAACTCCTGTTAAAGTCAACAGAGTTTTGTGTTAAAGCCTTCAATTAGATGATCCCATCGAACTAATCTCTATATTTTATGAAACATTGGCTGGTATCCTGTGGCTGATCCCAACTAGAGTAGGCCTGATAACATAAGGGAGTTTACCATTTAGTGTTGACTTACCTTTCAGTAAATGATTCACTGGGTCTACACTGAGTTGGAACTAGCCGCAGAATACTAGCCATTTCAGATCAGCACTCATCACTGTTTTAGGACAAAGTTGAGTAGAGGAACAAAAACATAACAATGTAGACATGGCAGTGGGATGAATGTGACGGATAGAAGTTGCTGTAATTTCCATATTGCCCAGTATGAAAAGGAAGAGGAAATTTGACTAAATGCTAAAACCAACCAACCAACCAACCCACCCACCCCCACCACTTTCTGATAGGAAAATCTCTTTGAAAGTTGAATGGACTAGGTCCTCCTTTTTAACTGATCTCATTAACTAGAAGATTCCAGTGACCTAGAGGCTTTCTGGCTCAGTTTACTTTCTCACCAGCAATCTTAGAATTTCAATGAATAAGAATCTGCTGCCTTGCTCTCTGTCTGTCTGGTTGAAGCCCCATGATATCTGCTATGGGGGTGTTTCTGCATACATATGCCTCATGATGCCTTCCATCATATACTTCAGTCTTCCATTCCACCAGCTGAGCTAACCAAAGGGCACACTGGTTGTGAAACTAAACCCCTCTGAGCTCATGAAAAAGGAGCAAGCAGGGACACCCCATTGATCCCCTCTACGATGAATGCAAGTCTCAGTTCAGCACCTTTGTGAAACTCCCATTCATTTCAATTGAGGTTGAGTAAGAATGGTTCTGCTTTCTTCCCATGTACTGCTGAATATTCAGCAGAGTTTTGCATTATCTTCCTTGCGTTCATCCTTGTCAGGGCTTCATTCATAATCCACACAGCAAGGGGAAGGCTGCTTTATTTCATATTTCACATAAATTTGATATTTCGGCAATAATCCCAGAGCGATGGGTTATTACATTCCTATTTAATCATCATGAGAGAGACCAATGAGAGTGGATGCTTTTCTAATAAATCATTCACTAATCAGGCAAGGCAGCTAAGTAATTTTTGGAGGATTATAGTGTTTATGAATGATAATCTATCATCCTTTGGCTTCTGAGAGGAGAGCTCATAGCATTTTGAGATGTTTAAAGATACTCACTTGGGGTATTCTGAGAGGTATATTTATTAAGTTCATGATAGAATTAAAGTCTCTTTTCCTTCAAAATGAAGCTCTACATTCCAAAACCCACAAGAAAAGAGCTCCATAAGTCAAACTAAGGACCTGCAAACACTTTCAGGAACATGAGTTCTCATCTTCCTGGGTGATGTGCCAATAAAGTTGTGCAGTAGCATTAAATGTCATGTGCTCTTCACCTGATAAATTGAATCAATTCATGAGCCACATTCAGCCATTATAGAAGAGTGCATACTCAACCAGGTGTAGCAGTTGTGCCTCTTCCTTCATGAATTCCATCGCCATCCTATGTATGGAAGGTAATGAGTCCTAACTTTTGTTGTTTAGTCGTTAAGTCATGTCTGACTCTTCATGACCCCATGGACCAGAGCACGCCAGGCCCTCCTGTCTTCCACTGCC
Organism: Intellagama lesueurii; assembly: GCA_037013535.1. Taxonomy (NCBI): domain Eukaryota; kingdom Metazoa; phylum Chordata; class Lepidosauria; order Squamata; family Agamidae; genus Intellagama; species Intellagama lesueurii. Next base: position 7,334,609 of record JBAJHW010000004.1, read on the forward strand.
TCCCGGAGTTGGGTCAAATTCATGTTGGTCGCTTCGATGACACTGTCCAGCCATCTCGTCCTCTATCGTCCCCTTCTCCTCTTGCCTTCACACTTTCCCAACATCAGGGTCTTTTCCAGAGAGTCTTCTCTTCTCATGAGATGGCCAAAGTATTGGAGCCTCAGCTTCAGGATCTGTCCTTCCAGTGAACATGCAGGGTTGATTTCCTTCAGAATGGATAGGTTTGATCTCCTTGCAGTCCAGGGGACTCTCAAGAGTCTCCTCCAGCACCACAATTCAAAAGCATCAATTCTTTGGCGGTCAGCCTTCTTTATGGTCCAGCTCTCACTTCCATACATCGCTACTGGAAAAACCATCGCTTCGACTATGCGGACCTTTGTCGGCAGGTGATGTCTCTGCTTTTTAAGATGCTGTCTAGGTTTGTCATCGCTTTCCTCCCAAGAAGCAGGCGTCTTTTAATTTTGTGGCTGCTGTCACCATCTGCAGTGATCATGGAGCCCAAGAAAGTAAGATCTGTCACTGTCTCCATATCTTCTCCTTCTATTTGCCAGGAGGTGATGGGACCAGTAGCTATGATCTTGGTTTTTTTTTTTTATGTTGAGCTTCAGATCATTTTTTGCGCTCTCCTCTTTCACCCTCATTAAGAGGTTCTTTAATTCCTCCTCACTTTCTGAGTCCTACAAAAAACTGGAATTTTGTAAAGAGGCAAAATTAAAGTTTTATTTTTTTTTAATTTTGCCAACATGCTGATGCAGAATAACATGGCTCCTTCTTTGGAAATTGCATTTTTCATAGAGTCTCTCCACATGAGTTAGAGATCCGGATAACTAGGGTTCCCAATTTAAACAAGAGCTACTCTGGATAGCATAGTTGTCCATTTTAGATCATTGCACTCTGCATACTGAACCAGGCAGTGGAACCCGGAGATAGAGGGAATGGTGCTTGAGCTCTCCTCCTCCTCGTGGGTACACATGCTTCTATAATGTCTAAGTAGGGCTATGGTCCACCTCCTCTAAAGCTGCATTGACGAGGACATTCCGTGGAAGGTGTCACATCTTCGCATTTGATGTCAACAGTTGGGGTTCAGAAATGAACTTATTCTGAACACAGAACTTCTGTTCTTGAAAGATCTATCTTGTATTAATCAACTGTCATCACTAGCTGGGGAACAGGGTGCTCTGCAACATGTGATTCTTGAATTTGACCCATCAGAGAATCTGCCCATGCTGCTGGTGTTTGAGTAACAAAACAATCAAAGCCATAATGAGCAATGTGGTGCCTTGGGCAAGCAAACATTGTTTCTCACCTACCTCCCCTGAGGCTTTTCTTCCTCTACCATTGACCTGCAATGCCACTGGTACCGTTATCTTCTTCTCCTGTCACAATGCCATTATCTTCTCCTCCTGCTTGGGCACAGAATGCAGGGCATGTAAACCACAGCTGCACCACCCCTCTTTTCTTTTCTTTTTTTTTTGCAGAGAAGAGGAATTCCATAATGTAACAATCATGGGCACAAGAGCAGAACTTTGCTTCCTTCTCAAGTGTGGAAGAACTTGGGTCATCTCTCTGGAGAGATCCTCTGAAAGTGAATGGCATTGGGAGATGGTGCTGTTTATTTTGCTGACACTCTCTAGTCAACTCACCTTTAATTTTGGCAGCCTCTAAATTCTGGTATCTTATGGCATAGACCAGCTAACCTTTCCTGGTTACAGTTCTGATAGGGATACCCTTAGCTGACTCTTATAGGTTGGTTTGATCTGCTGTGAGAAGGCAGAGCAAGGGTCAACTGTGGCATCCTCCATGGATCCCATGGATCTCAGCCTATGGGGGGAGAAGCTGGAGACCTCACTGCCACTTCTAAGTTGGTCAGACTCACTCACGGAGACTGAGCTCTACCATTAGAAGCTTGAACCTCTGAAGGAGATGGCGCTAATGGGGCAGGCTGCACCTAGACAGGCATAGGGTGGAGAAATGGTTACACCTGGCCAGTGCCAGAAAAGAGGCTGAGGAAGAGGACAAGAATGGCAAGGAAGACAGACAGACAGACAGAAACCTTTATTGGCATACTGTACAAATTAAAACACACTAAAATACAGCTAAAATGTTCAACGGTTAACAGGTGGCAGGGAAGAGCCAAATGCATATTAGGGCTTGGCATTCTGCAAGAGCACACTACGTCATCTCTGCATGATGGAATAGATGTATCTAGCAGTTGTCAGGGTCAGTTCCTTAATAGTGCCACTTAGGAGATGTTGAATTTTTTTCAGATCGTCCCATCCAGAATGGGAGGAGAGGAAGGTGCTCAAATAAGACAGGCGAATGTCCTTATACAAAATACAGTAGAATAGCATATGCTGCAGGGATTCAACCTCTCCCTGACCACACGGGCATACTCTCAGTTCTATAGGTAAACCCATATACCTGCCCTGTGCTAAGCTCGATGGTACTATATTGCACCTGGCAAGGGTAAATGCCCATCGATCTTGTGGCTGTTCTAAATGATAGAGATAGTTTGGTCTACTGCCATGGGAGAGGGGCAGCTGAAAATGAAGTGGGGAACAGACTCTTTGGGCAGCACTATGCAGAGTTTGCCCCTCTATATCCAGAACTCTTTTTTTTGATTGTATGGAACACCCTGGACGGGGGTATTGAGCCCAGCAGATCTGGTGACAACCCCAGGGTCTTGATTTTCTTAAGAAATAGGGCCAAACCTTTTGGAAACAGACTGTCTGCCAGCAGCGCTTGAAATAAGGTGTCCTGGGCTGAAAAGAAACAGATTCTAATCCAATACTTAAAGAATCTGAGCCAAGCCTGAGTCTCAATCCTGTGTTGACCGCCTTCAAGGCATAGGGTAGCATAAGGCACACAATGGGGCAGGCCAAAGATTTTATACAGAAATGTTGATTGGACCCTTTCCACAGAACTGTGTAACGCAGACATCCAGATGCGGACACCATAAAGAAGCTTTCTTTATGTAGTGGACAGCGACTAAGTCAGCAAAGCTTTCAGCACAGGCTATCCTACGCTTTCATCGTACTTGGGGACACTCTTACATCCCTGCTGCGCTGCAGATTTTTAATGCCAAATCAGCAGCAAGGAAGAGAGCAGCAGTGAGGAGGGGATCAGTGCCCCAAATCAGGTGGAGGACCCCTAAGTTCAAGTCCTGTCCTCCTACTTTTGTTACTTATCTGACCGCCTGGCCCCAGCCTCAGGCGCCAGTGCCTGGAAGTTCTGTTTCAGCTTCAGATTCCTGGATCAGCTCATGCCTGAGGAACCAGACTGCTTGGGGGGTCAGTGCCCAAGCCATCAGTTGCCCTCTTTCATCTCCCATGCTGACCCAATGTCTATGCTGGTGTCAGCAGTTTAAGAGACTCCAGCAACTGGAGTGGAAACTGCAAACCCAACAAGAGCAGTGGGCAGATGTTGGGGGGGTCAGGTTGCCAGGCAGGACTGAGTGGGAGGCTACCCTAATGTCGACTTTGAACCCAAACCACCCAAATGAAGTGCCTGTGGACTTGAGGGAGGAAAGATGGTGAAGGGAAACCACCCTGCTGGGACTATAAAGATTGGAGAAAGTCCTCATGAAACCAAGACTAGGGGCTAAGAAGCCTGGAAGTAAATAGTTTGTCAATAAAGGTTGTATGGTTGCAACAGAAGCCATTGTCCTGTGCCAAGATAACATCCTTTAGGGGGCCCTTTGATTCCCCTTACCCATGGAGGGCCTGGGGACATGCACACCTGACCTTTGTCCTTTCAGAGACACTTCACTCCAAGTTTTATCTGCGTTTTTGCCAAGGTTGGGCTATTTCTAGTTCTTCAGGAAAACTCCATTCTTGTCCATGAGAACAGACGGGGTAGTCAGAGTCCCAAAGTGACAAGTCAGTCACTTACAGAGGGGAACAAACAGAGTCAACACATGCTGGGTCAAGGTCCAAGGAGATCTAAATTAGCAAGGAGCTGGAACTGGTAGCAGATACAACCATTGTTTCTTACAAAGGAACTCTGACTGGGGTAGTCCTTTTATAGGGTTTGAGCTGAACCCTTCCCCACTTTGGATATCTCCCTGGGCAGTGCCTGCTAGCTAAGCATTTTTGCTCCAACACCTTGATCAAACACCACTCACTGGTGTGGGGGAGGAGGTCTGACCTTTTTCTTGCTCACCTTCCTCCTCCTCCTCCTCCTTTCTCCTCTGGTTAGTCTGGATCCTTCTCCTCCCCTCCTTCTGAGGAATCTTTGGCCAGATTGGGCATGAGCAGTTAAAAAAGGACAATAGGCATGGTCCTCTTTGGTTTGATTCTTAAAAGGGAAACACGGGGAGTCTGTATTTCTCTACCTTTGCTGTTCTTTTTCTCTCCTCCTACTCCTCCTCTTTCCTGGATCTGAAATTAGTTGTGATGCATTGTAGACTCTGAAGACCACATCAATGGCTCTGCAGCAGGAAAGTCAAGGAAGGTTCATTTCCAAGGCTCTCTGTTGCCTTTGGAGTTTCATTTCATTCTCTAAATCATATACTCACCAAATCTTCTTGCCATCAACTCCAAGATGTTTTTCTTTCTCTTTCCTTGGCTCTGACTGAGATACATTGGATTTAACATGAGGGATGTGTGTTACTCTGCCTCACTAATGCCTCTGGACTTTTTGTTCTGACATGTTTTGACCCAGTTGTCCAAAGACAGTACACGTCCCTCATTGAAACCGATGCGGTAGAAAAGAAACAGTTCATTACAGTTCATTTTTATAAAAATTTACCAACAACTGCAAATGGCATACATTCAGTTTTGCATTGAAAAGGACTTTTAAAAAAGTCAGATTGGGTGCAACTGTCACTGTCAGATTTGCTCATCCAGACCTGGGTCTTTGAATTCTGAGATCTTAGAAGTCTGGATTTAATCCTTTTGGATAAAACCTTGTCTGCACTGAATGAGGGTTGTCACCTCTTTTATGTGTTAAGGTTTCACATCTCTAAGTTCTATATAACAGGCAGGTTTGACACGGTTCCTTTTGAGCAACACAAAAAGCTGTGTCTAGTGAATTAAAATGCTGCAGAAATAGGAATGGACACAGGCGAAAAAGCATACAAAAGTGACATGGATCAGAAATGGACAGGTTTGCCTGTCCCTACCTCATTGCTGAATGGAAAAAATGGATGCAAACAGCATTTCACAGGTAACCAACTGCAATGACACTCCAGCATAATTCATTTTCAGCACACAGCTGAATAGGCTTTACTCCTGTGATCATCACCATGCACTTTACTTAATGGGCAAAGCATTAGCTAACTGATGATAAATTCAACAAACACATTCAACATAATTTTGCTGACATTCCTTGCCACAGCAGTAGGCACACTAGAAGATGATCTGATGCTTTTCTATAAATGAGAAGAAAATTATAATTAAGCAACATCCATTACACATCTGTACGAGAACTTTCAGTGTCAAACGGGGAAGAAACCGTTTCTCTCTTCTTTTGAAAGAATAAAGTAACATGTCAAAAGGTGATGCTGCTAGAGATCTGGAGTACAGTCAGAGTGGTATCTCATCTAATTTGTCTCTCAAAGGCAGAGGCGGTTCAATAGCAACCTCACAAAGTGAATCCAGCGAATGCATGCTATATATTACCCATGAGAAGTAATTAGGCATCCTTCTGCCATGTGAGTTTCACCTCTCGGATACTAAGTGTACTTTTATATTTTGTAAAAAGGCTGTGGCTTTGACCTTGACCTTAGACTGTGGGTAATGGAAGAGCTGAACATTGAATCTTGCAAGAATCTTCAAAATGACAAAGTAGATTAACTGAGTAATACTGTGCACATCTATTTCAAGGTAAACCCACCCACCTACCCCGAACCTCAGATAGATGAGCCATCAGCACTGACAGGGCCTTCTCTGTGACAACTCCCAGGTTATGGAAGGCTCTCCCTCAGGAGGTCCCTTCTTAGGGATGGGGACTCAAGTCATGGGACTTGCTGTCAAATCAGACACAAGTGACTCAACTTGGACTCGATTCATTTTTTCCCCAATGTCTCGGACTAGCAGTGAAGGCTTCTGGAAGTTTTAGTCCAAGAGCATCTGTGGACTCAAGGATGGAAACCACTGGAGTAGAACCTTCAAGCTGGACCTCTCATATCCCAGGGAAGGAGTCAACACAGCACACTGGCTTTCACAGACACTGCTGTGAAATTCTGTTGCTCACATTAGCACTTAATAGAGATGAGGACTTGAGTCCTGGGACTTGCTATCAAGTCAGATGTAAATCGCACCAGTGACTCGACTCAGACTTGACTTGGGTTCCCCCCTCCAAATGAATTGGACTCAACTCATGACTCAGAACACACCAACCCCCTTCCTTTTTTCTGGGGGAAAAAGCTTGTTTTTAATAGGGACTCGGACCTGGGACTCAGACTCAAAGACTTGCCAATATCTCTGGTCTGTCTCCAATCTGTCATTGGTACCATCAGCTAGCAGACTTGTCTGTTGTGGTGTGGATCCTCTCCTTCCTTTTTTCTGTAATTCACTTTCTCCCCTGTGGTTTGGAGGAATCGGAAATGTCTAGCTGCATATTGTATCTGTTCATGATCATGGCCCTGGTGTGCCTCCCAATTTTGACTATTGGTACCATAATCCTGTTTGTTAAAGCCTGCTTTCGAACACAGACACCTCAGAGAGTTCTGCCTTTAAAGGCCATGGTGACTGTCTGTCTTTTCTCTCTTCTCTTTATCTTTCATTTCTATGCATTGTAAGGCTATTGTACTCTGTGCCTATGTATGTACTAGAGGAAAAAACATGCTGCTTGTATGCTGCTGGGTGGTTTACAAGTTAATTATGCAGGCTACACATTGCACAAACACCCCCCCCCCAAAGCTGGGTACTCAATTTACCAACCTCAGAAGTATGGAAGGCTGAGTGAACCTTGAGCCAGCTAACTGGGATTGAAGCTGAGTTGTGAGCACAGTTTGGGCTACAGTACTGTAATTTAAAGGGATGTGGTGGCACTGCGGGTTAAACAGCAGAAGCCTCTGTGCTGCAAGATTGGAAGACCAGCAGTCGTAAGATCGAATCCATGCAATGGAGTGAGCTCCCGTTGCTTGTCCCAGCTCCTGCCAACCTAGCAGTTCAAAAGCATGCAAATGCAAGTAGATAAATAGGTACCACCTCGGTGGGAAGGTAACGGCGTTCCGTGTCTAGTCGTGCTGGCCACGTGACCACGGAAACGGTCTACGGACAAACGCTGGCTTGGCTTGGAAACAGGGATGAGCAGTGCCCCCTAGAGTCAGACACGACTGGACTAAATGTCAAGGGGAACCTTTTTTGTGTTGTTTAGACGTTAAGTCGTGTCTGACTCTTCATGACCCCATGGACCAGAGCACGCCAGGCCCTCCTGTCTTCCACTGCCTCCCGGAGTTGGGTCAAATTCATGTTGGTCGCTTCGATGACACTGTCCAACCATCTCGTCCTCTGTCATCCCCTTCTCCTCTTGCCTTCACACTTTCCCAACGTCAGGGTCTTTTCCAGGGAGTCTTCTCTTCTCATGAGATGGCCAAAGTATTGGAGCCTCAGCTTCAGGATCTGTCCTTCCAGTGAGCACTCAGGGTTGATTTCCTTCAAAATGGATAGGTTTGTTCTCTTTGCAGTCCAGGGGAACCTTTACCTTACTGTAATTTAACCACTGCACCACAAGGCTGCTTAGAACTGGGCTGGTTAAGTACATCTCTCAAGAGCAGTGTTAAACCACTGATTTAAATTCATGGCACACAGTTATTATTATTTGGAATTCTTTTCCTCTTCAGTTTGCTTCCATTTCTTATTTACTTATCATCACATTTGCATGCCATCAGTCTCTAAATAGGTCAGAATAGGTAATTGTGTTGGTCAGGACTTTCCCTAAATGGCTTGAGTCCAGGCTGCCTAAAGGACCGTATCTCCCCATATGATCATTTTTGGCATAAGCTCATCAGAGGAGACCCATCTTTAGGTCCCATTGCCATTGCAGGTACACTTGATGGGGACATGAGACAGGGCCTTCTCTGTGGCAACTCCCAGGTTATGGAAGGCTCTCCCTCTGGAGGTCCCTTCTATCCTTTCATTGACAGCTGAAGACCCACTTTTAACAATCATGACTGAGTCCCTGAATGCCATTTTAAAGTTAAGTTAGCTTTTAATGTTTTACCTGTTTTTAATTATTCTATTGTAATTTCCAAAGCAAGCGTTGCCATTTTGGATTTTTTTTAAAAATAAAATCTCTATTACCAACTAAGGCACACAGACATTGTTTTGTTTTGCACTGTGGCTATAACTTTGCTCCAGTTAAGGGCTGACTTCATACAGACTTTTCAGACATAAGAATGGTCATGGTGAATTACAGCAGAAGTTGGTTTACTTTGACCCTACATAACCTGGTGTCACAAGTACATAAACCAGCAGTATATGTGCCTTATGACTGCTAACTATAAAACAGTAAGGAAGGCTTCTAAGCCACAAGAGTCTTATATTTTTTAAAAAAGAACCAAAGAAATAAAAAAAGTTCAATGAACAGGTTGAAAAAACAAAACCCACTAACAAGTGGAAAAATGCTTCAAGCTGTCAGTTTTTACAGTATATAATCCTAAATCTTTATTTTTCTTTATAATTTTGAACATTTTCTGCCTTGATAGATAGATAGATAGATAGATAGATGGATGGATAGATAGATAGATAGATAGATAGATAGATAGATAGATAGATAGATAGATAGATAGATAGATAGATAGATAGATAGATAGATAGATAGATAGATAGATAGATACTTGATCTGGCACAAGTACTGAGAAGACCACATTTCTGTTGACAACTAGAGATGGTCATGGATCAGAAAAATAGTAATTTGTTTTGATTTGTGATACGTCATGGTCAACAAATAATGAATTACGAATTTACTTTTTTTCTGATTAATTGACAAATCAAGTCAATTCCCTTTTTTATTGTAAAGCCCTATAAATGCCCCCTAAACACCTAGGGGGTACCAAATTGGCAGGGAAGCTTCCTCAGACTCTCCTGTACAATTCCTCCAAGTGAAGACTGGGTTTCAAATGTCCAAGTTATACACCCACAAATAGCGCTCCCCAGATATATCCCCCCAGGCACCTAGAGACACCAAAATCTCAGAGAAGCTTCCCTTGATTCTCCATTACAATATCTCCCAGTTTGGTAAAGATTGGGTTTTCCCAAGCTAGCTGCTAAAGGGCTCTTTCCTGGGGGGACCTAATTTGTGAGTGTATAACTTGAATATCTGAAACCCAATCTTCACCAAACTTGGAAGGTTTTGTAGAGGAGAGTCAGGGGACATTTTTTTGAGAGATTGGTGTCTCTAGGTTCCTGAGGGGAACTTTCCTAGGGGGCCCTTTTTGTGGGTGTATAACTTGGATGTCTGAAACCCAAACTTCACCAAGGAGGGATTGTAGAGGAGAGCTGGGGAAAACATCTCTGCAATTTTGGAGTCTCTAGGTGCTTGGGGGCTGTTTTATAGCCCAATGAATCAACAAATCAAAAATTGCTAAAAATTCAATGATTTGTATTCATTGGGGGCATTGATTTATACAAATATGAATCAATGAATTAGCAATTTCTTTTTTTATTAATATATTTTATTTTCCAACATATAGTTTAAAAGCATATAAATATAACACCATATATCTTTAAAGGATAAACATAAATTGTAAACTTAACCTACAAGCATTCTTATTTATTGGTATAATTTTTCTGGTGAGATCCTATCCCATACCTCCCCCCTTTCCCCCCCCCTTTATTATTCATTTTTAGTTTCTTTATTGCAGGACTTTTGCTTTCCACCAATTGTAAAATAAATTCCAGCTTAAGTAAAAAGTTGACTTTTCTTGTCCTTTTAATCTTTTTGTTAATCTATCCATTTCTGCACTTTCTAGTATTTTCTTAATAATCATGTCATCCTTTGGTGGATTTTCCTTCTTCCATACCTGTACCTATATATCCCACATATAACTGTGAATCAACCCCAGTCACTCACCATTCAATCAAATGCTAAATTATTAACAAAGCACATTTATAGTGCAAAATTGCCACAACTGGCTGTGTGTATTCACAGAAGAAAACTTGGGAAAGGCACTGGAAACAAAACTAACCAAATACAGAATCCCACTGGGGCTTTATGCATGCACAAGGAAATTGCCAGAGCTAATTGCAGCTAATGGATGAGGCACCAGGTGGCTTCTGTGCATGCTACCATATGCATGACAGGATACATGGTCAATGTCAGACTGGTGTTTCATAGCAGCTGCAGCAGCTGCAATTAAACCCATGCATGCATAAAGAGTCTCGGTAGGATTCTGTGCATTGTTTTGCACACTGAAGATGATTGGTCATGCCTTACTACTATCAGGCATGTATGAAACTCAGTGGAATCACACACTAGATTGTTTGGAAAGGATGATTGTTTTTTTATATCATGGTTTTTAATATACAACCATGGATATACTTGTTTGTCTAGGAATTAATTTTTTAGGAATTAGGAATATTTGAATTTATTTAGTTCATTACTCAACCATTTCTGATTTTTCTCCAGACTGGCAAGTTTAATTTCATTATGTGTTCATTGCTCTTTAGTTTTTCATTTTCAATATCTAGGGATTGTTCATGATGGGGCACCATTTCGGCTTGAAATCTTCATTATCTTTGAATGTGCTGACCTCACTCAGTATTCTAGGTGTATGTTTGCCATGTCAATATTGCAGCAGTGTAAATGCAGGCAGCGTTTTTCCCCCCTCTTGTGTAAATCAGCCAAAGATTGGCAGTCTACTGTTGCTGTCAATCACGTCTGGAGTTCACAAACTGGTTATCGACACCCTGACAAAGGAATTATCGATTTTCCAATATATGTTGAACATTTTAATTAACAATTATAGGTACTCTGAGCCTGGTGTTTCTCTCTTGGTTTTGTTTATATATGTAGATTTTTTTTAAAAAAAACACATTTTGTTGTACTGTTTGCTTTGCCGTTCTTAATATACCAAAAACTCTCAGAAAAGAGTGGGGAGCATTCCTGAACACAAATAAGCCTGATTCGCATCCAGGATGGACAGTACTGATCTGAGAAAGTGTGACTTTATATAGTCAGTCAGATTTGCAGGTCTGATCATTGAAGAAGCTACACTGTGCTTCCTGTTTGTAACACAGTGGCTTTGCTCACTCTTGCTCAGAGAGCTAGCAATGTTTGCTCTCAGCAGGCTGTTCCAAAGCCCCCACTGGGTCAGGCTAAATAGCTCATGATGAGACCTCAACTCCAGTGATTTTTAGGGTAGTTCTGCTACCGCTGAACGGAAAGCCATGATTTAGCTATTACGAAAACTGCTGTTGTTATTACCACCGGAGATCTTCTGAAAGCACAAAGATGGGTTTTGTGCCTCTGATGAAAATTATCCACAGGGCATCGCATTATTTCCTACGTGAAAATGTGCCCTTTCAGAGAGATACATTAATCCCTGCTATTATCACTTCTGTTAATTTCCCCCCACTTTCTGCTGTATTGCTAGTCTGCTCATCCCAGGAATTGGCTGTTGTATAGCTGTAGAAGTTCTAAATTAAATTATATATGTACACGCAAATGGATGTATATCTGGAGTCCTTGGAGTACTTAGGGGGTTAATTTAGATGAAAGGAATTGTGTGGGTTTTTGTGGGGTCCCATTCTGGTACTGAGATGCACAGGATATACAGGCGTACCTCGGTTTACGAGTGCCTCAGTTAACGTAATTTTTGGTTTACGAAGGAAAATCCATTGAAAATAATGCCTCGGTTTATGAATTTTTTTTCACAATACGAAGCAAGTTTCCCCAGGATGCATTGCGCCTGGGAGGTTTATAGCACCGCCCCCGTGCATGCGTTCCTAGGGGAAACCGTGTTTTCGGTTTACGAATTTTTCGCAATATAAAACGTCCCGGAGAACACATTAAACTTGTAAACCGAGGTACCACTGTAATAGTTTGGTATTGGAAGGATGGACGATGATAGATGCCATGTCTCATGATACAGTTCTGATATTATGTCTTACGATGTATGCATTTGCTATGTCATATTTGAAGTATGAATGGTGGTAATCATTGTGGGACCACCTTATGAAGTGCCATGAATCTGAGGAGGAAGTAAAACCTAATTCTGAAATACTAGGGATGTCTACTCAGACATATGGTGGATCCAAACAACGCCATTGTGATTTGCCAATGACTAAAAAAGTGGAGTCCTAGCTGGGCATGGAAAGAGTGAGCAGGGAGAGAATGCTCATCATCCTTCATTGTCTGTCACTGTCTCCATAGTGAGAGGGACCATCTGAAGAGGGCCAGTTTCTGCTACTGGTAGAGTCCTTCTACATGACGGTGGACACTGAACCATCCGGGCTGCAGATCATACACAGTGACTCCGTCAAGGAGCATAGAATGACTGTTCAGACAGCCTTTCAACACATGGAATACAATTCTCCCCTGCCCATTCTTGGAAATTGACCTTTTTAAAATACTTGAATAGGGTTAAAGTCTATCAAAGAAGGCATTTGAATGCTCACCACTTCAAGGCAAAAAAGTGTTTCTTTAGCCACTTTGTAAATCTTCTTATGAAAGTGTCCTACCAATTCAGCAACTCAGGTGGTGTGTCTTCCTCCTTGCCCTGCAAAGGGTGGTGACATGTTCCAGAATAAAGAGATGAAGAGGTATATACTGTATGTGTTCAGCTTTGTTGAACACTGAGTGTATCATATTCATGGCATCATCTGGTTTGGATTTCTGCACTTAGCAGGGGGTTGAACTCCATGACCTTATAAGCCCCTTCCAACTTCATTATTCTATGATTCTATGTGGTCTCCGACTGCCTTATAGACCCTTTTCTCACTTTCCACTCCCTGCAATGATAATAATTTTGATGAGTATCTTACAAGACTACAACATTAGTTCTCCCCTGGTAATTTAATATGATGGGTACGTAATTGTTAATTTTTTTGGTCCCTTTGTAAATATCTGTTTATTGCAAATATTTGAGTTAATAAGAGAGGAACAGGTGTGTTTGCTGACAATGCTAGTCCTGAAAACAGAATCAGTTATCAGTTTGATTTTATAGCATTCAAAGTTTTGGAATTGCAGATATAGCTTGTCCTATTTCTGCATCAGTTTGTGAGTTGTTCTGCAGAATGTCTGCCCAAAAACTCACAGGTATTTTCTATGCATTTCTCCAAATGAATGCATTTTTGTAAGCATTTCTCGTAATGCATGCTGCCAGAGAAATGCATTAATAAATATATATATTACATCAGTGCAAGCGTTCTCCACATACACACGAGAAAGGACTTCTTTAATTCCAGCTGAACTTTTTGTAGCTTTCGCCCCCCTATGCAGCGATGGGAAAAGTTTCTTTTTTGAGGGTGGCTATGGCATAATATCGTATACTAATATGTGCATGCTAAGGTGAAGCATACAAAAATACATAAGACGGGCGAGAGATCACTATGTATTTTCACTAGCTGGCAGTGAGCTAAAACCCGAACCATCTGTATTCACTTAAGTCCTTCGAAAAGCAAAATATATAATTCGTGATAAAATACTGATGATTATGCAATCTAGCCCACGGCTCCATCCCTGAAGGAAACATCTTGTGTTGTCAGTTACATAACAGGATGGAGATAGTTTAGCTCCTCGCACAGCACACTGCAACCGGCGTCCAGCTACTGCATGGTAAAATGGGTGCAAAAAAAGTTTGCAAAAAAAGAGGAGAATTATCATCGAAGGAAATAAAAGTGCTACCACCTTTTTTTTTGGGGGGGGTTGTTTTTTAAAGATGCAATCTGGATTTTTGGAACTCCTGCTGAGCCAATTTCTTTAAGTGCCTATATAAAAGCTGACCCTAATCCACCATTACGTATTGCTAAACCATCGTCCTTAAGCCCTTGCTTATCCCATTTGCCGGACTCTGCAGCCTAAGCCCACACAGGAGGCAGACCTTCGGCAGCAGCCTGCACAAAGCTGTCCCGCCACCAGCAGGAAAGATCACAGTGTGGAATGATAATGCAACGAGCGAAACAAGAGCTACCTAGACGGCTAGTAAGTATGCTGGAGGGCACGGGTGTTTTTACAGATATTTTGTACTGGATTTTTTTTTTAAAAAAAGGCTAATACAACAGTGTTTTGATGCCATTTCTGAAAGCAAAAAGTGGCCCTAGGAGAACCACTAGTTGTAATAGCTTTTATCCTGGAGACATTTCAAATGTTTGCCCTTGTCACCAATGGTGAGTGTGGTGCTGCAGTGGTTTATTTGGGTCAGGGAAGGGCTAAACATCCCAAATTTTCCTGATCAACCATTAAATACCCTCATGCATAGAGACAGGGGTCTTCTCTCTAACTTTCCTTCTTCCATGATCACTGCAGCTCACTGTTTACGTATGGTATGTCTCTGGAGGCAAAAATGCTCAAAATGACGCTGTCCTACTTTGGGCACATCCTGAGAATGAATGAATGAATACTTTATTACGGTCAAAGACCAGTAAACACATCCTGAGAAGACAGGATTCTCTAGAAAAAGACAATAATGCTGGGAAAGGTAGAAGGCAGCAGGAAAAGAGGAAGACCAAATACAAGATGGACTGACTTCCTAAAGGAAGCCACAGGCTTGAGTTTGCAAGACCTGAACAGGGCAATTGAGGACAGGACATTTTGGACATGGCTCATTCATGGGGTCACTGTAAGTCAGAGGTGACTTGGCAGCACATAACAACAACGTATCGTAAGCTGCACAAAGTCTTTTTTTTTCCCCCTAGAAGAGAGAAAGAGAAAGAAAGCAGAGAAAGAAAGAGAAGTGGAGAGAAAAACGTTTGCCTGGATATAGGATAATCTTGCAGTAAGCCAAATATATTAAGAAGTTGTGTCAGACAGTTTGTATGTCTTTAGCCCGGTATTGTCAGGTCTGTCCGACCTGGATTCTCTGTGTTTTCAGGCAAGGATTCTTTCTTACCCCTAGCTTGGCATCCTGGGAATGGAACCTGCAACCTTTTACATGCAAATCGTGTAGTCTACCACGTGGACTTCCTCCTGCACCAGTGACATTTCCAGGTTTCCCATGAAAATTAAAATGAGACTCTGGTTTTCTCCCCTCCCTGCTTTTGTTTTGCCCAGGAAATTGGCAAATCCTGTGCAAGTTGGTGCCAATTTCAGGAAATGCTGCAAATAAAATATGCCCAGAATTGTAATAAATCCTGTGCATTTCTCGTGCTCTCTTTTGGGTGAACGATGTGCAGGAAAAATGCCATTCTGTGCAGGACTGGCAATAATTGTGAGGAGCTTGGCATCGCTTACAGGAAAAATCATGAGCAGATTTCTGAATCCCTCAAGGTTTCCTGTGAGATTTCTCACAGAAATACCAAAACAAAAAGCAGAAACGCCCACACAGAGAAATCTCACCGCAAGGAGTAAAGAGGATTTCCCCAACTCCCCCTCTGTTACTTTCTCAGAATGAGAGGCCGTGAGTTTTCACATCCCTCATAAGGTGACTTCCTATGATCCAATATTTCTTTAAAAGCAGCAACTCACTCAGTCTCCTGTAGTTTCAAAGCAGGACTGCACTCCGAGTGACCCACACAGCCAAAAATAGCTCAGAGTCATCTCTTTGGCAGCCTCCCCATCTCTCTGTGCTGTAGTTACAAAGAGACAGCAAAATTGGGATTTTTAATTGAGCTTCTAGTAGCCAGCCTGCATGGGCCTCACTCCTAGTGAGATAGCAAACTTATGCCTGGCCTGCCACTTTGAATGGTGGGTGGAAGTGTTGTATAACGGAATAAATAGCCTTCCACATGGTTGTTCTTGTTTCAGTCCCTCCCACTTACAGCTCCAGATGCTAAGGAAGGAATAAGCTTCCTCTTGTCAGGCTAGCTGTCTATGTAGAGAGAGTTCTTGGGCATAACGGAGCAGTTTCATCATATTGTTGTTTAGTTGTTAAGTCATGTCCGACTCTTCGTGGACCAGAGCACGCCAGGCCCTCCTGTCTTCCACTGCCTCCCGCAGTTTGGTCAAATTCATGTTGGTAGCTTTGATGACACTGTCCAACCATCTTGTCCTCTGTCGTCCCCTTCTCCTCTTGCCTTCACACTTTCCCAACATCAGGGTCTTTTCCAGGGAGTCTTCTCTTCTCATGAGATGGCCAAAGTATTGGAGCCTCAGCTTCAGGATCTGTCCTTCCAGTGAGCGCTCAGGGTTGATTTCCTTCAGAATTGATAGGTTTGTTCTCTTTGCAGTCCAGGGGACTCTCAAGAGTCTCCTCCAGCACCACAATTCAAAAGCATCAGTTCTTAGGCGGTCAGCCTTCTTTATGGTCCAGCTCTCACTTCCATACATCGCTATTCATCATATTAGAAAATATGTAATATGTCTTTGATGAGTGCTAAGAACAGGACAGTCTGCGACGATCAATAACTGTAACAATGACCACTTTTTGTCCTGTCCTTTCTGACTTATGGTGACCCTCACAGAATTTACTAATGTACTTCCAAAGTGGTTCGCTAGTCCCTCCTTCTGCCGGCACTCTGGAACTGTGCAGCTTACCTAAGGCTGCGCATGTGGCAGAGATGTGACCTTATCATGTGCCTCTGAGCCATCTCAGCAGGCCCCCTCTCCCGATAGGCACAGAGGGCATTTGAATGACCACTCTTTACTTCGGCAGCAAGTGGCTCCAAACCAGTGAGGTATATCAGCTTGATTGCTCCTCCAATAACATGGAGGAGTAACATTTTTTTTTTTTTTTTGCTTTCATAGAATCATAAAATACGTGAGTTGGAAGGGGCCTGTAAGGCCTTTGAGTCCAACCCTTTGGTCAAGGCAGGAATCCAAATCAAAGGAGATCTGACGGATGGTTGTCCAATCTTCTCTGGAAGGCCTCCAGCATTGGAGCGCTTCGCCACCTCTTGAGGTCACTGGTTCCCTTGTCATACTGCTCGAACAGTTATGAAGTTTTTCCTGATAGTCAGCCTAAATCTGGCTTCCTGTAGCTTGAGCCCATTATTGTGTGTTCTTTGAAAGATGGATAGGGATCACACAGGAAATAAAGCCCTGCAGTTCTTACCTGTCCACCTGACATATAATTAACTGGTATGTCTTCACCATAAGAACCAGAAATCCTGGAACCATGGCGCCTTCCCTTTTCCCTTTCACAGATCCATATATAACATAGAGATCCCTTTGATGAAATGTACCTGGATTTAAAGCCAATGTTGAGCCTCCCTCTATGAACCTGCCTGGCATTAAGATAATCAGGGAAGGCCTTTCTCTTGGTCCCAACACCTTCACAGGAGAGGGCCTTCTCTGTTGCTGCTCCCAAACTCCGGAACCTCCTCCCATGGGAAGCCGGGCTGGCCCCCTCTTTGCTGTCCTTCCGTAAGCAGGCAAAGACCTTTCTCTTCAGGCAGGCTTTGCTGTTTCTTTCAACGTGTGTTTAGTATTGATTTTATTTACCATTTTTAATATAATACTGGTTTAATCCTTTTTACATATTTGTATACTTACTGTTTTTAAGCTTTTAAATATTGTTTTGTTTTGTTCTTCAATGATGTAAGCCGCCTTGGGGCCTTTTTAAGGAGAAAGGTGGGGTATGTATAAATAAATAAATAAATAAATAAATAAATAAGAAAGAAAGAAAGAAAGAAAGAAAGAAAGAAAGAAAGAAAGAAAGAAAGAAAGAACGTTTCGGTTGTGCTAGGAGTCCCCCGATCCGTCTCTCAGATGTCCATGCATTATCATTACTAAGCATTGAGATCAGAGGTCCATGTCTTTATAGATATACCTGGTCAAAGAACCTTTTTGAGTCCATGCTCTTTACACATGCTGTTACACATGCTGTTTAACACATACTGCTTAATCCCATACATGTTTATTCATCTCTCCTCCCATGTCTAATAGGATTTATTAGCAAGTACGTTTAAACAGGATTGCAGCTTGGCTGTAGATCCCCTGACGTCTTGATCGCTCTCCTGTTTCTAATGTGCTTGTATAATGCCCCTTTAATACCTCTGAGATTTCTTGTCACCCATATTATAGTATAATATAATATGATATAATATGATATCATATCATATCATAATCATAAAGTCTTAGAACTGTAGGACTGGAAAGGGCCCTTTGGATCGAGTCCAGCCTCTGTCCAGGAGGCACAGTGGGGGATTTGAACTTCCAACTTTTGGCTCTGCAGCCAGATGCCTAAGCCCCTGAGCCATCCATTATCTCACACAGAGAATTTGTTTGCTGTACTTCATCTCTGCCATGTTGACGCCAGCATTTAGAACTCTTCTGATGTGCTTTCCATTGGCAGAGCTACACACTACACCTGAAACAGGACTGCTTCTAAATATGGCAATAGTACACTTTCCACGGCAACTATCCTGCCCCAGCGATCTTTTTAATTATAGCTAACTATGGGTGAGGTCAATCAGTGGCAAAGGAACACACCTGATCACACTGGAAACAATTGTTTTAGTGATCTCCCTTAAAGCAACCCTTCAGTCTGCTGGGGAGCTGCCAGCCCATGTCCCCCTGAAGTAGAAGCTCTACAATTGGTCCAAAAAGGTCCAATTTGGAGTCCGGCTGGAGTGCATTTCCTTGTATACATGATGAAACCACTGGTAAACAGATTGCATCAGGCTGCTTCGTAAGTGGTCCAAATTGCGATCTGTTTCCTTGTGTGATTGCATCCTGTGTCACATGACACACATTGCCCCATCTCTGGTCCAAAATGGAACTAATGGAGAGAAAAATCACACACTGTGATCATGAAGCAACTTGGAAGAGTGTCAGGAACTCTATCATTAAGCAGAGTAAAACAGCTGCCCCAGGCATCATGAAAGAGGAGAAAATCATCAGTCATTATATTGTTTGTTGTTATTTGCAACTCGTTTTTTACCACCAGGATGAGGACAGTGCTTGTTGGATTTCCTCCCCCCCCCCCACTTTATATGCCAAAATAAACAAGATTTTGAGTGCTATGCACCTTGACCTTTGGGTGGAGCACCATTCTTTCCCATTCAGGTAGTGAAATGCCTTGAATTGTCCTGGTTTGCATGAAAGAAGCTGTCTAGATAGCTCAGCATGCTGAATACCAGGCTGAGGAGCCAGAGGTTGGGAGTTCAATTCCTCACTGTGCTTCCCAGGACCAGTCTGTGCGGCCTTAGGAAAGCTGCTCATTTCCAGAGTGCCCCCAGAAGAAGGGAATGGCAAAGACTTCTGAGTACAGTGGTGCCTCGCTAGACGATGTTAATCCGTTCCGCGAAGATCGCTGTCTTGCGAAAACATCGTCTAGCGAAGCACGTTTCCCCATTGGAATGCATTGAAATCTCTTCAATGCGTTCCAAGGGAAAACGCAGTCGTCTAGCGAAAATCTCCCATAGGGAAACATCGTCTAGCGAGTGCGGGTCCCCATCGGAATGCACTGACAGCTGCACTGACAGCTTTTCACCACTAGTCGGTGCATTCCTATGGGGAAACCTCATCGTCTAGCGAAAATTCCCCATAGGAGACATCGTTTTGCGAAGCGCAGTAGCGATCGCAAAAAGGCATCGTCTAGCGATTTCCTCGTCCTGCGAGGCAATCGTCTAGCGAGGCACCACTGTACTCTATACCTTGAAAACTCTGAAAAGAGTTGTCATAAGTTGAAATCAACTTGATGGCACACAATTATTATTAAGTGTGCATGAATATTTTTCCCCCACAGGAATGGCCATGTTAATCTGTTGCAGAAAAAAAAAAAGCCTTGTGACATCTTACAGACTAACCTGGTTTGTTTGGTGTGAGTTTCTATGGATTACTGACCATTTACATTTGAATAAGTGGGTTGCAGTCTATGAAAACGTATGGCACATGAAATGCGTTAGTCTGTAAGGTACCACCTTACTTTGCTGCTTTGATGCTTTCTATAACTTTTCCGGATAACTTTTGGATCATGCTTGTATTAAGAGGAAACCAATTTTCAGAGAGTGCAACCATGTATTTGAATCTCGCTTTGAATAATCAAATTAATCTTGTTTTTACACAGCACTTGCTTAATTTTTTGGGAAAGATCAGGTATGCCAGAACAGTATGGTTGGCATGATCCTTTTGTCCCTCATTCCCAGTCCTTACCTTTCACTTACTTTGGTCTATGTAAGTGATCAGGCTCAAAGGTTTTGGCCGACGTGGCATGGTCAAGGACACGTGGACGTTACATTCCAACTTAGTTTTTGTCCTTGACTCACCTCAATTAAGCATCATTCTGAATGACTGGACAAAAGCTGTATTAAGCTGTTAAGGAATCAGTTGCCTCATGATGTCAGAGTTATAAAAGGACTAGAGGTGATTTCACGAAGGGCCCTGTGCAAACAGCCTCATTCAAGCATCATGTAATCCAGTTTAAGTAAATATGCAAGGAAGGTGGTGCACCCTCTCCATTGTCATTCTCTGATGGAGCCTCGTGGCACAGTGGTTAAACTGCTGTAGTGCAGCCAAAACTGCGCTCACAACCCGGGGTTCAATCCCAGGTAGCCGGCTCAAGGCCATTCCTTACTAATACTGACACTTTTACTAGTTTGCACAAGACAGCAACAGTTATTTTACAAATTTCAGGGAAAAGCTCAAAAGCCAGTCTCAGAAATGCCCAGTTTCTCCAGATTAGCAAAACAAAAGCAGAATACAATAGGACCCCGCTATTTGCGGGATCAGGATCCATGGATTCACTTTTCCGCTGCCTAAAATATTAAATAAAACCCCTCAGAAGTACATGTTTATATGTATTTCTAGGATGTATTTACCAGAACTGGCCATTAGATGGAGAAAGAGACCGCGCTATGTATAAGGTTTGCTACTTCTGCATTTTTTGTCATCTGTGGTGTGTGTGTGCTTGAAACTGATCTCCAATTGATATCACAATCCTACTGCATCAACACCTGCCCACCTATCATTTCTTAATACAAAGATAATGTTTTCCACATAGTGTCGTCTATATAGCAAGAATGCCCCAAATCAGGATGCAAGTTCCTCGTCTGCAAAGGATGATGTTGTACCAAATTGATTCTGTAGTTATAAGATACAACTTAAATACGACACTTTTATATGCATTGTCAAATAATTTAAGGAATGCTTTGTGTGTGTGTGTTTTTTTAAAAAAGAAGATTAATGTGTGCTGAAAGGTTTGGAGAAAATTGGTTTTCACTGCTTACAGAACTACAACAGCATATTGCTTCTGGTGAGGCATTTTGGTGTGGTAAGAAAACACAGCTCTTAATACAAGTTTTAATATGATATTATTTATTTATTTATTTATTACAGTTTTAGCCTGCCCATCTAGTCATATAGACTACTCTGGGAGGGTAACAACATAACATATAGCAAATTACAATTTAAAATGGCAATATATTACTAAAAACACAATAATCCAAGATGGAAAGAACACAAGAAACAAAAATTCAGACAGTGGGTGGAGGGAAGGCTTGCTTGATCAAGAGATCACGTATTTGCAGATCCGATAACCACGTAGACTTTAGCAAGGCATCTCCAGCTATTTATGATAATAGAATCATAGAATAATGGAGTTGGAAGGGGCCTATAAGACCATCGAGTCCAACCCCCTGCTCAATGCAGAAATCCAAGTCAAAGTTGATATGAGAGATGGCTGCCCCATTTTCTCTTGAATGCCTCCAGCATTGGAGCGCTCACCATCTCCTGAGGTCATTGTTTCCATTGTTGTACTGTTCTAACAGTTAAGAAGTTTTTCCTGACATTCACCCTAAATCTAGCTTCCTGTAGCTTGAGCCCATTGTTGTGTGTCCTGCACTCTGGGATGATTGAGAGCAGAGCCTGCCCCTCCTTTGTAGGACTACCTTTCAAGTATTTGAAAGTGATGCTCTGATGCAGAAAGAAAAGGAGGCAGGGAGGCAGGAAAATAAACCTAATGTATCTTAGAGCCTTGTTTCCCCTTTTGCAATGAAATGCCAGCGTTGTGCATTGCCACTCTGTTGACCGTGCCAAAAGGAGACATCTGAGAATTAAAAAGGAACAATTTGCTGCTGCTACATTACAGCCAAGCGGAGAGTCTCAAAAGAAGCAGGTGCATAATTCTTTGGGTCTTTTTAATAATGTAACTCTGCAAAGTATTTTTCCCCTGAGCCAAAAGATTCTAAACAGGGAAGCCTGGGAAGTTGGGATGCTTTCTGCACTGTCATTTTGGTAAATAATTTGTGTTGGCAGGTTCTTCTGCATCTAACTGTGGACAGCTCATCCATCAACATTTCCCATAAAACTCTCTCAGTGTAGCCATGTGGCACAGCACATATGTTGTATCTTATTGTTCTCTTCTCCCTCTATCGCCTGCTTGCCTGTAGTGAAACCAAAAAGAGTTGGTCAGTGAAATGGTCAACCTTTCTCCCCTTCTCATGCAATCATACCCTCAACCATAGCACTTTTCTGCAAAGGTGGGGAGAGACAAGCTATGTTGATCAGATTGTTAGTACTAGATGAGTCTCATTTGGACATGGGGGCTATCTACACCAAAAAAACCCAATAACAATGCTGTTTGCAATATTGTATTCTCATGGGTAAGCCAACCACTCCTATGAATTGGCACCATGCATACAAAAACAAGGTCTATGCAGATTACATCGTTTCTTACAGTAACTCAGATAGCAGAAGTCACAGATTTAGACCCAAGAGCCATGATGGTGTATCTTGTGGGGGATTTGCAGAATGAAGTGCCAGGGATGTTGGCCAGTCTTTGGGTCTGAGTCCGAACTCTGGGTCTGAGTCTTTGATACCAAGTCTCGAGTCCCAAGTCTCAAGTCCCTATTAAAAACAAGCTCTTTTCCCCAGAAAAAAAGGAGGAGGTTGGTGGGTTCTGAGTCACGAGTTGTCTGAGTCATTGGGAAAATAATCCAGGATCAAGTCTGAGTCAAATCACCGATGTGACATAAGTCCAACTTGATAGCGAGTCATGAGACTTGAGTCCCCATCCCTGTTAAGTGCTAAAGTGAGCAGTAGATTTTCACTGCCACCTCTGTGAAAGCCAGTAGGATTTGAGAGATCCAGCTTGAAGGCTCTACGTCAGTGGTTCCCAAGCACCCTGGATTAACCATTAAGCAAACTAAGCACGTGTTTAGGGCATCAACAAGGGAAGGGAGCACCACAGAGTTTTTTTCAGTGCTGGCTTTACCATGGAGCATCGTGCAAATGGTGCACCTTTCTTAACTAACCACATCCATCCAACCCTTACCCTCGGCTCTCTCCCTCTCTCCCTCAAAAGCCTCAAGAAACCACCTCCCTACCTAAATTGATTGAGTGTGAACCATTAAAAACTAAAAAGGATAAAGACTCACCTAACGAGAAAACTCATGATTTGAGTGAAAGGATCAATCATCATCATCACTGCTTGGTGTCTGTTTTTTGATTTTTACTTCTGTATTTTGGGAGGTTGGTTGGGGGATAAGGATAATAAGAGCTGCTGGCCTATTAGACCCATGGTCTCTGCGCTATATGTGCAAACCAAATAAATAACAGCCACTATTAAACCCCCCCAAAAGTGGTTTTAAGCTCTTGTTTGAGCTTTTTAGTTTACAGAATCTGACAAAATCTGTCTACATTAATCAAAGCATGAAAGTGCAAGATTTGGCTGGAAGCTGGTGATTTGATTGTATGTATAATTTTATATACCCTATTTCTTTTTTGCCACATGCTATACATTTAAATTACCATATTTTCATGCATATACCGTTTGTGTGATACTTTTTTTTCAAGCCGTGTGACCCGCAGTGTGTTATATTCATAGGGACACCATAATCTTCTTCAGTGCTTAGGGCCTCTAAGAGTCTTAATCAAGCCCTAGTTCTCAACCTTGAGTTTCCAGATGTTCTTGGACTCAAACTCCCAGAAGCCTTCATCACTAGTTGTGCTGGCCAGCATTTCTGGGAGTTGCAGTCCAAGAACATCTGGGCACCCAGATTTGGGAGCCACTGCTAGACTTGATGGTGAAACTATCTGGGAGAACTTGGCCCAATCACTCTCCTTCATCATGTCCTACCATTCAAGTTTCTTTGGAAATAAACAGTGGTGCCTTGACTTATGAACTTAATCCATCCCAGAAGATGTTCGTAAGTCAAAACGTTTGTAAGTCAAATCAGCATTTCCCATAGGAATGCATTGAAAACCGATTAATCCGTTCCGGCTGTTTTTTGTTCTTATGTCGAGGTGCCGTTTGTAAGTCAAAGCATTAGTTCCCATAGGAACTAATGCAAAACCGGTTAATCCATCCTCTACCACTAGGGGGAGAATTTTTTTTTTAACCTAAGATGACTTAGGTTTAAAAAAAGGGCAGGAAAGGAGGGAGGGAGGGAACGAACACCTTTTAAACAGAACACCTTTAAAACCAAGCAGCTTTAAACCAAACCAAGCACCTTTTAAACCAATTTTTACATTTTAAAATTACAGTACCAGGCAGTACCAGGCAGTCCAAAGTCCATTTCCCGCTTTCCCCGTGGTTTTTTTTGTTCGTAAGTCAAAGCTCCGTTCGAAGTCAAAGCAAAATTTTGCGAACGGAGCTGTTCGTAAGTCAAAATGTTTGTACGTCGGAGCGTTCGTAAGTCAAGGCACCACTGTAAGGAGATGAGTTAATTGGAGGAAAGCTAGTATAGAACTGTAATAACATTGCTTTCCAGACAGATTGCCCTCCAAAGTAACATAGCACAACGTACGGGTTAAAGTAGACTCTCTCTCTTTTCTCTTTCTCTCTTTCCTGCTTTGAAGTCTCTACTCAGCAATGACATTCATTTAATTATGCTCCCTATTTCTCACTTTAACCTACCTCACAGGCTTGTTGTGAAGATGAAATTGCTAGGAGAACTACCATACTTACATAGATAAGGAACTACATTACCACTGGTATGGCATTCAGGGAAAGACACACATATTTACAATATTTGTATATTTACAAAGCAATCTCGTGTATCTCTCACTAGAGGCAAGTCTCACTGGCTGAGATTCTGTTGCTTAGTATAGTAAGTCACAAGTGGAGTAGGTCAACTGAATAAACAGAATTTCCAGAAGAGCTGACTTACCAAATTCCCAGTGATTCTGTGTGCTTATTCTAAGTATGACTGAATTTTGACTCTAATTATGCTAAGCAACAGGATTTCAGCCACTAAGTCTATTTGTTGTTGTTGTTTAGTCGTTAAGTCATGTCCAACTCTTCGTGACCCGATGGACTAGAGCATGCCAGGCACTCCTGTCTTCCACTGCCTCCCTGAGTTTGGTCAAATTCATGTTGGTAGCTACGATGACACTGTCCAACCATCTCGTCCTCTGTCGTCCCCTTCTCCTCTTGCCTTCACACTTTCCCAACATCAGGGTCTTTTCCAGGGAGGAGCTATTAAGGGACTAAGTCTATACTTTCAGGTAAATGTATACAGGATTGTGGCCTTAGAATTAGATACTGTAAGTTAGGCATTTTTAAAATGGTACCATATCCCCACTTCCTGAATGTTGGATACATCAGTCTTACCAGGGTTTCCGTCATTCATGAGACCATTACAGACAAATAAAAGGGCCTGTAACAAGGTTGACTTTTGAGCAGTTCTGTTGTTTTCTGAGAAATTAGTAAATTATGCGTGCAGAGATGGGTGAAGGGAGAGAAAGGTAGAGCTTAAAGCTGGACAGAGATTAGGTCAATTAGCATAACACTTTAGGAAGATTGAGCTGACGTACTACTAGGCTTGTTGTGAGAATAAAAGTGGGGAGAGAAAAACCATACCTACCTACATACATAGATGGGGGACTACATACAGTCCTGCTCAACTCCTGCTGACTCAAACTCGTGGCTTCCTTTAGGGAGTCCGCCCATATCATATTTGGTTTTACTTCTTGTCCTGCTACCTTCCATTTCTCCTAGCATTATTGTCTTTTCCAGAAAATCCTTTCTTATGATGTGCCCAAAGTAGGACACAGGTAGTAATAGTCAAGTCTAACCATATTTATTGTACTAGCCAAGGATGCTGGCAAAAATGCAATAGCGTGGCAATGCACATTGTCAAGAAAATAATTGTTCTTGAATAAGGTAGTAAAGGTAAAGGTTCCCCTTGACATTTAGTCCAGTCGTGTCCGACTCTAGGGGGGCGGTGCTCATCCCCGTCTCCAAGCCGTAGAGCCAGCGTTTGTCTGTAGACAGTTTCCGTGGTCATGTGGCCAGCGCAACTAGACACGGAATGCCGTTACCTTCCCACTGAGGTGGTACCTATTTATCTACTCGCATTTACATGCTTTCGAACTGCTAGGTTGGCAGGAGCTGGGACAAGCGACGGGAGCTCACTCTGTCACGTGGATTCGATCTTATGACTGCTGGTCTTCTGACCTCGCAGCACAGAGGCTTCTGTGGTTTAACCGGCAGCGCCACCATGTCCCTCTCCTTGAATAAGGACAGGTGGCCAATTAAAATGCAGAAGTTGATCAAGCCATAAGAATGTGAAGAGAGTCCTTGGGGGCCAGATTATTCCATCATTTTCAGAAATCAACCACATTATTCCAGGACGTCTACAGCATGGCAGGAAAATGACAAGATTCTACCAGCGTTGCCTCCAGCAATTGGCATCCAGTGGTTCCATGTAGGCATCATAGTTCACAACTATGGAAGGAAGGAAGAACATAACAAAACACCATGCTGGATCAGGAGGGGCAAATTTCCAATTTGTTTTGTGTAGATCTGCTTTTGAATGATGTTTTTAATCTCTTTTAAAAATGTTTTATTTTTTTAAAATGAATTTAATCTATTGCTCATTGCTTTGGTCAGAAAAGGGCAAAGCAAATGCAACAGACAGAGAGCATTATTAACCTTGGAAGTTTAGAGTTTTTGAGCCAAGATGCATTCTAGATCCCATTGCTGGTTTAAGAAGGTACAAAATGAATGTTTCCAATTTATTCTCAATCCTGAGGCCTCTAAAGTTGAAGATGATATACCCACCATGACTAGTAGCTGCTATCACCTGCCTTTAGGGATAGGGGAAAACCTCACCCATTCCTCATTTTCGGTTGAACAGCCACCTCACACATCCTGGAACAGTGCTCAGATTGGACCACAGGAAGTCTGCAATTCTATGAATCTTTCTGGAGCACGGTTGTTACATATCCTGATAAGGGATTTACTTGAAGACCATGAGGGGTGCACATTTCATTCTGTGACAATCACTTGGTAAAGAAGGGATGAAAGCTTTCCATGCCAGTCTCAGAGATAAGAGGAAACAAGGAGAGTCTTGTGGGCCTAATCGTGGCATACTATTTATTTTGATCAAAGCTTATCTCACAGTAAAGCTAATTATCTAAAAGAATCTTAGTTAGTGACTGGATTCCAGTGAATGCAGCGGGATAGATTTCATTTATATCTTACCATAGAATCATGAAGTTGGAAGGGGCCTATAAGGCTATTGAGTCCAACCCCTTGCTCAATGCAGGAATACAAATCAAAGGATATCTGTCAGGTGGTTGTCTAAATTTCTCTTGAATGCCTCCAGCACTGGAGCACTCACCGCCTCCTGAGGTCATTGGTTCCATTGTCATACTGCTCTAACAGTTAAGAGATTTTTTCCATATATCCAGCCTAAATCTGGCTTCCTGTAGCTTGAGCCCATTGTTGTGTTTCCTGCACTCTGGGATGATCTAGAACAGATCCTGCCCCTCCTTTGAATGACAGTCTTTCAAGTATTTGAAAACTGATCTCATATCTCATCTCAGTCTTCTTTTCTCCAGGCTAAACATGTCTTTCCTCATAGAGCTTGATTTCCAGCCCCCTGATCTTCCTTGTTGCCCTCCTCTGTTGCAAGGGACTAATTTAGCTATTTTTCTCTTATTATGAATGTGCTGAAAAATATGTTTAAATATCTGTAGCCATAGATTCTTCTATGGCTTGTTATTATCTTCAGGTAAAACCTATTCCTGCTTCCTAGCAGTTATGTGGGTTTCTGATCTTTACACATCCCTTCATTCCAAACTGGGCTAATTCTGTTAATTCTTCTATACATAATGAGTGTTATAAGTGAACAGAAAATGTTGAAGAGTCAGGTGTGGGATAATCAATTTAATATGAGGTTCTTTTGAGTTCATGCATGGTACTAAGAGCCACTTTCACATCTGTTGCTCTTCCAGGCAGAAGATAAAATGCCCAAATTCAACTGCACCATGAGTGAAGTTACTGTGATGAATCTCCAACCTGCTAAGAAACCGATCTCAATAATACCTGCAGACAAAAAGGGGAAGGGTCTCAGATCTCCCAGCTTCCACCGTTCTGCTCCTAACCTTTCAGAGACGCTGTCCATCCCAGAGGGGACCAACGCCCATGCTGAAATAACACCTAAAGAAGGCGTCTCTTCTTCTAAACCATTTTATGCAGGAGAGGCTCAAAGTATGGATAATCTTGCACTGAAACGGCCAGTGAAGTTGGCTCCTCTTGAGATCCCCTTGGAAGTGAAGGAGGCTCAGCTGAAGAAGATCATGAGCATCCAAAGAGATGCCCAGCTGGCTGCTTTTAAGCTAGCTAGTGTTGGCTCCTTTGGCAGTGAGCCTCATGTCAAGAGGGTGAAAAATGTGCCACAACTAGAGAGGGAAAACTTTCCCAAGTCCAAGACCTTTGACAACTCCACTTTACAGAATCAAGGGAGCATCCATTCATTGAGTGTTGCCAAGTCCTCTTGTGAGATTCAGATTATCTTGCCCACTGAGGAAAATGCCAAGCCAGCTAAGAAACCCACCGACGATGAGTCCCCTATGCCATGCCGTAAACCTTTGATCCCCCAGAACAATGTGCAAACCCCCGATTCACAGAAGGACATGAAGATTTCAGAAAACCCTTCACAGGGAACTGGTCGGCGTCGTTTCACACTGAAGCAGATGAAGGAACAACAAGAGTTGATGAGCAAAAGCAAACCTTTGAAAGCTATGGGGATTGGCTTAGAGGAAAGCAAGACAAAAACCACAGGCCAACGAGCTCACAAGACCCTCAGTGAAGCAAGCAAATTGATCAACACTCTGGCCAAAAAGCATAGGGGCCCAGAGGAGGATCAGGATGAGGCAGATGATGATCTCCTTACAGGGAGGCCGTCCTCACGGAGGATGGCTGTAGGAGATGTCATCCAGGCTGATGAAGAATGAAGCTAGACAGTAGATTCCACCCTGTTTCAGGCACTGTTCTCATAATACTGACATGGTTACAGTGGCATATTCTTGAAGGGACATATACTGCCTGAAATTTCCCCGTATTGAAAAAGTCTATTATTTGGCTGGCATTGTCCCTCCAGAAGTATGGTGAGAGGCGCTAGCAAATAATCCATGGAATAGGATAACACTGCACCAAAATCATCAACTTCATGGACTTCAACCCTCTAGACAATGTCTAAAAATGAGGAAATGTTTTCTGCCCACATCTCAAGCTCTAACTATTAAACCAGAAGAGGCCAGGCTAAACCTGGAAAATGAAGACAACCACCTTGCCGAGTGTATGAATGCTGAAGAGTGTTTCCCACCAGAACAAGACTCTAGCTGGATCATCTGGAAGTCACTTAATAAACTTTGAAATAAAGTATGACAATCAAAGAATACTCATTTCCACAGCCTTACCCCTGGTTAAATTTGGTTAAATTTACTTCCTTTAATTATTTTCATCCTGGGTTTTTGGGGGTTTAATTGTCTTTGTTTTGTCACCATCTTCTGTATTAGCTGTTTTTTAAAAAATTATAGTTAGTATAGGATCGGGGTTTTCTTTTGTTTGTTGTTTTAACATATATTTATTATTGACTCTTATGTTTATGCCATTTTGTTTTAAGTTGCCCAGAGTAGTAGCTTGGCCACTAGATGGGTGGGGTAAAAAATAAAACAAACAAACAAACAAACAAACATCAAGTAAAATAGTGCTACTTGGATACAGAATTTTTTTTCTGTGACTGTGAAGAAATTCAGTCAATGCAGCACCTATATGCATGCCATTTATATCCCACCATGTGTACAAACGAAGATCTAGCAAAGGGCCGAGATAAGGCTATTGAAGTAGTCTAGACCGCTTCTGGACAAAAACTGCCCAATTATCTTAAAATTTAATTTGTTTATAATTCTACCTATATTTTATATACGTCCATAATTTTAAATTGTGCAACTCTCTGGTATAAATAAACAAATAAAGAGTTATTCCATATCATCATAGTCATTGGTTTAAGCGGCTAGCATCTTTCTAATTTTATTAGAGCAAAACGATATGCAGTAAACATAATTTACCCACTGGCTGGTTCTTCTGTGATCTTCATTGCTCTTCATATCCCCTTTATTTAAATGACTGCTACAATGCAGTCACGTTGACAGTTGCCATACAGTGACCCGGTGGGGTAGTCACTTCCCAGAAACCAGCAAAACAGGACTTTGGACCAACAGAACAAAGCAAACCCTTATTTCATGGGTGGCAGAGAAAACAAGCAATCAACAAGAACAGCCAGAACCAATGGTGCTGTGACTGGGGCCAGGTGTGATACATATTTAACCGAAATTTTCAACAAGGAGATGTGGCAGTTTTGAAGAAAAAGGTAGGGACACCTCTGGAAGTTCTCAGTGGCCCTTTTTCAGCACATTCATAGCAGTGAGTGTCTGGGTGAACAAATGTAGGCCAATACCCAATGGGCTTGAGTAATGTAGGCTTCCAAGGGGTTCTGAATAGAGATGGGGGCTTCGTATTTGTATACAAATACGAAGCCCCCTGGCACAGGTGGCTGGCCTTATTACCTCCCATCCCCAGACCCCTCCGGACCAGTTACCATGCAGTGCATGGCTCGTGTGGACGGCATCACCTTCTGTGCCCCAATCGTGACAGTAGCTCGGCTGATGCAGCCCCACCTCCTTGCTCGTCCAGCCACTCAGCGTCTGAGCAGGGAGACTGTCCTCCTGCCCCCTTGCCGGAGGACCCTTAAAGGGTCAGGATGGATTGATCTAAGTAGAAACACATGTGGACAATGCAATTTGGTTTGGACCAAATCCTACCAACAGCAATCCAAATACTGATTAATATACCCATCTGGACAGGCACTTTGTTAACAAATATCCAGCCCATCTACATTCTTTTACTCTCTCTCTCTCATTCTCTACTTCGATCGATACACAATAGATGAGAATGAGGAATTGAGCTAGCATTATTTCCACTGGTGTCTTTGGCTAAGCAAAACAATCCCTCAGTTTGCAGTTCAAGTAGCACGTTTCCATTGCATTTTCACTGGAAGGCTTGACTAAAAATAGCATCAAGGAACAGTCAACAATGTGCTTGGGTTAGAAAGGGGCCAGACGATTTCCATTACTCCTTTTGCTGGTTGAGAGAGAGAGAAAAGCATGGTTTCCCCCTCCTCTCCCCAACCAGCAAGGTAATCTACCCTCTGGTATTAGAAAAAAGTTCAAGAGCATTATTCTTTGCTGATGTTGAAAAGGACCAGAGTAAACATTCAACATTCTGAAGTGTTAAGACTGCTCTTTGGCTGAGCTTCTAAATGGCTAGAGAACATGTCTGAACACTCCCCCTTATGGGGAGACATGAACACTTCAGGAAGGGAGAGTTGGCTTGCACTCATATGAGAACATTCAAACATGCCATCTACATATGTGTGATGGACCATCAAGTCAATTCAGACTAAAGGTGACCTACTTAGGATTTTGTACATATATGAGCTATCTAAAGGGTGGTTTTAGCAATACTGCCATCTGCCCCCCCCTCCATGGATTTCCATGGCCAGGTGAGGATTTGAATCAACATGTCCTGAGTCCTAGTCCGACATTCTGTCTACTGCCCCAAACCTGTGTGTTTATTTCTGCTATCTAGTCAGAATTGACTTATAGTGAGTCTAATAAGGCTTTCAAGGTAAGTGGGATATTTAAAGAGTGGTTGAACCAGATCCACTCCCTCAGTGAATTTCGATGGCCAAATGGGGATTTAAACCCTGTTCTCCTAGTCTGTCACTCTATCTCTGTCACTCTATCCACTACAACACACTTGGAATCCCATACCAACTTACATGGAATTAAACAGCACTTAAGAGATATTTCATTATTTTAACCCATTCATTCTTTTTTGCAAGACTAATAGAAGCCTACACAAGATGATCAGCAAAAGCACATATATCTATTTCCATTTCATGCATCTGTGAGCACCAGTTTTGTATTTTCTTTCTTTTCCAAATTATATGGAAATATTATTGTTTATTATATTTCTGTCCTGTCTTTCCACTGCTAGGTTATGCTTAAGGCAGCTTGCTGTCATCATAAGACATAATGAAAAACACAACTGAAAACAAATGATCTGATATAATCAATAAAACCAAACAAACACAGATAAACAAATGCAACAATTAAAAGACTTTAAAAATTAGAGTTGGTCACGAACCACAAATTTGGCAGTTTTTCCCATTTTGTTTGCTGCCGCAACAGGTGTTTGGCTGTTTAGCATCCCTCCGCCTTCAGCAGGTGCCCACTCAGAAGCAGTGGCCCAGCTTTCCTGCCCTGCCTCTTCTGGGTACTGCTTCCGAGTTGGAGCCTGCCAGAAGGAAGGGGCGCTGGACGGTTGAACAGCTGTTGTGGCAGTAAACGAACCCGGCCAAACCTCCAAATTGGTAGTTCGTGACCGTCTCTAATAGAAATAAATCGGCATGCTCCAAAGTGCATAGAATTGGACATTGTGTGTTAAAAACATGCTTCAGTTGATGATAAAAATGTGTAAAAGAATGCACAATATTAAAAGCATATGCTAAAGTACACACTACTTTGATGCTGGCAGAGAAAAAAAAGGAGTCTTGCAACCTGCTACAGAATTTGGACAAGACTCTGCTTATATCACAAGGAAAACAACACTGACAGGTTTTCAGTTCTGCTACCCAGGAGAAAGATTCTCTCTGTAGTATATATAAACTGTCCCACTTGCAGTATGCATAAACCCTAGGTATAAATCTTTGCTTCAGTCCACACTGCTTGGAGTGTGGAGCAGAAGAAACAAGCCATACATCACTGTCGTGCTGCCCAAACGTTGAGGTGGACATGATCAACCCAGTGATCACATCGTACACCTCCAGGGTGGTGTGCTTCCCCGGCAAAATCATGATGTTCTCCGAACTGATTTCTTTTTTTCAAGGCAGTTTCTAAGACTTTCATTTTGTAGCTATAAATGTGAACACACAGTGGCAGTAGAGACTAAACTATCCTCAGGAAACACAGTGTTTCTGTCCCAGTGAAGCTACTTCGATGAAGTGGTTATAATATCATGACATCTGACACCCAAATCCTTTTGGCATCTCTAGGTTCAATACAACACAGAATAAGCCGATAGACCTTCAGACTGGGAACCAGATCCATTTCATTAAACTTCTGGCCACTGCTTGCACCTCTTCTAGCTGTTTTAGGCTGCATTAATAGAAGTATAGAGGATTCCAAAATATCTCCTGTATGGAGGGAAAGCGCCCCAGAGGGAGAACACAGCTGCAATACAAGGATATCTGGAAGAAGGATCTGAAGGCCTTAGGAATGGACCTCAACAGATGGGAAACTTTGACATCTGAGCCTTCAGCATGGAGGCAGGCGGTGCAGTGTGGCCTCTCCCAATTTGAAGAGACACTTGTCCAGCAGGCCGAGGCAAAGAGGCAGTCCCGAAACCAGCAAAATCAGGGAGCTGGACAGGGGACAGATTGTATTTGTCTTCAGTGTGGAAGGGATTGTCACTCTTGAATTGGCCTTCTCAGCCACACTAGACGTTGTTTCAAGACCTCTATTCAGAGCACGTTACCATAGTCTCTTGAGACTGAAGGATGCCTATATCCAATAGAAGTATAGTTTCCAAATCCCGCAAGGTGCTAGTCCCCATCTATTCAGCACTGGTTAGGCCTCACCTTGAGTCTTGTGTCCAGTTCTGGACACCACACTTCAAGAAGGATGCTAACAAATTGGAACAAGTTCAGAGGAGGTCGACAAGGATGATCAGGGGACTGCAAACCAAGCCTTATGAGGAAAGGCTGAAAGAATTGGGCATGTTTAGCCTTGAGAAAAGAAGGCTGAGGGGTGATATGATCACATTTTTCAAATATTTGAAAGGCTGTCATACAGAGGAGGGGCAAGATCTGTTCTCGATCATCCCTGAGTGCAGGACACGCAACAATGGGTTCAAGTTAAAGGAAGCCAGATTTTGGTTGAATATCAGGAAAAACTTTCTAACTGTTAGAGGAGTACAATAGTGGAACCAGTCACCTCGGGAGTTGGTGAGTGCTCCAACACTGGAGGCATTTTTTAAAAAAATTAATAATCACCTGGCAGATATGTTTTGATTATATTCCTGCACTGAACAGGGGGTTGGACTTGTTGGCCTTGTAGGCCCCTTCCAATTTCACTTTTCTTTGATTCTATGTTTTAACATTTCCTTACTGCTTTCTAAACCCCTACTGAAATATTATTTATACAGAAGCTCACCCAAAGAGGGGAGAATTCTACCCTCACCATCATGGATGGTGATGAATCTGAAATAGATAAGTATCCAGGGATGCTGTCCATCTGAGACAGTGCCACCATGGACAGTGGTTTCACCCAAGGATTCCAAGGGGGACTTGGAATTTTGGGGTGAGGCACTTCATCCCAATCCATGAACAATCCCCATTTACAGCTCACATAGATAGCCCCCCATTGACAGTGGACACCCTCTACTTTAAAATTTACCACTCTCCATGTGCGAGAAGGTATTGCTGGTAGTGACAGTGTGTGTGTGGAAGCATCTTGCTGTCAAGTGATACTCTTGCACAAGCAATGACATCTTATTAGGTTTAAGAGGAAGGATATTTTGAAATGGTGTCAAAATGGTTCAAGCACACCACCTCTTTGCTCAAAACCAATGTTCCAGGAGCAGCAAAGGTGCAATGGTCTACCATCCACCATACTTTAAAGTGCTTCTGATGGGTTTATTTCAAGAATGGGTAAGGCTTAAGACCAAGAACAATTCCTGAAACCATTTCAAGGGACTGGATTTTTAATGTTTTCCTTCCCTCCTTATTTTCAAAACATTGTGGGTTCAAGAACACTAGGTACAATAAACAGTGTCTCGGCAAAGAAAGAATGGTGGCTGTTGTTCCCGGCACACATACCTGTAGACTATAGTTGGGATCCTACTGGTGTTCGTGGATGGTCTGAGCTACGTACTTGCTGAGGTTAATTGACAAGGGCCTAGGACACATCTCAGTTGGGCAATTGGGCACATGACCTGAAATGTGGCTAAGACATACATTGGCACCTCATCAGTTAGCTGCGGTAAATTACAGAATGTGCATACAACACTATGGCAAGACCAAGGATAGTTTGGTAGCCAGGATTCCATTGACATAAAGGGTAGCCGTGTGGTCCAAACAAAATAAAATCCAAATGCAAAAATAGGCGGGTTTGTCCCAGTGTGAAGAACTTAAAAGTCCAAAACCTAAAGTCTAAACATAGATGGCAGGATGAATTTATCCAGGAAAGTTGCTCTTAGAGGTTACGTCCAGCAGTTCCACAGCTGCCTAAGCTGTCACCATAAAATAGCAACCAGACTCCAGACTTCCATCTAAAAGACAAACCTGGCAAAACTCATCTCATCCAGAACTGCTGGCAGTTTGCTGTGGAGAACAGTGCACCAAAAATGAAACAAACACCAAAAAAAGGAGCTGGAAGAGGCCTATAAGGCCACTGAGTCCAACTCCCTGATCAAGTCAGGAATCCAAATCAAAACAGTTTGGACAGATGGTTGTCTAAATTTCTCTTGAATGCCTCCAGTGTTGGAGTGCTCACCACCTCCTCAGCTCGTTGGTTTAATTGGTGTTTTGCTCAAATAGTTAAGAAGTTTTTTCTGACAGTCAGCCTAAATCTGGCTTCCTGTAGTTTGAACCCAATACTGTGTGTGTTGTACTCTGGGATGATGGAGAACAGATCCTGCCCCTCCTCTGTATGACTGCCTTTCAAGTATTTGAAAAGTGCTATCATACCTCCCCTCAGTCTTCTTTTCTCAAAGCTAAACATGCCTTTCAGTCTTTCCTCATAGGACTTGATTCACTTCCTTATGGGGCTTGGTTCAATAGTTTGTTTCATTTCAAATTAGGGCAAATCGTTTGCTTCATTTCACATTAGGGCAAAAGAGAACTTGGGGCATATTATTTCAGTAGTGGCAGGTTTTAATTCCTGTTCCATTTTTGAAAATGTCACATGTACTACTGGTAGCAAGTTTTTTTCTTCTTTTACTTTTCTTTCTCAAAAGCACCTCTCCCTGCGGTGGCCAGCATGACCAAAGCAGGCTTGTGCTTCCCACCACCACCACTGTTACCAAAGTCATTTTGAATGGAAAGGAGAAGAAACCGTTGCTGATACCGGGATAGCAAGCAAGAAGGTCACTTTGAAGTGCAATTCCATCAGCTTTCCAGCAAGTGGCTCGTGAGCACCATCAATAAAATCACCAAAGGAAAAGCACAATTTGAGTCCTCGAAATATTGTCTACCTTTTTCCAATTCCCACTGTACTTCTCTGCATACTGTTTTTTTTAATTAGTGTTAAAAACACAGTATTAAAAGCTAAAAACAGTAAATTATGCAAATATTTAAAAGACTGCAAATATATTGATGAACATGAATTTGTATTTCATGTTCTTGAAATGAATGGCATTATATTAAAAATGTAAGGTAAAAGCATTATTAAAAACAGCTTTAGAAGCAGCAAAATGTTAAAATATATATATATAATTGTTGATTAGTCGTTAAGTCGTGTCCGACTCTTCGTGACCCCATGGACCAGAGCACGTCAGGCCCTCCTGTCTTCCACTGCCTCCCGGAGTTGGGTCAAATTCATGTTGGTCGCTTCGATAACACTGTCCAACCATCTCGTCCTCTGTCGTCCCCTTCTCCTCTTGCCTTCACACTTTCCCAACATCAGGGTCTGATATATATAAACCAATATATATATATAAACCACTGTGTTATTGTCTAGATAGTGAGTCATTAAAGATTTACTCACTGATGTTTGGAGAAATGCAATCTGCTGTCTCCAGGTGACTCAATGGCTCGTGAAAGATGCTTTTTCCACAAACAGAGCCAGCACAAGGTCTTTGCCCACTTGAGGTGTGAGAAGGAGTGCCGCACCCCTGTGCCCTGCCACCCTGTTTCCTAATGCTATGTCTGCTGCTAGAAACACCTGCAGGAAAGGATGGGCAAAGAAGAAGATGACCAGAATGGCAGCTATGGTGCCTGTAGGTTGTTTGGACCACTGCTGTCTGCCTGGTTTCCACTGGAGTACGGCCGACTGCTATCCTTGGTCTCTGGGACCAAGGTGTTGTGGGAGGTCAAAATCCAGGGATGTTGGCAAATCTTTGGGTCCGAGTCCCACATCTGAGTCCGGTTCCTTGGTACCAAATCCTAAGCCCCAACTCTGAGTCTCTATTAAAAACAAGCTTCCCCCCCCCCCCCAGAAAAAAGAGGGAAGGGTGGGTGGGTTCTGGGTCATGAGTGGAGTCTGAATCATTGGGGGAAAAAAAAATAAGTCGAGTCGCTGGTGTGACTTAAGTATGACTTGACAGTGAGTCCCACAGCCTGAGTCCCCATCGTTGCCAAAACCCATGCTGATGTCACGGCTGTGCTCCTCCCTCCTACTTCCTTCCTACCATCAATGGCACGTGCATACCTACATGCATGACGATGAACTTCCAAGAACAGCAGAAGATTAAAACCGAAGCACACTCATAATAGAGTACCAAACAAGCCCCAGAGCAATGGAAAAGTGGGTCAAGTTCTATGTGGATTTATATGCATCTATATCTCACACAATTACAGGCTTCTGTGGGCGGCAGCAACCAACAAGGAAAATGGTGAACAAAATCACAGCATAAAAGTTTGACATACAAAATTCAGCTAAGGCCAGTATAATATAATATAATATAATATAATATAATATAATATAATATAATATAATTAATATAATATGTTGTTTAGTTGTTAAGTCATGTCCGACTCTTCATGACCCCATGGACCAGAGCACGCCAGGCCCCCCTGTCTTCCACTGCCTCCCGGAGTTTGGTCAAATTCATGTTGGTAGCTTCGATGACACTGTCCATTCATCTCGTCCTCTGTCGTCCCCTTCTCCTCTTGCCTTCACACTTTCCCAACATCAGGGTCTTTTCCAGGGAGTCTTCACTTCTCATGAGATAGCCAAAGTATTGAAGCCTCGGCTTCAGGATCTGTCCTTCCAGTGAGCACTCAGGGTTGATTTCCTTCAAAATGGATAGGTTTGTTTTCTTTGCAGTCCAGGGGACTCTCAAGAGTCTCCTCCAGCACCACAATTCAAAAGCATCAATTCTTCAGCGGTCAGCCTTCTTTATGGTCCAGCTCTCACTTCCATACATCGCTACTGGAAAAACCATAGCTTTGACTATGCGGACCTTTGTCGGCAAGGTGATGTCTCTGCTTTTTAAGATGCTGTCTAGGTTTGTCATCGCTTTCCTCCCAAGAAGCAGGAGTCTTTTAATTTCGTGGCTGCTGCCCCCATCTGCAGTGATCATGGAGCCCAAGAAAGGAAAATCTGTCACTGCCTCCATATCTCCAGCCTTTCACATGAATAGTATAATATAATATAATATAATATAATATAATATAATATAATATAATATAATATAATATAATATAATATAGGTATTATGTACTCATCCCCATTCTTTAAAAGCCCAGATCCATTAATAGTGCACTTTACAACTTTAAAATGCAATATACTGTCAATATTATAATAAAGAAAGAGTCAGCTGTGTCAACAGTAAACATATTTTATCAGTAGTCATCTAATGGCTGCTGCAGTATTTGTTTTTCGCTGGACAGCAAGGTTTGGTTGAGGCACGCAATCAAATCTGTGCTCTTATCTTGTTCTCATGTTTTGTGTTGCTGTCTATCCTCCATTTCAACAGACAAGATACAATCTCACACCGAGGCACAAAGGTAAGATATATGCTGCCAGGGTTGTGCAAATAACCATCCAATACAAATTGTATTTGACAGACAATGGAGGGCCAGCCTGCCCTGAACTTTCTTAAAGGCAGCCTGAATTTATTTTTTCTTGGGTTTCTGCAGATATTTGGATGCATTTGTATGATTCTAGACTAGGAGGACAAAAAATGAAAATGGGGAACCCAAGGGTTATGACCTGGAGGTGGTCCTCAGGGTCATCAACTTTAGGAATATGGTGGACTTACAGTATGTTCCTTCCTTCCTTCCTTCCTTCCTTCCTTCCTTCCTTCCTTCCTTCCTTCCTTCCTTCCTTCCTTCCTTCCTTCCTTCCTTCCTTCCTCCCTCCCTGATACACATTCAGGGAAAATACATTTTGGGTGTGTGGAAGATGACACCCCCCTTTAGTGTACCAAATAAGTAACCTGGGCCTGCCAAGGACACTTGTTCATAGTTTAATATGTGGGCCAACAAACACCCATTAACTTACTGGTTTGATCTGTGATGGCCAGGCTGGAGCCATCTTAATTTATTATCTCATGGGAGATGGTGCCTGCTTGCTGAGTTGGACTCTGCCTCCACGTAGGTAAACAGAAGTGGCTGTTAAATGGCCACAGATGTAGCAGGTGTCATGCACAGGCTAATAAAAAGACTGTTCATTATTTCTACTTATCCTGTCTTGTGTCTCCACTCCTGGTCAAAAACAAACAAACAAACAAACAAATAAAAAATTATAGCAGAACATTTGTGTGTGTGCATCTTTTCTTAAATGTGCAATGATGGAGCCTTCTCCCTCCATTCAGGGAGAACGGATTGTGTGTGGCTTAGATTTCACAAGTGACATCATCTGCTATGTTTGTATTTCTTGACTCATTTTGTTCCCCATAATATACGTCATCCTGGAAAACCCTCTGGAGCAGGATCTTAAGGGGCTCTGAGGAGAAACACCTGCATTGTTTCCCTACAAATAAATAAAAGATTGGCTTAATGCTGATCTCAATGGAGGTGAGGAGATGAGAAAGAAGGAAAAGAAGTTGACAATACTTGAAAGTGTTTATGAAGGCTCTAAAAATCAAGAAACCATGAAAGTTGAGACCAAAGAGGAGTAAGAGAAGAATAACAATGTTTAACTTCCGTGGTTGTTGCTGTTGAGACCTGCAACAGGTCTTGGCAAGCAAGACCAAAGTGGAAACACCCATCAGTGGAGGGAAAATCCAGAAGTTTGCCAAAATCATGATCCTGGCAGCTATAACCAATTGCATATGATAAACCAGGTAAAATGAAATATGCATTTCACAAAACATGCCAATCAGGATCCAGACCAGGCAGGAGAACCAAGAGGGAAAAAAACTGGAACTATGGCGCTGGTACCAACCAGGAAAAAGGACGGCCAGACCTCTCTCAAGACCGGTAATCGTTAAGAAAGAAAGGCTGGCAGTACATGTAGAAAGAGAGAATATTTGCAGGAATGTTTCTAAAATATGGCCATGGTGTGATAATCCATGGATGGAATCAACCAGTAAAAGGATAGCATACATCCACAAAAAGAGGAGGGTTCCCAAATCAGCTACAGTCATGTTCAGGATGTAGGTGGTAAAAGCATTTCTCTTAAGGCGAAAGCCAAGTAGCCAACTCATGTATCCATTCACCAGCCCTCCAAGTGGGCAGATAAGGATGGTGATGCAAAGTATGATCACATCCTCTGATGCATACGATCCATATACAAAACATTCATAATCATATTTTTTATAATGTAGAGGGCCAGACTCTATAGAAGGGGACACGTTGCGGGGTTCCATGATGAAATTCTGGCTAGTTTATTCACTCTTTTTCATATAGTTGCCCACTCTTTTCAGCTACGCGTGTGCTCTGTTTGGAGAGAAAACGGATGTGGATTAGCTATTCTGAAAGAGGTGGATTACGACAGTGGCTGAAAACTAAACTTTTCTCTCCTGATTCATAAGCTGATACTGCCAAGCATATACTGTATCAGATGATGATCACAATCACAACCACAATGCACATTGAGTAATTGTTAGAACAGCCTGTAAGCTACAGAAATAAGAATGCTATAAATTATATCAGGAATGAGCCAAACTATAGGATGTTTGCACAGAGGCATCTGAGAGAGAATGGAGTGGATCCTTTTTTGGCTCCAGTAGCCAAAATCCTGTTGAGTAAATCAAGCCTGCATAAGGGTGATGATGACATCAATAGCAAGGGGAATTTGCTGGAAATTAAAGAGTTCCTGCTTTAATCTGGAGGCTTGACCTACTCACGTGCAATGAGACTGATTGCAAATGAATTGCAAGCTAGCTGGATAATCCCCAGGATCAGTTTATTCAACAGGATTTTGGCAATGTTTTCCCCTTTGTTTAGCAAGGAAGCAACATTCAAGACTGAGGTATTTAAAGACTGACCCCTGGAGAAGTGAAGAGGACACAAATGGCAGTGGAGAGAGGTGGCTCAAATACTAGTGGAGCAGTGAATCTGTTCCAGCTTTTACTTGGAGCTTCAAAGGAGCTTTCCAAGAAGCTTAATCTATGTGGGAATGGGGCTCAACACATTATATAGGTCTTAGAAGATTCAGTCTAAAATCTGGACTGTATTGTCTGCCCTGCTGACACTGGAGTGATCAAGCTCCATTGTTTGGTGCCAATGATTTTCTGGGAAACATTGTGAAAAATAGTGCTTGCAAGGAGAATTATGTGATTTGATAGTCTTCAAGGTGCCTTAATAATCTTTAAGGTGCCATAACATTTTATTTATTTATTTAAAATATTTTAATCTCACCTTTCTCCTTAAAAAGAACCCACAGTGGCCTTTTCTTTCCTTTCTTTTTTTTTTTTAATTTTATTTTTGGTCAGCATGCTGAAGCGCACTGAAGCCTTGTTGGAAACATGATTTTCTGAGGGTCTGCCTTTTCTGTGGGCCACCCTCACAACAACTGCAAAGGTAGTGTGGGGTGGGGTGATAGTTAAGAGTGCTGGGTTGGGACTCAACAACCGTACAATGGGGAGGGAGTGTACCCTGCTCTAAGCATAAACTGTCTATTACTAGGACTCTGGAGACCTGGGTTCAAATCCCATGCAGCTGTGAAGCTCTCTGGCTGACCTTGGGCCTGCCATATTACCTCAGCCTAATTTCATTCACAGAATTGCTGTGAGGATACACCAGGGAGAAGCACAGTCATATACTCCACCTTTTGTTCTTGCAAGGCCAGAGAAAACAGCAACACATAAGAACACAAGAGGCCCTGCTGGATCAGGCCAAGGGCCCATCTAGTCCAGCTTCCTGTATCTCACCGTGGCCCCACCAGATGCCTCTGGGAGCACACAAGACAACTAGATACCTGTCTCCTGATACCCCTTCCCTGCATCTGGCATTTGGAGGGACCTTCCTTTGAAGCCTTGGGATTATACATCCCCATCATGGCTTGTAACCTGTGATGGACCTAGATAAGTAATGGCTCAAGAACATGTCTCTTCTTCCCATTTTTAAATAATAATCTTAGAACTTCAGAATTGGAAGGGACCCTATGGCCTAAACCACTGAGCTATCCAGCATTTCTCTCTCTTTTACATCCCTAGAACATCTGTAAACCGTTTTCTAACCCTGGCTTTAAAAAAATTTGAACCGTCAAAACAGTATTGGCACATGCGATTTTCCATTTTAAACTGTCCAGCAAGGGTGGGAGATACTGTTATTAGATCCATTTAATCAGAAAATGAGACACAGGCTAGTTTTGGAGTGAAGCAGGACTATGAGTCAAACTCAGCATTCCAGACCCTAGGACAGAAGACAGAAAAACATACAGATTTCCCAAAGTCCCCTAAATTAATCTTGGCCAGATGTTATTTCACTTAACGGGCACTTCAAAATGCACCCTGTAACCCAGGGGTTCCCAACCTCTTCCAAGTTGCAGTCCCCTTTCAGAATAGCCGTGTAACCTATGATCTTCCCCCTCCCACCTTAGTATAAAAAGGCTGTCATCGTTGTTCCCTGACATGGCGGCACCATGAGTGTGGCTGTTCACCCTCCTCCTGCTCCTGCCTCCAATTCCACCGCCACCCCTTCAAAACCGGGGTAGAAAAAATGTTGGGAGAGATTAAAGGTAGAAGAAGAGAAGGAAAAGGACTTCAAAGAAGGGCCAGAAAGCAGAAGGACATTGCGATGCCCAGGGAGGGTGCAAAACCTTCACGGAGAAAGGATCCCCTTCAGAAACCAGCACAAAGCTTTCCTTGTGCCTGCTGTAGAAGAGGCAGGCTGCTTGTTTTTGTGTCTCCCTCCTAGGGACTTGTTGTGAAAGATGGTTCTTCTTTTTGCTTCTCCTCCCCTTCTTTAGGCTCACCCAACCTGATGCATCTCAGTTAAAATCCCTTTCTTGCAGAAGCGGCAACAATTCCATTGGCATTTCTTCTCTTTCTTCCTTTTCTTTTTTTTGTAAACAATAGTCCCATCCATACCTTCTCAGAAAGGAGAAGCTTCTTTCTCCTGCAAAGGGTGCATTTCTCATACATGCACATGCTCACTCATTTTCACATCCTGCTCCAAAAGGTCAAGGAAGAAATGATTTAACAAGGGCTACTGGGTGTGGGTGTGTGTCCAGTAGCGACCACAGATCCCCCAGAAAATACTTTGTATTACCTGACCCCCAGATTGGGAAACACTGCTGTAAACTTTTAGAATAAGT
This sequence comes from Intellagama lesueurii, assembly GCA_037013535.1. NCBI lineage: Eukaryota > Metazoa > Chordata > Lepidosauria > Squamata > Agamidae > Intellagama > Intellagama lesueurii. The sequence continues at coordinate 7,378,319 of JBAJHW010000004.1, forward strand.
CTGAGGTATTTGGCTTCACCACATGCAGATTTTATAGTGTTTTTCTGATCTTATAAAACAAAGGTCTGGCCACCAGCCTTTGTCTAGTTCCGAGATGTTGATGGTTTGGTAGAGAGACACCATCCACCCGTGTTTTTGGATTTTGTACAAATACCACATGGTTCCCTTCTCTCTGCCCCTGTTTCATCACTGAATGGAAAATTCCAACTGTTTATTCCCTTTCAGAGTAAAAGAGAATAAGAGTTCAGAGTCTGGGTATAAATGAAGGTGGTGAAAGAAAGCCTGAATTTTTTTTTTAAAAAAAGAGAAAATAAAAACTCAAACCAATGTTCCTCAATCTGGCTTGCAGCCGATTCCTCTTGTAGCCATTCTCTTAGAATTTCAGTTTATTTTATGATTCATTCATTTGACATCTTTACCGCCCATCTGACCAGAGGCCACTCTGGGCACTTTAGGACAATGAAAATAAGCATCGTAACAATGACACATGAAAGGAACAAACCGAAAGTTAAAACAAAAACAAAATTGACAGTGCAATTAAACACATTTTTAAAAGCATTAAGAAGTAGGCGGCAGTTAAAACAAGTGAATAGCTGGCAGATACAGAGGTGTCCTCAGGCAAAATATGTTAGAAAGCCTGCTGAAATAGCAGAGTTTGTCGTGTTTTCTTGAAAATTGCCACATGAAATGGCCAGGCAGATTTCAGATGGCAATTCTTAAAATTTCAATGGTCTCTTCCATTGGATCTTCCTTGATTCCTTGATTTCCCCAGCTGTTCCCCGCCCGCCCGCCCCACCTACCTGTCTGGTTCTCAGCTTGTTGTCTTGAGCAATCTCCCAGGTTGGTCTGCCTGTCCACCTCTCCCAGCTGATGCTTGAGATGATGCCAGAGCTGCAACAGTCTTGCCCCTCCTCTTTCCAGATCTGTTCTGCTTACATTTCAGCCTCTCTCCGGACGTTAGCATGGCCAATAAAGTCTCTTCCTCCCTTACAAATGGCTTTGGGTGTATGTGTGTGTGAGGTGGTTGTTACTGTTGACAGTGAGATGATCCAGGCCTGGCCTCTGTTTCCAGGAAACGGGAAAGCATGAACTGAACTACTGGCCTTTGGCCGGGTGACGGATCTGACATTGCTTGGGTACAGAAGCACAGATGTACGCAAGCCAAGCTGGGAGCTTGCCTTTGGAATCTAAGCAGCTTTTTAAAAAAGTCATGGCACTCCTCTCTCTTGGATTCCCTGGAAAAGAAAGCCATTGTTTTCAGAACAAGCCAGCTCCAGAAATGGATGATGGAGTGTTCCTGTCAAATTTGAATAGAAATCTGGCAAAATTTCCCACTGGGAGTTTGAATAACAGTGGATTAACACACATAGATGCCGGCTGTGGACATCAATAGATTTTTATTTTATTTTATATGCTTTGCACCAGATTAGCCTCTTCCTTCTCCAGAGTGAAGCTGTCACACAGAGTGAACTGTTGTCCTCTTTTAACTGGAGAGGAAAAGTGGATTTAAACAGAGATAATCAGATAGAGTCTGAAGATGGAGCAGAAGGAAGAATGGGAGAAGGTTATTTATATGACAGGGGCTTTATGTACGGACTTGCTTTTTATATGTTGATCTTGCTTTTCAGATAATGACTGTCTCCCACTGGGGTTCACATCCCCAACTTGCAAATCTTTCACTTGGCTGAATCCTAGTATCACAGCTTGTGGTCTTTGGTCACCAACAGTGCTAGGCCTCAATTTTCTCACTCTCAACAGGCTCACAACCTGGAAAGGCAAAATATACAAGGAAAAAGAGGTGGAGGAAGACATTCGACACTAGTGCTATTCAGGTGCTTAGAGACCATTCACCAACCAAGATCTCATGAGGGCCAAAATTACCAGAGATAGCAAAATCCTGAGATACCTCAGTGGGTTGCAGAGTTTTGAATTTCTGGTAAAATTCTCTTTTGCTACACAGTAAAAGTATAGAGATCCATAGAGGAGAATTGCTTCAATTTCTCTAGAGTCCAACATTTTCTCATTAACTGGCACTTAAAGTCTCAGTAACTCACTTTGAGGCATTTGTGAGAAAAAGAGTAAAAAGAAAACATTTATTTTCTTACAGTTGCTTGAAATTAGAGACCTGTGTATACTGCTTTCTTTACTGCACACATACTAGCAACCAACTAAACAGATCAACAGCAACAAACAACTGCCAGCAACCAACAAAAGAGAGGGACAGAACACTCAGTGGAGAAGTGGAGCTCTCTTTGAATTTCAAAAGCTGGAAGAGATTATTGGTTAGCGTTAGATAGATAATCACCCCAGCCCAGAAAAATCCACCCCAGTCACTGAAACGACTTCCTTCCTTGCCTGATTCAAGATGTCCTTAGGGCAACATCTCTTTGTGCATTCAAGCTTAATATTTAATTAATTGCTCCCCAAAAATTGGAGGACCTCAACATTTAGTGATGGACGCACTCTCAGTTTCTGTCCAGTGAGCACTTGCTTACTGATTTGACCTAAGCAACTTTTCAAGGTTGCCACAGATGTGGTAATATTGCTCTTCCTTCCTCAGAAGTCTGAAGCTTCTCAGCATCCTCTTTTTTGCTGGGCTGATTTCAAGCTTAATCAGCAATTTCGATGTAACACACAAGCACATATTTGTCTTGGCAAGGATATTGTGAAGCCCGAGCTGACAATAGTGATCTATGTGGTTATATCTGTTCTTCATGACAATGGCAGTGTGAAGCTTGAACTTTCTGGTAATGCACACCTTTTCTGAGAAACTCCTCAGAGAACTTCCACTGGGATTGCTTCATTTTGTGGCGGTGGCAGTCAATGAAGACAAACAGGTATTCTTGCGACACAAGCCACCACATTTCAACCAAAGTTTACAAATTCTCTCACCCTCAGAAGAGATGTACATATCTCTTTCTTGAAACAAACAGGCCCTGTCTGAAGAACCATATTCTAACAGTTATGTTATGTGTCGTCAAATCAGAACCAGTTTATAACAACTCTAATAGGGCTTTCAAGGTAAGTGAGATATTTAAGGAGTGTTTTTAACAGTTCCAAACTCCTAGTGAGCTTCTATGGCTGAGCGGGGATTCAAACCCAGGCCTGCTCAGTCCTAGTCCATTGCTCTATCCACTACACCACACAGGTGATCCTAGGCTTACAGATAGAGTAGTGCATAATCAAATGGCACAACAAGTCTTGGACTCAACCAGTTTGCCAACAGTTTTTCAAATTTTATTGTACTGCAGCAACAATAGAAAACATCATGAGAATGATTAAAATGGAGATAATGATTGATGCAGCCATTGTTGCCCACTCTGCTGAAGACCTCCAACAACTCATGAATTGTTTTAGTAAGGCCTGCCAAGACTTTGGATTAGCAATCAGCCTGAAGAAAACCCAAGTCATGGGCCAGGGCGTGGACTCACCTCCCTCTATTACCATCTCCACACAAGAATTGGAGGTTGTTCATGACTTTGTGTACCTTGGCTCAACGATCTCTGACACTCTCTCCCTAGATGTCGAGCTGGATAAAAGCATTGGCAAAGCAGCTACCATGTTCTCTAGACTCACAAAGAGAGTATGGCATAATAAGAAGCTGACGGGATATACCAAGATCCAGGTCTATAGAGCCTGTGTCCTGAGCACACTCCTGTACTGCAGTGAGTCCTGGACCCTTTGTGCACGGCAGGAGAGGAAGCTGAACACGTTCCATATGCGTTGTCTCCGACGCATTTTTGGTATCACCTGGCAAGACAAAGTTCCAAATAGAGTAGTCCTAGAACGAGCAGGAATTTTTAGCATGTACACATTACTGAAACAGTGACGTCTACATTGGCTTGGGCATGTCATGAGAATGGCTGATGGTCGGATTCCAAAAGATCTCCTGTATGGAGAATTAGTGGAGGGAAATCGCCCCAGAGGGAGACCACAGCTGCGATACAAGGATATCTGCAAGCGGGATCTGAAGGCCTTAGGAATGGACCTCAACAGATGGGAAACCTTGACATCTGAGCATTCAGCCTGGAGGCAGGCGGTGCATCATGGCCTCTCCCAATTTGAAGAGACCCTTGTCCAGCAGGCTGAGGCAAAGAGGCAGTCCCAAAACCAGCAAAATCAGGGAACTGGACAGGGGACAGATTGTATTTGTCTTCAGTGTGGAAGGAACTGTCTCTTTCGAATTGGCCTTCTCAGCCACACTAGACACTGTTCCAAGTCCTCCATACAGAGCACGTTACCATAGTCTCTTGAGACTGAAGGATGCCTAATCAATGATTGTGGAAGAAAAAACAATTCATTCATCCTCCCAATGGCAAATTTTTACCTTTAGTTGTGAGGGAGGAGAGAGGAGAAGCAGAAGGCAAATACTTTGAAAGGGGACAGAAGAACTGATGACCATACAGAAGCCAATTGGATCCATCTTGCTGCAACCCTACCAGCTGGAGACCATCCCCGGTCATTCCAGAGGGACAGCGGGATAGTTTAGGAGACCAGACCAGCTGAAAACATTCCAGTGGCTAGAATCCATGGAAAAGACATTTTCTCAGGCTGCAAAACATGTTTGACCTCCTCCCCCAACACGCATATTGACACGTTCTCTAGGATTTCCTAGTATGGCTCAGAAAATATCAAATTGTTTTCTGGTGTTTCCAGGACGCAGTCTATATTAGTCTAGATTAGGCCAAGTGGAGGTTGCCCACAGATTTAAGTAAGATGCTGATTGTGATGATTGTAGTGGTGGGTGAGGCCAGAAAAGCTGATCTCCTTGATATACTGTCAGTTTCTGGGCATAAGAGAGCACGAAACAGAGTTTATTGTGCAAACATAGCTGGTTTTCTAGATTCGTTTGAATCTAGAGCCAAGTGCAACTATGGCCGCCACTACACAATATATCCAAAAGGTTACAGGAGATGATCCATAGGGACCCTTCCAGCTCAGCAGTTCTGAGATTTAAGATTTTAAGATGCTGTGTAGGAGCTGAGGGGATCCAAAGGTGAAGAGATTTGAACAAGGGTGTTATTTGAAACCAACATGTCTTCATCTTAATCTGATTCTCACTGATCCTGAGCTCACAGGATTTGCAGCACTAATTCAGAGTCACGAAGTTTCTAGAAGCTGAGCTTCCTCTTAACAGCAGCAGTGGGGGTGTGGCTCTGAATATAAAAATAGTTATTTCTTTCCTTGTTGAGGAGTGTGTTCTATCATCTATTTTCAAAACAGAGTGTGATAAGATATTATTCTGATACTTAAAAGTCTAACAGTAGGAATTTCATTCACAGTTGTGTTTGCAATTGGGGATTCGGATTTGGCACCGGCGTCTTCTGCCCACGGAGTGTCCATTCCGGCAACAGAAGACTCCACAGATAGAGGAGGAAGGACTGCTTTCATGAGTAAATTTTTTTATTGAAGAGTGTTGTGAGGGCTGTCAGCAACCCTCACAACACTCTTCAATAAGAGTGTTGTGAGGGTTGCTGTGTCAGATTGTCCAGGAGAGAGGGGAGCAGGGATTTCGAATTCGTAAAAGGGCCCAGAGCAGGATGACAACGGAACTCATTACCTCAGGTGATGGTGGAGCTCCACTCTCGGCACATTCATTTGTTCATTTCTGTTATTTATATGTTACCTCTCTCCCCATAGGGGATGCAAGGTAACTCACAGACAATAATAAGAAGTTAAAACACTATACAAAACAAAATATTAAAAACAATTAAACATTGATCAAGGTTACTAGCAATCTTGGAAGTGGCACCGAACCCTTCCACCTGAGGCGTGGATGTAATACCCCTAAGAAAAAGGAGGATGGGAATGTTGCACCTCCCCCAAAAGAAAACTTGTATATAGAATCATAGAACTGTGAAGTTGGAAGGGACGTATAAGGCCATCGAGTCGAACCCCCTGCTTAATGCAGGAATCCAAATCAAATGGTCATCCAGTTTTCTCTTGAATGCCTCCAGTGTTGGAGCACTCACCCCCTCCCGAGGTTGTTGGTTCCATTGTCATACTGCTCTAACAGTTAAGAGGTTTTTCCTAAATCTGGCTTCCTGTAACATGAGCCCATTATTATGTCTCTTGAACTATGGGATGATCGAAAACAGATCCTGCCCCTCTGTACAGCTATCTTTCAAGTATTTGAAAAGTGCTATCAAATACACTTTCAAAAACAGGAGGATAAAGAGGGCTAGGGAGTTTCAGCATTCATTTTGCTAACCCTCACCAGTATATTCACCTGTGGGTTTTGGTACCCTCTCAATTTTGGTGCTCACGGGTTGTCCTCCCCTAGTTTCTTCTCTCCTCAAAGAGTCCTCTGCCTCCTTGAGGAAACATAAACCCCCATTCATTTCAACAGGGCTCTGTCTGTCTTGCATTACCTCAAGCCGGAGAATAAGCAGAGCACCGTGCCAGTGGGATGTTATCACTTTTTTTTTTTAAAAAAAAGGAATTTGAAAATTTCCAGACATTATGTCAGCGATGTTAATTTCATAAGAGACATCAGCTGCTGAACACATCCTACCTTAATGAACAGTATGAGCATTAATGAGCAGTAACTATGTGCTGTTACTGCTAAGTGTATGAGACAACCATCATTTTCAGCTACCATGTAACTAATGGTCCAAGCAAGAGGTAGGACAGATTCAAGATGGATGGCAGCAGAAGCCACACTGTTCCTTTTAATGGAATCATCCTCAGAAAACTAAAACTGCTAATTTGCTCAGTTGACTTTTGTGTTCTCCTCGTCGGGAAAGAGATTTTCCCCCCCTCCTGTTTTATAAAAGTCAATTTTTTTAAAAGTCATGCAAATGTCTGAAATGTCTAGCATAGCAAACATTTCCCCAAGGCTTAGTTGTGTTCCTTTGTTACAGCAACAAATGAAATAATTTTGTCACATCTCAAAAAGTAAGAAATGGAGCATAAATTCTGTAGATTGCAGCCCAGTAACCAGTCCTTGATGAATATGTATGGCACTGTAATTATATTTCATTTTTTAAAAATATCACCCTACTTGTATTCCGCATGCACATGTGTTCAGTCAAGGGTAGGAGTATAGCAGGCTGCCTTATGCCTAGATGCAACATTAACCCATTAAATCCTGAAGTATTGTTTACATCAGATACAGACAGCTTTGGATACACTTGGGGCAAATTTTGGCTCCTCGGATCCCACTGCAACACATACCTTCTCTGATGCCACTGGAAATCAGCATCACCACACCAAATGAAAGCAGGTTTTCTCCCAATTTTGGTTCCAGGAGGGGAAAAAATAATACACAAAAGCAAGTTCTGTATTCCATGTTTATCTTGCTTTAGCATTACACTAGGTTTTGTTGATTTTTTTAATCTGCTGCCCCCCCTGAACTACAGAAGCTCCATGTTTCTGGAGTAACATTTCTAACTGATGTTCACCTGCTGCTGCTAATTAATTTGATTCTTTTCAGCTGGTATCAACGGTGTGATGATGATGGCTTTACGGTTGATTTAGAATAAAATATTTTTAAAGCAACAGCGGTGGCTCCAGGGTAGATAAAACTACCCGGAAGACACCGATAATGTCCTGTCTGGGCGTGAGATGTAAAAAAAAAATGGTCCACCATTCCTGAATCTTTATCTGTGTGGAAGCTGATTCGGTCGGCAGTTGGTTTTTCTTGTTCCGTATCTGATGGTAGCTAGCTAGTGAAGTGGGCAGCTTTTTGCCAGCCAACAGGGCTCCAGGGATCACTTATAAGAGCAATCAGGAAATCTGCTGTCAGTGTGACCTGTGTGTTAAAGTCACTTTTAACAGTGGTTCTTGTTGAAATGCTTGCCCAGACTAACACGGCTCCGAAAACTATAACAGCACTTGATTAGAAGGATCTACAATATTGAACAGAACATCACCTGTAAGTAGGGATGTGGCTTTTAGATTTCTTGGACTACAAATCCCATTATTCTCCATTCTGGAAGGAAGCTTTCCAGCAACTATGGGGGCATTTTCCTTTGCAAACAGGAAGTTAAGACTTTCCAAGTCATGAGGCCTGTCAGCTGGCCTTCTCTTCACTTGGGTGTAATTTTGGTGTCAGTACAGTCTTTCTAGGGAAAGGAGAATTATTGGATTTGTAGTCCAAAAATCCAAAATGCACATCCCTATCTGTAAGTTCTATGATATAATATATAGCATGAATTGCAGATAACTGGGATGCTGTCTCTACAGCAAGGAGGTAAAACAACTAATCTACATACACACTTCAAAAGTCATAAGTCTGCGGTCTTGACCAAGATTGCTGGAGCCACTGACGAGCGAAGCTTCGGGCAGCACGGCTCACTCTTTGCCCCCCCCCCCCCCACGGATGGCATGAGACTCTAAAGGTCTCTCTCTAGTTGCCTGAAGGGAGGGGGAACGCCAGGTTATTTAAGAGGCGTTCCCCCCTGTAACTGCCCTCTTCCTTTTTCTGGCTCCCACCTGCCCGCCCTAATTCTAGTGTGAGTTTTTCTGGTCGCCTTTAGAGGCCGGATAGGAATATTTGACCCTCATCCTGATTGGCCTTTGGATGGGGGGATTTTTTGCCTATCCCACACTAGCAAAAGGGCGCTGGCAACGTTGTGGTGGAAATTCGGTCACACTGGCGGGTAGTGCGGAAAAAACAGGTATTTTTCGGTGAGTCCCACTGCAAAATCAGGTAAGCTAACAGCCCATCGGACCTCCCGGTGCTGCGGATCATGCAATTACAGTGCCTGGGGGGAAAGATGCGTTGGGCCGCTACTGGACCAACAGTCATCAAGTAAAGATGGCTTGAGGCCCGGGGGTGGACAAATTGCGGCCGGCCGGGTTCCTGCTGTCTTTAAGACCGCGAGAACCTGGGGCCGGGGACTCGCCCATCTGTTGATTAAGGGGTATTTGGATACCCCTGCGATTTACCTGTCTCTGCACTACAGCAGGGCCCCCCTTTGCCAAATGATTGGCAAAATTTTGAATTACAATCAATAAAGTGTGGCCCATGTTTTAACCCATAATATCTGTCTCGCGTCTTTATTCTGGGGTTTGGGGGGCAAATTAGCTTAATCAGTGGCTAAGAACAGAACACCTTACTGGTTGGATAGCTCCTTGAGTTAGATATTTGACTGTGGAGCCCGAGGCGGGGAATTCAATTCCCCACTGTGCTTCCCATGAGTAGAGCCAGCCTGTGTGGACATGGGCAAGCTTCACAACCACAGGACACCTCCAGAAGAAGGGAATGCTAAACCATGTATTCACTACTTGGGAAAACCACATATTTCCTACTCTGTGTTCCCTACTTGGCAAATCCTGAATATGCTAGTGTTCATCTAGATCTCCCGATTCTTTCCCATCCTGCCCATTTTGGCACAGACTTTTTGTTTCCATGCTTTGCCACTGAGAAGCCATGTTTTGGGTCTTCAAGATGCTTCTAACATTTTGTTTAGTGATGAAATCCCTCAGTTCTATGCTTTCCCCTTCATCTGACTCTGAAGTGGAGCAGAGGAGAGATGTCCACTCTTCCTGGTGACTCCTTAGATCATCTGGGACAGAAACGGTCTGTACTCTGACTTTGCAAGTTGGTAGTCTGACTTAGGAAGTCTGTAGTTTACAATTTTCCTAAATTTTGTCAATAAGATGGGAGTATGTTTTATGTGATGCCTTATAAATCAAACTGAACTTCTCTTGAGTGTGCTTAACTTCTGATCAAATTAGACATGGAGATCCAGACGTAAGAGGTTTTTTTTTCAGTTGTAAAGCTTGGAAGAAACATATTTGAAATTATCTTTGGTGATAGCAAATTGAACTGCTGCAGGAGTATGATAAAACAATTGGATTATTATAGCTATTGTTCCACCTACTGTGGGGAGTGAAAGAATCCTGTCTCTGCAGCTCCACTCATCAGCGGGACCGATCACCCTCATTAGTGCATATGCACCAACACTGTCATCCACTACAGAAGTGAAAGACAAATTCTACGACGATCTGGCAGCTACTATCAAAAAAGTCCCTGAAAGAGAGGCACTGTTCATTCTCGGAGACTTTAACGCTAGAGTTGGCGCTGATCACAATTCCTGGCCCACTTGTCTAGGCCATTTTGGCATTGGAAAGATGAACGAAAATGGCCAACGCTTGCTGGAGTTTTGCTGTTATTATGGTCTTTGCGTCAGCAACACATTCTTTAATACAAAGCCTCAACACAGAGTTTCCTGGAGACATCCAAGATCGAAGCATTGGCATCAGCTCGATTTGATCCTCACTAGACGTTCTAGCCTTCCTAGTATTACGATCACACGCAGCTACCAGAGTGCTGATTGCGATACTGATCACTCCCTGGTGTGTAGTAGAGTAAAACTGCGAACAAAGAGATTACATCACACGAAAAAGGAAGGAAGACCACGTATTGACATCAGCAAGACTCGCGATCAAGGAAAAGTGGAGGAATTTGCCCAAGCGCTTGAGGAAACCCTTCCAGCCTCGGCTGATGCAAATGCACCTGAACGATGGGAACATTTCAAGAACTCTGTTTTTAACACCGCCTTGTCCACATTTGGCAAGAAGACCAAAAAGACGGCCGACTGGTTTGAAGCCCATTCGGAGGAGCTGATGCCAGCCATCGAGGATAAGAGGAGAGCTCTAGCAGCATACAAAGCCTGTCCTAGCGAGTACAACTTGCAAGCTCTTCGAGCTGCTCGTAGCCAAGTCCAACAGGCTGCCAGGAGATGTTCCAACGATTATTGGCTTCAGCTCTGCTCTCAGATACAGATAGCAGCTGACACAGGTAACATCAAAGGAATGTATGACGGTATCAGGCAGGCCTTAGGTCCAACACAGAAGAAATCTGCTCCCTTGAAGTCTGCTACAGGCGTGATCATCCAGGACCGAGCACAGCAGATGGACCGCTGGGTGCAGCACTACTCTGAGCTATATTCCAGAGAGAATGTAGTAACCGAAGAAGCATTAAATAACATTGAGTGCCTGCCTGTCTTGGAAGAGTTGGACAGAGAACCAACCTTAGCAGAAATAAAAACGGCCTTGGATTCCCTCGCCTCCGGCAAGGCACCTGGAAAGGATAACATCCCTGTTGAAGTGCTGAAGTGCTGTAAAGAGACCATCACTACCGAGCTGTATGAAATCTTTTGTCTTTGCTGGAGGGAAGGTGGAGTACCACAGGACATGAAGGATGCAAACATCGTCACATTGTACAAGAACAAAGGAGACAGGGGCGACTGCAATAACTACCGTGGCATCTCTCTTCTCAGCGTTGTAGGGAAGCTGCTTGCCCGTGTTGTGCTGAAGAGGCTCCAGGTGCTCACAGACAGAGTCTATCCAGAATCACAGTGTGGATTTCGAGCTAATAGATCCACCACTGACATGGTATTCTCTCTCAGACAGTTGCAGGAGAAATGCAGGGAACAACAACAGCCACTCTTTGTCGCCTTCATAGATCTCACAAAGGCCTTTGATTTGGTTAGCAGGGATGGTCTTTTTAAAATACTTCCCAAGATTGGATGTCCACCTCGACTCCTTAACATCATCAGGTCCTTTCATGAGGGAATGAAGGGCACTGTAGTTTTTGATGGTTCAACATCAGATCCCTTTGACATCCGAAGCAGAGTGAAACAGGGCTGTGTCCTTGCACCAACCCTTTTTGGGATCTTTTTTGCTGTCATGCTGAAGCACGCCTTTGGAACTGCAACAGAAGGTGTCTATCTCCGGACTAGATCAGACGGAAAGCTCTTTAATCTCTCTAGATTGAGAGCGAAGACCAAAGTCCAGCTGAAATGCATGCGGGACTTCCTCTTCGCCGATGATGCAGCCATTGTTGCCCACTCTGCTCAAGACCTCCAACAACTCATGAATCGTTTTAGCAAGGCCTGCCAAGACTTTGGACTAACAATCAGCCTGAAGAAAACACAAGTCATGGGCCAGGGCGTGGACTCGCCTCCCTCTATTACCATTTCCACACAAGAATTGGAGGTTGTTCATGACTTTGTGTACCTTGGCTCAACGATCTCTGACACTCTCTCTCTAGATGTTGAGCTGGATAAACGCATTGGCAAAGTAGCTACCATGTTCTCTAGACTCACAAAGAGAGTATGGCTGAATAAGAAGCTGACGACATATACCAAGATCCAGGTCTATAGAGCCTGTGTCCTGAGCACACTCCTGTACTGCAGTGAGTCCTGCACCCTTTGTGCACGGCAGGAGAGGAAGCAGAACACGTTCCATATGCGTTGCCTCCGACGCATTTTTGGTATCACCTGGCAGGACAAAGTTCCAAACAGAGTAGTCCTAGAACGAGCTGGAATTTTTAGCATGTATACATTACTGAAACAGCGACGTCTACGTTGGCTTGGGCATGTCGTGAGAATGGCTGATGGTCGGATTCCAAAAGATCTCCTGTATGGAGAATTAGTGGAGGGAAATCGCCCCAGAGGGAGACCACAGCTGCGATACAAGGACATCTGCAAGTGGGATCTGAAGGCCTTAGGAATGGACCTCAACAGATGGGAAACCCTGACATCGGAGCGTTCAGCCTGGAGGCAGGCGTTGCATCACGGCCTCTCCCAATTTGAAGAGACCCTTGTCCAGCAGACCGAGGCAAAGAGGCAGTCACGGAAGCAGCAAAATCAGGGAGCTGGACAGGGGACAGATTATATTTGTCTTCAGTGTGGAAGGGATTGTCACTCTCGAATTGGCCTTCTCAGCCACACTAGACGCTGTTCCAAGTCCTCCATACAGAGCACGTTACCCTAGTCTTTCGAGACTGTAGGATGCCTAATACTATTATAGCTAACTTCATGATGTGAGATATGATTGTATGGGAGAACTAATCAGTCAATAATCTTGCTCTGAATCACATCGGCGGTACCATAAAAAGTTCAGGTGGCCCCCAACATGGAGGAGCTTCATTTGACTCGCATTCCAGTTAACTGGATAGACACTGTACACACTGTGAAGAATAAACAGCAGTATTTTCCCAGTATTCCTGTTGAACTCAATACATTAATCAAATACTTCTGAATTCAATCTCCAAAAAGCCTGGCAGAACCTTTCAGAGAATGTTTGGATCATAAAGAATGTTTTCAATTTTAAAGAACAATTGCAATGTATCACTAAGCACTTAGGGAACTGTTTGGGACACACAAATAAATGCCACAGAAAGATAAGCAAGCAAGCAAGGAAACAAACAGCCAACTTGGATCCTTTAGGAGAAAGGTGGAATATAAATATTTTAAACTAAAAGACAAACAGATGTGCCACTCATTTTAAATCCTGCTGATCATCATGTGAGATTAGTTAGGTTATAAGATGAGACATGAGTGTTATAACCAGCTGGAGATTTGATTATAAGTGCTTCTTCTATCCCAAGACTCCAGCCATTATATCACACTGCCTCATTTCTAAAATAAAACTGAATATGTAAATCTGTGGTACAACTGATGCATGACAATAAAAACCTTACAGAGTCCCCCATGACTTGAGTGGCAGGAAATTCCAGGAGTAACCTTACGTCAGAGAAGAATTGCATCAAGTTGAGTCAAGATAAGACAAGTCAAGTCAAGTCGTCTTCTTTGTTGTCTTCTACAACAGTGGTTCCTCACCTTGGGTCCCCAGATGTTCCCAGACTAAAACTCCCAGAAGCCTTTACCATTAGCTGTGCTGGCTAGGATTTCTGGGAGTTGTAGTCCAAGAACACCTGGGGACCCAAGGTTGGGAATCAATATTCTACAATGTTTTAATTAGTTCTTAAGACTGGGCCAGAGACATCCCCATAAGGGAGTCTCATAAAGGGGTAACAGGGCAGACATTCGGAATGCTAGTTCATTTCTTAGGCTCTTTCTCAAGCATTGTGGCATTCTGCTGTGATTAAGGCTACTTTATCCAGTGTGAACCATCGGGGTTGTCTTAGAGTGAAGTGTAATTTTGGCTGCTGCATGAAGTCTTGATATATAGAGGCTGAATGCTTAACAAGAGAGGGAAGTTCTGGTCCACGGGCTAAATTTGGGCTGCTAAAGTTTTCAGTTTGACCAATTATAGTTCCTCAGCCATGCCTTCTTTCTCTCAAACCTTGTGCCTCAGAAGGGAAGTGGGGCACGAGAGAGGCAAGGTTCTCTGTGACCTGCAACTGGTTTCCTTGTGTGTTACTAGTGGTTTTCTTCATTGCATCTTTGCCTTCACCTTTGCCTGGGGAGGCGGGGGGGGGGGGGGAAAGTGTGAAAAGTGCTTTGGTTGTGAAAAGTAGCATGGAAGAGGCAAACTTCCTAATATTATTCAGCCTAATGAGTTCAGAGAGGTGAGTAGCTGTACCTTCAGACACAATTCTGAAGCCTTTCATGTTTCTCTTTTTAAACTGCTTTCACAATCACATCATTTTATACATTGAGGGAGCACTCCTTCAAGAAACAAAAAGTACATAGAAAGCTATACTCCATTCTTTTTTTTTTTTGCTTCAGCTTAAACCTTTTCAGCAATATATTACAATGTATGCATCAATTTATTATTGATTTAAGCACACAGATTTTACAATTATATTTTTGAAAATCTGTGTCTATGCAAAGGCATATTTCTGCAGAGTCTCACTTCTAAGGAGTCAGAACAAATAAAATCAAATATGTACTCAAACATTTTCATTTTGTATGTCAAAGTTTTACTATCATATTATATCATTTTATTGATGCATTTGTGCTTTTATTTTGCTTCTCTCTTTGGGTAGAACTGGAGCAGAAAATCAGTTTACATTTATTTAGATGAATAAATAAATAAACACACATATAGATGTTCCTGAGAACATTCAGAGAAATTTCCTAGAATGCCATTTAGAAATCTAGTTTACAATCCGGAATCTACCTTCTTCTTCAACATATCTTTGAATGCAACCTTCAGGTTCTCCCTGATTTCCAACGCTTCCATTGGCCTCCCAGGACATAGTGAATTAGAGGATTCATGGTGCTGTTTAAAGAGGTAAGGAGGAAAAAAATCCACATGAACATAGCAGGGAAAGTATAGCCTAACCAGTCCATGAAGTAGAAGAAGCTAAGTGGCATAGTAAAAAAGATGAAGAAAATGAGTCTGAGTGACTGATTCGTGCGCAACATTCTTGGCAGATGTTCTCGTGAGAAGTTGTTGATAAACGAGATCGATGAAGAGACAACCACAAGAGGAGTGAGGATAAGGACGTTCCCACTGCAGATGATCCTGATCATTGTGACAGAATGGTGGTATGACCAAACATAGTGAAAAAACATTGTTATTCCTGATAAGAAGCCTGCGGTGGACCAGACCAGGAGTGAAATGATGCTGGAAGTGCGCGTTGGTCTCTTAGTTCGGTTCCAAATGGGAAACAACACACCTAGACACCTTTCCACACTGATGACTGTCAGGAAGTAGACGGCTGCTGTATAGGCAAAGAGGAGGAGGTAAACTGCTGGCATCTTTAATTTGGGTGCACACTTGGCAATAGAAAGAGCAGCCAACACAAGTAAAAATGTGAACAGGCCAAATTCAGCTACAGCCAAGTTGAGGAAGTAGGTGGTCACCGTATTAACTTTCTTGATGCAGAAACCAAGGCTCCAAATGAAAAACCCTGCCTCCACCAGGCCAGCTGTGCAAATAAAGATTATGAGGCTCTGAAGAACTGGTTCATGGAAGCTTAAATAAGCATGCACGTCATCGCAGAATGTGACATTCCGGAGTTCTCTGGCATTTTGCTTTCTGTTCTCCATAAGAGAAAGGTTGCTTCTCTCCATCATGCACTTAATGAAAATGTTGGTGTTCTGTAGCTGTTGTTTCGTACCTGTTCATGGAGAAGAAAAGGAACAGGGCCAAGTTAGGGGCTCCTAGCTCACATATATCTCATTGTTCCTCTTAGAATTTTAAGATGTCCACAGTGCAATTATCAGTTGTATTTGTCCAGGAACAACCAGGTACTGAGTGATGTACACGGTTCATTTGTGCTGCCCTATGAAAACCTGGAAATCAACCCTGAAGTAAATCAATCCTGAGTGCTCACTGGAAGGACAGATCCTGAAGCTGAGGCTCCAATACTTTGGCCATCTCATGAGAAGAGAAGACTCCCTGGAAAAGACCCTGATGTTGGGAAAATGAGAAGGCAAGAGGAGAAGGGGACGACAGAGGACGAGATGGTTGGACAGTGTCACCGAAGCTACCAACATGAATTTGACCCAACTTCATGGAGGCAGTGGAAGACAGGAGGGCCTGGCGTGCTCTGGTCCATGGGGTCACGAAGAGTCGGACACGACTTAACGACTAAACAACAACAAATGAAAACCTGACAGGAACTTAGGGGGAAAATTAGTTTATAGCGAACCAGTGCTCACCGGAATCCTTTGAAGATACTCTGATGACCAGACGACGGTGAAATCTCTGATCCACAGGGGAGGGATAGATGTTTAGTTGTGAGTTTTTTTGTTAATTATTTGTTAGATATTTAATGTTTTTAAGTTTGTATGTTTAGGTAAAGGTAAAGGTTCCCCTTGACAATTTGTCCAGCCGTGTCCGACTCTAGGCGGCGGTGCTCATCTCCGTTTCCAACCCATAGAGCTAGCGTTTGTCCGCAGACAATCCTCTGTGGTCACGTGGCCAACGTGACTATGGTTGAGGGCTGGGAAAATGCCAGTTAGAAGTAAGATCAAAACTGGAATTCCATAGCAGTTTAATTTGCTGTTATTTGCTGTCAAATCGGAACTGACTCATAGCAACCCTAATAGGAAAGTGAGATATTTAAGGAGTGGTTGTGCTAGTTCCAGTTGGCTGGATAGCTCAGTGGTTTAGGTATCTGGCTGCAGAGCCAGAGGTTGGGAGTTCAATTCCCTAATGTGTCAAGCTGCACAATCCCAGGATGCCTTCAGAAGAAGTGAATGGTAAACCACTTCTGGGTATATAGAAACCCCCTGAAAAGGGTGGCCGTAAGTCAGAACTGACTTGACAGCACACAATTATTATGTATTATTTATTAGCTCCACTCCACCAGTGAGTTTCCATGGCTCAGCTGTGATTTGAACACAGGCCTCCTAGTCTGACACATTTTAGCTTCCAGTGAGAGTTTGAACTTGATTTGATAGATAGTAATCTAGCCCCTCTCTCAGCCACACTTAAAATCTCATTAAAGTTTCTAAGCTTCTATTTGGATGGAATATGGAAAAGCACAATTGTTTCCAAATGGTAAAAGTTTATTTTATCTCCCAGTTTGTTCAAACTATATCAAGAAAGAGAACATTAGGAAAACTGGATTGCATACAGGCCAAGGAGGAGTGAACATTGATAAAAGAATCACTAGTTAAGATGTGTGAATGGCAGAAAATAGCAATGAATTAAAACCATGACTGGTGAAGGTGAAAGTAGAAAATAAAAAAAGCTGGATTACAGTTGAACCTCAGGAAGTGAAAAATCATGACAGACAGGAATTACATAACCTTAATGTTGACTACAAAGACACTGGGATTGTTAGGTTTTCTATACTTTGGTTCAGTCATCAGACCAAAGGGAGACTCCAGCCAACATATCTATGACACAGAAGGGCAGATGTGAAGGGTGTGTTGCTGGAGATCAAGGTCATCCATACTCTGGCATTAAGCTAAAATGGGTTAAATGAGGATATACATATTACGAGAAGACAAAAGTCACACAGACAATAATTCTAGAAAAAGCCCAAGGCAGAAGGACAAGAGGAAGACCTAACATGGGACAGATTGACTGAACTAAGGAACCAGAGCCTTATGGGTTGAATTGTTAAATGGCAGAATCTTTTGGAGGTTGCTAATTCATGGGTTGCCATAAGTCAGAAGCAATTTGACTGCACATAGCAACAAAAAGATTCTTAAAAAAACATGTTTCTACAATGTAAGATTTGTATCAAATGGCCTAAATCCAACTACCAGTCCTGACTAGAAGACCTCCTCTGAATCAAGGCAACCTACATAAATGTTGACTTGTCAAGTTCCCATTGATTCATTGGATGTACTCAAGATTAAGGGTGGGATTTAGGCCAAGGCAATTAAACAAATTTTTGGTTGTATGATCTACAAAACTCCTGTAAGGCAGAATTTAAATCATTCAATGTCTGTTTTAGATGATGATGGCAGAGACAGAACAAAACATGGGTCAGTGCAAAGATGGTAGCAATCCTTCTGATTGGACCCTTGGAGAACTGCTGCCAGTACTGGGCTAAATGGACCATTGGTGTGTCTCAGCTTCCTATGTTCCTATGAGTTGAAAAATCTAGGATTTATTTTGCTGGGACTCAGAACATTTCTTGGCCTCTGCTTTGTTTAATTTATTTATTATTTTATTTAAAATATTTTTACCCTACCTTTCTCCTTAAAAAGGACCCAAGGCGGCTTACATCATTGAAAGACAATATTTAAAGCTGAAGATGATGGTTGGTTTACATCTTAAAAGTCAATATTTAAAGCTAAGAACAATGAGTATAAAGAGGCAGCTTACATCATTAAAAGATAATATTAAAGCTTAAAAAATATACAAATATTTAAAAGGAACAAGACAAATACCACTCTGAGAAATGGAAAACACAAAGCACTTTAAAAAAAACCCAGTCAAAGCAGTTACACTTAAAAATTTGATTTGAAGCTTCCAGACTGGGTTGAAAAGTCTCTCTCTCTCTCTCTCTCTCTCTCTCTCTCTCTCTCTCTCTCTCTCTCTCTGTGTGTGTGTGTGTGTGTGTGTGTGTGTGCATGACTGCAGAGAGAGTGCAACATGTTATAAGATGGAAAAGTTGAAAATTAACTAGTATATGGCAAAGAAGATTTGTTTGTTGTAATAGTGAAGGCATGTCTGTGTGTGATATTTTTTGATGTGAGTTGCCTTGGAATTTGAGAAACATAATAGAAACTTCGCATACCAAGATTTTCAAACAAATAAAATGGTTCTAACATAAATCACATTCAGGCTGCAGTTTCTTCTGGATAGTTCTAGTTTTGAAGCAAATTCCTTGCAATCAGTAGAGTTTACCTCTTGTTGAATATTTTTAGGATCATAGGGATGGAGTTTGTCAAAATACTAATGAGGAGGGGGAAGGGAAATTGCCATATACAAAGGTGTCGTGTTATTAGCTGATAACCTAGCTCAGCATTTAGGAGCAGCTCAGTCAGATATTTATATTGTGCAAGAGGGATTATCTCCATCCTGTGAGTGTTTGCCTGCTGGTTTCTTGCTTTCGATACACACTCTAAGCCAGTAAAAGGCTCTCTGCGATAGCAGAGTAATAATAACTAGAGCATACTTTTCTACTTCTCTGCAAATTTTGCCCAAGTCTTGCAGGCTTTCCCCTCAAAGTAATCTTAAAGAAATTAACAAACAAATAAATAATCCAACCAATACCAACCTTTCTGTTGATCAGCAGCCAAAGGCAAGCATCCTTTCACTCTTCCCGTATGTCACTAGCTTTCTATGCTATGGATGCCAGCTGTCAATTTTCTACATTAAGATAATTTTCCAGGTTGGTAATCACAGGGTACATAATCCTCCTCTCACCCATCACAGCTGAATCTCGTTCAAGATGGATTGCCTCTGTTCTGGAGTTGCAGAAGGAAAAACAGAAGGTAGTTTCCGAGTAAGCTGAGATCATCATCTCCCTTTCCCTTCTACAAACAGAAGAGATGGGCTGGGCTTTCATCACATTCTATCCTGTCTATATATGGCATTTCCTCCTTCGCCGCCACGAAATGCCCTTCAGCTTGAGTCATCCTTTTCAACTAGCAGGGGGCAGTTGTTACTGAAAGATTCCTTCCTGAAGCTTCTGCTTTTCTCAGAAGCTTCTGCTTTTCTCAGGAAAACGTTACTCAGGTTGTGACACGAAGCAAACAGCCAGGGCTCGGCCAAATGATTATTCAGGTCTCTGCATGAATTTTCCTTTCAAATCTTATGGCTGAGGCTCATTTTTGGTGAGATGGCCAAAGTATTGGAGCCTCAGCTTCAGGATCTGTCCTTCCAGTGAGCAGTCAGGGTTGATTTCCTTCAGAAGGTTCCAGCCGCCTGACGGCCGTTAAAAACGGCCTGGAATTGGCGCGCTGGCTTTTGCCCACCAGACCGGATGGCGCGAGGCGGGCGTTTAAAAGTTTTTTCTGCTGAATGGGCGGGGAAGCGCTGGTATTTAAGAAAGCGCTTCCCCGCAGTTTGCCCGCTTTCCTGTTCAGGCACCCCACCCGCCCGCCCTAATTCTAGTGTGATTCTCTGGTCGCCATTATGGGTCCGGATAGGAATTTGTGACCTTCATCCTGATTGGCGGTTGGATGGAGGGATTTTTCGCCTATCCCACACTAGAGCGGGGTTGTTGGCAAACTGGGTCTTTCTTGGTCACACTGGCGGGTAGTGTGGAAAAACAGGTGTTTCGGTGTGTCCCATGTGTAATTCAGGTAAGCCAACAGCGCATCCGACCTCCCGGCTCTGCAGATCGTGCGATTACAGGGCCGGTTCGGGAAGGATGCGCTGGGCCACTTCCGGACCACCAGTCATCAAATAAAGATGGCTCGGGGTCTGGGGGTGTTTATTAGCGGCAGGCCGGGTTCCTGCTGTCTGTGAGACAGTGGGAATCCGGGGCCAGGGACTCGCCCAATTGACAAGCAAGGGGTATTGGTTACCCCTACCTGTTACCATTTCTGCACTACTGCAGGCTCCTTTCCTTGAGCCAATTGATGATTAATTTGAAATCTTGAAAATAAAGTGTGGCCCGTATTTTAATACCAATACTGTCGTCTCGCGTCTTCATTCCAGGCTTGGGCGGGCAATGGATCTGAGTAGGATAGTTCAATGAAAATCACCTCTTGCAGAAGATAGAAGCATAGATAGCTTGAAGGCACAGAACAACAGCATATGGACTCTCAGTCTTCTGTTTCCAGGTTAAGCCAAAGTGATGGGTCTGGGATGACTGGCATAAAGTTTACAGGCACAATCTGGTTTTCCATGTGTGGGCTGTGGTTCCTGCGGAATTTGGGTGATTTGACGCATTACTCCCATTCAGTCATCTGCAACTGCTGAATTGGTTGATATAACCAGCTCAGAGGTTGCAGTTAATGGGCCTTTTCAAAAAATGTGAAACTTTAGGCCCAGAACAGGTCTTTGGGTGTGATTCCTGAAGCTATATTGCGGGTGGTTGTATTTGTCCCCTCTACTGCAATGGGACGGGTGACTTTTGAATGCTGTCCTACTTGGAAATTGCCAGTCTGGGCTGTCTTGCATAATTTTGGTTTCCTGCTTGTAATGGGTGCCTTCTCATCCGGTATGACATGTGAACATTACTGTTCCAGGCTATTTTGTGCAATATGGATTTTCTGACTGGAACACGTACCAGAATGTGGCCCCAGAATGTGGCCACTGGGGCTGTTTTGTGATTTGCTGGCTAAGTCCCCTCTTCTTCGGTGGGACAGATGAATTTTGTCGGGCAATCCTGCTCCCAAGTTGCTGCTCTAGTCTCCCCACCCCCCAAGATTTGATTCTCTGCATGGAGTAGTTACTAGAATATTGTTCCTGCAGCGTTTGTGGTCTGGTTGAATTTGGTTGGCCTACTCGACTCAGGCTCCAATACTTTGGCCATCTCATGAGAAGACTCCCTGGAAAAGACCCTGATGTTGGGAAAGTGTGAAGGCAAGAGGAGAAGGGGACGACAGAGGACGGGATGGATGGACAGTGTCATCGAAGCTACCAACATGAATTTGACCCAACTCCGGGAGGCAGTGGAAGACAGGAGGGCCTGGCGTGCTCTGGTCCATGGGGTCACAAAGAGTTGGACACAACTTAACGACTAAACAACAACAACTCGACTCAGAAGTTACCATTCCAGGCTATCTTTTGCTGTGCTGATTTTTTCCCAGAACAAATACTAGAATGTTGTTTCCAGAGGTGTCTGGGGGGTGGTTGTCTGTAGAACAATGTCTATTTCTGAGTAGCTGCAATTTTTTAAAGCATGTGTCACCCTTTTCAGCCAGGTAACTGTGCTGGTCTACCTCAGTATGTATAAAAAAATTGCAGTAAAATCATTGTGGCACCTTAAAGACTAACAAATGTATTTCAGCACGAGTGACTGGCTGCCCAAGTGGGATTTTTAAATAACCTTTAAACCTTTGAACTGCAGAGCTGGTAGAGACCCGATGGATCTTAGTCCAGCCCCTTTCAGTGGGGAATTGAACTCCCAACCTCTGGCTCCAGCCTAAGCCATTGAGCTATCCAGCAGTTGGATTGTTGTACCTTATTGCTTTGAATGTGTTTTGGTGTGGCTTATGTTTTTAGGTGGTGTTTGTTTGATCCTTTTTAGTATTTGTATACTTACTGTTTTTAGCTTTAAGTATTGCCTTTTAAAGATGCAGGCGACCTTGGGTCCTTTTAAGGAGAAAGTTGGGATAAAAATATTTCAAATAAATGAATGAATAACAAAGTCTTTTGTTTTGCTTTTCAAAGCAAAATAATGCTGGGGAAGCCACATTGAACAGAGTTACAAATGAATGCATGGGATGGCCCCGTGGGGAAAACAAGGAATCTCAGACATTTTGCTTGTTAGAAATATTGGTGTCTTCTGTTTTGAAATCCCAGAGATTGCATTGATTAGTTTATGTCTTTGTAGTTTCCCTGAGTATCTTGTCTACTTTTTGGTGTTCTTGCTCATTAGTTTAAGCCCATCCCATCTTGCAGCATGTGAGTTATTTCTGTTTTCCATATTCTTTTTTTGGGTTCTAATCTGATAACGGTCAATACAGTTTGTCTAGATACAACCTCGGTAGAGGGAGAAGAGAGAGGAGGTTTAGCTAAATCTGTTCATAAATTAATTTAAATTGTTTTGTGTCACATATTCCTCTTCCCCCCCCCCCCCCCGGACATTTCTTCTTCTTCAAGCTTCAGAAGGTGAGTATTGCCATTAAATCAAATTCGTTACAGGGCTATGTAAATCCAGTAAGGGCACGATGACATGGCTGATTGCACCAGAAATGGGAGCAGTCTTCTGTAAATCAACCCTTCCATTTGTCAGGGAATCACTCCAGTCCTGTCTGTAGAAGCCATACAGCTGGACCAAAAAAGTCTGGCTTGGGAACGGATTGGGGTAAGCTTGGAGTGCATTTCGCTTTGCATCATGTGGTTGCCCAGGCAAAGACTACACCAGACTGCTCCACAAGTGGTCCAGATTGTGATCTATTTTCCGATGTGATGACACCCTAAATTATAAATGTCTTTGGACTGTTGTTGCTGGGAATTAGGCTCATTGAACTCAGTGAGACTTTTTCTGAGTTCCCATAGAATTAAACACATAATGCAACTCATGCCTTCAGACTGTTGCGCTATTAATATGCAATGTACCTTCCACCACTGCAATGAGTGGAGTATGTGAAAATGGCATGCATCCAATGGCGCTATGTGTAGAATCCCCTTAGGGGTTTCTCTGTGTGTGAGTGTGTGTGCTTCTTATCTCTTTCCTATAGGGTGTATTACTACTTGGCTCTTCCCAGTAGACATGGCATCAGGGGAGCCACTGGAAATCTTCAGGAGCAATCACTACCTTCAGAATTTCTGAGCTCTGTAACTGGATTTTAAATATGATTAGCGCTTCATGGAGGCCATAAGAAATAGGCAGATTGTGAGAAAATATATGGGAAGTTTCTGGGAAGCAGAAATGGACAACAGCTTTTACTTTCGTATCCTCTGTGGTTTTCTGAAGGATTCGTGTCTGGCCACTGTTGGAAGCAGGTATTGAACTCAAACTTCACCAAACCTGCCGAGCTTGTAGAGGAGAGTCAAAGGAAGCTTCCCTGCAAATTTGGCGTCTCTTGGTGTTTTGGAAGCCATTTTATAGGGTTTTAAAGTAAAAAATTAATTGAGAAATGAATTCATTGATCCATCAGAAAAAAATCATAAATTTGTAATTCATGATTCGTTGACTTTGATGAATCACAAATCAAAACAAACCACCATTTTCTGACTTGTGCCCATCTCTAACCAGGACTCTTGAGAACAGGGTTCAAATCCTGACTCAGTCATGGAAACTCACTGGGGGAGTGGAACTGGTAAAACCACTCCTTAAATTTCTCTCTTACCTTGAAAGCCCGATTATAAGTCCATTCTGACTTGATGGTGCAGAACATATACACACTCTTAACAAGACTTGCCATTAGTGAAGTTGGATAGGAATGTGAATAGAAAATCTCACCCGCATTCTGCTGTTTGCTCAAGATAGGTTTGTAGAGTATGACAAGACAACTGGTTGGGAATTATCTGGGGGGGTGGGTGGGGAGGTTGAGAGTGCCCATTTCCAGAGCAAAAGTGAGACACTAAAATTATTTTGGTGTTTTCCAAAATGTACACAAAATACCCATATCTGTGTTAACAAACTGCTATTTCACCACTTATGCATGGAAGGGTTATATGGCCATGCTTGTGAGATGAAATCGCTTCGTGGGCTTTAGGTTGTTGGTGCTTTTGGGGGGGTTTGTTTTAACTTTTTATGTGAAGTAGTTTATTATTACGTGATTGCCGTTGTTTGTTATACAGGTAGTGGTTGTCTGTTCTGAACGGTGTGCTGTTCTAGTTGTCCTTGGACTGAAGAATGCCATGTAAATGGAATAATAAAATAAATAACATCTCATTATTGATGAGATAAACACCTACATCCACACTCAGCACAGCACCGGCACCAGCCATTCAATGCTGCAATTTTAAATAGCTCTATAGGGTGCTGTTACAGTTTGCATGTTTAAATAAAACTGGTCTTGTGAATGTATATATATAAAATCTATCTATATATTGTATATATTGTATATGTGTGTGTGTATGTATGTATGTGTGTGTGTATACACACACACACACACACACACCTATCTATCTATCTATCTATCTATCTATCTATCTATCTATCTATCTATCTATCTACAGTATCTGTGAGAGACAGATGTGTGAAGGAAAATCTCTGTAGTTCTCAGTTTGGTGTGTAAGAAGCTTGGATCCAAGATACCTGAAGGAATCTCCCCATAAGAGCCTTCTTGGCGTTTAAGATCATCAGAAGAAGCCCTCCTCTCAATCCTATTGCCAGCTTAGGAGTGGCTGATGGGGACATGAAAGAGGCAGTCCCGTGTTATGGAATGCTCTCCCTTATGAGATCAGGTTGGACTGTTCCCTTTGGTCCTTCTGCTGACAGCTAAAGACGCATCTCTTCAGGCAGGCTTTTAACAGTCACAATTGAATCCTCAAATGCCTTCTTAGAGTTTTGAATGTTTACTTGTTTTTAATTATTCAATTGTATTTTAATCAGCATATAGTTTAATTGATTTTTAATGTTTAAAATATGTTTTTAATTCTATTCTTTTTAATATTGTGAGCTGCCTTGGGTCCCTTATTGGGAGAAAGGTGGCCTATGATTAAAACAAATAAAATAAAATAAAATAAAATAAAATAAAATTAGATAGATAGATAGATAGATAGATAGATAGATAGATAGATAGATAGATAGATAGATAGATAGATAGATAGATCACAGTTCAAAAAGGTCTTGGTAGGTTCGAGCACTGAACTGAAAACAGCAGAATGAAATTGAACAGGGATAAGTGCAAAGTTCTCCACCTAGGGGGGAAATCCCCAAAACACATAGTTACAAGATGAGGGATACTTGGTTTATTAATACTGTGAGCAAGAAGGATTTGGGAATTGTTGTACATTGCAAGCTGAATATGAGCCAACAGGGCTATGTAGCTACAGAAAATAATGCTATTTTAGGCTGCATTAACAGAAGTATAGTCTCCAAATCCCACAAGGTACTAATTCCTCTCTATTTGGCACTGATCTGGCTTCATCTTGATTACTGTGTCCAATTCTGGACACTGTAAGAAAGATGGAGACAAACTGGAACAAGAGGATGACAACAAGGATGCTGATCTGTTAACTCTCCTCTTTTCAGACTGCAGGAATCGCATGTGCAAAACTCAATCAGAATCCAGGCGAAGAGACTTCATTATGCCTGCTCATAATACAACATTATCACTGCCTTCCACATATACTGTTGGTTGGGAATACAATTTTTCATCCTTCCCAAATGCTACCACACTGACAGTTTCAGATGGGGATGACATCACAGGACTTCTGGCTTTGATTATAGTGGTTCTTTTCCCGGTTATTTGGATCTCTGGCCTGGTAGGGAATGGAATCGTCATCTGGTTTCTCAGTTTCATCATTCGGCGCAATCCCATCACCACGTATGTCTTGAACCTGGCTGTGGCCGACTCCGGTGTCCTCCTTTGTTTCGTACTTTTCCTTTCGTTTTCCTTCTTGGAAGAAGACATGGATTTCTCTCCCAAGCTGTCGTCTTTGTTTTTCCTACTGTTTCTTCTCACACATGGCGCTAGTCTGTATTTACTGACAGCTATCAGTGCTGAGAGGTGTGTCTCCATGCTCTTCCCAATTTGGTATCGCTGCCGCCGGTCAAAACACCAGTCTGCCGTGGTTTGTGTCTTGATATGGGCAATGTACTTCCTACTGAATGTGATCCAGATTTTTGTCTTGGCTGGTGGCTCCACAGAAGAGGATAGAATTTTAGAGAATAACTCACTCTTAAAGATTGTGTACATCATCAACTTCTTATTTTGTACTCCCCTTATGGTTGTCTGCTCTATTACTCTGTTTATCAGAGTATGCTGTAATTTACACCGACGGCAGCACAGAAAGCTCTCCGTAGCCCTCTTGCTTGCCCTCTTTTTCTTCATCATTTTTGGTGTTCCATTCAGTGCCCTGACCACTATTGCAACTTTTCATAGTAAAAATCTCTCTGGTTCATTATGGCTTGGCCTTGCATTCACCACTATCAACAGCAGTATCAATCCATTGATTTACTTCATGGTCGGAAGGAGGAAGAGAAAAAATCCTTCCAGAGAAAATTTTGCGGTGGCTCTGCGAACAGTTTTTACTGACAAAGCTGACAGTAAAGAAGATGAGAATAAGCTGGACTTCCAAATGCAGAGATGTCAACCACCCCCAAATAATATAACTTGTTAAAAAAAAAACAACCCAGAGGTCACACAGTCTTGTTGTAGAGCTTTGTGAATGCATTTATGAAGCAGCATTTTAAAACCAGGAATTGAATGTTTGGTTTTGTGTCTCTCTTGAGTGAGAACGGTTTAAGATAAGAGAGTATAGAAAATGTGTTTTGTGCTAAACAGCGCTACCCGTTAACGGTCACTTACCGAAGCAGTCAGTTGCACCGAGTGGGTTTCTGGAGAGCAGTTTGCAGCAGGACTGGGAAAGAATTAACCTGCAAAGAGAAAAGTTACTTATCAGAAACAGTATGGACACCTTCCTTGGGAGGCAGTTTGATTGACAGGAGTAGACTGACAGTTGTGTGAGTGGATGTGTGCCTGGAGTGACAGTTTGGACAGTTGAGAAATATGAAAGAGTGCTTATGAATGCAGCTGAGTGCTGATTGTATCATTCTGGCTGGTGAGGTTCTGCTTTGTACATAAGTGTGTGTGTGTGTGTGTGTGTGTGTGTGTGTGTGTGTGTGTGTGTGTGTGTGTGTGTGAGAGAGAGAGAGAGAGAGAGAGAGAATTAGGGAATTTGAAACTAACAATAGCATATTATTAGTTCTTCTGTCAAAATAGGTGCCTATCTAAATATCTAGAAGAGGCAGGAAGCATTTAAAGTTATAAAGAAGGTTTATAGTTCTAGGCTAAATAATTAACATTTTGGAACACTGTTCTATTTTCCTGTTCATTAAAGGTTTTTTTTCTTTGTTTTTTTTTAAAATAAAACTTTTTGTTTTACAAACTCTGCTTATTATGTTTTTAAATAACACAAGATAATATATGCTCTATACTGTTCGTCAGGGCTGTGGCACATGGTTTATGTAGGGTCGCCAAAGTAAACACAGCTGTGTTTCACCAAACAACATTCTTACTTTTAAACCAGTAGTTCCCAAACTTGGGTCCCCAGATGGACCATGGGCATACTGGCTGGCAAATCCTGAGACCTGTAGGTCAAAAAAGTAATTTTTTCCAAGCTGTGCTTCAAACACTGTGTGCATGGTAGAAGCTCATTACGTCATCCTATAAATCACGCATTAACATCCTCACATTTATGAGATGAATGGAAGCTTCACTCCCAAATCTAGTAATAATCTGGGGAATTTTCATTTGGACGAAGGGAAAAAGGAAAGGCTTAATATCCTGTCCTTAGCCTTGGTGCTTTCAATTCTGATAGATCCCACCCCTCCAAAACTTACTTAAATAGTGGAAATTAGGGTTGCAATCTTGTTTGTGCGAATGCACTACTTGGTCATTGGCATGATAGTTTCTAAACCACAGATCTGGATCTACAGAATTCAGTCAGCTGGTAGAAATGATAGTAATAAGTACTGATAAGATCTCCCTCGAGCTTCTGCTTTTCTCTGCAGAAGATAAACTGTTCAGCCCAGTTTCTGAGATTTGTATCAGACTAGAGGCAGCCATGTGAAATGAGCTTTGAAGAAGAAGCTGCCATATCTGATGATGAGCTCATTGGTGTGTTTTCATTTTACAACACTCATTTCGCCAAAACTTCTTAGGGTGACCAAGAGTCTCCAGATACGTTGCCAGTCTTGGATTATTAATCGGCAATAAACCCTAGATCCTCATCAATGGAGGCATAACTTCATCACACAATCAGAGTTTTTTGTGCCAAATATAACTTCATGATTATTATTATTTTTTTGCAAAAGGTTATCAAGGAAGTTGCATAAGAAAAACCACAGGTGTGCCGCTTGGGTGTGCACCTGAATCAATCTCTGAGCCTGGATGCCCAGGTTTTGGCAGTGGCCAGGAGTGCATGTGCACAATTAAAACTAGTGTGTCAGCATTGCCTGTCCCTCGAGAGGTCTGATCTGGCCATGGTGAAACATGCCAGTTGGATTACTGTAATGCACTCTACCTGGGGCTACCTCTGGAAAGTGTCCAGAAACTTCAGCAGGTCCAAAACATGGCCTCCAGATTGCTCACTGTGGCTGGTCACCAGGATCACATAGCCACCCTGTTACAGCAGCTCCACTGGCTGCTGATCCATTTCCAGGGACAATTCAAAGTGCTGGCTCTAACCTATAAAACCCTAAAACAGCCATCTCAAGGACCATGTCTCCCTTTATGAGCCAGCTTGAGTGTTAAGATCATGAGGAGAGGCCTTTTTCTCAGTCCCTCCACCTTCACAGGTACATTTGGTGGGGACACAGGACGGGGCCTTCTCTGTGGCTTCTCCCAGAATTTGGAACTCCCTCCCACAGGAAGTCAGTCTGGTCCCATTTTCGCTGGCTTTCTTCAGGCAAGCTTTCCCTCAGGGATTAGCTGCCTGAGTGGGTTTTTAAATAGAATGCCGTGCCTTCCTGCTTTGAATGTGTTTTTAGTGTTGCTTTTGTTTACTGTGTTTTAGTGTAGTATTTGTTTGATCTTTTTTAGTATTTGTATACTTACTGTTTTAGCTTTAAATGTTGTCTTTTAATGATGCAAGCTGCCTTGGGTCTTTTTAAAGAAGAAAGGCAGAGGAAGACCATTTTCAATAAAAATAAATTTTATTTTATACTCTTATTGTTTTTATAATGTGTTGTTAGCTGCCCAGAGTAGACTTTGGTCTAGATAGATGGGCTATAAATTAATTAAATAAATAAAAAATAAATAGTTTGGGTGGGTCTACACTGAATCTCAAGACAGACAGTAAATTGTGCACCATTACAGTTTTGCTTCCTTGGTCAAGGCCACTAACATTCTCAGCCCACCTTAGGTTAAACACCTTGATTTTTTAGTGAATATGTCCCACAGATTTTGAAGTTGCAAACTTAGCATTGATCTTAAAGTATTGAGAAAACATTGCCCTCTCCATTTGAATGCAGTTTGTCTCTCTCCCCCCCCCCCCCGCCGCCCCATGTACACATGTACATGGCCAATTGGCACTCTTTTCATAGTAGGCACCATCTTTTTCTTGGCTTTGCCCCCTGGTTAACCCAAATGAAGACATATGGAAACATTTCAGTCATTCAAAGCCTAGGTTTCAGTCATTAGTTGTGTGTTATCTTTGCCATCAGGGCATCTTGTGACTTCATCTGTTTACCTCAGCCACAAGAAGGTGACACTGTACAAAGAAAAGAAAACCCCTTATAGTTAGTTGCATGGGTTGAAGGTGTCCCCACCCCAAATTCTATAATACACAAGTCCTACTTAGCTTTCATTGTTAATTTGAACAGATGGACAGGGAAAAGCTTCTGGTGCATCTCCTTCCTGTCACGCTTTCTGTTTCTATGGGGAAAAAGATAGTCTGAAGTTGCATCCTTCTACACATGGAATTTCTTTATTGCCACCACAAAGAAGGAAGAGAAAAGCGTACAAAAGGTGTCTTGAAAACTCCATGCCCTTCCATCCCAGAAAGAGAGAGAGGGAGAGGGAGAGAGAGATAGAGAGAGAGATTGGTTTCTCCACCTGTTGAGCTCTATTGTAAACCTACATTTCTATTCACCATGATATCAGCATCACAAATCAAAGAAATGATACTTTATTAACAAGAAAATGACTGCAATATTTTGGATTGTTTGTTGTTGCAAGCAAACATATATGTAAGGATCCATGGGGGGGGGGAAGCTTCCATTTTATTAAAGATGCTTTTATGGATTAAAAAGAAATCTTAAGAGAAAATGTCAAGAAAATAAAGAATTGACCACAGCACCATCTCACTTGAATTAAAAGCTTTAAAAACAGGAGAGAATTCTGTAAAAATATAGCAGACTCGACAGTGGATGGTTCAGATCCAAGTTTTGAATAAGTAAAGTGACAAATCCAAGAGAACATACATATGTAACGAAGGGCCCATGGAAGTTAACGTCACGTTGAATCAGTTTCAAGAAACCGTAAAATAAAGATTATATCTGAAAGCACAAATTGTCCTTAAAACATCAAACAAAGAAAATACCTAATCAGTAAACCTTATATTTTTATCTTTCACTGTTTTGAAAGACTGATTAACCATCTCATAGCATTGTTGATTATATCTTTCAGCAAAAGCAAGACATTTGTATTAAGATCCTGCCAAAGAAAAGTATATACATATACATATAGGTAAAGGTAAAGGTTCCCCTTGACATTTAGTCCAGTGATGTCCGACTCTAGGGGGCGGTGCTCATCCCCGTTTCCAAGCCGTAGAGCCAGCGTTTTGTCCGAAGACAGTTTCTGTGGTCACGTGGTCAGCGCGATTTAGACACGGAACGCCGTTACCTTCCCACCGTGGTGGTACCTATTTATCTACTCGCATTTGCATGCTTTCGAACTGCTAGGTTGGCAGGAGCTGGGACAAGCGACGGGAGCTCACTCCGTTGCGTGGATTCGATCTTATGACTGCTGGTCTTCCGACCTTGCAGCACAGAGGCTTCTGCGGTTTAACCCACAGTGCCACCACATCCATATATACATATACATGTACATATACATATGCATATACATAATGAAAATGGTGTTCATACAGAAACATCAAGTACCACTAAATGTAATAAACTATATTTTTCTGCAAATCAAATTTTAGCTTTGTCATCTGCCCACATTCTGCATTTTTCCGTATATTTGATAGTCCCACACTCTATTACAAATGTTAAAAGATATATTTTACAAACATTTTATATAACTCATTTAAAACATTTCAGGAGTAGGTTTGCTACTGAAATCAAAAACCTTATACTTAGAATAATGTCAACAAACTGTAAGAAGAAATCAAGAGATCCTTATACATCACCCATTAGTGATAGTATGTTAGCAATAGTAAGTAACATTTTTAAATTTCTAGGAAAACAGGAAATCTTAAGTTTTGTATAATATAGAATTTGGGGATATATTAGAACAATAAAAGGCCTATTAAAGGGGTTGCTTATATAAAATTCTATGTTGATTTCTTCCTGTTTCTTCCTCATCATTACACCACACTGCCTCTCTCAGATCACCTCCTTGTGAAAAACCATGTAAGAATCCAAGGGCTTCATTTGTGTCATGTGCAAATCACTGGACTAGGATTTGGAAAACAGGGCAGTGTGAAGTGTGGTGTCATCATTATTCCTTCTTTAGCTCAGCAAAGAAGGGAATCCCCAAAAAGGAAGTATTATAAAAGTTTCACCCTTTAGGTTGTTCTCCTCCCAAAATTGTCTTCCTCATCCTTAAACACCATCTGTAAGGCGTCCTTCATGGTGACCTTGTACTGACCTTTCTTTTGTTTCCCACCAATTAAGAAATAGATCAGTGGGTTCAAGCTACTGTTCAGCGAGGAACACGCGAAACCAACCAGCATTAGCTTCAGATGTGGAGGATCATAGAAATGAATTATGTCTATCACGTTAAGAGGCAAGCTCAAGATAAAGGAGACTAGGAGTACAAGCAAAATAGCTGTGATGAGCTTTCCTCGCTGGCGCTGATTTGTTTTACAGCAGAAGTGGATGAAGAGCGTTAGGGTGGAAATCACCATGACTGCAGTGTAAAGCAGAACATTCAGAATAGACTGATAGAGTAGTGGAGAATGTCCAAAGCTTGTTGTCTGGAGGAGAGAGAAGTGAATTGCTGAGAGCAGGAAGGAGAGGACCCATATCAGAGTACAAACAAGGGCGGGTAGATATGGTGGCCGGTGGCATCGATGCCAAAGTGGGAAAAGGACAGCTGTACATGACTCAATGATGATGGCTGCCAATAAGAACTGTCTAGCATAATATGTGAAAATAAATAGTGTGGAGGATATTAAAAAGAACAGACAGAGAATATCGATTGGACCATAGTGACTGATTCCAAATGCAAATATAGCCGTGCCAAGTAGACAGATGAGGACTTCAAAATCAGCTATACAGAGGTTGAGGATGTAGGTGGTGAAGGAATTACTTGTTATGTGGAAGCCAAGAAGCCAGATGACCATTCCGTTTCCCACAAGTCCCCCAAGAGAGATGATGAAAATGAAGCTGTTGATAATAGTTTGTGATAAGGTATCAAAATCATTTGTAGCATTAACTCGATGTCCAAGCCCAATAATTCCATTTCCAGATGACCTATTACTGGAATTTCTGGTAATAATATCACCATCTGGAATCTGGGTTTTATCTTCTTTAATATTAGTAGGTATGGCCCTATTTAAAAGGGGAAAAAAGAGAAACCATGTTTATATTGCAGCCATTGAAAGTATGTCTATACTGTTTATTCCCCACATATCAAAGTATTGCTCTATTTGTTTTTTGTGCCACTTCTTAGTAGATGACTGTGATATATGCATTTGATAAATAATATCAATACTCCCAAATGCTGATGAAATAAACTTTAAAATCAATTTATATCACATTTTGGATCAAGTGACTTTAAGTTAGATAGCACTGCTCAAACACACAGAGATAACAATACCTTCCAGATAAATCCAAAGACAGTTTTGGAAGATACAATAAATTTGTTTGTATTTTAAAGCCAGATCTATCTATCTATCTATCTATCTATCTATCTATCTATCTATCTATCTATCTATCTATCTATCTATCTATCTATCTATCTATCTATCTATCTATCTATCTATCTATCTATCTATCTATCTATCTATCTATCTGTCTATCTGTCTGTCTGTCTGTCTGTCTGTCTGTCTGTGATACTTTCTTTCTTTCAATAGCTCACTATATTTTCATAACAGCCTTCTGAGGTAGGTCAGTTCCTCAAAAAGCAAAATACACTTACCCAATACTTGTTTTCTCATTATAAGTGGAAGTTTCTACTGCAAAAAAATATAAACGAAATAAGAATTGTGAGGCAAATCAATATTACTTAGGCATCAAAGTGCAATATTTTTTCCCCTTTTTCTGAATTTCTGAATCAACAGTTACTGAACATGGTGCATTTAGTAATCCCTCATCATGAAAGCTATGTGCAATGACATTCCTTGAATTAAATTTCAGTGAATGAATAACTTCTTGTATTGCTGGTATGCATATATAGTGAGCCATAGTTCTACATACTTCATTTGGATGTTCTCAAACGTTTGTGTTCCTGAAGTACATTATCATGTAGCAAGAACACTAAGAAAATTTAACAGTGGGGTGCAGACTGTGAATTTGTCTAGCTCTCTCAAAGATGCACATACATATTTCCCCCACCAGGAAATTAAGATCTGAGACCTGAGAGATGAGATGGGAGGGAAAGGCCCACAATTTTATTAATGATTTAACCTCCTTAAACTTCAGCTGCTGCATAACTGAGGTCAAGTAGCAAGAGATCCATCCTGACCTTCTCTGATGACCAACCAGGGCAAGCCCCAAGACTTCCATTCTTGCCCCAGCCAGCTTAATCTCTCCAAACCTAATGTTCATTGGCCTATTTCTAAATCAAGTCACAAGACATAAAGCCAGCTGTAGCCTGAGTTGTTCACAGAAGTTGTCCCACATTTATGTCCCTTGGTCACATGATTGGAGGGACCCAATATCACAGTCACTAAATGGCACTCACCATGACTACCTACCCTTCCAGAAGTCAAGTGGGCCTTAGAAAGTATGGCTAACAACAAGGCCAGTGGAGGTGATGGCATTCCAGTCGAACTATTTAAAATCTTAAAAGATGACGCTGTTAAGGTGCTACACTCAATATGCCAGCAAGTTTGGAAAACTCAGCAGTGGCCAGAGGATTGGAAAAGATCAGTCTACATCCCAATCCCAAAGAAGGGCAGTGCCAAAGAATGCTCCAACTACCGTACAATTGCACTCATTTCACATGCTAGCAAGGTTATGCTCCAAATCCTACAAGGTAGGCTTCAGCAGTATATGGACCGAGAACGCCCAGAAGTACAAGCTGGATTTCGAAGGGGCAGAGGAACTCGAGACCAAATTGCTAACATGCGCTGGATTATGGAGAAAGCCAGAGAGTTCCAGAAAAACATCTACTTCTGCTTCATTGACTACGCAAAAGCCTTTGACTGTGTGGACCACAGCAAACTATGGCAAGTCCTTAAAGAAATGGGAGTGCCTGACCACCTTATCTATCTCCAGATAAATCTGTACGTGGGACAGGAAGCAACAGTTAGAACTGGATATGGAACAACTGATTGGTTCAAAATTGGGAAAGGAGTACGACAAGGCTGTATATTGTCTCCGTGCTTATTTAACTTATATGCAGAATACATCATGCGAAAGGCCGGACTGGAGGAATCCCAAGCCGGAATTAAGATTGCCGGAAGAAATATCAACAACCTCCGATATGCAGATGATACCACTCTGATGGCAGAAAGTGAGGAGGAATTAAAGAACCTCTTAATGAGGGTGAAAGAGGAGAGCGTAAAAAATGGTCTGAAGCTCAACATCAAAAAAACTAAGATCATGGCCACTGGTCCCATCACCTCCTGACAAATAGAAGGGGAAGACATGGAGGCAGTGATAGATTTTACCTTCTTGGGCTCCATGATCACTGCTCCTGAAGTACATTAACATGTAGCAAGAACACTAAGAAAATTTAACAGTAGAGTGAAGACTGTGAATTTGTCTAGCTCTCTCACAGATGCACATACATATTTCCCCCACCAGGAAATTAAGATCTGAGACCTGAGAGATGAGATGGGAGGGAAAGGCCCACAATTTTATTAATGATTTAACCTCCTTAAACTTCAGCTGCTGCATAACTGAGGTCAAGTAGCAAGAGGTCCATCCTGACCTTCTCTGATGACCAACCAGGGCAAGCCCCAAGACTTCCATTCTTGCCCCAGCCAGCTTAATCTCTCCAAACCTAATGTTCATTGGCCTATTTCTAAATCAAGTCACAAGACATAAAGCCAGCTGTAGCCTGAGTTGTTCACAGAAGTTGTCCCACATTTATGTCCCTTGGTCACATGATTGGAGGGACCCAATATCACAGTCACTAAATGGCACTCACCATGACTACCTACCCTTCCAGCAGTACCCACCACAGCAGGGGTTTGCTCCCACTTAGTTCCTACCCAACCATTCTGGGAAACACAACAGACACTTTGCAATTGGTCCTTTGAGAAAATAGCTGCCTCCGGTCTGCCAAATGCACTCCATAGAACAGTTCAGGACAACCAGAGCTGATCCTCTTGGGCCCTCATAAAGTATCCTCCTCCTTTGTACAATCCTGCTCTTAATTCCTGGCTGTGCAAATGCCAGTGTCATCTCAGGTCTCACCTTCCTCCTAAATGCTTCATCATATTGCAGCTATAGAACAGAAAAGTCCATCTCAGACCTGTAAATCGAATGAATGTAATGGAAGATGGACAGTGCCTGTTAGGGATGTTTCTGCTCCAACAATCCAGTATAAATAAGGGAACCCAGTGACCAGGCTGCCCACATTCTCTCTACCCTCCACTTCTGCAGCCTTTCCTTCTCTTCATCATCCAAGCCACCTTTATCCTCTCCTTCAGTCTCCCTGAAAAGCAAGCGAAACATATCCATGTACTCACGATTTGGGATGTCTGCGCCCGGGTCAAGGGGAATCTGTACCTGTTCACAAAACAATGGAGCTCAAATGACTGAGTTATAATTTTTATTCCCCGCTATTGGGAAGCCTGCTGGACCAGTAGTGCCTGGTGCTAAGCAAGGTTGGATTGCCCGAAAAAGATGTCCCACCCTCTCTGGGCCCAATGCTGCATGGGATACACTCCCCTCTAGGATCCTGGTGGGGTGGGGTGGACCTGGTGAGGTGGGAAGTGCTGGCACCCCACTAGCCTCTTGTGCAGATGGCTGGTGATTTTCATTACTCACCTCCTGTTGCAATACCAAATCCTCGTATTCCATTTCTTGCCATTTCGGTAATCCTGATAATACAAATTAGCAGGAGAGAGTCTCATTAGCAGTCTACTGTAAATTGGTTGTTGTGTGTTTTTCGGGCTCTTTGGCCGTGTTCTGAAGGTTGTTCTTCCTAACGTTTCACCAGTCTCTGTGGCTGGCATCTTCAGAGGACAGGAGTCTGAACTCTGTCTGTGCTCTGGTGCAGTTTGTTTGGATAGTTGAGTATTTATAGCTGTGGGATCAGCTTTTGTCCTTTTCAGGAGATTGGGTGATTATGGTGATCAGTGTGTTTTTTGTTGTGGGTGTATTGTTGTGATAAGGGGAAGAGATGATCTGTCACAATCTGTGATTGATGGGTGTCATTAGCTGGTCTTTTGTGTGCAGTGATCACTGGTCTTTGTGGCTGGCTAGAGTTCCATAATCTACCCAGCCACCATAATCACCCAATCTCCTGAAAAGGACAAAAAGCTATAAATACTCAACTATCCCACAAAACTGCACCAGGGCACAGACAGAGTTCTGACTCCTGTCCTCTGAAGATGCCAGCCACAGAGACTGGTGAAACGTTAGGAAGAACAACCTTCAGAACACGGCCAAAGAGCCCGAAAAACCCACAACAACCATTGTTGCGGTCACGAAATGAGAAGGCTGATAGTTTATGTGATCACAAGTAATAAGGATA
This sequence comes from Intellagama lesueurii, assembly GCA_037013535.1. NCBI lineage: Eukaryota > Metazoa > Chordata > Lepidosauria > Squamata > Agamidae > Intellagama > Intellagama lesueurii. The sequence goes on from JBAJHW010000004.1 coordinate 7,415,716, forward strand.
GCTAATAGTCTTAGAGAGAGAAGTTAAAGAAGTCAGCCACACACACAAGGATGTCTGCCAGGAGAGCTCCAGATGGGCGACTAGAAGAAGAAAGCCACGCCCCCAGGAAGACTCTCTTTTATTACTTTAGCAAACTCACAGATAGTTGACAGTATACAGATTATTGACAGAGTTCAGATAGGACAATATTTACATAATGCCAATTAGATTGGTCAAAGAAAGGCTTTGAAGTTAGCGCCCTATCACTATGAGAAAGAGGAAGAATGGGTAGTAGCTCCTCCTCTCAGAAGCAGCTGTGACATCATTCAGGGATTACCTAGTCTCCTTCTGAAACAACTGAGAAGCTTTAATTCCTTTACCAAATGGCTGCTGTCACTCACAACAGCCATGTTCTGAGGAAATGGAGGCTTGTAAGAAGCAGCAGGCTGAGAAGGAGAGCTAGCCTTTGAAGTGTCAGTTTTATGAAGGAATTAATACAACCAGGAGGAAGCAACAATTGCTACAGGAATGACTGTATTAGTTCTGCCGCAGTACAGCAACAAAGCCTTATGACACCTGAAAGACCGAGCATGTTTCTTATAGTGCAAGCTTTCAAGGGCGCTGTCCATTGTGAGTCAGTGGTAAAGCAGGGTCTGTGCTAGGTTTGAGGGGGCAATGCAGTCTATGAATCAGTGGTATGGCATCTTTCTTAAAGTGTGGCATCCAGAACTGGACACAGTACTCTAGATGAGGCCTATCCATTGCTGAATAGAGAGGACTTAGTACCTCATGGGATTAGGTGACTATACTTCTATATATACTTAGTGCTTCCTAAAATGACATTTCTATATATACTTAGTGCTTCCTAAAATAACATTTCCTTTTTTTTTTTTTTTTGAAACCATATCACACTGTTGGCTCAATTCAGCTTATGATCTACAACCATTCCAAGATTCTTATAAGTTGTAGTTTTATTGAGCCAAGCACCCCCCTCTTGTAACTGAGCATTTGGCTTTATTTTCCCTCGGTATAAAACTTTGCACTTTTCCCAGTTACATTTCATTCTGACGTCATTTCTGTGGAGTTCCTCTTTCAGGTTTATCCTCAGATGAACAAAAAACATGATGGAAGGTCATGGACACTTTTCTCTTTCTTAAACAGGAAGAGAATGAATTGTTTAATACTCGTGATAACTGAGGAGCAATGTCTGAGATGTTCCAGTAGGATAAAGGTGTAGGATAAAAGAGGAGAGCTCAGACATCATTGAAGATGGGTTTCGGAAAGGAAGCTGATCTCTGCCTGAGAAAAAGCCTAAGAAAGAGAATATCAAGAAATACTGGAAGCACTGAAATATCTACGTACCTTTGGTTATATCCATATCTGTATTGGTTTTCTTCAGGGAAGGCAGCTGCAGTGAAGATTTTCCAGAACACAGAAGAAAAATACAGCATATCACCAAACTTCCTGGAAGATGTACAGGAGATTCCATTGCTCTTTAGCTTCCCTTCACTGGCTTTGTGTAACAGGAAGACAATGCTCCACTGGCTGTTATGATGATTACCAGTTTAGACTCTGGTTTAGGAGGAGAAGACTTAAATACTGTCATACTGTTATCAGGAAATGCAGATTTGGTTCTGATAATGGAAAGGAAAAGAAACACGTGATTCACCAACTGATTAGGTGAAAGAGGAAGGTATTTCAACATCGTAAACTTGGCTCTGCTCCTTGTGTAGGGTGTTAATTTGGTAGGACCAAGTTGAAAGGATTCACTAGTTTATGTGAATATTTGTGTAGTTATGAAATGTGGCATCTCTTTCGGTGGCTGCTTTTAGAACTGATGTATTCAAAAAGCATTGTCTGACTCTGGCTTCAATAGTCATGTAACAGGTTCATGTTGATTTGTCGTTTTCAGTTAAACCTGGTCCAACTGAAGTCATCCTATTTATAGGTTCTGACCCTGGTCTCATTCATACAAGGCTGCCCAGATTAAGTATGATGTTGTAAAAGTGCTTTAAGGTCTCTCTGAGTTCCACGTAAACAACAAAAGTTTCCCTTTTGGAATGGAATTAGTACTGAAACCAATGTGTAAGGAAACAGCTTGACAAGTTCATTTAAAATGCAACAGTTTAAAAAAGAGATGGGCTTGCGAACTGCTCATGATCTAATTGCAGTTGAAATGGTAAATAAATAAATAAACACGGTCTTCAGTGGTCTATACAAAAAAATGATTTCTTGCTTGTATTTGTAAAAAGGAAAGCTTTGAGGCTCTTCTGTCTTTCAAAAAGTCATTCTGAAGAGTTTTTCACTTTTTGCATTTCCATAGGAAACAAACCATAGAAATCAATCTGGAAGTTGAGTCATAGAAACCAATGTTATGATTTTTACACCCCAAAATCTATAGACTTTGCACATGACTTGGAATTACACTGATGGACTTGGTATCAGTGTTACGGTTAAAATAGGTTGCCTTACAAGGAAACTTTTGCTACTTCTCTAGTATCTTCCTGTGACTCAAATGTCTTCCTTTCAGTTTCCCTCCCACCAGTTTCAGCCACTGACAATGCTGGACACAGATGGGCTCACTTAAAAACTACAAAACCAATTCAGTCCCTTTTTTTTTTTTTTTACTTCTTTATCATACAGAATAATACCCAATATGTAAAATGTATTAAAATATCTTTTTGTTCTTGGGTGCTGGACAGTATAACAGATGGGAAACCTTGACATCTGACCGTTCAGCCTGGAGGCAGGCGGTGCATCATGGCCTCTCCCATTTTGAAGAGACCCTTGTCCAGCAGGCCGAGGCAAAGAGGCAGTCCCGAAAGCAGCAAAATCAGGGAGCTGGACAGGGGACATATTGTATTTGTCTTCAGTGTGGAAGGGATTGTCACTCTCAAATTGGCCTTCTCAGCCACACTAGATGCTGTTCCAAGTCCTCCATACAGAGCACGTTACCATAGTCTCTCGAGACTGAAGGATGCCTAATCACGGACAGTATAAATAATAGGATTCTGGCTACTGTAAAAAGTAATGAAAATTCCTTGGGCACATCTGAAACTTCAGATCCTCTTATTTGATTAGTGTGAGATGTTTGTAAAATGATAATAATTCATTCAAAATAATCAAGTAAGTACAGCGTGCTTATTTGGCTGCAAAATGTAATAGATCTCAGCAAACACTGGATTTTCAACAATGGAGACAGAAGTTCATCGTACAATGGAAGAGTTTTTGAGCAAAATACATTTTCTTCATTTTTTGCAAGAAAAAAAAACGTGAAAAATATTTAAAAAGTATCACAATTCTCTCAGTGTGCAGAAAATATTGGCATGTGATTTCAGTCCAGACTTCCTCTAAATTTTCCTTGGATTAGACCATCAACATCTCCCACAAACTCCAAGAGGAGAGGCAGAACTATGTGGTCAAAAGTCTAGAATCAGACAAGAACTAAGTGTCTGGTGGGATGAGCTACAACATCCCTTAAACCTAGTTCTTATTTATTTGGTGACAAAGTCTTGATGACAGTCCTGGATAGTAGTGGTGGCAGAATGGTACTCTACAAAGATGATGGAATTAATGTCTAAAATCCTGTTGCTTGATGTAGTGAGTCACAGAAAGGTAGGTCCACTGAATCAGTGGAGCGTAGGTGAGTCAACTTCTCCAGAAGTTCATTTGATTCATATGGGTCTGCTCTTGTTGTTACCTAATTTAGTGTAGTAATTTGCAATGAGAGTAGGGCCAGTCAATGGAATGTATAGAGGATTTGACTCACTGAATCCCCACTGATTCAATTGCCCTAGCCTTCTGCAACAGGATTTCAGCTAATTAAATAGGGAAGGAAAAATATATTTGGTTGGAAGAGAGGAGAAAGGGTGCCTTTGCCATACCCACTCTCATGTTATGATCCCCACTCTCACACATGTTTTAATTTCCGTATTAGTGCCAGGCAGCCTTCTGCAGAGTTGTCAAGTTTTGGTCCCGGTCAGAAATCCTGGAAAACAAGGGGGTTGTGTTCTCCTGGTTTGACTCTTTTGACACTAAATTTGGCCCTGCAAAGTGCAGAGACTGGTGTGCAGTACCAGTACTATGGGTGCAAAAAAAGCTAAACAAATGCTCATTCTGGATTGGCTGTAATTTGTAAAGTCCTGGAGGATGAGAGGATATGCTTTCTAGAGGCGTCTGACATCCCTTCCTCAGTATGAGAGTTCAGGGACTCAATAGACAGTTTATGTGGTTCTGTTATTGAGGTTTCCACTCATGAAGGCTGGGAATGGCTTCTGATTCCTTAGATCTTCTGCCACTGGGAAGCTGAGTTTCTAAGGGCTGTGAGAGTGATAAGAGAACTTCTCAGTCTCATTTTTCTCCCTATATTTATTTATTTATTTTATTTATTTTTTACATTTTTATCCCGCCCATCTAGTCACTCTGACTACTCTATTCCCCCCTCATATATCTCATGTTCTTTCTGTCCTGCTATTGGAGGAATTTCCAAAGTTTAGTAAGTTTCTCAATGAAAAATGAACCAAACAACATTCTCAACCCATCCTAGGTGAAACCCCTTGCTGTTGTTTTTTTAAATGAGCATGTCCCACAGCTTTTGAAGTTGCATGCTTAATATATACAGTCAACCCTCGACTTACGAACGGCCCTAGTTACGAACATTTCGACTTACGAACCGCTCTGATAGAAAAATATTGATTCGACTTGCGAACTTAGATTCGAGTTACGAACCGGAAAAAAAAAACTTTTTTTTAACCTAAGTCATCTTAGGTTAAAAGGAAAAAAAAGAAAAAAATTCTGCCCCTAGTGGTAGGAACGGATTAACCGGCTTTGCATTAGTTCCTATGAGAACTAATGATTCGAGTTACAAACCGCCCCTCGACCTAAGAACCAAAAACAGCCGGAACGGATTAATTGGTTTTCAATGCATTCTTATGGGAAATGCTGATTCGACTTACGAACTTTTCGACTTACAAACTTCCTTCTGGAACGGATTAAGTTTGTAAGTCGAGGGTTGACTGTACTGTGGATACTGTGTGCTGTTAGGCGGAGTTCTGGGTTTTAGGATTGTTATGAGGGTGTGTGTGTTTTGGTCTGGTCTCTTGAGTGTTCTTTGTGAATTTCGTTGTATGTGTATACGGTGTATATATGTTCAATGACAATAAATTATTATTATTAAATATAGATATATATATATACCTATTCAGAAAGCATTAATTTCTGTGTTTGGGTTCAGTTTGCGTGTCATTTTTAAAGTATGTGTCCACATGTTTGTTGTCAATTGTCATTCCTTTCACAGTAGGTACCTTCTTTCTCCTGGCTACACCTCCTGATTAACAAAAGAATGAAGAGATATGAAAACATTTCAGTCCTTCAAAGATTATTTATTTGAAATATTTTTACTCTTCCTTTCTCCATTGAAAGGAACCAAGGGGGCTTACATCATTAAAAGACAATATTTAAAGCTAAAAACAGTCAGTTTCGAAATACTGAAAAGAATCAAATGTCATAATAAAATATGGTAAACAAAAGCAACACCAGAAACACATTCAAAGCAGTAAGGGAGGGAGAGAGGAAGCGAGAGAGTTCCGAATACTGGGAGCAGCAACAGAGAAGCCCTCTTGTGTTTCCCCACCAACCACACACCTGTGGGACTGAGAGAAAGTCCTCTCCTGATTAATACTGGAGTTTGTTTAGCAAATCAACATGCAGATCAGTGCATGATCACCTGAGAGGTAGGAAGTGCCTGGTTACTAACATGCTGGGTAGTTAGGCTAACCGCCCCCCTCTCCTTGACCAATTAGCTAACACAGTGTTTCCTACAGGAGAAATGTAGGGAACAACAACAGCCACTCTTTGTGGCCTTCATAGATCTCACAAAGGCCTTTGATTTGGTTAGCAGGGATGGCCTTTTTAAAATACTTCCCAAGATTGGATGTCCATCTCGACTCCTTAACATAATCAGGTCCTTTCATGAGGAAATGAAGGGCACTGTAGTTTTTGATGGCTCAACATCAGATCCCTTTGACATCTGAAGCGGAGTGAAACAGGGCTGTGTCCTCGTGCCGACCTTGTTTGGGATCTTTTTTGCTGTCATGCTGAAGCACGCCTTTGGAACTGCAATAGAAGGTGTCTATCTCCAGACTAGATCAGACGGAAAGCTCTTTAATCTCTCTAGATTGAGAGCAAAGACCAAAGTCCAGCTGAAATGCATGCGGGGCGTCCTCTTCGCCGATGATGCAGCCATTGTTGCCCATTCTGCTGAAGACCTCCAACAACTCATGAATCGTTTTAGTAAGGCCTGCCAAGACTTTGGATTAACAATCAGCCTGAAGAAAACACAAGTCATGGGCCAGGGCGTGGACTCACCTCCCTCTATTACCATCTCTACACAAGAATTGGAGGTTGTTCATGACTTTGTGTACCTTGACCTTCTCAGCCACACTAGATGCTGTTCCAAGTCCTCTATTCAGAGCACGTTACCACAGTCTCTCGAGACTGAAGGATGCCTAATCTTAAATCTAATCTTAATCTGTTTGCTAAACTTTTTAGACTCTCGGCTCTCTTGATTTACTGGCCACTGACTGCTGATCTGCAGTATAGTAGGACTGCCATATTCACGTAATCAGTACCTACAGTTTCACTTATCCGCTGTCAGAAAAAAATTAATGAAATAAAACAAAATAAAACCAAGGAATACATCTTCCCAAGGTGTATTACCAGGACTGACCACTAGATGGTAGCAGAGACTATGCTGTATACAGGTGACTTAATGGAAACACTCTCATGGCTTGAGATTTCTATGGGAAACAGATTCTGCGTAAAATGGAGAAGCTGCATTTTTTTGCTGGGGAAAAATGTGATAAGTCCCCCTTTGGTTTTGTGACTTTTTATCATGTTCCTGTCATGCTCTAGGGCAGGGGTCTCCAAAGTACAACCTGCAGGCCACATCCAGCCCGCCTGGCCGTTTTAGCCAGCCCACCCGTGTGCACGGGCATGCGGGCATGTGCGTGGGTGGGAGTGCATGTGTCCGGTCATGTGCGCGTGCATGCGGATAGGTGGGAGTGAGTTAGTGCATGCATGTGTGCAGGTGGGTGGGAGTGCGGGTGGGTGGGCAGGTGGGTGTGCGTACATGTGCATTCCTTCAGTCCTTGAAAATATCGCAAATATATTATGTGGCCTTCCATGTGAAAAGTTTGGAGACCCCTGCTCTAGGGTAATGGGGTATGTATTCCAGGATGTGCATCCTAATGTATTTTTGAGTTACTGAGTCATTTCTTTCCAATTCAATAAGTGGCTAGACCATCTCGTTGACACAGTTTAAGTGAAGTTAACCAACGCGTTGATACAAATGTCATGGAAAAATTTAAAAAATTAAGAACAGTTTAAAAGGACTTTCACAGTGACAGTAATTCAAAAACGTTGTGATAAGACTGTTCACACAAAGACACACAGCAATATAATGCTTTTTGAAAAGATGTTCAACAAAAAAAGTAGAAGCCTCTGCCTAAGCAAGAAATGATCCACAGTTACTATTCTTGCTGGGTAAATGATTCAACTAATATCATGGCCACTGGTCCCATCACCTCCTGGCAAATAGAAGGGGAAGATATGGAGGCAGTGACAGATTTTCCTTTCTTGGGCTCCCTGATCACTGCAGATGGTGACAGCAGCCATGAAATTAAAAGACACCTGCTTCTTGGGAGGAAAACGATGACAAACCTAGACAGCATCTTAAAAAGCAGAGACCTCACCTTGCAGACAAAGGTCCGCATAGTCAAAGCTATAGTTTTTCCAGTAGCGATGTATGGAAGTGAGAGCTGGACCATAAAGAAGGCTGAGCCCTGAAGAACTGATGCTTTTGAATTGTGGTGCTGGACGAGACTCTTGAGAGTCCCCTGGATTGCAAGGAGAACAAACCTATCCATTTTGAAAGAAATCAACCCTGAGTGCTCACTGGAAGGACAGATCCTGAAGCTGAGACTCCAATACTTTGGCCATCTCATGAGAAGAGAAGACTCCCTGGAAAAGACCCTGATGTTGGGAAAGTGTGAAGGCAAGAGGAGAAGGGGACGACAGAGGATGAGATGGTTGGACAGTGTCACCGAAGCTACCAACATGAATTTGACCCAACTCAGGGAGGCAGTGGAAGACAGGAGGGCCTGGCGTGCTCTGGTCCATGGAGTCATGAAGAGTCGGACACGACTTAACGACTAAACAACAACAACTGATTCAATAATGGCCGTGCATCATGTGACCACAAATTTATGATAGAAATGCAATGGGAAGAGTAAGGCAATATTTGCCTCGTGTGACCACAGCCTAAGCCATCATTTCCTTAGCAAAATTGATATTTTTTTCTATGAATCCAGATGTTAGCTATTTAACTTGCATGCCAAAAAAGGACTCTCACAAAAGGCTTTCAATTTTTGTATTTTTTTCTCCCAAGCTGTCTTGCTCATCCTTAAAAACTGTCTGTAAGGCAACCTTCAGGCAGACTCTGAGCAGACCTTTCTTTTGTCTCCCACCAATGAAGAAATAAATCAGTGGGTTTACGCTACTATTCAGAGAGGAACATGCCAGACCCAGCACCAGTAATTTGAGTTGAGGAGCACTAAAAGAATGAACTATATATGTCACATTAAGAGGCAAGCTCAAGATAAGGAAGGCGAGGAGTGCAAGCAAAATAGCAGTCATGAGTTTTCGTTGCTGGCGTTGTTTCGTTTTACAGCAGAAGTGGGTGAAGAGGGTGAGCGTGGAGATCAGCATGAGTGGAGTGCAAAGGAAAACGTTCACGATAAGCTGATAGATTAGTGAGGAACCACTAAAGCTCCCTGTCTGGAAGAGAGTAAAGTGAACTGCTGAGAGCAGGAAGGAGAGGATCCATATTAGGGCACAAACAATGGCAGATAAAGCCGGTGGCCGGTGGCATCGATGCCAAAGGGGGAAAAGAACAGCCACACATCTGTCAATGCTGATGGCTGCCAATAGGAACTGGCTAGCAGAATATGTGAAGAAAAATAGTTCAAAAAATATTAGAAAAAAATGAGAGAAAATATTCATTGTACTGTAGTGACCGATTCCAACTGCAAATGTAGCTGTGCTAAGTAGACAGATGAGAACAGCAAAGTCAGCTATGGAGAGATTGAGGATGTAGGTGGTGAAGGGATTCCTCTTTATGTGGAAGCCAAGAAGCCAGATGACCACTCCGTTGCCCACAAGCCCCCCAAGACAGACGATAAAAATGAAGCTGTTGATAATATTTTGGGTTAAGGTATCAAAATCATTTGTAGTATTAACTAGATGTCCAATTCCAATACTTCTATTTGTGTTTGGATAAACAAATGACCTATTACTGGAATTTACAGAAGTAATATAAACATGTACAATCTGGGTTTCAATTTCTATAATGTCAGTAAGTATATTCCTGTTTGAAAAAGAAAAGAAAAGAAAAGAAAAGAAAGAGAAACCATGTTTATAATGCAGCCATTGAAAGTACATCTATATTTTTAATTCCCCACATATCAAAGTATTGTTCTGATATTTTGTTTTTTTGTGCCAATTCTTAATGGATGGCTGTAGCATATGCATTTGATAAATAAAATCAATAATCCCAAAATCTGTTGAAATAAACTTGAAAAATAGTTTATATCACATTTTGGATCAACTGACTTTAAGCTGGATAGCATTGCTCAAACACACACACATAACAATACCTTCCAGATAAATCCAGACAATGGTTTCAGAAGATGGGGCAAATTTTCTATTTTAAAGCCAAATATTATCTATCTATCTATCTATCTATCTATCTATCTATCTATCTATCTATCTATCTATCTATCTATCTATCTATCTATCTATCTATCTATCTATCTATCTATCTATCTATCTATCTATCATCTCTCTCTCTCTCTCTCTCTCTCTCTCTATGCCTGCCTGCCTGCCTGCTATCCCACCTTTCTTACAATAAGACTGTTAAAGTGGTAGACATGGGTTGTGTCCTCCTTACTTCATTTTTGCAATAGCCTTTCTGAGGCAGGTCAGTTCCTCAAATCACACAATACACTTACCAGACTTCTGTGAATAGGTATTGTGTTGTATATGACATGTTGTTTTCCCTTCCTGTAAAATCTAAACAAAATATGAAGTGTGAGGCAGATCGCTTGCTACAATAATCAATATTTCTTAGTGCAAACTTTTCATGTTTTCATGGACTTCTGAATCAACAATTAGTGCATTGAATAAACCCTCATCATCAAAGCAATCCTCAATGACATTCTTTAAACTAAATTTCAGTGAATGAATAAAGAACTTTCCTGTACAGTAAGTATACGTATGAAGTTTGTCATAGGTTCACATTCTTCATTTGGATGTTCACAAACTTTTCTATTCCTAAAACCCATTGGCATGTAGCTAGATTGTTAAGGAAGTTCAATAGTGGGTCACACCCAAAAGACAGGGGATGAGAGAGAACTCATCTAGCCTCTCAAAGAGACAGATACATATTATTGCCAACAGAAAATAAAGATACAAGACATGAGATATGAGGTGGGAGGGAAAAGAGGCTACAAACCTATTAACTATTTAATTCCTTCAGTGGGTATAGCTGCTAGTGCATAGCCGAGGTCAAGCAGCAAGAGATCCTCTGTTGACCAACTACAGTGAGCCTCCAGGACTTCCATTCCTGCTCCAACCAGCCTAATTTTTACAGGTCCATTTCCAGCTCTAGTGACAAGATTTAAAGGCAGCCACAACCTGAATTGCCCTCAGAATGTGTCCCATGTCCCTTAGTCACCGGATTGGAGGGACCCATATGTCACTACCACTAAATAGGACTCTCTGGAGCCCACCATTACCACCTAGCCTTCCAGCAATACCCACCACAGGAGGAGTCATCTCATGATTAGCTTCCTACCCCATCTTTCTGGCAACATAGCAGACAGAGTTTGCTACTGGTCATCTAAGAAAATAGCTGTCGTAGGCCAGACAGATGCACTCCATAAAACAGTTCAGGACCAGAAGAGCTTATCCTCTTGGGCCCCATAAAGTATCATCCTTCTTTGTACAACCATGATCTTAATTCCTGGCTTGGCAAATCCCAGTGTTGTCTCAGGTGAATGGTTGCCCTCATCCTATATACTTCATCATATTACAGCTACATGATAGCAAAGTCCATCTCAGCACTATAAATCAAATGAACGTAATAGAATGTGGACAGTGCTTGTTATGGCTGCATCCACACCAAGACAAATGAGAAAACCAAGTGATCCATCTGCCCACATCTTCTCGTCCCTCCACCTCTAAAGTCTCTCCTTGTCTTTATCATCCAAGCCATCCTTATCCTTCAGTCTCCCTGAAAAGCAAGCTAAAAACATCCATATACTCACTTTTTTGGATGTCTTCCTCTGTGCCCAGAAGGAAGTAATCCCCCCCATTCAGAACCTGTTCAGAAAAATTACAGAGCCTATAAAAATCTAAGTTATAATTTTTATTCCCCGCTATTGAAAAAGAATGTACCCATAGTGTGTTGTGCCATGCAAGGCTGGATTGCCTGACATCAGTGCCATCCCTCTCTGGGGCCAAATGCTGCATATTATATGCTTCCCTCCAGGGTTCAAATGCCATGTGGTGGGACAGGTAAGATCAGAAGTGATAACACTCCACCTTCTGACACTCCATTAACCTCTTCCACACATAGCTGGTGCTTTTGGCTACTCACCTCCACATTTTCTGGTGCTTCACCTGAAGCTACTGTCTCTCGTTCCTGCTCTATCAACCATGGTACCTTCATGGTCCGCAGTGGTTCTTCCCTATCGGCTGCTTCCATTGAAGTTCCTTGTGATGCCTCAGCCTCTAATGCTGATAATGCAGATAAGCAGGAGAGAATCTTATTAGCAGTCTACTGTAACTGAGCCAACTTGCTACCCATATTCTCCAGTTGTGACTTCACATAGTGGTCTCCATTGCCTGCATTCCAGCGCACTCAGGTTGATCAGTTCCACATTATAGTCTCTTCCTTGGAAGATGAAGAGAAGACCAGTAGAACATTTTTGATGGGCACACATTTTAGTAGGCATTTAACACTTCCCATACCTGAGACATAACTGAGAATGGGTTTGGGAAAGGAGGTTGATCTTTGGTGGAGAGAAAGCCTATGAAAGACAATAACAAGAAGTACTGGAAATACCGAAATTTTCACATACCTCTGGTTATATCCATATCCATATCAGTTTTATTCAGGAAAGACAGCTGCAGTGTAGGTTTCGCAGAGCACAACAAAAAAATACAACATGTCACCACAATCCCTGGAAGACATATAGGAGATTCCATTGCTCTTGATCCTCCCTTCATGGGCTTTCTGTAACAAGAAGACAATGTTCCACTGGCTGCTAAGACTACTATCAGTTTAGATGGAGGAGGAGTTTTAGAATGCTCTTCTGCTGCTGTCACAAAATGATGATTTGGGGCTGATAATGGTAAGAAAAAGAAACAGTTGATTAACTGGCTGATTAGATGAAAGAAGAAGGCATTTCAACATCATAACCTTGTCTTTGCTCCTTGGGCATGGTCTTAATTTGGTAGGATCAAGTTGAAAGTTCTCGCTAGTTAATTGAGAATATTTCTGTAGCTATGAAACGTGCCCTCTCTTTCAGTGACTGCTTTCAAAACTGGTTTCTTTTCTAAAAAACATTGCCTCTCTTTGACTTCAGTAGTCATGTAACAGGTTCATGTTCATTTGTCATTGCAATGAAAAAAATGGCCCAACTGAAGGTAGAGGTATTGTATGAACAAGTCCTTATCCCGAGCTCATTCATACAATGATACTCAGCTGAACTTTTAAAGTATTTTAAGGTCTGTCTGAGTTCCACATAAACGATAAAAGTTTCCATTTTGGGAAGGAATTAGTACTGATATTTGTGTTTGGGAAACTGCTTGAGAACTTGATTTGAAATGCAGCAGCTTCAAAAGACGGGGGCTTGCTGACTGGTCATGATCCTGTTGCAGTTGAAATGGTAACAAAAACACTTCAGTTTAGGACAGTAAGGTTGGACAGGCAGTTTGGCAAGTGTATTGTCAAGTGCATTGCCATCCACCACACCCTGACTGGTAGATGTTGCTGTTGTTAGAGATGACTGGGGAAATTTTCTATTTTTGTCTATCCTTCTGTTTTGATTTTGCTACATTCCTGTTTTATCTCTCATAAAAGGAGGAGGATGCTGTTTTTTTTTTTTTTTTTTTTTTTTGGTAAGGTTTCTGAATGAAGCGTCAGATTCTGGCCAGGTGGAATGGAGCAGTCCTTGGCCTGATCCAAGACAAATCAGACTAAATTCTGAACTACTGGAGAATATGCCAAAAGCTGTGGTTGATCAATTTGTGTATGATGGTTGGTTTATAAATGTGATCTGGGGAATCATGTTGGGGAGCCACTTGATAATGATGGAATGACCCCAGTCTTTTTGGAATAAATATAAAAACTAATAATAGTGTGAAATCAAATCAATTCGGACTTAAGGTGATTCCTTTCAGGTTTTTCTAGGTAGAGAAGTAGTTTACTATTCCCTTCTTCTGGGGACCCCCTAGGGATGCTCAAGTTGTCCAATGCCACACAGGATGGCTCTAGTCCTAAAAGGCACAGTGGGGAAACTCCCAACCATTGGGTCCCCAGCCAGATACCTAACTCACTAAGTTATCCAGCCAGCTCATTCTGAGTTACCTAGTAAATATTCATATATCAGGTTTAAATAGATTGCTGCCTCCTGTAGTGTAGCAACAACAGGTTAAATACTGTTTAAGTATTCTGTTCCATATTTATGTGACTGCAGAGCTCCAAATGGGGAAGCTGATAAGGCAGCTAATGAAGTAATGATAGAGCTCAACTGCAGTCTTGTTGCTATGTGCCATCAAGTCACCTCCAGCGTACAGAGATTGCAGGAATGAGTGACATCCAAAATTTTCTATCATAAACAGCATTGCGTAGCTTTTGCAAGCTGAAACCTAGAATACTATCTCCTCTTCTGGACACCACAAATTGAGAAGGATTGGTTGGTTGGTTGGTTGGTTGGTTGGTTGGTTGGTTGGTTGATTGTTCGGTTGCTTATTTAAAATATTTTTATCTGATCTTTCTCTTTAAAAAAGGCTGATTAAAAGACAATACATGAAAGGTTAAAAAAAAAGTAAGTATAGAACTATTTAAAAGAATTTAAAAGAATGAAATACCAGACTAAAAATGGCAAAAATAATCAACCCCCCCCCCAAAAAAAAATCAATTAAAGCAACAAGGCACAACACTCCATTTGAAAACCCTTCTCAGACAGCCAATCATGAAGGAATAACATGTCTGAAGAGAAAGATCTTTGTCAGCTTGCAGAAAGGCATCAAAGATAGGGCGAGCCTGGCCTCCTGTGGGAAAGTCTTTTGGGGGGGGGGGAGGTCTGGAAGCAGTGAGAGAGAAGGGCCTTTTCCACATCCCCAGCAAACATACCTGTGAAGGTGGATGATCTTGAAACCTGGGCAGGCTCATAAAGGAAGATACGGTCGTTAAGATAGCTTGGGCCAAGCTGTTTATAGGTTAAAACCAGCACTTTGAATTGTGCCTGCAATTGGATTGCCAGCCAGTTGAGCTGCTGGAATGGCGGGGGAGGGTTATGTGATCCCAGTCATCCTCAGCAATCAGGCTGCAGCGTTTGAGTCCCTGAAGTACTGAAAACCTTTCCAAAGGTAGTATCACATTTACATGGAACAGTAATTGAGCAATCCACATATGCAAGTAACAGTAATCCATCCAGCCCTGATGTAACTAAGGCATGTGTCATATTATGATTATTGACACAAGTGCTTCATTCTTTTTCTGGGTCCTTGTGAGAACCCCTGGAAAGCAAGGGGTTACGTTTTTTTTTTTTTTTTGGTCTTGCTTTTTTTTTTTTTTTTTGGTCTTGCACTCATGGCTTCACATCTCTTAGGGAAGCAGCTTCTGGGGAAAATGGAGAAGCTGTATTATTTGCTGGGGGTGAGGGGAGGCAGGGGAGTCTCCCTTGAGAACAAGAGGGCAGGAAACCCAGTCCTTTGGCAAGACTGGGCCAGAGTTCCCTTTCTGCACTGTGTACATACCAGAGGAAACTGGGTGTAAGTGCTGTAGGATGCTTTGGCTGAGGGGGGAGAAGTGTGGAAGGATGAGAGGATTCCGTGGAACCTGTGGGTTGGTTTTGTGGCATCCCACAGAGCCACAGCACACAGTTTGAGGACCACTGAGCTAAAGTCTTTACAAAGCAGGCAAAGGTAATGCCTCCTCTGGCCTTTCAATTGTTTCACTGCTTTTCTTTAACTGAAGTTTGGGGGCAAGTTAAGGGATGGATGCTGCCTTGGGCCCTTCTCTTTGTCCACCATGTTTGTTCTCTCACCAGTGTAGTCTGAGGGAACATAACCGTTACTCTTTTAACCTTTTTTCTTCAGCCTTCTTGCTGACCTCTGAGCGAGCCTTTTCACTGAGTTTGCTACTATTTACTTCTTGTTCCATGAGTAAACACCTATTTTCTTTAACATTAGAAACAGTGTCCAAGTAACTAAGGAAGCTGGTTAAATGCTATGGAGTGTGTGGAGTGTATGGTGTGTTTTTTTTTGGGGGGGGGGGGGATTGGCTAGTCAATCTTGTTTCCAACTGTTCCTAATCTTTTCACACCACAGTTAAAGGAATTAAGGATATTCCTCTCTCTTGGGACTACAAAATCCATCATCATAAACCCATAACTTTTTCATATAACTCATGGACAGACTCATAAAGGGAGAAATGGTTCTTAAAATAGCTTGGACCCAAGCCGTTGAGGGCTTTATAGGTTAGAACCAGCAGTTTGAATTGTGTCCGGAAATGAATTGGCAGCCAGAGGAGCAGCTTTAACAGAAGGGTTATGTGATCCCACGTGGAACATGTTACAGTAATTCAGCTGGGATGTAACAAAGGCATGTTTCACCATGGCCAGATCAGACCTCCCCAGGAACAGGCATGCTAATTTTGATTGTGCAAAGACACTCTTGGCAACCCCCAAAACCTGGGCACCCAGGCTCAGAGAGGAATCTTGTGGCCCACCTCCTGTCTAGCATACTTTCAGTTTCCACAGGGAGAAAGATTACCTGAAGAAACATTTTTCTACACATGGAGTTTCTTTATTACCACCACAAAAAAGTAAGAATACACCTTTAGAAAGAGAAGTGTACATAAAGTGTCTTGAAAGGTGTCTCCATGTTCTGCTTTCCCACACACACACACACACACAGAGAGAGAGAGAGAGAGAGAGAGAGAGAGAGAGAGAGAGAGAGAGAGAGAGAGATATGGGTTTCTCCAGCTGTTTATCTCTACTGTAAACACACATTTCAAGTCAACCTGAAATCAGCATCACAAATCTAAGAAATGATACTAGAAATTAACAAGAAAATGACTGCAATATTTTGGATTGTTTGTTGTTGCAAGCAAACATATATGTAAGGAACCATGGAAGTTTTCATATGGAATCAGTTTCAAATTAAAGCAAAAGAAATGACATATCTGAAAGCATACAAAATCTTTAAAACATAAAAAAGACAGTATATAATAACTAACCATCCAACCTTCTCCTTCTCCCTTTCACTCTTTCCAAAGTAGAAAAGAGAAAGCTGAAAAACTGATTAACCATCTTATAGCATTGCTGCCCGTTGATTATATATTTCAGCAAAAGCAGGACATTTAGATTAAGACTTTGCAGAAGAGGAATGTGGTGTGTGTGTGTGTGTGTGTGTGTGTGTGTGAGAGAGAGAGAGAGAGAGAGAGAGAGAGAGAGAGAGTAACAGAATATTTAATGGCCATCTGTATTAGAAAAAATAATAATGAAAAATTGTGTCCATATAGAAACATTTTCGCTCTTTGCCTCCCCCCATGGATAGCGTGAGACCTTAAGGTCTCTTGAGAGTTGCTGGAAGAGAGGGGGGAACGCCAGGTTATTTAAGGGGTGTTCCCCCCTCTAGCTGCCCTCTTCTTTTTCTGGCTCCGAGTGAGAAGGAGAGTTCTGCTGTTGGCTGCGATTTTACCTGCATCAGCAAGAGGATTGAGTGTTCCGAAGGAAGGGAGGGTAGCATCGGCTCCCTCCCAGGGTTCTGTTATTTAATTATTATATATTTTAATATTGGACTGCTGAATAATTTTAACAAGTAATGTCAATTGTAAATAGACCGGGAAGCGCAAAGGGGGTGGCAGCAGCGGCGCGGTTTGCGCCGGCCACTTTCAGGCACGAAGGGGGATATATAGTTTTTTAAAAAGGAGAATTTTAATTGATAATACTTAAACAAATATAGAGCATAGAGTTGCACGCTCGGGGTCCCGGTATTGATGGTTGGTTCGGGCTGTGGAAACTTGGCCCGGGCCACCCCCTGCTTTTGGATTGCGTTTAGGCGGGAACAGGTGGCGCAATTCCCTGGCCTTAACGGTTATCGTTCAAACACTTCCCCCCCTTGGCTGCTTCTCATCGTTCATAGCGGCCTTGCAAGTAGGCTCGTGGACCGAATCGACGACTAGGCCCATACTACATAGGGCCTGGCAATTAAAAAAAAAGAAAAAAGAGGAAGAAAATAAATAAAATAAAATAAAGAAAATAATAAATAGGAATTAAAGTAAATAATAAATTAAATACTAGTACTACTATTAATAAAGTATAAAAAAGAGAGGGGAGTTAATAAATAACTAATATATTAAATAAGTTAATTATTAATAATTTATCAACGATCATAATTAATTTATTTGTTATTAATTTTAATTCATTGATAATCAACGAGCAGTGTCGTTTAAATTAATTAATTCAGTTAATAAATTATGAATAAAAGCTGTTTGATTAAATTTTTAAATTAATAATTAATTTTAATAAGGACAGTGATCGGTTAAGATAATCAAGTAATTAGGTAACGAATTAATTACGAATTTGAACAACTAGGGTCTTACATTTTGGTAAATATACAGGACCCTCCCTATTTTGGTACAAGTGGTTTGTTATGCAACTAGGGGGCGCTAATTAAAGAACCTAGGTCATAGTGAGCGACCATAATTAAGGAATAGTGATTGCTATGCACCTAGGGGGTGCTATGTTAGGAACCCAGGCTCTTAACCTGTACTGAGAAGAATTTTCAACTGTATTGCCAACTGTATTGCTGAGGCAATCATTGGCACTTACCCTATAGGAAGCCTTGGTTCATAATGGCATCAAGGAAAGGCCAGGGCAACAAGAAGGGGAAACAGCCGGCCAAGAAAAGGCCAGCCCCCCAGGTGTCACCTTCCCAATCCTCTTCTGACGAGGAATCCTGGCTCGTATGGCAAGAACTTCAAGAAAAAATCTCAGCATTAGAGGCTGAGCGGCTGGCGAGACAAGCTCCACAGCCAAGTGAGGTTCAGCCATGCAGATCAGCCAGGGACGCCAAGAGCCACCGTAGGGCTAAGCTCAAGGCAATAGCGCATGATCTAATGGCTAGATTTGCTGTTCTTGAGGCAGAGCAGCTACCTGAAGCGACCACCAGATGCGATGCAGATGGGGCTTCTTCGACACCAAGGTCACGGCGCGTGGAGAAGGGCAGAAGGTCGTCAACTCCTGTAACAACTGAAACAGCGACTGTGTGCCAGGAAGTGCAAGAAGAAACAGATGAAGTCGGCCCTGACAGACCATACACTGAGGACGGACCAAGTACGGCAATGACTTCATCAGGTCAGTTGGCCGCTGCACCGGGCACATAGACACCGATTCCCGCATGGCCTTGGGCCGGCAGCAGTCAATTCAATCACGCGCTTTATGCACCATACAATTCACAGAGCGCAGGGCTTCCCAGCACTGCACGGCCATGCTCCAGTCCACAATTTAGTGGCTGGGGCACGCCATACCCTCCTTTCACATTGCCAGCCCAACCTAACAATACAGCTAGCATAGGGGTTTGGCCTTACCCATCCGTCCCTGACACAGGTTATAATACTGTCCCATTGCGTGCTTTGCCATATGGGGACTACTTGATGCCTTTGGGTGATCACCTCACCCCAGCAACGCAGGAAAAGATATAGAAAGGTAAATACGTGGACGTATTTGAATTGTTAAACAGAGATGTAGAGAAGAAGGACTTAGACAAAGAAGATGAAAAAGAGAAAGAAAGACGTAGGAGAAAGAAACCCGATAGAACATGGGCAAATTGGCTTCCCGGGTTCTTGATTTACGCGGGGGTGATAGTTAAGGCACAGCCATGGAGGGCTCAATCCCTCTTTTAGTATTTGGACATAATTTACAGGGCCTATGTTGACTTCGCGGGGCAGGCGTGGCTTTATTATGACGAATTGTTCCGTATGCGGAGCGCGATTCACCCAAATATGCGTTTGGACGAGCCCCAGCTGGGCTTGTGGCTGCAGCATATGACCCCCACTAGGCCAAATTTTGGAGACAGCTTTGAAAGCGGTCATTTGAATAGGAAGGTTGCCCTTGGTCAGAATCCCCGCCTTGGAGCGGGGCAGACGGTTCAACCCTGCCTGCTCTGTTGGGAGTACAACTCCAAGGGCACTTGTACAAAGAGACCATGCCACTTCAGGCATGAGTGTACCACCTGCGGAGGCCAGCACCCAAACTCATCATGTTTTAGAGCTGGCGCCCAGTGTCAGAACAAGGGCACAGGAGGTGGTAAAAAGCCCAACAGCGGCGGGGGTACTCCTGGAAAAGGGACCCAGCCCAATTAAGGTTAAGGTTTTGGAAGCTTGGTTAAGTTCCTACCCAGTAGAGAGGATGCTAATTATCTTTTAGAAGGCTTTGAATATGGTTTTAGGATCCCGGCAGCGGGTGAGCACAGAGCATTTTTTGCGCAGAACCTTCGATCGGTGCGCGGGATGGAAAGTATTGTCCAGAGTAATTGTCCGTGCTTGCACTTTATCTTTGTTCAAGTGCTTTTCTAATCTTGAAAAACCAAATTGCTCTCTCATTGGCTGTCGAGATAGCCATCAGTGGACACTTGTTTTGAAGAAGATACTCAATGCTTTGTCTCTTAATGCTACTGAGAACATCAGTTTGCAACTGATGAGAGGAGGGAAAGCAGACAACCACTTAGCAAGCCTAGCAAGGAAAATTCACGGTGCCTCGACGTGAGCAGAGCAGCGTGTGCTCATCTATTTACTACATTATCTCTATCTAATTGGATTGGGTTGAAAGTACTCTCTTGGTTTGGGAGTACTTTCAGCACCTTTGAGACACACACACACACACACACACACACACACACACACACACACACACACACGTACATGCATACAAACTTTCATTCATTGTGCTTTGGAATCTTAACTGGATTTAGTGCAATCCTGACTCAGAGATGTGCCTACTTTAGCAGGGGTTAGGAAAAGAATAAGTCTTCTGTACCACCACAACTTCTTTTATGCTGGCTGATCCCCAAGACCATCTGACATAAAAGCCAAAAGAAAAAGGGAAGAGAGAATAAGAAGTTGTTTTTACACCGGAACCAAACTTCCTCCAACCTAGACTCAGAGCTGCTATGCCAGCATGAAGGTAGGCTGGGATTAGAGTAGTAATTTCCAACATCCTGAGGCTAGGAGGTGTTTGGATTTGACACATCTTCAGCTGGCTTAATGTCACCTCAACTGGTTGTCAGCCATCTTAGTGAGTTTAGATTGTGTCCTTAAAAAACATTGCCTTTTGAATTGAGTTTGTTGTCTGCAACTTTAATTGTTCATTATCAAGCTATTGCCCCTTTTACATTGTGAACAGAGATGGGCACGGAATTAACCACAAAATAAAAAAAAATCCCAAGATTCAGACCATTTCATGGTTTGTTTTGGGGTGTTTCAGGGAAATGTGCCTGCCCAAAGTGCAATGAAACACCAAATAACTCAGGACATCTGAGTTATTGCCCATGAACGAATCACCAACGCCAAACACCAATTGGCATTGGTGATTCGTTCATGGGCAATAACTCAGATGTCCTAAATCAAATCTTCACCCAAGTTCTGACACTTCAAAAGACTCTCCTCCCCACCTTTTCCAATTTTGGTGAAGATTGGATTTGGGACGTCTGAGTTATAGCACCCCCCCGAGAGTCCCCCCCCCCGAAATTGCTCTTTAACCAGATGCTAAAGAGCAGTTTCCTGGTGGGGACTTGCTTTGGGGGACTATGACTCAGACGTAACAAATCCAATTTTTGTCAAACTTGGTGAGGGAGGGGAGGAGAGTCAGTTGAAGAATCCCTGTGAGTTTAGAATTTCTGACTCATGCAGGGGCTGTTCTACTGCTCCCAGAAGTTCCAAATCACACAAAACATGAAATGGTTTGTTTCAGTGGAAAGTTCATGAAAGTTTGTGGTTTGTAGTTTGTGAACATCAACAAACCATGAACCTGGTTTCCTGGTCCCTGACCATCTCTAATTGTGAGCTCTGGGTGGGTTCAGTCCTGAATCCAAGTGACACTATATCATATCAATCACCCGAAACCTAATTTTCTGTTAAATTAGAGTCTAGGAACAGGCCAATGGTAGGTACCATGCTATATTCACATAAGAAGCTTGTGGACTAAGCACAGGAGATCCCCTTCCAAAATGTTGGGGTGTGGTGCCCCCCTACTTGGTCCATGCATCACTCATACATATCAGTCACCAACACATCAATATCAGCATTCAGCCTCAAACCATGCATATAAATATGGTTGTTTATCTACACCATGGTTCCAAGAAGAGGAGCTGACCTGATATGATTATGATCATGTCTAATCAACTGACATTTAGCTATCAAAGCATTTATCTTGTACGTATGTCTTTGCATTTTTCAGTTGTATGCCAGCATGTAGATACCAACATTTCTGACAGCACTTTTTGAACTGCCAAGGTCTTTTACAAGTAACTGAACAAGCTGAGAACAGGTCCATAGTCAGATATTTATTATGTCCTACTTTAATGTATCTATGGGAAGGAAATCATATGATTACAAGCACAGAAAGGTGTGTAACAAGGGCCACAAAACATAGTAAAGGAAAATAACGATACCACTGACATACATAGATGAGCTGATTAATATGTTGTTTGATGTAACCCTAATCTGGGGGAGTTAAACAGAGGCAAAATATTGTGGAATAACAACACAGTCTAAAACAGCCATTCTCAATGGGGCCCCCTGGCACATTTGAAGGGGGCCACAGACTGGAAACAATTCTTCACTCACCATCTTATGAGGTTCATTATGCCACTTATTGAATCCTTATTTGGCCTATATTTCTTCCATACTGTGTTCATGGCCATGGCAAAACAACAACAACAACCCAGCCTGAGAATGGCTGGTCCAACAAGCACTCATACTACAGAACCAAACCTAAGGATGTAGTTTGTTAGATACATCCAGGAAAACCCATTCTTGCCTAAGCATGGCTTAGTTCAACCGGAGGGGTGAATTTCAGGATTTCCTGGCTATTGGTCAGTAATTCTTCAGTTTTAGAATGGCTGTAGTGCCCCCAAAACTGGGAACACAATTCTCACTTGCCAAAAGAAAGGGTAAAAGCCCAACTGGGCTGAAACCAGACCAGCTGAAGCTCTCCTGAATCCAAACCAGTTCAGCCTAAGGATGTTGGCCATAACTGATGGTTGGAATAAATTAACAATCTCTGATGCATTCTAACACTAGGTATAAGTGGAAAGCAGACTCTCTTTAGGACCCATGGGGATTTCTCTGCTCTCTTTTTCACTAACCAACTAATATAACTGTTTACTGTTGCATTATAAGATGTCTGGGCCCGGACACAAATTTTATTGAATGGAGTCCCTCGGAAATTTGTGAAAATGAAAGTTTGTTAAAGCAGAAAAACATATCCTCCAGTCTCAGCTGGAAATGTTCAAATTCCAGTAAGAGTGAGAGTTTGGCTTCAAATGATCTAGTGGGAAAAAAATGTCATTCTATGCAAAGAAAAGCAAACATATGGTGCATATCCTATATGGAGAATATTTTGTACAAAACTGTGTATACATCCCACTAGCCTACAGCACTAGTTCTATTATATTCCTGTGCTAATCCATGTTTCTATCATTAAGAGGCTAAAAGACACCAGGTGTTTTTTCCCCCCAAATACATTTATTTCCTCAGTTAGGAAATATCCTGGAAAAGCCATGAGAGAAATTGTATGTGTAGATTAATTTCAGTTCCTGTAATTAGAATAATTGAAATAGAATGTAAAAAGAGAACGACAGTCCTTTATATGTAATTTATTAATTGCAGCATGCATTTCGGTGTCTGAAATATAAGAAAAAGCTAGAATAAAGAGTTGGTTGTGAAGTCCATGAAAAATATAAACAATGGTAATGGCTACGCAACATAACAATTTACAGGAAAACGTGGAAAAAATATTGGTTTTAAGAAATATGTGGGAACAAAATCTCCAGGAAGGGTCAAATAAGAATTTTAAAATATTGTACAAAAGTCCATTTTCACATGGAAAATGGTGGAGAATTTTTTTTTGGTATAGTTACGCTATAATAAATCAGATCCAAGGACCAGAAATAATTAATTTAAGTGTACAGAAAGCTTCTGTTTCAGACACTCTAGGGCTCCCCTTTGCCTGGGAAAGCCTTTGGGAGCCTCTGGATGAACTCGGAGACTTTAACGGTCAAAGATCACCACCAGATTATTGCTACTGGGACTGGGTCTACTGGTGACCGTCCAGCAGCAATTTATGACTGATAAAAGGGACTGATAGGGAACCTTAGCAAAGTGGTGGCGCTGCAGGTCAAACTGCAGAAGCCTCTGTGCTGCAAGGTCAGAAGACCAGCCATCGTAAGATCGAATCCACGTGATGGAGTGAGCTCCCGTCGCTTGTCCCAGCTCCTGCCAACCTAGCAGTTCGAAAGCATGTAAATGCGAGTAGATAAATAGGTACCACCATGGTGGGAAGGTCACGGCGTTCCATGTCTAGTCGCGCTGGCCACGTGACCACGGAAACTGTCTTCGGACAAACACTGGCTCTATGGCTTGGAAACGGGGATAAGCACCGCGCCCTAGAGACGGACACGGCAGGACTAAATGTCAAGGGGAACCTTTACCTTTACCTAGGGAACCTTAGAATCTGGAAGGAGGTCAGGATAGGAAGCTTTGAATTAACTCAAATTACTCATTTCCAACACCCAGATCCAGTTTATGGGAGCGTAACCTTATGAAAACAAGATTTTGCCAGTACATCTGTAGCGTTAAAACTCCATTGGATGAAACTACCATGTGTTTTTAAAAAGGAAAGAGTTAACGAATTTTGAAAAAGAAAGAATCTGTTGACCATTCCACTCGGTACGGTCATCCCCCACTCAGGAAGATTTCTTTTGTGGTGTTCTGTTCTTCAGAGTCTTGCTCATCCTTGAAAACCCTCTGGAGTGCAGCTCTCAGTGGTATCTGTGGCTGATCTCTCATTCTGCTCCAGCCCACTAGGCAATAAATCATTGGGTTGATGCTACTTTTCAAGGAAGCGCATCCAAAGCCAGTTGCCATTAGCATAGGAAAAGGGCCATAATATGAGTCGATTACATAAAACACATTCAGAGGAATGGCAAAGATGAGAAAGAAAAAGAGTGCAAGAAAGATGGCAGTGACAAGCTTTCCCTGCTGGCGTTGCTTCACTTGATGACATACATGGATGGACAGAATCAGAGTGGAGATGAGCATGATTGGAGTACCAAGGAAAACATTCAGAATAAACTGATAGATTAGTGGGGAACCTCCAAAGCTCCCTGTCTGGAGGAGAGAGAAGTGAATTCCAGCGAGCAGGAAGGAGAGAATCCACATTAGGGCACAAACCATGGCAGACTGATGTGGTGGCCGGTGGCATCGATGCCAAAGAGGGAAAAGAACAGCCACACATCTGTCAATGCTGACGGCTGCCAGTAAGAACTGGCTAGCAGAAGATGTGAATAAGAATATTTCAAAAAATGTTAAAAAGAAAAGAGAGTGGGTATTAATTATATTATTTTGATGGTTTAGGGAGACCAGTGTAGATGTGAACATTATGGAGATGAGGACACCTAAGTCAGCTATGGAGAGATTCATGATGTAGGTGGTGAAAGAGTTCCTCTTGATTTGGAAGCCAAGAAGCCAGATGACCACTCCGTTTCCTACAAGGCCCAGAAGGCAGACCATGACAATGAAACTGTTGATGAGATTTTCTGTTGCTTTTTCCAGGTGTCGATCATTTGTTTCATTAACTGACTCTCCAGATCCCAGGCTGTCTTCTAAATCTCCAGAGCCACTGAAGTCATCTGGAGAATGTGGTTTCTCCATTTTGCCAATCTTGGTAAATTCAGGCCTATTGAGAAAAATAAAGCAAAGGGAATCCATTTCTAATATGGAACTGTTGAAGTGATATGGCTGTGATTTTAGCCCCCCCCCCCACCTTGGATGCCATTCCTTAGCGGAGTTTTACAAAATTATTTTTATTGAAAATAATCATTTAGTGTAAATGTTTATTTACAGTGTTAGAAGTCATCACTTTTTTAAAAAAAAATCCTTCTCATTTCTTCATTTCAATGTTGGTGAAATACAAAGTAACAAGGTAAAAATATAGAGCAAGGAAAAGTATAACTATCTACTCAGCATTAAATAAAAAGTTCCTATCAAATCTATCCTATATTTGATATTTGAAATTCATATTCTTAGCATGTATCTCTCTCTCTCTCTCTCTCTCTCTCTCTCTCTGTGTGTATTGTGTATGTTGTTGTTGTTCCTATGTGCCATCAGGTTGTCTTTGATTTACAGTGGCATTATCAATGAGCAATCTTCAACACGTCCTGTCCTCAACAGGCTTGCTTAGCTCTTGTAAGGCTGTGGTTCTTTTAGGGAGTCAATCTCACATTTGCTCTTCCTCTTTTCCTGCTGCCTTCCACTTTTCCCAGCATTATTGTCTTGTCCAGAGAATCCTGCCTTCTCATGATGTGGCCAAAGTCGGACAGCCTACGTTTCAACATTTTTGCTTCCAGAGAAAGTTCAGGCTTGACTTGATCTAAGACCCACTTTCTGGTGGTCCCCGGTATCCATAAAGGTCTCTTCCGGCACCATATTTCAAATGGATCATTTTTTTCCCTCTCAGCTTTCTTCACTGTCCAGCTTTCAGATCTGTACATAGAAATCAAGGAATACAATACTGTGGATGATCTTGGTCTTGGTCTCCAGAGGCACATGCTGACACTTGATTTTCTTTTCTAATTCCTTCATTGCTGCCTTTCCTCGTCTCAGTCTTCTTTTGATCTCTTGGATGCAGTCTCCATTGGCCATTTTGATGACTGTTCGAGTCCTCAAATCAGTTTAAAGAAGCAATGGCAATGCTGTTGTAGAAGCATGGGGGGCACACCAAATGGCCCTGACCACACCCGAAGCAACAACCTTAACTTTCTAACATGAGACTAAAATTAAAATAAAATGTGGGAGAAAGTGCAAATGACAGATTTATCTATCCAAGCCCAGGGCTTTGATTATTTTACTCTTTGAGGTTCAGGATCCCTATGCATTCAACCATCTTACTGTTGAATTAGGGTCGCCACGTATTTCTGCTGAGATATTTTCTGTCTTTAATGTGTATATGTTCCTCTCCATGCTGAAAATAGATTAATGTGATGAGTGCAGATGGATGAAAATGTTGTTTTATCCCCTCCTTTATGATCTTTCCTTACCCAATTGAAAATGAATAATAAAAATTATTCATTTTCAATTGGGTAAGGAAAGATCATAGGGAAGGGGATTTTGAACAGGGTACTAGGGTAAATATAAAAAATACAGAATGTGATAGAGGACAATATATATCAGTATTACTTTTGCTGATATGCTTTCTTACTAAGCTTACTTCACACTTATCTTGCCATTTTTTTCCTAAGCCTTTAAAGTCTACAATTACATCTTATGTCTTCTTTCTTACAATTTTAACCCATTCATGTTCTCATCTCCCATCCAATTATATAAAGGTTCCCCCTTTTTTGTAGCCTCAACAATTTCTTTGTCTTTAAATACTTTAGTAAAAATATCCATCTCTGCTGCTTCAAAAAAAAAAAAAAAAATCTATTAACTCCTGGATTGTTGGAAATTTTTGCCCTTTTTAAAACGTTTATGAAAATCTACAAATCGTGTATTTGGGGCTTTAAAAATCTGGAGTTTAAAAAAGGTTGAACACCCCCACTAAAAAAGGAGCAAAACAGATTTTCTAATTCTTAATTGAATTTGACCAGAAACCTTCAATTACCAAGCAGCCTAAATATACAAATTAGCAACAACTCACTCTCAACATAAATGAGAGAGATTGGCCACATCTCAAACAATATTGATTACATTTTGTACTTACCAGACGGATGTGAAAAGAGGAAATATTGAGTCAGATCGTACAGAAATGTTAATGAATATGGGATAAAATGACATATTTCTCGCCATGTTGGAAATGTGATACCTAAACAAAATAGGAAAAAATCAACATCAAAACATAGGTCAACTCTGGCAAGTAATTTCTTATGGAGTTTCATAAGCTAAAGTGAAAATTTAGCTCACTTCCATCACTGCCAACAAGCAAGTCTACAGTGGCCATCTCTCAGGAATTCTCTGGCTGAGGATTTCCTGAACCGGTAGGGGTTGGAGAAGATGGCTTTCAAGTCTACAGTTCTATATGATCAAGGAAGAGGATCAAGGAAGAGCAAGCAAGGGTAAAGACAATTTGCAGAGGAGTTCAATTATACATTGTTTGGAGCCATGGTGAGGTGGCTTACTGTCTGAAGTGATGGGCAGGAATTGTATGGTTGTGTTTTCTCTCTCACACTCTCTTTTTTCCCTTTCCTTTTTTCTTTTTCTTTTTTGCAATTTTATCTGCATTGACTCTGGAAAGAGGAGCTGCAGCTAATAAAGAATGATAAAGACCAAACATTTCACAAGAAAGGTGTACCTATCGTGCATCCTTCAACACACTGTGTGCTGGCCATATCTTCATCCCAGTGTCAAAAAAGAAATAAGAACACAAGAGACAAAGTAAACCTAGTAGCAGAATGTTTGTCAGGTTTTAGGAGGCCCTAGAGAATCAACATTTGATACCTTCCCTCAATGGTGCTACTCTGATGGGTGTTTCTCCAATCAGCCCACCAAGTGGTGGTGAGTAGTGTCTGTCCCTTTCTGAAACATGGAGAAAGACAGAAAGAGGGACAGAGAGAGAGAGAGAGAGAGAGAGAGAGAGAGAGAGAGAAGTGTTTTATGTGTATGCAACTTCTAGAACGAGGTGGAAACTTGTGGCCTTCCAGGTGTCAGGGTTTTCTAGGTAAAGAATACTCAGAAGTGGTTTCCCATACCCTTCTTCTGAGGGTGTTCTGGGACTGTGCAGTTTGTTCAAGGTCACACAGGCTGGCTCTTCTCTTTGGGGGTCCAGTGGGGAATTGAACTCCCAACCACTGCAGTTCTTTGACTCTGACATCTAGAGAACTTCTTTCTTGCCTACCTCTGTTCTACGTTCCAAGAGCTCCTTCAGGAAGGATTTGGGTATCTGTCAAACCCACAAAACTGAGAAAGAAATTTATAATTCAATTTTCAGTTGAAATTTTGCAGATAGCTGTGAATAAATGGAGGCTAGGAATCTTCAGATGAGGCGATTGGAAGAAAAGGACCTCCTATGCTATCATAACAGGCGGTTGGATACTTGCAGAGATAATTTGGAGTTCACACACATCAGCACACACAAAGATAGTTCAGGAGTCAGACAAACAGGTACACAGAAACACAGCAAAGCCAGAGGCAAAATATAATAGCTCACCAAAGTGACTGGATACGTACAGGAGATCTTGAGCTGCTCTGCTTAAGTGCTTCCCCAGACTTTCTGTGACAAGATGAAAATCTTCTGCTGCCTGACAAGATAGCAATCAGAAAACTTCAGCTCACAAAGGAGGAGCTCCTTATTGCTATGTTGACACCATGGTGCAGTGGCTAAACTACAATATTGCACTCTGCTCACAATCTGAGTTTGAGCCTGATGGATTCAAGAATAACCCAAGAATGACTTTACTCTTTCTGAGGATGATAAAATGAGTACTCAGATTGCAGGAGGTGGGACAAAGTGTTGTCTGCATATTTAACTTGTGAACAATCCAGAGAGTGCTCTAGCGCTATAGGGTGGTATATAAGTCAAAACAACAGCAACCCTTGAGAAATGCAGACTGAACTTTATGAGGCAAAGGAAACCAACTTATCACTTAACGGGCTCATTGGGTAAAAGATGCATTAAAAGCCATACTTTTCTTTATTTAATAAATATAATTTTCATATTGGTGAACATTCTTCTTGGTACAGAACTCCATGACAGTGCTGGATTTTGGAGCACATCCCAGTTCAGGGGAAGAAATTTGTTTAGTCAACATGAAAAAGTGAACTGAACAAATTCTGTCGCTATGCAGGTGTAACATTTTTAGGTTCTATGGAACAATTTGCTTACTATTGATGAATCTTGCAAACACAATTTCACAAAATGGATTTTGTATTTGTATTTACATAACAGACATCATGAGCCATTGTAACAAGATCAAAATGCTACAATTTGTGTACCCAAGTCCTTGGCAACAGCACCAATGCAGAACTTGCTTATAGAATTTGCAAAGTTCAAGTGTACCTTTGATTTCAAAGTCAGACCAAAATGCAAGATATCTTCCACAACCTGGTTGGGTATAAGAATATGTTCAAAACCCTAAAATAAAATATCAATACAATTGTATGTAATTCATGGATTCACTAAGTAGATTCACCCCTTCAACAAGAATATATAAAAATTATACCTAAACCAAATTGGCAAGGATCTTAGTAGTCCAACTGGTAACATCAGCTTCAGCTTTGTCAGCTCTCTTTTTTCTGGGAGTCAAATCTCTTACTCACAGCCCTTCTCTTTTTTAATCCAACTTCTTTGGGCTGAACCACTAGTTCATAAGGATTACACACGGCGAGAATTACTTGCAACATTTTGGGGTCAGATGGCATGTAAGTAACCAAAGTTTGCTCCAGCGTTCTGAGGGTTCCAATCCTGACATGATTGATGGCAGTCCCTGCATGCCAGAACCACGTGCCAAAGCAGAAGGAGACTGCCTGCTGAAACTCCCAATGAGAATCCAAATATCTTGTGAGAACTCCAGTCACTGTCCCCTGGGGCAGGCTCAGGTTATTTTGACTGGAGTCTATTTATTCCCAGCCACTGGCCTAAGCAGCCATTTTATGTTCAGTTCAGGCAAGGAGGTCCCTGGCTGAATGTATTCTAGATTTTTCATTCAAATACACTGAGTCTCTGTTGCACTTAGGACTGAGTGTGTTGTGTGTATGTCAGAGATTGGCTTTGATTGGACAGCTCAAAGTAGCACTAATGTCTACCCTCTTTCACTCCCCATGTCTTTACTTAATTTTTTTAAGTGCTTGCTGATGGCCCTCATTTGCAGAACCTCCTTTTTTCCTTCTGGGGACACAATATTGGATGGCCTTATGTCCTCGTATAGAGAGGGCGATCCTCTATTTGAAGAGCTGTCCTCGTCTTTGGTGATGCATCTCCTGGTTTTCTGGTGAGGTGTAAGTGACCACTCCACCCCAGCCCAAGAGTTTCCTTAGCTGAGCAGGGAAAGTAGAGGCTTTCATTTGTAGATGCCTCTAATCAGCCCTCTTTCGTCTTTTAAGAGAAATGGTTGGTGGAAAGGAGATTATTTTGTAAGGAAAGACACAAACCACACACACTGATGTAACTACTGATATATGGCAGGAAAGATATCAAGACTTAGTTATATTTCCTGCTGGATATCAGTAGTTACATCAGTAGGAAGACAAGTCAGTTCTTGTCTACTTCAGCTGTGAAGACAGTGCCCCAGAGTGGACCATGAAAAACTAAAAGAGGACCAAGGAAATGCCACTCTAAAACACAGTAAACAAAAGCAACACCAAAAAGACATTGAAAGTAGTAAGGCACAACAGCCTATTAAAAAACTCATTCACTTGAAAATATTATATAGATGGTATATGACACCAGAGAAATTGGCAAAGGTGAAGAAAAATGAGAAAGATAAATGTTGGAGATGTAAGACAATAAAAGGAACACTATATCATATGTGGTGGGGTAGTAAATTTATTAGGATATTTTGGAAAGAAATAGAAAAAAATAATCACCATAGATTTAAAAATAAAAATGGAGATGAAACCTGAAACTTATTTGCTCAATATGGTAAAATTAAACTCGAGACAAGAGAAAAAAATTGTTTATAAATATTAGGCGCAGCCAGAATTCAAGTGGCAAAACAATGGAAAGACAAGGAGGAAACTTCGGTGGAGGAATGTTTAATAAAATTACAGGAACTAATATTAATGGACAAACTAACAGACTCATTGAAAGGAAAGAGTAGAACGGAGCACAAATCTCAATGGGGGAAAGTAAAGAATTATCTCAGAGAGAAATGGAAGAAAGATTCCAAACCTGTACCAAGTGGCTTAGGCTTAAATTAAAAGCAGAACTACTCTCAACAGAAGTAAAAACAAAGTAAAGCAGATTGTTAATATGGATATAAAATAAGAATTAAGAAAGGTATTATTAAGATTGCAAGAAAATAAATGTCTGGTGGAAAATAAGGAAGTAAAAATGTTAAAGACTTACTGTTTTGCGAAAGAGATAATAGAAAGTTATTTTGGTTATGAGCTAATATTGTGATAATTATTTACTTATTTTTATAATTTCTTTTTTAAATGCAATAAAGATTAAAAGTTAAAAGAATAAACAAACACATACATACAGTATATATATATCTACATATCTACATATCCATCCATTCATCCATCTATACACATGTGTATATGTTTATATGTATATATGTCAATACATACAGTTTGGGTGCATTTAAAGGTTAGGGCTCAGCTAAAGCTCTCTTTTTTCCTTTCTTTTTCTTTTAAAATTGTGGGCACTCCTTTCTTATGTATTGCATCATCACACAGGGATTTCATTTTTGCAGTTCTATTCTCCTTTCTCAGTCTTGTTCATCCTCAAAAACCCTTCAGAGTGCTACCTTGAGGGACACCCTCACCCCCTATATATTGTTTGATCCACGGGTGACTAAGTTCTTTCTTATGTGCCCCCTTCAAAAAAGCACTGCTCTCTCTTAATGCACATTTCCAGAGTAGGAGCATTTGCAGCAACAACTGTATCTCTAGATGAGTTTTATAATTAGATAAACAATGTCTGTGGTCCTTCTGCCATCTTGAACACTGAGAAGTTTTATTTGACATCCGCTGAGTGTGATCCATGTTATCAGCTGCCTGTGAGGAAACGGGGTGCGTCCTCTTTGCTCTTTCAGCTGCAACACGCCAATATGGTAATCTCCTTAAGAGTCTGCTTCACTGTGTGTTCTTGCTTAGCAAGAAAAGGACGGCAGTAAAGCAATGAGAGTTGCTTTGTGTTTGGGTGAGAAGTGGTAAACTGATGAAAAAAGGAGTCAGGTTCTGGGATCTTCCCTTGCTTGAAAGAGTGTCTCGGGTTCTCGTCTGCATGGGCTGGCAAATGAGTCTGCATCATGCAGGCTTCAAGTATTTAAGTCAAGTGTGGACAAGAGAAAGACTTCTCAATTGTTTCAGAAAACAGGGAACAAGCAATCGAAAAAGAGTAAAATCACTTAAAAAATGTAAAGGGTAAACATTCTAAGAAAATGGAGTTGAAGACACTTTTCAAACTACTCTATAAAGATCACAGACAGAAAAAAAAGTGACACAACAATAGTAAGAAGGAAAAGATGAGTAAAAATGTTAGAGCCCTATATGTTCAATACATTATTATTATTATTATTATTATTATTATTATTATTATTATTATTATTATTATTATTATTATTATTATTATTATTATTATTATTATCATTATTATTATTATCATTATCATTATCATTATTATTATTATTATTATTATGACTAACTTTAGTTATATACTACATTTTCCAAAATACATAGAGTAAAAACGTTAGAGCCCTATCACATGAAAGATTTTTATTATTATTATTATTAAGTTTAGTTATACACTACATGTTCCACAATGCGCTGTGCTCAAATTGGTTCACAAGACATTCTAATACAGCATCCTTTATGTTTTAACATTAACATGGCATAATACATATAATATATCATAGCATGTCCATTCAAATAAAATATTACCAAAATGATAGAACAAAATATACTGAGAAGGCAGTAGTAATATTATGAAAGCGTACTGAGCTTGAAACATTCCTTATCCAGTTCACATAAAGAGATCTGACAAAAAAGAATTTGTGCATATATGTTTTATATATGCTACTAGGAATGTGGGTGGGTGGAGCAGAAGAGTGGGAAGAGCGAAATCCTGAGGAGAACAAGCAGCCAGTCTCCCTCACCTCACCATTTCCTTCCTCTTCTTTCCCCGCTGGGATCACCTGTTCCTGACCATTCCCACCATTTAGAGAAGTGGGACCCCACGGTCATTTGGACTCTTAGGAAGAGAGAGGAAGGCCACAGAGAGACCAGAAACAGTCACAAGTGTAATCCACTTCTGCTTTGTGGAAAGTTAGCATCATCTAATTACCCTGAGCCAAAGACAGTCTTTTGACGATCTTTGCATATATATATGATTGCTTAAGCTCTAAGCAATAGAAGTTTTTTTTAACCTGGAGAACTGTGCATAAATTATATTAGAATATATAATATAATATATGCACAGTTCTCCATCTTAAAAAAAACTTTTACATTGGCTTTGGACATTCTGAAGGAATTCTTCCCCCCCCTTTCTTTTATAAAAATTGTGACCACTCCTTTCTTATCTATTGTGCCATCATGCATTATGCTTTATTTTATAATTTGTTTATGCTTTCCATGTTTTTAATAGAAACTTCATTCTTGCATATTGTCACTCCAGGGTTTCACTTTGGGTGTTCTGCTCTCCTTGCTAGTCTTGCTCATCCTCAAAAACCCTTTCGAGTGCCACCTTGATGGACACCCTCGTGTGACTCTGCCTCTGTCTTTTTGCCACCAAGAAATAAATTAGTGGGTTGATACTACTGTTAAGAGAAGCACACAAAAGGCCTATTGGTATCAAGGAGAGAATGATCTCAAAAGAAGAAAAGTAAATATAACAAAAATATAAAATTATATAAATCAAATTAAGAGGAAAAGCAAAGATAAGGAAGAAAAGGAGTGCAAGTAGGATGGCTGTGATGAGCTTTCCCCGCTGAAGTTGATTTGCTTTACAGTAGGCTTTAATGTACAGGGTCAGAGTGGAGATGAGCATGAGGGGTGCGCAAAAGAAAACATTCACAATAATCATGTTCACTCCAGGAATCAGAAAGGAGAGGATCCATATAAGGGCACAAGCGATGGCGGACAAATGTGGTGGCCGGTGGCATCGATGCCAAAGGGGGAAGAGAACAGCCACACATCTGTCAATGCTGATGGCTGTCAATAGGAACTCGCTGGTAGAGTAAGTGAAGAAAAATAAATAAAATATTATATCAGGGAACCAAGAGGAAACATGATTTACAGATGCTAGTATAGCTTCACAAATTAGACAGATGAGAACACCAAAGTCGGCAATGGAGAGGTTGAGGATATAGGTGGTGTAAGGGTTTCTCTTAATTCAGAAGCCAAGAAGCCAGAAGACCACTCCATTTCCCACAAGACCCAAAAGGCTGATAAGGAGAATGAAGCCGTTGATGATGTTTTGCATTAAATTGTCAAATGGATAATGTTGAGCTCCAGTACTGTTTTGAGAAGTCGGGATATGAACTTCTGTATCTCCAGAATCCTTGTAATCGTTTGCAGGAAGCAATACTCCCACCGTAGTTAGAAGCCTATTTGGAGAAAGATACCAAAGGGAATCAGTGCCTATTACACAGAGTGCTTGAAAAGATATGCTTACCATCTTGACTGCCAAAATAGTCAAAGAGTCTTATTATTTTTTGCGTGATACAATAGCAGATCATTGTAATATAGAAAGTCAATGAATTAAATTAGGATCCACAATAGGTTGAAAAAGGAGGTTGATTGTCGTTTACATAGTTTGAAGCTCAAGAAAAACGATTCCATAATATACTTACGGAACGAGAGGAGATCCTGTTACATTCATGGTCTTCACGTCAGAAATGTTGTGATACCTAGACAGAACAGGAGCTATAGGTTACAAGAATCATTTCTTCCAATATTCATTAGTATCTGAGTTAACAATGTTTTCAAAATGTATGGAAGCCCAGAGCTGAAATATTTGAACAGGGTGGGCTAGGAGTATTTTAATGAAATCCCCTTAGCATGAAAGAAACACTCTTTTTTGCATTTATTTTTTTTGGTCCTTTCAGCAATTCCTGAGAGTGAAGATCTAAAATACAAATGATTTGTGTTTACATAAAGGGGAACACAAAAACCATGTTTCCTTCAGGTTCCCTCTTCTCTTTAACCTTTGCTTCACCCTTTGTCCATTAAATTGTCCTGAGAATTTTTCCCCCAAATTGGGGCATATGAAAGCTACAAGCTGCTGATTAGACAGTCCAGAGAAGAGGAGAGCAGGGGTGGGAGGACAGGAATCATGAATTTTGACCAGTCAGAACTAAGCCCCCATTTAAGGGGTCAGACACCCTTAATGCATTCACACACAGAGTCATAATAAAGGAGGCATAATGGTCCTTCAGTGACCTAAAATAAGCATATTCTTGAGCTAGAATGGTTTTATAAAATGTGAGTCCAAATCACAATGGGTCACCATTGCCATCCATTCAATCTGGAATAAAGATAGAAAAAAATAAATAAAAAGATCCCCTTGATGGGAGAGCTTGCCCCTAACATGGAGGAAAAAAAAAGAGTTGCAATTCATTCAGAAGCTGCTCCTACGGCAGTCTTGCACAGCATTCCCCAACCAAACAATGGGCTTGCATTCATATACCAGACAACATGAACAATTACAAAAACAACATGCTACAATTTGTGCACCCAAGACCTTGGGAACAGCACCAAATACAAGAGTTGCTTTTAGAATTAGCACAGTTCAAGTGTCCCTCTGATTTCAAAGTCAGACCAAAGTCCAAGATATCTTCCACTGCCTGGTTAGGTATAAAAGAATCTTCAGAACCCTAAAATAAAACATCAGTACAATTGTATGCAATTCATGGATTCAATAAGTAGATTCACCCCCTCAACACAAACATATAAAAGTTATACCTAAACCTAGTTGTCAAAAATCTTAGTAGTCCAACTGGCAAGAGCAGCTCAAGTTACTTCAGTTCTCTCACTCTTTCTGAGACTCAAATCCTGTACTCAAAGCCCTTCTCTTTCTTCGTCCCACCCCTTTGGGCTGAACCAATATTTTATAGGAGTTACACAATGCAAAAAGTACATGCAACATTTTGTTGTGTAGCGACATTTTTTGAAGCTGCTGAAAGACAGAGGGCAGTAGCATGACACAGTGGGGAGGTGCACCAGTTTTGGGGGGAAAGTGTCCAGATGAGATGGAGCAGGGGTATTTGATCACACCTGAATTAGCTTCGGTGTGGTTGAAGAAGTCCCCAGTCCTATTTGGGTCAATTTGAACACCTCTATAAGTCAGCAAAGATTGCTCCAGTATTTTGAGGGTTAAAATCCTGACATGAATGCTAGCAGTCCCTGCGGCAATAGAACCATATGACAATTGCCCACCCAATCCTGGAATAAAGACGCGAGACAGTATTATGGATTAAAAACGGGCCATTCTTTATTAAATCAACATCAAAATTTTTATTTTCCAACCTTGAGAAAGTAGGGGGCCTGCTGTAGTGCGGAAACAGGGAAATGGCAGGGGTATCCAAATACCCCTCTGAACATGATATGGGTGAGTCCCCGGCCCCAGGTTCCAGTGGTCTTAAAGACAGCAGGAACCCGGCAGGCCGCTAATAAACACCCCCAGACCTCAAGACATCTTTAATTGATGACTGTTGGTCCGGAAGTGGCCCAGCGCATCTTCCTGCCACCGGCCCAGTAATCGCACGATCCGCAGAGCCGGGAGGTCGGATGCGCTGTTGGCTTACCTGAGATTAGAATTGGGACACACCGAAAATACCTGTTTTTTCCGCACTACCCGCCAGTGTGACCAAAAATTGCTACCAAATTGCCAACAACCCTTCTCTAGTGTGGGATAGGCGAAAAATCCCCCCATCAAAAGTCCAATCAGGATGAAGGTCAAAAATTCCTATCCGGACCCATAAAGGTGACCAGAAAACTCACACTAGAAATAGGGAGGGCGGGTGTTTGCCCGAAACAGGAAAGAGGGCGAAACAAGTGGGAGTGCTCCTTTAAATAATCGCGCTCCCCTTCTTAGTCACAAGTCACGTGGCATGGGACAGTCTCGCCTCATCCGGAATGGTGGGCAAATGTCAGCCACGCTGTTCAAGGTCAGTAGACCATCCAGCGGCTGCAATCAGCTGAAGGAAATTGGCAGCAGAAGCCCCCAATGAAAATCCAAATTTCTTTTGGGAACTCCAGTCACTGAGCCCTGGGGGTGGGCTCCGATTAATTTTACTGGAGTCTATTTATTCCCATTCGCCTGCACATTTTTTGTTCAGGTTTGGGAAGGTGGTCCCTGATTGACTACATTCTAGATTGATCTTTCAGGTAGCTACACTGAATCTGGGTTACACTTTGGATTGAATGTATTGTGTGAATATGGGAGGGATGGGCTTCGTTTGGATAGCTCAAAGTAGTACTAAGGTCTCTCCTTCTCTCTCCTTCCTCATTTTCTTTCTTTCTTTCTTTCTTTCTTTCTTTCTTTCTTTCTTTCTTTCTTTCTTTCTTTCTTTCTTTCTTTCTTTCTTCAGGTGCCTGTTGCTGGTCTTCATTTGCAGAACCTCCTTTTTCCTTCTGGGGACACAATGTTGGATGGCTGTATGTCCTCCTATAGAGAGGGCGGTCCTCTATTCGAAGAACTGTCCTCCTCTTTGGTGAGGCCTCTCCTGGTTTTTTGGTGAGGTGTAAGTGGCCACCCCACCCCACCCCAAGGGTTTCCTTAGTTGAGCAGGGAAAGGAGTGGCTTTAATTTATAAATGTATCTAATCATCCCTCTTTCATCTTTTAAGATAAATGGTTGGGGGAAGGGAGATTATTTTGTAAGGAAGGACAGAAACCACACACCCCGATGTAACTACTGATACATGGCAAGAGAGATATGGCAAGGCTAGTCAGTTCTTATGAACTTCAGCTGTGAAGTTCGTCCATAGGACTGTATAGTCAAATACCAAAGGATCAAGCAAATACCACACTAAAACAAGGTCAAGAAAAGCAATATTGGACAGTGTACTGGATACTGGAACTCAGTGTCTGGTTAGAGAATCTAATGCCTGATCATTACCTCAAGAGTCCTCCAGATTTAGAGACCTTGAGGGAAAACATATCAGAAGCCTGTGCTCATCCCAAGAAAGGGTTCATCTCAGAATGAAACCAAACAATCTCAGTCAATAATAATAATAGCATTCATGTGCTGGATTGAAGTGTATGTCTTGCCATTGTTAGAGTAATTCCAGGAAACATCAGCCTGTGTATTCTTTTAAGTTGGCAAATCAAGGTCCTTGTTAATAAATAAAAACAGCAGCAGGCACGGAAAAAAAACAGTAGGAAGTGGTAAGGGACGCAGGATGACAGTCCCTGATGTTGTCCCTAAAATAAAATATCAATCCAATTGTATGTAATTCATGGATTCAAGAAATAGATTCACCCCTCGAACACAAACATAGACAAACTATACCTAAATCAAATTGGCAAGGGTCTTTCTTGTCCAACTGGCAACAGCAGCTCCAGCATCTTCAGCTCTCCACTCTTTTTGAGATTCAAACCTTTTACTCAAAGCCCTTCTCTTCATAGACATTTCGTTGTGCAGCCACAGCTTTTGAAGCTGCTACAGATGGAGGACGCTAGCACAACACAGTGGCAATATGCACCAGATTTGGGGGGAAAAGTATCCAAATGAAATGGAGTAGGGATATTTGTCCTGTCTGGATGAGCTGTGGTGTTGTTCAAGAAGTCTCCAGTCATATGTGGGTCAGTTTACATGTAAGTCACCAAGGTTTGTTCCAGAATTAGTTCGTTACAGGGTTAAAATCCTGCCATGATTAGTTGCAGTCCCTTTGACAAAAGAAGCATGCACCAAAGCTGAAGGAAATTGTCATAGGAAGCCCCAATGAAAGTCCAATTATCTTGTGGCAACCCCTTGGGGAGAGGCTCAGATGGATATTAAAGGAGTCTGTTTCTTCCCAGCCACCAGCCTAAGCAGCTATTTTCTGTTCAAGGAGGGCAAGGGGGTTCATGGCTGACTACATTCTAGATTTTGCTTTTAGATAGCTACACTGATTCTCGGTTCCACTTAGGGTTGAGTATGTTTTGTGAATGTGGGAGGGATTGGCTATGACTAGACAGTTCAAAGGAACACTAAGATCTATCCTCTTTCTGTCCTCATTTTTTTTTTTAGGTGCCTGCTGCTGGCCTTTATTTTAAGAACATTTTTTCGTTCTTGTTGGGACACTATGTTGGATGCCCAGATGTCCTCCTACAGAGAGGGCAGTCTTCCATTTGAAGAGTTCTCTTCCACGCTGGTGGTGCATCTTCAGATTTTCGGTGAGGTGTAAGTGGCCACCCTACCCCACCCCATGAGTTTCCTTGGTTGAGCACGGAAAGCAGAGGCTTTGATGCGTAAATGCATCCAATCAACCCTCTTTAGTCTTTTAAGAGAAATGGTTGGGAGAAGGGAGATTATTTTGTAAGAAAAGTCACAAACCACACACCCCGATGTATCTACTGATACATGGCAAGAGAGATATAACAAGTCAGGTCAGTTTTTATGAACTTCAGCTGTGAAATCAGTCCCCAGGACTCGACTATGAAATACTAGAAAAGAATCAAGAAAAAGCCACACTAAAAACCACAGTAAACAAAAGCAACACCAAAAACACATTCAAAGCAGTCAGGAAGAACCGTCCATTAAAAAATCTCTACCCAGGCATCCATTCACAGAGAGAAAGCTCGTCAGAAAAGTAAAATCTTCACCCGCTTGCGGAAGGACAGTAAAGATGGGCCCAGCCGAGTCTCCTCTGGGAGGGACTTCCCAAATTTGGGAGCAGCAACAGAACTTCAGCTGTCAAGTCAATTCCCCGGGACTGGACAGTCATGGTTGGAACCATTCTTCTGAAGTGACTGATTTTTGCCATTTTGACAAAACTCCACTGACTTCTGTTTATTTTCTTTCTATACCTATGCATTCTCAGTAAACTGCAGAAAATACAAGGCACAATTTTTCTCTCCTTGAGAGTATCCCTTCAAATGGCTTGAAAGAACTGGTTATATTTATACAGTCCTTTATATCAACGGGAAAAGATAAAGTACTTGGCTTTTTATATATTTGTTTATTTAGAAGTCTAATAAATAAATAAATGAACAAATAAATAAATAAATAAATAAATAAATATACTCTAATTCTGTTTTTTTTTTTCTTCAAACCATGCAGATCCTAAGGTAGTTTTACCTTTGCATCAGAGCTGGTCCATGAACCTGGGACCAAAAGAGCCACCCGAAAGGGCAATCTCTAAAGAGATGACCCGATAACACCTTATAGTATTAGCTTACAGTGCACTTAATACAAAAGGAGATGCAGCGTGATGATGCAATTAAAGGAGACAGCTTTCAAAAGGAGGAATGACTTGTTATGATTCTGAAGGATATAAAGCATTTTAAATCATAGTTGTTTGAATGGATTTGAGGTACGTGGGAGTGCCCCTCTGATATTTTGTGTCCCTTTCTGTCAGAACTGAAGGAAGCTGGTTCAGTTCTAAATCCGTGTCTGGTGCCAGTAATGGACTGGATGAGGATGAATAAACTGAAACTTAACCCAGACAAGACAGAGGTGCTCCAGGTCAGTCAAAAAGCAGATGAAGGAGCCTGAGCTGGATGGGGTTACAATCCCTCTGAAAACACCGATGCACAGTTTGGGATTCATCTCTGAGCCTGGATGCCCACGTTTTGGTGGTGGCCAGGTGTGCCTTTGGACAGATAAAACCAGTGTGCCAGGCGCACCTGTTCCTTGAGAGGTCTGATCTGGCCATGGTGACACATGCCTTAGTTACATATGGACTGGATTACAGTAATGAGCTCTAAGTGGGGCTGCCTGTGGAAAGTGCTTGGAAATTCCCGAGGATCCAAATTGCAGCATCCAGATTGCTGACTGGGGCTGGCTTCAAAGATCATGTGATACACACACACAAACACACCCTGCAATTACAGTGGCTTCACTGGCTGCCAGTTTGTTTCCGGGCTCAATTCAAAGTGCTGGTTTTAACCCATAAAGCCCTAAACGGCTTGGGTCCAAGCTATCTGAAAGACCACATCTCCCTTTATGAGCTGTAAGATCATCAGGGGAGGCCTTTCTCTCAGTCCCACCACCCTCACAGATGCGCTGTGAGGGACGGAAGCTGAAGTGCCGACAGAACTCCTGTGTGTCTGAAGAAGGAAAATTGCATACTGTAAAACCCTGAGTTCATACTCATCTCTACATGATACTAATCAGGTTGAACTTTGTTTTGCTGAAAAATCAGATGGGATCAGATTGTACAGTGTGGTATGTGATCAGTTAACACCCAACTGATGAAATGGATTGGGGTAGCTCTTTCCCTATCCCTTTCTGTCCCGGGTACAGTTAATCTTAACGGTTCATTACATCGACACCGCACATGTCCTCAAGGGATATCAAAATGACATGGACAACCCTTCCCCCCTTCCACTTTTCCTGAACAACTCTAGAAGCAAGGTCAGGCTAAGAAAGAGTAACTGAGCCTAAGTCATCCCGGTGAGTTGTGTGGCTCAATAAGTGGTAGCTGCACATAGAAGGATGGAGAAACAAGATGGCCGACCAGGTTACTTGGGTTTCGAGTGTTCTGAACTGTCAGACCTCTTACAGTCTCAGTCTTAGTTCCTAAACAGAGCTTGCATGTTGGGGGGCAGTATAATTCAGCATACTGCTTGGATGCCAATTATTGGGGGCAGGACAGAGAATCAGCTCTGTATATTGTTTGATCCACGGGTGACTAAGTTCTTTCTTTTGTGCCCCCCTCAAAAAAGCACTGCTCTCTCTTAATGGACATTTCCAGAGTAGGAGCATTTGCAGCAACAACTGTATCTCTAGATGAGTTTTAACAATTAGGTAAACAATGTCTGTGGTCCTTCTGCCCTCTTTAACACTGAGAAGTTTTATTTGACATCCGCTGAGTGTGATCCGTGTTATCATCTGCCTGTGAGGAAATGGGGTG
This sequence comes from Intellagama lesueurii, assembly GCA_037013535.1. Classification (NCBI taxonomy): domain Eukaryota; kingdom Metazoa; phylum Chordata; class Lepidosauria; order Squamata; family Agamidae; genus Intellagama; species Intellagama lesueurii. The sequence goes on from JBAJHW010000004.1 coordinate 7,457,986, forward strand.
CGTCCTCTTTGCTCTTTGAGCTGCAACACGCCAATATGGTAATCTCCTTAAGAGTCTGCTTCACTGTGTGTTCTTGCTTAGCAAGAAAAGGATGGCAGTGAAGCAATGAGAGTTGCTTTGTGTTTGGATGAGAAGTGGTAAACTGATGAAAAACAGAGTCAGGTTCTGGGATCTTCCCTTCTTTAAAAGGGTGTCTCAGGTTCTGGTCTGGATGTGCTGGGAAATGAGTCTGCATCGTGCAGGCTTCAAGTATTTAAGTCAAGTGTGGACAAGAGAAAGATTTCTCAAGGGTTGTTACAGAAAACAGGGAACAACCAATCAAAAAAGAGTAAAATCACTAAAAATGTAAAGGGTAAACATTCTAAGAAAATGGAGTTTAAGACACTTTTCAAACTACTTCATAAAGATCACAGACAGAAAAAAAAGTGACAGAAAAGTAATAAGAAGGAAAAGATAAGTAAAAACGTTAGAGCCCTATGTGTTCATATAGTATTATTATTATGACCAACTTTAGTTATATATTACATTTTCCATAATACACAGTGCTCAAAATGGTTCACAGATCATGCAAATACATGAATTATGTTATAACATTAATACATATCATTCATCATAACATGAAGATTCAAACAAAACATGACAGATTTGAAATAAGAACAAAATATACTGAGAAGGCAATATTTATATCTTCATGGTATACTGAGCTTACATATAACATTCCATAAAAAGTTCATAGTAAGCATTCTAAGAAAAAGGAGTTTAAGAATTTTTTGAACTACTTCATAATGATTACAGACAGAAAGAAAGAAATGACAGAACAGTAACAAATACAGCATCCATTATGATATAACATTAATACAGCATAGAATCATAGAATTATAGAATCACAGAGTTGGAAGAGACCAGAGGGGCCATCGAGTCCAACTCAATGCTGTGCAGGAACTCCATCAAAGCACTCCCGACAGATGGCCATCCAGCCTCTGCTTAAAAACCTCCCAAGAAGGAGACTCCACCACACTCCAAGGCAGCATATTCCACTGCTGACCAGCTCTGACTGTCAGGAAGTTCTTCCTCAGATTCAGGTGCAATCTCTTTTCCTGTATAATGGTTCAGCTCTGTTGTTTTCAATGTGGTTTAGTATTGATTTTATTACCGTTTTTATTGTAATACTTGTTCAATTGTCTTCAATAGCTATTATATACTATCATGGGGAACTTTGTCAAAGGCCTTACTGAAATCAAGATATGCTACATGCACAGTGTTCCCTTCGTCTATCAAGCCTGTAACTCTACCAAAAGAAGAGCTCAGATTAGTCTGGTATGACTTGTTTTTGAGAAACCCGTGTTGACTTTTAGTGATGACAGCATAATAGATATAATATATCAGAGCATGACCATTCAAATAAAATATTATCCAAATGATAAGAGGTGAAGGGGCCCAGTTAATACATATAAAACATAAAATATATCTTAGCCTAACTGTAGCCATTTTGCTTTCTGTAACTGCTTTGCTGCATGATTAAGTTTCTGCTTACTAGATAAAAACATAAAGGAAAGAGCCCGGCTGCATTCCGTTACTTGTAAGTAACTGTTCTATTTAAAAGTCTGTCCTTGGGAAGCTGGACGGTTGACAGGGGGAATGCTTTACTGCTCAAAGCTGGGTTCATGCAGGAATGTGTCCCAATTAGAGAAACCCCTCCCATTTCTCCACCTCTCCACCTCCTTCCAACCCCCTTGGTCCCTCTTTCATGTTATGCCTTATAAAAATGTCTACTTTTGTATTGGGAGCGCGTTTTTTCTCTGCATGTTTTCTGTGTGTGAAGTTTGCGCCTATTTTCAGCTGAAAATAAAATATATATTGGATCTCTCTGTCTCTGGCTGATTGAGTCATGTGTTAGAGACAGGAAAGAACCCGGGAATTAGTCCTGTGGGCCCTTCATTTATTAATCTTGGTACCCTTCAGAAGAACAAAATATACTGAGAAGGCAGTAGTAATATTATGAAAGCGTACTGAGCTTGAAACATTCCTTATCCAGTTCACATGAAGAGATCTAACAAAAAGAAATTGTTCATTACATCTTCAGGGGAAAAAAATGGAAACGTTTTTAAAATATATATATTTCTGTATATGTTATGCATATATATATATATATAGTATTAGTATTAGGCATCCTTCAGTCTCGAAAGACTATGGTAACGTGCTCTGTATGGAGGACTTAGAACAGCGTCTAGTGTGGCTGAGAAGGCCAATTCGAGAGTGACAATCCCTTCCACACTGAAGACAAATACAATCTGTCCCCTGTCCAGCTCCCTGATTTTGCTGCTTCCGTGACTGCCTCTTTGCCTCGGTCTGCTGGACAAGGGTCTCTTCAAAATGGGAGAGGCCGTGATGCAACGCTTGCCTCCAGGCTGAACGCTCAGATGTCAGGGTTTCCCATCTGTTGAGGTCCATTCCTAAGGCCTTCAGATCCCGCTTGCATATGTCCTTGTATCGCAGCTGTGGTCTCCCTCTGGGGCGATTTCCCTCCACTAATTCTCCATACAGGAGATCTTTTGGAATCCGACCATCAGCCATTCTCACGACATGCCCAAGCCAACGTAGACGTCGCTGTTTCAGTAATGTATACATGCTAAAGATTCCAGCTCGTTCTAGGACTACTCTATTTGGAACTTTGTCCTGCCAGGTGATACCAAAAATGCGTCGGAGGCAACGCATATGGAAGGTGTTCAGCTTCCTCTCCTGCCGTGCACAAAGGGTCCAGGACTCACTGCAGTACAGGAGTGTGCTCAGGACTCAGGCTCTATAGACCTGGATCTTGGTATATGTCGTCAGCTTCTTATTGAGCCATACTCTCAATAAGAAGATATATATATATATATATATATATGCTTCTAGGAATGTGGGTGGTTGGCTGGAGCAGAAAAGTGGGAAGAGCGAAATCCTGAGGAGAACAAGCAGCCAGTCTCCCTCACCTCCCCATTTCCTTCCTCTTCTTCCCCCGCTGTGATCACCTGCTCCTGACCATTCCCACCATTTAGATAAGTGGTACCCACACTCATTTGGACTCTTAGGAAGAGAGAGGTAGGCCACAGTGAGACCAGAAACAGTCACAAGTGTAATCCGCTTCTGCTTTCTAGAAAGTTAGCATCATCTAATGATCCTGAGCCAAAGACAGTCTTTTGACTACCTTTGCATATACAAATATGATTGCTTAAGCTCTAAGCAACAAAAGTTTTTCTTTTAACCTGGAGAACTGTGCATATATTATATTATATATTCTGATTTACATTGGCTTTGGACATTTTGGAGGGAATTCTCTTCTTTCCTTTCTTTTGTAAAAATTGTGATCACTCCTTTCTTATCTATTGTGCCATCATGCATTATGCTTTATTTTATAATTTATTTAGGTTTTGAACTTTTTTAATAGAAATCAACTTCATTCTTGTGTATTGTCACTCCAGGGTTTCACTTTTGGTGTTCTGCTCCCCTTGGTAGTCTTGCTCATCCTCGAAAACCCTTTCGAGTGCCACCTTGATGGACACCTTCGCATGACTCTGTCTCTGTCTTTTCCCCACCAAGAAATAAATTAGTGGGTTGATACTACTGTTAAGAGAAGCACACAAAAGGCCAACTAGTATCAAGGAGAGAAGGGTCACAAAAGAAAAGTGAATATAATAAAAATATAAAATTATATAAATCAAATTAAGAGGAAAAGCAAAGATAAGGAAGAAAAGGAGTGCAAGTAGGATGGCTGTGACGAGCTTTCCCCGCTGAAGTTGATTTGCTTTACTGTAGACTTTAATGAACAGGGTCAGAGTGGAGATGAGCATGAGGGGTGCGCAAAGGAAAACATTCACAATAAGCTGAAATAATACATATTCAGGGAATGAAATACTAGTCACATGGAGAGTGATGTTCACTCCAAGAAGCAGGAAGGAGAGGATCCATATAAGGGCACAAGCGATGGCGGACAAATGTGGTGGCCGGTGGCATCGATGCCAAAGGGGGAAAAGAACAGCCACACATCTGTCAATGCTGATGGCTGCCAATAGGAACTCGCTAGTAGAGTGCGTGAAGAAAAATAAATTAAAAAGTATACTGCGGAACCAAGAGAAAACATGATTTATCCGATTCAGAGTGTGTATAAATACCAGTAGAACCCCACAAATTAGACTGATGAGAACAGCAAAGTCGGCTATGGAGAGGTTGATGATATAGGTTGTGTAAGGGTTCCTCTTAATTCGGAAGCCAAGAAGCCAGAAGACCACTCCATTTCCCACAAGACCCAAAAGGCTGATAAGGAGAAAGAACCCGATGATGATGTTTTGCATTAAATTGTCAAATGGATAATGTTGAGCTCCAGTACTGTTTTGAGAAGTTGGGATATGAACTTCTGTATCTCCAGAATCATTGTAATGGTTTGCAAGAAGCAATACTCCCACCGTAGTTAGAAGCCTATTTGGAGAAAGACACCAAAGGGAATCAGGGCCTATTACACAGAGTGCTTGAAAAGATATGCTTACCATCTTAACTGCCAAAATAGTCAAAGAGTCTTATTATTTTTTGCGTGATACAATAGCAGATCATTGCAATATAGAAAGTCAATGAATTAAATTAGGATCCAAAATATGTTGAAAAAGGAGGTTGATTATTGTTTAGATAGTTTGAACCTCAAATTAAATGATTCCATAATATACTTACGGAACGAGAGGAGATCCTGTTACATTCATGTTCTTCACGTCATAAATGTTGTGATACCTAGACAGAATAGAGGCTATAGGTTACAAGAATCATTTCTTCTAATATTCCTTAGTAGCTGAGTTAACAATGTTTTCCAAATGTATGGAAGCCGAGAGCTGAAATATTTGATCAGGGTGGGCTAGGAGTATTTTAATGAAATCCCCTTAGCATGAAAGAATCTCTTTTTTGCATATATTTATATTTTGGTCCCTTCAGCAATTCCTGAGAAAGAACATCTAAACTACAAATGATTTGTGTCTACATAAATTGTCCTGAGAATTTTTTTCCCCAAATAGGGGCATATGAAGGCTATCAGCTGATGATTATTAAGTCCAGAGAAGAGGAGAGCAGGGGTGGGAGGACAGGAATCATGAATTTTGACCTGTCAGAACTAAGCCCCCATTTAAGGGGTCAGACACCCTTAACACATTCACACACAGAGTCATAATAAAGGAGCCATTATGGTCCTTCAGTGACCTAAAATAAGAATATTCTTGAGCTAGAATGGTTTTATAAAATGTGAGTCCAAATCACAATGGGTCACCATTGCCATCCATTCAATCTGGAATATAGACAGGAAAAAATAAATAAAAAGATCCCCTTGATGGGAGAGCTTGCCCCTAACACGGAGGAAAGAAAACAAGAGTTGCAGTTCATTCAGAAGCTGCTCCTATGGCAGTCTTGCACAGCATTCCCCAACCAAACAATGGACCTGCATTCATATACCAGGCATCATGAACAATTACAACAACAACATGCTACAATTTGTGCACCCAAGACCTTGGGAACAGCACCAAATACAAGAGTTGCTTTTAGAATTAGCACAGTTCAAGTGTCCCTCTGATTCCAAAGTCAGACCAAAGTCCAAGATATCTTCCACAGCCTGGTTAGGTATGAAAGAATCTTCAGAACCCTAAAATAAAGCATCAGTACAATTGTATGCAATTCATGGATTCCCTAAGTAGATTCACCCCCTCAACACAAACATATAGAAGTTATACCTAAACCAAGTCGTCAAAAATCTTAGTAGTCCAACTGGCAGGAGCGGCTCAAGTTACTTCAGTTCTCTCACTCTTTCTGAGACTCCAATCTTGTACTCAAAGCCCTTCTCTATCTTTGTCCCACCCCTTTGGGCTGAACCAATATTTTATAGGAGTTACACAATGCAAAAAGTACATGCAACATTTTGTTGTGTAGCGACATTTTTTGAAGCTGCTGAAAGACAGAGGGCAGTAGCATGACACAGTGGGGAGGTGCACCAGTTTTGGGGGGAAAGTGTCCAGATGAGATGGAGCAGGGGTATTTGATCACACCTGAATTAGCTTCGGTGTGGTTGAAGAAGTCCCCAGTCCTATTTGGGTCAATTTGAACACCTCTATAAGTCAGCAAAGATTGCTCCAGTATTTTGAGGATTAAAATCCTGACATGAATGCTAGCAGTCCCTGCGGCAATAGAACCATGTGACAAAGCTGAAGGAAATTGCCATCAGAAGCCCCCAATGAAAATCCAAATATCTTGTGGGAACTCCAGTCGCTGAGCCCTGGGGGTGGGCTCCGATTAATTTTACTGGAGTCTATTTATTCTCAGCCGCCTGCACATTTTTTGTTCAGGTTTGGAAAGGTGGTCCCTGACTGACTCTATTCTAGATTGATCTTTTAGGTAGCTACACTAAATCTTGGTTACACTTCGGATTGACTGTGTTGTGTAAATATGGGAGGGATGGGCTTCGTTTGGATAGCTCAAAGTAGTACTAAGGTCTATCCTTCTCTCTCCTTCCTCATTTTCTTTCTTTCTTTCTTTCTTTCTTTTTTTCTTCCTTTCTTTCGGTGCCTGTTGCTGGTCTTCATTTGCAGAACCTCCTTTTTCCTTCTGGGGACACCATGTTGGATGGCCGTATGTCCTCATATAGAGAGGACAGGCGTCCATTTGAAGAACTGTCATCCTCTTTGATGAAGCTTCTCCTGGTTTTTTGGTGAGGTGTAAGTGGCCATCCCACCCCACCCCATGAATTTCCTTAGTTGAGCAGGGAAAGGAGTGGCTTTAATTTGTAAATGTATCTAATCATCCCTCTTACATCTTTTAAGAGAAACGGTTGGAGGAAGGGAGATTATGTTGTAAGGAAGGACACAAAGCACACACCCCGATGTAACTACTGATACATGGCAAGAGAGATATGGCAAGGCTAGTCAGTTCTTATGAACTTCAGCTGTGAAGTTCGTCCATAGGACTGTATAGTCAAATACAAAAGGATCAAGCAAACACCACACTAAAACAAAGTCAAGAAAAGCAATACTGGACACTGGAACTCAGTGTCTGGTTAGAGAATCTAATGCCTGATCATTACCCCAAGAGACCTCGAGGGAAAACATATCAGAAGTCTGTGCTCATCCCAAAAAAGGGTTCATCTCAGAATGAAACCAAACATATTATTAAATAAATAATAATCAATGGGGAAAGATAGAGTACTTGGTTTTTTATATATTTATTTATTTAGAAGTCTAATAATAAACAAATAAATATACTCTAATTTTTGTTTTAGTCTGTCCTTAAAGGTGAATTTCAAAGCCATGCAGATATTATGGTAGTTTTACCTTTGCATCAGAGCTGGTCCATGAACCTGGGACCAAAAGAGCCACCGGAAAGGGCAATCTCTAAAGAGATGACCCGATAACACCTTATAGTATTAGCTTACAGTGCACTTAATACAAAAGGAGATGCAGCAGGGTGAGGCAATTAAAGGAGATCGCTTTCTAAAGGAGGAATGACTTCTTATGATTCTGAAGGATATAGAACGTTTCAAATCATAGTTGTTTGAATGGATTTGAGGTGTGTGGGAGTGCCCCTCTGATATTGTGTGTCCCTTTCTGTCAAAATCGAAGGAAGCTGGTTCAGTTCTAAATCCGTGTCTGGTGTCAGTAATGGACTGGATAAGGGCGAATAAACTGAAACTTAACCCAGACAAGACAGAGGTGCTCCAGGTCAGTCAAAAAGCAGATGAAGGAGACAGAGCTGGATGGGGTTACAATCCCTCTGAAAACACTGGTGCATAGCTTGGGGGTTCTCCTGGATTCATCTCTGAGCCTGGATGCCCAGGTTTTGGTGGTGGCCAGGTGTGCCTTTGCACAGATAAAACCAGTGTGCCAGGCGCACCTGTTCCTTGAGAGGTCTGATCTGGCCACGGTGACACATGCCTTAGTGACATATCGACTGGGTTACTGTAATGTGCTCTAAGTGGGGCTGCCTTTGGAACGTGCTTGGAAATTCCAGAGGATCCAAATTGCAGCAGCCAGATTGCTGACTGGGGCTGGCTTCAAAGATCATGTGAGACACACACACACAAACACACACCCTGCAATTACAGTGGCTCCACTGGCTGCCAGTTTGTTTCCGGGCTCAATTCAAAGTGCTGGTTTTAATTTATAAAGCCCTAAACGGCTTGTGTCCAAGCTGTCTGAAAAACCACATCTCTATGAGCTCTAAGATCATCAGGGGAGGCCTTTCTCTCAGTCCCACCACCCTCACAGATGCACTTACTGGGGACACAGGAAAGGACCTTCTCTGTTGCTGCTGCCAGACGCTGGAACTCCCACCCACTGGAGGCCAGGCTAGCTTCTTCATTGCTATCCTTCCGCAAACAGGCAAAAACTGTTTCGTCCAGGCAGGCTTTCTGATAATTTCTGGTGGTCTGAGAGGGCTTTTTAAAATAATGGTTCTGCTCTGTTGTTTTCAATGTACAGTAGTTTAGTATTGATTTTATTACCGTTTTTATTGTAATATTTGTTCAATTGTTTTAAATAGCTATATAACTACTGATTTTAGCTTTCAAATATTGTCTTTTTAATGCTGAAAGCTGCCTTCTGTTTTCTTTCAAGGAGAAAGGTGGGATAAGAATATTTTAAATAAATAAATAAATAAAATAAAATCAACATCCTGTGAGCCATTTCTCATAGGCGGGGGCAATCCGGTTCAAAACATTATATCTTTTGAACAGGTTCTTGAATCAGGACCATATTTGGTAAAATGATTGCAGATAGTATGGGTTTGCTCGCTACCACATTTGGAGAAAGTTGGGGAAGTGCTTTTTGAGATCTGATTTCTGATATAAAAAAAAACATTCCTACCTGAACTGAAGGGCCACCTTGTTTGGCGGCATGCATATAGGGCTAGCCGCATGGAGGGGACTAGTGTGGGAAACAGGACACTGAGCAAAGGTAGATGGCATTTTGGTTACTGGTCAGGGGCAGGCACTCAAATCCCTCCCAGGCATCTATAAAATAGATTTATGACAACATCTCCTTATTGAGGATCTAGGATTCTCTCCCAGCCTTAATTAGAGATTCTTGGTGTTCTAGAGATGGGCATGAACTGCCAGTTTGGCGGTTTGTCGTGCTTTCTTCTTCAGATGCTCAAGTGTTCCATGGGTTGCCCAGCTTCCTTCCTGTGTCTCCACTGGTGTGCACCTACTCAGAGGCAGTGTGTCCTGGGCTTCCCTGCCTCTCCTCCTCTTCTCAGTCGGCGGCCACTGAAGGAGGTGAGGGACGGAAGCTGAAGTGCCGACAGAACTCCTGCGTGTCTGAAGAAGGAAAATTGCATTCTGCCAAACCCGGAGTTCGTACTCATCTCTACATGATACTAATCAGGTTGAACTTTGTTTTGCTGCAAAATCAGATGGGATCAGATTGTACAGTGTGGTACTCAACCAATTAACACCCAACTGATGAAATGGATTGGGGTAGCTCTTTCCCCATCCCTTTCTGTCCCGAGTACAGTTAATCTTAATGGTTCATTACATCTACACCGCACATGTCCTCAAGGGATCTCAAAATGACATGGACAACCCTCCCCTTCCACCTTTCCTGAAAAACAACTCTAGAAGAAAGGTCAGGCTAAGAAAGAGTGACTGAGCCTAAGTCATCCCGGTGAGTTGTGTGGCTCAATAAGTGGTAGCTGCACATAGAAGGATGGAGAAACAAGATGGCCGACCAGGCTACTTGGGTTTCGAGTGTTCTGAACTGTCAGAACTCTATAGTTTCAGTCTTAGTTCCTAAACAGAGCTTGCATGTTGGGGGGCAGTATAATTCAGCATACTGCTTGGATGCCAAGAATTGGGGGCAGGACAGAGAATCAGCTCTGTATATTGTTTGATCCACAGGTGACTAAGTTCTTTCTTATGTGCCCCCCTCAAAAAAGCACTGCTCTCTCTTAATGCACATTTCCAGAGCAGGAGCATTTGCAGCAACAACTGTATCTCTAGATGAGTTTTAATAATTAGATAAACAATGTCTGTGGTCCTTCTGCCCTCTTTAACACTGAGAAGTTTTATTTGACATCCGCTGAGTGTGATCCATGTTATCAGCTGCCTGTGAGGAAATGGGGTGTGTCCTCTTTGCTCTTTGAGCTGCAACACGCCAATATGGTAATCTCCTTAAGAGTCTGCTTCACTGTGTGTTCTTGCTTAGCAAGAAAAGGATGGCAGTGAAGCAGTGGGAGTTGCTTTGTGTTTGGGTGAGAAGTGGTAAACTGATGAAAAAAGGAGTCAGGTTCTGGGATCTTCCGTTGCTTGAAAGGGTGTCTCGGGTTCTCGTCTGCATGGGCTGGCAAATGAGTCTGCATCATGCAGGCTTCAAGTATTTAAGTCAAGTGTGGACAAGAGAAAGTTTTCTCAAGCATTGTTTCAGAAAACAGGGAACAAGCAATCGAAAAAGAGTAAAATCACTTAAAAAATGTAAAGGGTAAACATTCTAAGAAAATGGAGTTTAAGACACTTTACAAACTACTTTATAAAGATCACAGACAGAAAAAAAAGTGACACAACAATAGTAAGAAGGAAAAGATTAGTAAAAATGTTAGAGCCCTATATGTTCGTACAGTATTATTATTATTATTATTATTATTATTATTATTATTATTATGACTAACTTTAGTTATATACTACATTTTCCAAAATACATAGAGTAAAAATGTTAGAGCCCTATCACATGAAAGATTATTATTATTATTATTATTATTATTAAGTTTAGTTACACACTACATGTTCCACAATGCGCTGTGCTCAAATTGGTTCACAAGACATTCTAATACAGCATCCTTTATGTTTTAACATTAATATGGCATAATACATATAATATATCATAGCATATCCAGTCAAATAAAATATTACCAAAATGATAGAAGAACAAAATATACTGAGAAGGCAGTAGTAATATTATGAAAGCGTACTGAGCTTGAAACATTCCTTATCCAGTTCACATGAAGAGATCTAACAAAAAAGAAATTGTGCATATATGTTTTATATATGCTTCTAGGAATGTGGGTGGGTGGGTGGAGCAGACGAATGGGAAGAGCAAAATCCTGAGGAGAACAAGCAGCCAGTCTCCCTCACCTCACCATTTCCTTCCTCTTCTTCCCCCGCTGGGATCACCTGTTCCTGACCATTCCCACCATTTAGATAAGTGGGACCCATGGTCATTTGGACTCTTAGGAAGGGAGAGGAAGGCCACAGAGAGACAGCAGACAGTCTTAAGTATAATCTATTTCTGCTTTGTGGAAAGTTAACATCATCTAATTATCCCGAGCCAAAGACAGTCTTTTAACTACCTTTGCATATATATATGATTTGGGTGCCTTTAAGGCTCAGGGCTCAGCAAGGGCTTAATCCCTTAAGGAATAAAAGTTTTTTTTAACCTGGAGAACTGTGCATATATTATATTATATATTCTGATTTGCATTGGCTTTGGACATTTTGGAAGGAATTCTCTTTTTTCCTTTCTTTTTTAAAAATTGAGACCATGCCTTTCTTATCTATTGTGCCATTATTCATTATGCTTTATTTTATAATTTATTTAGGTTTTGAACGTTTTTAATAGAAATCAACTTCATTCTTGTGTATTGTCACTCCAGGGTTTCACTCTGGGTGTTATGCTCTCCTTTGTAGTCTTTGTTGTTTAGTCATTAAGTCATGTCCGACTCTTCGTGACCCCGTGGACCAGAGCACGCCAGGCCCTCCTGTCTTCCACTGCCTCCCAGAGTTTGGTCAAATTCATGTTGGTAGCTTCGGTGACACTGTCCAACCATCTCGTCCTCTGTCGTCCCCTTCTCCTCTTTCCTTCACACTTTCCTAACATCACACTTTGCTAACATCAGGGTCTTTTCCAGGGAGTCTTCTCTGGAAGAAGTCTTGCTTGTAGTCTTGCTCATCCTCAAAAACCCTTTGGAGTGCCACCTTGATGGACACCCTCGCGTGACTCTGCCTCTGCCTTTTTCCCACCAAGAAATAAATTAGTGGGTTGATACTACTGTTAAGAGAAGCACACAAAAGGCCAATTGGCATCAAGGAGAGAATGGTCTCAACAGAAGAAAAGTAAACATAACAAAAAAAGAAAATTATATAAATCAAATTAAGAGGAAAAGCAAATATAAGGAAGAAAAGGAGTGCAAATAGGATGGCTGTGATGAGCTTTCCCCGCTGAAGTTGATTTGCTTTACAGTAGACTTTAATGAACAGGGTCAGAGTGGAGATCAGTATGAGGGGTGCGCAAAGGAAAAGATTCACAATAAGCTGAAATAATAAAAGTGGGGTGAATGAAATACCAGTGAAATGGAGAGTGATGTTCACTGCAGGAAGCAGGAAGGAGAGGATCCATATAAGGGCACAAGCAATGGCAGACAAAAGTGGTGGCCGGTGGCATCGATGCCAAAGGGGGAAAAGAACAGCCACACATCTGTCAATGCTGATGGCTGCCAATAGGAACTCGCTAGTAGAATAGAGGATGAAAAACAATTCAGAACTTATAAAAAAGTACAAAGAGGGAACATGATTTCTTGCTTTCAGAGTGTCTACAGATGCTAGTATAGCTGCAAAAATTAGACATATGAGAACACCAAAGTCGGCTACGGAGAGGTTGAGAATATAGGTGGTGTAAGGGTTCCTCTTAATTTGGAAGCCAAGAAGCCAGAAAACCACTCCATTTCCCACAAGACCCAAAGGGCTGATGAGGAGAATGAAGACCTTGATGATGTTTTCAATTAAATGGTCAAATTGATAATGTTCAGCTCCAGTACTGTTTTGAGAAGTCGGGATATGAACTTCTGTATCTCCAGAATCATTGTACTCATTTGCAGGAAACAATACTCCCACCGTAGTTAGAAGCCTATTTGGAGAAAGAAACCAAAGGGAATCAGGGCCTATTACACAGAGTGCTTGAAAAGATATGCTTACCTTTTTGACTGCCAAAATAGTCAAAGAGTCTTATTATTGTATTCGTGAAGACTTTCATGGCCGGGATCTAATGGTTGTTGTGGGTTTTTCGGGCTCTTTGGCCATGTTCTGAAGGTTGTTCTTCCTAACGTTTCGCCAGTCTCTGTGGCCGGCATCTTCAGAGAACAGGAGTAGCAGAGCACAGAGTGTTACTCCTGTCCTCTGAAGATGCCGTCCACAGAGACTGGCGTAACGTTAGGAAGAACAACCTTCAGAACATGGCCAAAGAGCCCGAAAAACCCACAACAACCATCAGTCTTATTATTTTTTGCGTGATACAATAGCAGATCATTGTAATATAGAAAGTCAATGAATTAAATTAGGATCCACAATAGGTTGAAAAAAGGAGGTTGGTTGTTGTTTAGATAGTTCGAACCTCAAGTAAAACGATTCCATAATATACTTACGGAACAAGAGGAGATCCTGTTACATTCATGTTCTTCACGTCAGAAATGTTGTGATACCTAGACAGAATAGAGGCTATAGGTTACAAGAATCATTTCTTCTAATATTCCTTAGTAGCTGAGTTAACAATGTTTTCAAAATGTATGGAAGCCCAGAGCTTAAATATTTGATCAGGGTGGGCTAGAAGTATTTTAATGAAATCCCCTTAGCATGAAAGAATCTCTTTTTTGCATATATATATTTTTGGTCCTTTCAGCAATTCCTGAGAAAGAATATCTAAAATACAAATGATTTGTGTCTACATAAATTGTCCTGAGAATTTTCCCCCAAATAGGGGCATATGAAGGCTATCAGCTGATGATTAGAAAGTCCAGAGAAGAGGTGAGCAGGGGTGAGAGGACAGGAATAATGAATTTTGACCTGTCAGAACTAAGCCCCCATGAAGGGGTCAGACACCCTTAACGCGTTCACATACAGAATCATAATAAAGGAGGCATAATTGTCCTTCAGTGACCTAAAATAAGAATATTCTTGAGCTGGAATGGTTTCATAAAATGTGAGTCCAAATCACAATGGGTCACCATTGCCATCCATTCAATCTGGAATATAGACAGGAAAAAATAAATAAAAAGATCCCCTTGATGGGAGAGCTTGCCCCTAACATGGAGGAAAGAAAACAAGAGTTGCAGTTCATTCAGAAGCTGCTCCTATGGCAGTCTTACACAGCATTCCCCAACCAAAAAATGGGCTTGCATTCATATACCAGACAACATGAACAATTGCAACAACAACAACATGCTACAATTTGTGCACCCAAGTCCTTGGAAACAGTACCAAATACAGGAATTGCTTTTAGCATTAGTACACTTCATGTGTCCCTCTGATTTCAAAGTCAGACCAAAGTCCAAGATATCTTCCACAGTCTGGTTAGGTATAAAAGATTCTTCAGAACCCTAAAATAAAACATCAGTACAATTGTATGCAATTCATGGATTCAATAAGTAGATTCACCCCCTCAACACAAACATATAGAAGTTATACCTAAACCAAGTCGTCAAAGATCTTATTAGTCCAACTGGCAAGAGCAGCTGAAGTTTCTTCAGTTCTCTCACTCTTTCTGAGACTCAAATCTTGTACTCAAAGCCCTTCTCTTTCTTCGTCCCACCCCTTTGGGCTGAACCAATATTTTATAGGAGTTACACAATGCAAAAAGTACATGCAACATTTTGTTGTGTAGGGAAATTTTTTGAAGCTGCTGAAAGACAGAGGGCAGTACGTAGCATGACACAGTGGGGAGGCGCACCAGTTTTGGGGGGAAAGTGTCCAGATGCAATGGAGTAGGGGTATTTAATCACACCTGGATCAGCTTCGGTGTGGTTGAAGAAGTCCCCAGTCATATTTGGGTCAATTTGAACTCCTCTATAAGTCAGGAAAGTTTGCTCCCATATTTTGAGGGTTAAAATCCTGACATGATTGCTGGCAGTCCCTGCGGCAGTAGAACAATGTGCCGAAGCTGAAGGAAATTGGCAGCAGAAGCCCCCAATGAAAATCCAAATACCTTGTGGGAACTCCATTCACTGAGCCCTGGGGGTGAGCTCCGATTAATTTTACTGGAGTCTATTTATTCCCAGCCGCCTGAACATTTTTTGTTTAGGTTTGGGAAGGTGGTCCCTGATTGACTACATTCTAGATTGATCTTTCAGGTAGCTACACTGAATCTGGGTTACACTTCGGATTGAGTGTGTTGTGTGAATATGGGAGGGATGGGCTTCGTTTGGATAGCTCAAAGTAGTACTAAGGTCTATCCTTCTCTCTTCTTCTCCATTTTCTTTCTTTCTTTCTTTCTTTCTTTCTTTCTTTCTTTCTTTCTTTCTTTCTTTCTTTCTTTCTTTCTTTCTTTCTTTCTTTCTTTCTTTCGGTGCCTGTTGCTGGTCTTCATTTGCAGAACCTCCTTTTTCCTTCTGGCAACAAAATGTTGGATGGCCGTATGTCCTCCTATAGAGAGGACAGTCGTCCATTCGAAGAACTGTCCTTCTCTTTGGTGATGCTTCTCCTGGTTTTTTGGTGAGGTGTAAGTGGCCACCCCGCCCCAGCCCAAGAGTTTCCTTAGTTGAGCAGGGAAAGGAGTGGCTTTAATTTGTAAATGTATCTAATCACCCCTCTTTCATCTTTTAAGAGAAATGGTTGGAGGAAGGGAGATTATTTTGTAAGGAAGGACACAAACCACACACCCCGATGTAACTACTGATACATGGCAAGAGAGATATGGCAAGGCTAGTCAGTTCTTATGAACTTCAGCTGTGAAGTTTGTCCATAGGACTGTATAGTCAAATACCAAAGGATCAAGGAAATACCACACTAAAACAAGGTCAAGAAAAGCAATACTGGACACTGTACTGGATACTGGAACTCACCTTCTGTTTAGAGAATCTAATGCCTGATCATTACCCCAAGAGTCCTCCAGATTTAGAGACCTCGAGGGAAAACATATCAGAAGCCTGTGCTCATCCAAAAAAAGGGTTCATCTCAGAATAAAACCAAACAATCTCAGTCAATAATAATATTATAATAATATTATTAAATAAATAATAATCAACGGGAAAATCTCTTCAAATGGCAGAAAAGAGCTGGTTATATTTATACAGTCCTTTATATCAACGGGAAAAGATAAAGTACTTGGCTTTTAATATATTTATTTATTTAGAAGTCTAATAATAAACAAAGAAATATACTCTAATTCTGGTTTTAGACTGTCCTTAAAGGTGGATTTCAAAGCCATGGAGATCTTATGGTTGTTTTACCTTTGCATCAGAGCTGGTCCATGAACCTGGGACCAGAAGAGCCACCCGAAAGGGCAATCTCTAAAGAGATGATCCGATAAAACCTTATAGTATTAGCTTACAGTGCACTTAATACAAAAGGAGATACAGCAGGATGAGGCAATTAAAGGAGATAGCTTTCATAAAGAGGAATGACTTGTTATGATTCTGAAGGATATAAAGTGTTTTAAATCATAGTTGTTTGAATGGATTTGAGGTGTGTGGGAGTGCCCCTCTGATATTGTGTGTCCCTTTCTGTCAAAATCAATGGAAGCTGGTTCAGTTCTAAATCAGTGTCTGGTGCCAGTAATGGACTGGATGAGGGCGAATAAACTGAAACTTAACCCAGAGAAGACAGAGGTGCTCCAGGTCAGTCAAAAAGCAGACCAAGGAGGCAGAGCTGGATGGGGTTACAATCCCTCTGAAAACACCGGTGCACAGCTTGGGGGTGCTGCTGGATTCATCTCTGAGCTTGGAGGCCCAGGTTTCGGTGGTGGCCAGGAGTGCCTTTGCACAGATAAAACCAGTGTGCCATGCACACCTGTTCCTCAAGAGGTCTGATCTGGCCATGGTGACACATGCCTTAGTTACATATCGACTGGATTATTGTAATGTGCTCTATGTGGGGCTGCCTTTGGAAAGTGCTTGGAAATTCCCGAGGATCTAAATTGCAGCAGCCAGTTTGCTGAGTGGAGCTGCCTTCAAAGATCATGTGAGACACACACACACACACACACCCTGCAATTACAGTGGCTCCACTGGCTGCCAGTTTGTTTCCGGGCTCAATTCAAAGTGCTGGTTTTAACCTATAAAGCCCTAAACGGCTTGGGTCCAAGCTGTCTGAAAGACCACATCTCCCTTTATGAGCTGGAAGATCATCAGGGGAGGCCTTTCTCTCAGTCCCACCACCCTCACAGATGCACTTACTGGGGAGACAGGAAAGGACCTTCTCTGTCGCTGCTGCCAGACTCTGGAACTCCCACCCACTGGAGGCCAGGCTAGCTTCTTCATTGCTATCCTTCCGCAAGCAGGCAAAAACCGTTTTGTCCAGGCAGGCCTTCTGATAATTACTGGCGGTCTGAGAGGGCTTTTTAGAATAATGGTTCTGCTCTGTTGTTTTCAATGTGGTTTAGTATTGATTTCATTACTGTTTTTATTGTAATACTTGTTCAATTGTTTTAAATAGCTATATAGCTACTGATTTTAGCTTTCAAATATTGTCTTTTTAATGCTGAAATCTGCCTTGGCTTTTTTTTTTTTCAAGGAGAAAGGTGGGATAAGAATATTTTAAATAAATAAAATGAATAAATCAACATACTGTGAGCCATTTCTCTCATAGGCGGGGACAATCCAGTTCAAAACATTATAACTTTTGAACAGGTTCTTGAATCAGGACCATATTTGGTAAAGTGATTGAAAATAGTATGGGTTTGCTCTCTACCACATTTGGAGAATGATGGGAAGGTGCTTTTTGAGATCTGATTTCTGATTTAAAAAACATTCCTACCATAACTGAAGGGCCACCTTGTTTGGCGGCATGCATGTAGGGCCAGCCGCATGGAGGGGACTAGTGTGGGAAACAGGACACTGAGCAAAGGTAGATGGCATTTTGGTTACTGGTCAGGGGCAGGCACTCAAATCCCTCCCAGGCATCTATAAAATATATTTATGACAACATCTCCTTATTGAGGATCTAGGATTCTCTCCCAGCCTTAATTAGAGATCCTTGGTGTTCTAGAGATGGGCAAGAACTGCCAGTTCAGTGGTTCGTCGTGCTTTCTTCTTCAGATGCTCAAGTGTTCCATGGGTTGCCCAGCTTCCTTCCTGTGTCTCCACTGGTGTGCGCCCACTCAGAGGCAGTGTGTCCTGGGCTTCCCTGCCCCTCCTCCTCTTCTCAGTGAGCAGCCACGGAAGGAGGTGAGGGACGGAAGCTGAAGTGCCGACAGAACTCCTGCGTGTCTGAAGAATGAAAATTGCATTCTGCCAAACCAGGAGTTCGTACTCATCTCTACATGATACTAATCAGGTTGAACATTGTTTTGCTGCAAAATCAGATGGGATCAGATTGTACAGTGTGGTACTCGATCAGTTCACACCCAACTGATGAAATGGATTGGGGTAGCTCTTTCTTTATCCATTTCTGTCCCAGATACAATTAATCTTAATGGTTCATTACATTGACACCACACATTTCCTCAAGGGATCTCAGCATGACATGGACAACCCTCCCCCCTTCCACTTTTCCTGAACAAGAACTCTAGAAGAAAGGTCAGGCTAAGAAAGAGTGACTGAGCCTAAGTCATCCAGGTGAGTTGTGTGGAAGCAAGGTGAGAAGCAAGATGGCCAACCAGGGTACTTGGGTTTCGAGTGTTCTGAACTGTCAGAACTCTTACAGTCTCAGTCTTAGTTCCTAAACAGAGCTTGCATGTTGGGGGGGGGGGCAGTATAATTCAGCATACTTCTTGGATGCCAAGAATTGGGGGCAGGACAGAGAATCAGCTCTGTCTAAGGTGACTACCTGGCTAAGGTGAGGGCTGCTAGTCGATCACACTTCGCTAACCGGATAAGCGAAGCTTCAAATCAGCAGGCGGAACTTTTCCGTATAGTTCGCGATCTATCCGGGATTGGTCTAGGTGATGGGCCTCCTACTAATATCTCACCTGACCAATTTGCAGCATTTTTAAAATCTAAAGTGGAGGCCATCCGCCAGGACCTTGCTCCTTTTTTAAATACAGTGGATCGAACAGAGATGTCCAGCGCTCCGCCTTGCCCGATGAGACTTGAATTCTTTCAGCCTGTGATGCCAGATTTGGTGGACAAAGCGCTTGATTGCTGCCGGGCCACCACTTCCTCTCTTAACCCTTGCCCGGCCTGGCTAATCAAAGCAGCCAGGCCTATAACAATGGAATGGGCCACAGCGATAATTAATGGGTCTCTCCAGGAGGGCAAAGTCCCTCTTGCCCTCAAGGAGACACTCATTAGGCCCATTAGGAAGAAACCAAATTTGGCGGCGGACGATATTGGCAATTATAGGCCTGTCACCAATGTTTCCTTCCTCAGTAAAGTGGTGGAGAGGGTGGTGGCTGATCAGCTTCAGGCTCTTTTGGATGAAACCAATGCCCTGGATCCATTCCAGTTGGGCTTCAGGCCGCGCCATGGCACAGAAACGGCACTGGTCGCACTGTTGGATGACCTGTTGAGGGAGGCTGACAGGGGCAAAATGTCCTTGTTGATCCTCCTCGATATCTCAGCCGCCTTTGATACCATCGACCACGGTATCCTCCTGGGGAGGCTCTCTGAGTTGGGAATCGGTGGCCTGGCACTTGCCTGGCTCCGATCCTTCTTGGAGGACCGCCCTCAGAGAGTTCAGCTTGGGAAGAGCGTTTCGGCCCTGTGGAGTCTCAATTGTGGGGTTCCGCAGGGTTCGATCATCTCCCCAATGCTGTTTAATATCTATATGAGGCCGCTGGGTGGGGTCATCGGGGGTGTGGGGCCTCGTGCCATCAGTATGCTGATGACATGCAGCTCTACATCTCCTTTTCACCTACTTCAGTGGATGCCGTTCTGTCCCTTCAGTGCTGTCTGGAGGCTGTACTGCAATGGATGCAGGAGAATGGGTTGAGGCTGAACCCGGACAAGACGGAGGTCCAGAGGGTTGGTGGCCCCTCCATCAGCAGCTTGGAAACTCCCTCTCTTTTGGGGGGGGGGTTGACTCTCGACACGAAGAGTGAGGTTCGCAGCTTGGGAGTACATATGGAACCGGTGCTTACCATGGAAACCCAGGTGGCGTCAGTGGTCCGTTCCGCCTATTACCATCTGTGGCGGATTGCCCAGCTGCATCCCTATCTTGATGGCAGGGACCTCACCACTCTGGTCCATGCACTTGTAATCTCGACATTAGACCACTGTAATGTGCTCTACGTGGGGCTACCTTTGAGATTGATGCGGAAGCTTCAGATGATGCAGAATGCGGCAGCCAGACTACTTAGTGGAACGAGAAAACACCAGCATATCTCTCCCACTCTGGCTGCCTTGCATTGGCTGCCTATTCATTTCCGCATTGATTTCAAAGTGTTAATGATGACATATAAAGCCCTAAACGGTTTAGGACCTTGATACCTAGCAGAACGCCTTCTCCCACCTAGATCTACTTGAGTCACTCGCTATAGCCAGGAAAGACGGCTGAGGGGCCTAACGCCGAGAGAGGCCCGGAAAGAAAGAACAGGAAACTGGGCCTTCTCGGCAGTGGCCCCTCGACTTTGGAATAGCCTGCCGTCAGAGATCTGCCTGGACCCTCGCTGGGTGTTTTTAAGAGCCAATTAAAGACTTGGCTCTTTAGGCAGGCCTTCCCTCCTGTCAATACTTGACTTTTACTTTCTACTTAATCTTTTGTTTCATATTTTCCATCTTGATTAATACTAATATTGTCAATGTAAATCGTTGTTTTAATTGTTTTTATGAATAATTTTATTGTGAGCCGCCCTGAGTAGACATATGTCTAGAAGGGTGGGATAAAAATCAAATAAATAAATAAATAAATAAAATATTGTTTGATCCAAGGGTGACTAAGTTCTTTCCTATGTGCCCCCCTCAAAAAAGCACTGCTCTCTCTTAATGCACATTTCCAGAGCAGGAGCATTTGCAGCAACAACTGTATCTCTAGATGAGTTTTAATAATTAGATAAACAATGCCTGTGGTCCTTCTGCCCTCTTTTACACTGAGAAGTTTTATTTGACATCTGCTGAGTGTGATCCATGTTATCAGCTGCCTGTGAGGAAATGGGGTGTGTCCTCTTTGCTCTTTGAGCTGCAACACGCCAATATGGTAATCTCCTCAAGAGTCTGCTTCACTGTGTGTTCTTGCTTAGCAAGAAAAGGACGGCAGTAAAGCAATGAGAGTTGCTTTGTGTTTGGATGAGAAGTGGTAAACTGATGAAAAACGGAGTCAGGTTCTGGGATCTTCCCTTGCTTGAAAGAGTGTCTCGGGTTCTGGTGTAGAGGGGTTGGCAAATGAGTCTGCATCATGCAGGTTTCAAGTATTTAAGTCAAGTGTGGACAAGAGAAAGATTTCTCAAAGAGTGTTTCAGAAAACAGGGAACAACCAATCAAAAAAGAGTAAAATCACTAAAACTGTAAAGGGTAAACATTCTGAGAAAATGGAGTTTAAGACACTTTTCAACCTACTTCATAAAGATCACAGACAGAAAAAAGAAGTGACAGAAAAGTAATAAGAAGGAAAAGATAAGTAAAAACGTTAAAGCCCTATGTGTTCATACAGTATTATTATTATGACTAACCTTAGTTATATATTACATTTTCCACAATACACAGTGCTCAAAATGGTTCACAGAGCATGCAAATACATGAATTATGTTATAACAAAACATGACAGAAGTGAAATAAGAACAAAATATACTGAGAAGGCAATGTTTATATCTTCATGGTATACTGAGCTTACGTATAACATTCCATAAACAGTTCATATTAAGCATTCTAAGAAAAAGGAGTTTAAGACATTTTTAACTACTTCATAAAGATCACAGACAGAAAGAAAGAAATGACAGAACAATAACAAAAGGAAAAGATGAGTAAAAATGTTAGAGCCCTATCAGATCAAAGATTTTAATTATTATTAATAGGTTTAGTTATACACTACATCTTCCACACTGCACAGAGCTCAAATTGGTTCACAAGACATTCTAATACAGCATCCGTTATAATATAACATTAATACGGCATAGAATCATAGAATAATAGAATCACAGAGTTGGAAGAGACCACAGGGGCTATTGAGTCCAATTCAATGTCGTGCAGGAACTCCATCAAAGCACTCCCGACAGATGGCCATCCAGCCTCTGCTTAAAAACCTACCAAGAAGGAGACTCCACCACACTCCGAGGCAGACTATTCCACTGTCGACCAGCGCTCACTGTCAGGAAGTTCTTCCTGAGATTCAGGTGGGATCTCTTTTCCTGTACTTTGAAACAATTACTCCTTTTCCTAGTGTCTGGAGCCGTGGAAAACAAACCTGTCCCTTCTTCGACATGGAATCCCATCAAATATTTAAACATGGCTATTATGTCCCCTCTTAACCTTCTTTTTGTAAGGCTAAACATTCCCAGCTCCCTAAGCCGCTCTTCATAGGACATGGCTTCCAGACCTTTGACCATTTTGGTCGCCCTTTCTGGACACGTTCCAGGTTGTCAACATCCTTCTTGAATTCAGGTGCCCAGAACTGGACACAATACTTCAGGTGAGGTCTGACCAAAGCAGAACAGAGTGGTACTATCACTACCCTTGATCTAGACACTATACTCCTATTGATGCAACCAAGAATTGCATTGGCTTTCTTGGCAACCGCATCACACTGCTGACTCATGTTCAGCTTGTGGTCTACCAAGACTCCTAGATCCCTTTCACAGGTACTGTTGTCTAGCCAGGTGTCTTCCATCCTATATCTGTGCAGTTCATTTTTTCTGCCTAGGTGTAGGACCTTACATTGCTCCCTGTTGAAATTCATTTTGTTACTTTTGGCCCAGGACTCTAATCTGTCAAGGTCATTTTGAATTTTAATCCGGTCGTCTGGGGAATTAGCAACCCCTCCCAATTTGGTATCATCTGAAAATTTAATCAGCATACTCTCTGTTCCTTCATCCAAGTCATTGATAAAGATGTTGAATAGCACAGGGCGCAGAACAGAACCCTGAGGCACCCCACTAGTTACCTATCTCCAGGATGAAGAGAAGCCATTGGTGAGCACCCTTTGGGTTCGGTCAGTCAACCAATTACAAATCCACTGAACAGTAGCACTGTCTAGCCCACATTTTACTAGCTTCCTTGCAAGAATATCATGGGGAACTTTGTCAAAGGCCTTACTGAAATCAAGATATGCTACATGCACAGTGTTCCCTTCATTTATCAAGCCTGTAACTCTACCAAAAGAAGAGATTCGATTAGTCTGGCATGACTTGTTTTTAAAAAACCCTGTTGACTTTAGTGAAGACAGCATAATACATATAATATATCATAACATGACCATTCAAATAAAATATTATGAAAATGATAGAAGTGATATAAAATATATCTTAGCCTAACTGTAGCCATTTTGCTTTCCGTAACTGCTTTGCTGCATGATTAAGTTTCTGCTTACTAGATAAAAATATAAAGGAGAGAGGCCGGCTACATTCCGTTACTTGTAAGTAACTGTTCTTACAAGTTACTGTTCTTCAAAGAAGTTGGATTGAAAAACAGACTTGTAAGTCTGTCCTGGGGAAGCTTGACGGTAGACACGTGGAATGATTGAGTGCTCAAACCTGGGTTCATGCAGGAATGTGTACCAATTATATGAACCCCTCCCATTTCTCCACCTCTCCCCAACCCCCTTTGTCCTCCTTTCATGTTATGCCTTATAAAAATGTCTACTTTTGTATCGGGGGACGTGCTTCTTCTCTGCATGTTTTCTGCGTGTGAAGTTTGCGCCTATTTTCAGCTGAAACTAAAATATCTATTGGATCTCTCTGTCTCTGGCTGATTGATTCATGTGTTAGAGACAGGCAAGAACCCAGGAATTAGTCCTGTGGGCCCTTCATTTATTAATCTTGGTACCCTTCAGAAGAACAAAATATACTGAGAAGGCAGTAGTAAGATTATGAAAGCGTACTGAGCTTGAAACATTCCTTATCCAGTTCACATTAAGAGATCTAACAAAAAGAAATTGTCCATTACATCTTCAGGGGAAAAAAAGGGAAAATATTTTATAATATATATATTTCTGAATATGTTATGCATATATATATGCTTCTAGGAATATGGGTGGGTGGGTGGAGCAGAAGAGTGGGAAGAGTGAAATCCTGAGGAGAACAAGCAGCTAGTCTCCCTCACCTCCCCATTTCCTTCCTCTTCTTTCCCCGCTGGGATCACCTGTTCCTGTCCATTCCCACCATTTAGAGAAGTGGGACCCATGGTCATTTGGACTCTTAGGAAGGGAGAGGAAGGCCACAGCGAGACCAGAAACAGTCACAAGTGTAATCCGCTTCTGCTTTGTGGAAAGTTAGCATCATCTAATTATCCTCAGCCAAAGACAGTCTTTTGACTACCTTTTCCTATGTATATGATTGCTTAAGCTCTAAGCAATAAAAGTTTTTTTTAACTTGGAGAACTGTGCATATATTATATTATATATTCTGATTTACATTGGCTTTGGACATTTTGGAAGGAATTCTCTTTTTTCCTTTCTTTAATAAAAATTGTGACCACTCCTTTCTTATCTATTGTGCCATCATGCATTATGCTTTATTTTATAATTTCTTTATGTTTTGCATGTTTTCAATAGAAACTTCATTCTTGTGTATTGTCACTCCAGGGTTTCACTTTGGGTGTTCTGCTCTCCTTGCTAGTCTTGCTCATCCTCAAAAACCCTTTGGAGTGCCACCTTGATGGACACCCTCGCATGACTCTGCCTCTGTCTTTTTCCCACCAAGAAATAAATTAGTGGGTTGATACTACTGTTAAGAGAAGCACACAAAAGGCCAATTGGTATCAAAGCGTTTAAGATCTCACGAGAAGAAATGGGAATATAATAATTATATAAAATTACACAAATCAAATTAAGAGGAAAAGTAAAGATAAGGAAGAAAAGGAGTGCAAGTAGGATGGCTGTGACGAGCTTTCCCCGCTGACGTTGATTTGCTTTACTGTAGACTTTAATGAACAGGGTCAGAGTGGAGATGAGCATGAGGGGTGCGCAAAGGAAAACATTCGGAATAAGCTGATATAATAAATATTGGGGGAATGAAATACCAGTCCCAAAGTGCACTGCAGGAGTCAGGAAGGAGAGGATCCATATAAGGGCACAAGCGATGGCGGACAAATGTGGTGGCCGGTGGCATCGATACCAAAGGGGGAAAAAAGCAGCCACACATCTCTCAATGCTGATGGCTACCAATAGGAACTGGCTAGTAGAGAAAGTGAAGAAAAATAAATTTAAAATTGTAATTGTTGCAAGGAACCAAGAGGAATCATGATTTCTCTCATTCAGAGTGTGTACATATGCTAGTATAGCTTCACAAATTAGACAGATGAGAACACCAAAGTCGGCTATGGAGAGGTTGAGGATATAGGTGGTGTAATGGTTCCTCTTAATTCGGAAGCCAAGAAGCCAGAAGACCACTCCATTTCCCACAAGACCCAAAGGGCTGATGAGGAGAATGAAGCCGTTGATGATGTTTCGCATTAAATTGTCAAATTGATAATGTTGAGCTCCAGTACTGCTTTGAGAAGTCGGGATATGAACTTCTGTATCTCCAAAATCACTGTAATCATTTGCAGGAACCAATACTCCCACCATACTTAGAAGCCTATTTGGAGAAAGACACCAAAGGGAATCAGTGCCTATTACACAGAGTGCTTGAAAAGATATGCTTACCATCTTGACTGCCAAAACAGTCAAAGAGTCTTATTATTTATTGCGTGATACAATAGCAGATCATTGTAATATAGAAAGTCAATGAATTAAATTAGGATCCAAAATATGTTTGAAAAGGAGGTTGATTGTCATTTAGATAGATCGAACCTCAAAGAAAACGATTCCATAATATACTTACGGAACGAGAGGAGATCCTGTTACATTCATGTTCTTCAGGTAAGAAATGTTGTGATACCTAGACAGAATGAGGCTATAGGTTACAATAATAATTTCTTCTAACATTACTTAGTAGCTAAGTAAACAATTTTTTCCAAATGTATGGAAGCCCAGAGCTGAAATATTTGATCTGATATTTGGTCAGAATGGGCTAGGAGTATTTAAATGAAATCCCCTTAGCATGAAAGAATCTCTTTTGTGCATATATATACATATATATTATACACATATATATTCACACACACACACACACACACATATTTGCTTTACAAAGTGAACCTTGCTTTACAAACCTTTGCTTTACAAAGTGAAACACCCAAAGTAAAACCTTGGAGTGACAATACACAAGAATGAAGTTTCTATTGGAAATATATATGTGTGTAATATATATATATATGTGTGTCTATATATATGTGTAGTATTGCACAAAATGTGTGTGTGTGTGTGTGTGTGTGTGTGTGTGTGTGTGTGTGTGTGTGTGTGTGTGTGTGTGTGTGTATTCATAGAGAATCAAGAGCAGGTCCTTTCAGCAATTCCTGAGAAAGAACATCTAAACTACAAATGATTTGTGTCTATATAAATTGTCCTCAGAATTTTTTCCCCAAATAGGGGCATATGAAGGTTATCAGCAGATGATTAGAAAGTCCAGATAAGAGGAGAGCAGGGGTGGGAGGACAGGAATTAAGAATTTTGACCTGTCAGAATGAAGCCCCCATGAAGAGGTCAGACACACTTAACGCGTTCACACACAGAGTCATAAGAAAGGAGGCATAATTGTCCTTCAGTGACCTAAAATAAGAATATTCTTGAGCCAAAATGGTTTTATAAAATGTGAGTCCAAATCACAATGGCTCACCATTGCCATCCATTCAATCTGGAATAAAGATAGAAAAAAATGAATAAAAAGATCCCCTTGATGAGAGAGCTTGCCCCTAACACGGAGGAAAGAAAACAAGAGTTGCAGTTCATTCAGAAGCTGCTTCTACGGCAGTCTTGCACAGCATTCCCCAACCAAACAATGGACTTGCATTCATATACCAGGCAACATCAACAATTGCAACAACAACAACATGCTACAATTCGTGCACCCAAGTCCTTGGGAACAGCACCAAATACAAGGTTGCTTTTAGAATCAGCACAGTTCAAGTGTCCCTCTGATTTCAAAGTCAGACCAAAGTCCAAGGTATCTTCCACAGCCGGGTTGGCAATAAAAGGATCTTCAGAACCCTAAAATAAAACATCAGTACAATTGTATGCAATTCATGGATTCAATAAGTAGATTCACCTCCTCAACACAAACATATAGAAGTTATACCTAAACCAAGTCGTCAAAGATCTTAGTAGTCCAACTGGGAAGAGCAGCTCAAGTTACTTCAGTTCTCTCACTCTTTCTGAGACTCCCATCTTGTACTCAAAACCCTTCTCTTTCTTCGTCCCACCCCTTTGGGCTGAACCAATATTTTATAGGAGTTACACAATGCAAAAAGTTCATGCAACATTTTGTTGTGTAGGCACATTTTTGAAGCTGCTGAAAGACAGAGGGCAGTACGTAGCATGACACAGTGGGGAGGCGTACCAATTTGGGGGGGAAAGTGTCCAGATGAGATGGAGTAGGGGTATTTGATCACACCTGGATCAGCTTCGGTGTGGTTGAAGAAGTCCCCGATCATATTTGGGTCAATTTGAACACCCCTATAAGTCCAGTATTCTGAGGGTTAAAATCCTGACACGTTTGCTGGCAGTCCCTGCGGCAATAGAACCATGTGACAAAGCTGAAGGAAAAAAAGAAAAATATCTACTGGTTTTTTGGTGAGGTGTAAGTGGCCACCCCGCCCCAGCCCAAGAGTTTCCTTAGTTGAGCAGGGAAAGGAGTGGCTTTAATTTGTAAATGTATCTAATCACCCCTCTTTCATCTTTTAAGAGAAATGGTTGGAGGAAGGGAGATTATTTTGTAAGGAAGGACACAAACCACACACCCCGATGTAACTACTGATACATGGCAAGAGAGATATGGCAAGGCTAGTCAGTTCTTATGAACTTCAGCTGTGAAGTTCGTCCATAGGACTGTATAGTCAAATACCAAAGGATCAAGGAAATACCACACTAAAACAAGGTCAAGAAAAGCAATACTGGACACTGGTACTGGACACTGGAACTCAGTGTCTGGTTAGAGAATCTAATGCCTGATCATTACCCCAAGAGTCCTCCAGATTTAGAGACCTCGAGGGACAAAATATCAGAAGTCTGTGCTCATCCCAAAAAAGGGTTCATCTCAGAATGAAAACAAACAATCTCAGTCAATAATAATAATAGCATTCATGTGCTGGATCGAAGTGTATGTCTTGCCATTGTTAGAGTAATTCCAGGAAACATCAGCCTGTGTATTATTTTAAGTTGTCAAATCAAGATCCTTGTTAATAAATAAAAACAGCAGCAGGCACGGAAAAAAACAGTAGGAAGTGGTAAGGAACGCAGGACGACAGTCCCTGATGTTGTCCTTAAAATAAAACATCAATCCAATTGTATGCAATTCATGGATTCAGTAAGTGGATTCACCCCTCGAACACAAACATAGACAATCTATACCTAAATCAAATTGGCAAGGGTCTTTCTTGTCCAACTGGGAACAGCAGCTCCAGCCTCTTCAGCTTTCCACTCTTTTTGAGTTTAAAACCTTTTACTCACAGCCCTTCTCTTCATAGACATTTAGTTGTGCAGCCTCAGCTTTTGAAGCTGCTACAGATGGAGGACGCTAGCACAACACAGTGGCAATATGCACCAGATTTGGGGAAAAAAGTATCCAAATGAAATGGAGCAGGGATATTTGTCCTGTCTGGATGAGCTGTGGTGTTGTTCAAGAAGTCTCCAGTCATATGTGGGTCAGTTTACATGTAAGGCACCAAGGTTTGTTCCAGAATTAGTTCGTTACAGGGTTAAAATCCTGCCATGATTAGTTGCAGTCCCTTTGACAAAAGAAGCATGTGCCAAAGCAGAAGGAAATTGTCATAGGAAGCCCCAATGAAATCCAAATGCCTTGTGGCACCCCTAGACACTGAGCCTTGGGGAGAGGCTCGGATGGATATTAAAGGATTCTATTTCTTCCCAGCCACCGGCCTAAGCAGCTATTTTCTGTTCAAGGAGGGCAAGGGGGTTCATGGCTGACTATATTCTAGATTTTGCTTTTAGATAGCTACACTGATTCTCGGTTCCACTTAGGGTTGAGTATGTTTTGTGAATGTGGGAGGGATTGGCTATGACTAGACAGTTCAAAGGAACACTAAGATCTATCATCTTTCTGTACTCATTTTTTTTTAGGTGCCTGCTGCTGGCCTTTATTTTAAGAACATTTTTTCGTTCTTGTTGGGACACCATGATGGATGTCCAGATGTCCTCCTACAGGGAGGGCAGTCTTCCATTTGAAGAGTTCTCTTCCATGTAGGTGGTGCATCTTCAGATTTTTGGTGAGGTGTAAGTGGCCACCCTACCCCACCCCATGAGTTTCCTTGGTTGAGCAGGGAAAGCAGAGGCTTTGATGCGTAAATGCATCCAATCAACCCTCTTTCGTCTTTTAAGAGAAATGGTTGGGGGAAGGGAGATTATTTTGTAAGAAAAGACACAAACCACACACCCCGATGTATCTACTGATACATGGCAAGAGAGATATAGCAAGTCAGGTCAGTTTTTATGAACTTCAGCTGTGAAATCAGTCCCCAGGACTCGACTATGAAATACTAGAAAAGAATCAAGAAAAAGCCACACTAAAAACCACAGTAAACAAAAGCAACACCAAAAACACATTCAAAGCAGTCAGGAAGAACCATCCATTAAAAAATCTCTACCCAGGCATCCATTCACAGAGAGAAAGCTCGTCAGAAAAGTAAAATCTTCACCCGCTTGCAGAAGGACAGTAAAGATGGGCCCAGCCGAGTCTCCTCTGGGAGGGACTTCCTAAATTTGGGAGCAGCAACAGAACTTCAGCTGTCAAGTCGATTCCCCAGGACTGGGCAGTCATGGTTGGAACCATTCTTCTGAAGTGACTGATTTTTGCCATTTTGACAAAACTCCACTGACTTCTGTTTATTTTCTTTCTATACCTATGCATTCTCAGGAAACTGCAGAAAATACAAGGCACAATTTTTCTCTCCTTGAGAGTATCCCTTCAAATGGCTTGAAAGAACTGGTTATATTTATACAGTCCTTTATATCAACGGGAAAAGATAAAGTACTTGGCTTTTAATATATTTATTTAGAAGTCTAATAAATAAATAAATAAAAATACTCTAATTCTTGTTTTAGACTGTCATTAAAGGTGGATTTCAAAGCCATGCAGATCTTATGGTAGTTTTACCTTTGCATCAGAGCTGGTCCATGAACCTGGGACCAAAAGAGCCACCCGAAAGGGCAATCTCTAAAGAGATGACCCGACAACACCTTATAGTATTAGCTTACAGTGCACTTAATACAAAAGGAGATGCAGCAGGATGAGGCAATTAAAGGAGATCGCTTTCAAAAGGAGGAATGACTTGCTATGATTCTGAAGGACATAAAGCGTTTTAAAACATAGTTGTTTGAATGGATTTGAGGTGTGTGGGAGTGACCCTCTGATATTACGTATCCCTTTCTGTCAGAACTGAAGGAAGCTGGTTCAGTTCTAAATCCGTGTCTGGTGTCAGTAATGGACTGGGTGAGGGCGAATAAACTGAAACTTAACCCAGACAAGACAGAGGTGCTCCAGGTCAGTCAAAAAGCAAATGAAGGAGCCTGAGCTGGATGGGGTTACAATCCCTCTGAAAACACTGGTGCACAGCTTCGGGGTGCTCCTGGATTCATCTCTGAGCTTGGAGGTCCATGTTTCGGTGGTGACCAGGAGTGCCTTTGCACAGATAAAACCAGTGTGCCAAGCGC
This sequence comes from Intellagama lesueurii, assembly GCA_037013535.1. NCBI lineage: Eukaryota > Metazoa > Chordata > Lepidosauria > Squamata > Agamidae > Intellagama > Intellagama lesueurii. Next base: position 7,488,752 of record JBAJHW010000004.1, read on the forward strand.
TATGTGGCCTTTGGAACATGCTTGGAAATTCCAGAGGATCCAAATTGCAGCAGCCAGATTGCTGACTGGGGCTGGCTTCAAAGATCATGTGAGACACACACACACACACACACACACCTGCAATTACAGTGGCTCCACTGGCTGCCAGTTTGTTTCCGGGCTCAATTCAAAGTGCGGGTTTTAACCTATAAAGCCCTAAACAGCTTGGGTCCAAGCTGTCTGAAAGGCCACATCTCCCTTTATGAGCTGGAAGATCATCAGGGGAGGCCTTTCTCTCAGTCCCACCACCCTCACAGATGCGCTTACTGGGGAGACAGGAAAGGACCTTCTCTGTTGCTGCTGCCAGACGCTGGAACTCCCACCCACTGGAGGCCAGGCTAGCTTCTTCATTGCTATCCTTCCGCAAACAGGCAAAAACTGTTTCGTCCAGGCAGGCTTTCTGATAATTTCTGGTGGTCTGAGAGGGCTTTTTAAAATAATGGTTCTGCTCTGTTGTTTTCAATGTACAGTAGTTTAGTATTGATTTTATTACCGTTTTTATTGTAATATTTGTTCAATTGTTTTAAATAGCTATATAGCTACTGATTTTAGCTTTCAAATATTGTCTTTATAATGCTGACAGCTGCCTTCTGATTTCTTTCAAGGAGAAAGGTGGGATAAGAATATTTTAAATAAAAAAATAAAAAAAATAAAATCAACATCCTGTGAGCCATTTCTCATAGGCGAGGGCAATCCAGTTCAAAACATTATATCTTTTGAACAGGTTCTTGAATCAGGACCATATTTGGTAAAATGATTGCAGATAGTATGGGTTTGCTCTCTACCACATTTGGAGAAAGTTGGGGAAGTGCTTTTTGAGATCTGATTTCTGATTTAAAAAACATTCCTACCTAAACTGAAGGGCCAGCTTGTTTGGCGGCATGCATATAGGGCTAGCCGCATGGAGGGGACTAGTGTGGGAAACAGGACACTGAGCAAAGGTAGATGGCATTTTGGTTACTGGTCAGGGGCAGGCACTCAAATCCCTCCCAGGCATCTATAAAATAGATTTATGACAACATCTCCTTATTGAGGATCTAGGATTCTCTCCCAGCCTTAATTAGAGATTGTTGGTGTTCTAAAGATGGGCATGAACTGCCAGTTTGGCGGTTCGTCATGCTTTCTTCTTCAGATGCTCAAGTGTTCCATGGGTTGCCCAGCTTCCTTCCTGTGTCTCCACTGGTGTGCACCTACTCAGAGGCAGTGTGTCCTGGGCTTCCCTGCCTCTCCTCCTCTTCTCAGTCAGCGGCCACTGAAGGAGGTGAGGGACGGAAGCTGAAGTGCCGACAGAACTCCTGCGTGTCTGAAGAAGGAAAATTGCATTCTGCCAAACCCGGAGTTCGTACTCATCTCTACATGATACTAATCAGGTTGAACTTTGTTTTGCTGCAAAATCAGTTGGGATGAGATTGTACAGTGTGGTACTTGATCAATTAACACCCAACTGATGAAATGGATTGGGGTAGCTTTTTCCCCATCCTGTACCGGGTACAGTTAATCTTAATGGTTCATTACATCTACACCGCACATGTCCTCAAGGGATCTCAAAAAGACATGGACAACCCTCCCCTTCCACTTTTCCTGAACAACAACTCTAGAAGAAAGGTCAAGCTAAGAAAGAGTGACTGAGCCTAAGTCATCCAGGTGAGTTGTGTGGCTCAATAAGTGGTAGCTGCACATAGAAGGATGGAGAAACAAGATGGCTGACCAGGCTACTTGGGTTTCGGGTGTTCTGAACTGTCAGAACTCTTACAATCTCAGTCTTAGTTCCTAAACAGAGCTTGCATGTTGGGGGGGGGGGCAGTATAACTCAGCATACTTCTTGGATGCCAAGAATTGGGGACAGGACAGAGAATCAGCTCTGTATATTGTTTGATCCACGGGTGACTACGTTCTTTCTTATGTGCCCCCTCAAAAAAGCACTGCTCTCTCTTAATGCACATTTCCAGAGCAGGAGCATTTGCAGCAACAACTGTATCTCTAGATGAGTTTTAACAATTAGGTAAACAATGTCTGTGGTCCTTCTGCCCTCTTGAACACTGAGAAGTTTTATTTGACATCTGCTGAGTGTGATCCATGTTATCAGCTGCCTGTGAGGAAATGGGGTGCCTCCTCTTTGCTCTTTGAGCTGCAACACGCCAATATGGTAATCTCCTTAAGAGTCTGCTTCACTCTGTGTTCTTGCTTAGCAAGAAAGGGACGGCAGTAAAGCAATGAGAGTTGCTTTGTGTTTGGGTGAGAAGTGGTAAACTGATGCAAAAAGGAGTCAGGTTCTGGGATCTTCCCTTGCTTGAAAGAGTGTCTCGGGTTCTTCTCTGGATGGGCGGGCAAATGAGTCTGTATCATGCAGGTTTCAAGTATTTAAGTCAAGTGTGGACAAGAGAAAGATTTCTCAAGGGTTGTTTCAGAAAACGGGAAACAAGCAATCGAAAAAGAGTAAAATCATTAAAAAATGTAAAGGGTAAACATTCTATGGAAGGACAGATCCTGAAGCTGAGGCTCCAATACTTTGGCCATCTCATGAGAAGAGAAGACTCCCTGGAAAAGACCCTGATGTTGGGAAAGTGTGAAGGCAAGAGGAGAAGGGGACGACAGAGGATGAGATGGTTGGACAGTGTCATCGAAGCAACCAACATGAATTTGACCCAACTTCGGGAGGCAGTGGAAGACAGGAGGGCCTGGCGTGCTCTGGTCCATGGGGTCACGAAGAGTTGGACACGACTAAACGACTAAACAACAACAACAACAAACATTCTAAGAAAATGGAGTTTAAGACACTTTTCAAACTACTTCATAAAGATCACTGACAGAAAAAAGAAGTGACACAACAATAATAAGAAGGAAAAGATAAGTAAAAATGTTAGAGCTCTATATGTTCATACAGTATTATTATTATGACTAACTTTAGTTATATACTACATTTTCCAAAATACACAGTGCTCAAAATGGTTCACAGATCATGCAAATACTACATGAATTATCCCATAAGTTTAGTACATATCATTCATCATAAGATGAAGATCCAAACAAAACATGACAGAAGTGAAATAAGAACAAAATATACTGAGAAGATAGTATTAATATTTTCATAGTATACTGAGCTTATAACATTCCTTAAACAGTTCATATTAAACATTCTAAGAAAAAGGAATTTAAGAAACTTTTCAAAATACTTCATAATGATGACAGACAGAAAGAAAGAAGTGACAGAACAGTAACAAAAGGAAAATATGAGTAAAAATGTTATAGCCCTATGACATGAATTATTATTATTATTATTATTATTATTATTATTATTATTATTATTATTATTATTATTATTATTATTATTATTATTAAAGTTTAGTTATACACTACATGTTCCACAATGCGCTGTGCTCAAATTGGTTCACAAGACATTCTAATACAGTACAGCATCCATTATGTTTTAACATTAATACGGCACAGAGTGTTACTCCTGTCCTCTGAAGATGCTGTCCACAGAGACTGGCGTAACGTTAGGAAGAACAACCTTCAGAACATGGCCAAAGAGCCCGAAAAACCTACAACAACCATCAGTCTTATTATTTTTTGCGTGATACAATAGCAGATCATTGTAATATAGAAAGTCAATGAACTAAATTAGGATCCACAATAGGTCGAAAAAAGGAGGTTGGTTGTCGTTTAGATAGTTTGAACCTCAAATGAAATGATTCCATAATATACTTACGGAACAAGAGGAGATCCTGTTACATTCATGTTCTTCACGTCAGAAATGTTGTGATACCTAGACAGAATAGAGGCTATAGGTTACAAGAATAATTTCTTCTAATATTCCTTAGTAGCTGAGTTAACAATGTTTTCAAAATGTATGGAAGCCCAGAGCTTAAATATTTGATCAGGGTGGGCTAGGAGTATTTTAATCAAATCCCCTTAGCATGAAAGAATCTCTTTTTTGCATATATATATTTTTGGTCCTTTCAGCAATTCCTGAGAAAGAATATCTAAACTACAAATGATTTGTGTCTACATAAATTATCCTGAGAATTTTTCCCCCAAATAGGGGCATATGAAGGCTATCAGCTGATTATTATTAAGTCCAGAGAAGAGGCGAGCAGGAGTGAGAGGACAGGAATAATGAATTTTGACCTGTCAGAACTAAGCCCCCATGAAGGGGTCAGACACCCTTAACGCGTTCACACACAGAATCATAATAAAGGAGGCATAATGGTCCTTCAGTGACCTAAAATAAGAATATTCTTGAGCTGGAATGGTTTTATAAAATGTGAGTCCAAATCACAATGGTTCACCATTGCCATCCATTCAATCTGGAATAAAGACAGGAAAAAATAAATAAAAAGATCCCCTTGATGGGAGAGCTTGCCCCTAACACGGAGGAAAGAAAACAAGAGTTGCAGTTCATTCAGAAGCTGCTCCTATGGCAGTCTTGCACAGCATTCCCCAGCCAAACAATGGGCTTGCATTCATATACCAGACAACATGAACAATTGCAACAACAACAACATGCTACAATTTGTGCACCCAAGACTCTTGGGAACAGCACCAAATACAGGAGTTGCTTTTAGAATTAGCACAGTTCAAGTCTCCCTCTGATTTCAAAGTCAGACCAAAGCCCAAGATATCTTCCACAGCCTTGTTAGGTAAAAAAAGAATCCTCAGAACCCTAAAATAAAACATCAGTACAATTGTATGCAATTCATGGATTCCCTAAGTAGATTCACCCCCTCAACACAAACATATAGAAGTTATACCTAAACCAAGTCATCAAAAATCTTATTAGTCCAACTGGCAAGAGCAGCTCAAGGTTCTTCAGTTCTCTCACTCTTTCTGAGACTCCAATCTTGTACTCAAAGCCCTTCTCTTTCTTTGTCCCACCCCTTTGGGCTGAACCAATATTTTACAGGAGTTACACATGGCAAAAAGTAGATGCAACATTTTGTTGTGTAGGCACATTTTTGAAGCTGCTGAAAGACAGAGGGCAGTAGCATGACAGAGTGGGGAGGCGCACCAGTTTTGGGGGGAAAGTGTCCAGATGAGATGGAGCAGGGGTATTTGATCACACCTGGATCAGCTTCGGTGTGGGTGAAGAAGTCCCCAGTCCTATTTGGGTCAATTTGAACACCCCTATAAGTCAGCAAAGATTGCTCCAGTATATTCTCAAAGGCTCCAGTATTTTGAGGGTTAAAATCCTGACATGAGCGCTGGCAGTCCCTGCGGCAATACAACCATGTGACAAAGCTGAAAGAAATTGGCAGCAGAAGCCCCTAATGAAAATCCAAATATCTTGTGGGAACTCCAGTCACTGAGCCCTGGGGGTGGGCTCTGATTAATTTTACTGGAGTCTATTTATTCCCAGCCGCCTGCACATTTTTTGTTCAGGTTTGGGAAGGTGGTCCCTGACTGGCTACATTTCTAGACTGATCTTTCAGGTTGCTGCACTGAATCTGATTTACACTTCGGATTGAGTGTGTTGTGTGAATATGGGAGGGATGGGCTTCGTTTGGATAGCTCAAAGTATTACAAAGGTCTATCCTTCTCTCTCCATCCTCATTTTCTTTCTTTCTTTCTTTCTTTCTTTCTTTCTTTCTTTCTTTCTTTCTTTCGGTGCCTGTTTCTGGTCTTCATTTGCAGAACCTCCTTTTTCCTTCTGGGGACACCATGTTGGATGGCCGTATGTCCTCATATAGAGAGGACAGGCATCCATTCAAAGAACTGTCATCCTCTTTGATGAGGCTTCTCCTGGTTTTTTGGTGAGGTGTAAGTGGCCACCCCACCCCACCCTATGAATTTCCTTAGTTGAGCAGGGAAAGGAGTGCCTTTAATTTGTAAATGTATCTAATCATCCCTCTTTCATCTTTTAAAAGAAGCGGTTGGGGGAAGGGAGATTATTTTGTAAGGAAGGACACAAACCACACACCCCGATGTAACTACTGATACATGGCAAGAGAGATATGGCAAGGCTAGTCAGTTCTTATGAACTTCAGCTGTAAAATTCGTCCATAGGACTGTATAGTCAAATACCAAAGGATCAAGCAAATGCCACACTAAAGGTCAAGAAAAGCAATATTGGACAGTGTACTGGACACTGGAACTCAGTGTCTGGTTAGAGAATCTAATGCCTGATCATTACCCCAAGAGTCCTCCAGATTTAGAGACCTTGAGGGAAAAAATAGCAGAAGCCTGTGCTCATCCCAAGAAAGGGTTCATCTCAGAATGAAACCAAACAATCTCAGTCAATAATAATAATAGCATTCATGTGCTGGATCAAAGTGTATGTCTTGCTATTGTTAGAGTAATTCCAGGAAACATCAGCCTGTGTATTCTTTTCAGTTGTCAAATCAAGATCCTTGTTAATAAATAAAAACAGCAGCAGGCACGGAAAAAAACAGTAGGAAGTGGTAAGAAACGCAGGACGACAGTCCCTGATGTTGTCCTTAAAATAAAACATCAATCCAATTGTATGCAATTCATGGATTCAGTAAGTGGATTCACCCCTCGAACACAAACATAGACAATCTATACCTAAATCAAATTGGCAAGGGTCTTTCTTGTCCAACTGGGAACAGCAGCTCCAGCCTCTTCAGCTTTCCACTCTTTTTGAGATTAAAACCTTTTACTCACAGCCCTTCTCTTCATAGACATTTAGTTGTGCAGCCTCAGCTTTTGAAGCTGCTACAGATGGAGGACGCTAGCACAACACAGTGGCAATATGCACCAGATTTGGGGGAAAAAGTATCCAAATGAAATGGAGCAGGGATATTTGTCCTGTCTGGATGAGCTGTGGTGTTGTTCAAGAAGTCTCCAGTCATATGTGGGTCAGTTTACATGTAAGTCACAAAGGTTTGTTCCAGAATTAGTTCATTACAGGGTTAAAATCCTGCCATGATTAGTTGCAGTCCCTTTGACAAAAGAAGCATGTGCCAAAGCAGAAGTAAATTGTCATAGGAAGCCCCAATGAAATCCAAATGCCTTGTGGCACCCCTAGACACTGAGCCTTGGGGAGAGGCTCGGATGGATATTAAAGGATTCTATTTCTTCCCAGCCACCGGCCTAAGCAGCTATTTTCTGTTCAAGGAGGGCAAGGGGGTTCATGGCTGACTATATTCTAGATTTTGCTTTTAGATAGCTACACTGATTGTCCAGATGTCCTCCTACAGAGAGGGCAGTCTTCCATTTGAAGAGTTCTCTTCCACATGGGTGATACATCTTCAGATTTTCAGTGAGGTATAAGTGCCCACCCCACCCCACCCCACCCCATGAGCTTCCTTGGCTGAGCAGGAAAAGCAGAGGCTTTGATGAGTAAACGCATCCAATCAACCCTCTTTTGTCTTTTAAGAGAAATAGTTGGGGGAAGTTAGATTATTTTGCAAGAAAAGACACAAACCACACACACCGATGTAACTACTGATACATGGCAAGAGAGATATAGCAAGTCAGGTCAGGTTTTATGAACTTCAGCTGTGAAATCAGTCCCCAGGACTGGACTTTGAAATACTAGAAAAGAATCAAGAAAATGCCACACTAAAAACCACAGTAAACAAAAAAAAAAACAAAACAAAACACCAAAAACACATTCAAAGAAGTAAGGAAGAACCATCCATTAAAAAAAAACCTGAAGGAGGTGAGGGACGGAAGCTGAAGTGCCGACAGAACTCCTGCGTGTCTGAAGAAGGAAAATTGCATACTGCCAAACCCGGAGTTCGTACTCATCTCTATATGATACTAATCAGGTTGAACTTTGTTTTGCTGCAAAATCAGTTGGGATGAGATTGTACAGCGTGGTACTCTATCAATTAACACCCAACTGATGAAATGGATTGGGGTAGATCTTTCCCCATCCCTTTCTGTCCCAGATAGAGTTGATCTTAATGGTTCGTTACATCTACACCGCACATTTCCTGAAGGGATCTCAAAATGACATGGACAACCCTCCCCTTCCACTTTTCCTGAACAACAACTCTAGAAGAAAGGTCAGGCTAAGAAAGAGTGACTGAGCCTAAGTCATCCAGGTGAGTTGTGTGGCTCAATAAGTGGTAGCTGCACATAGAAGGATGGAGAAGCAAAATGGCCAACCAGGCTACTTGGGTTTCGGGTGTTCTGAACTGTCAGAACTCTATAGTCTCAGTCTTAGTTCCTAAACAGAGCTTGCATGTTGGGGGGGGGGGGGGCAGTATAATTCAGCATACTTCTTGGATGCCAAGAATTGGGGACAGGACAGAGAATCAGCTCTGTATATTGTTTGATCCACGGGTGACTAAGTTCTTTCTTTTGTGCCCCCCTCAAAAAAGCACTGCTCTCTCTTAATGCACATTTCCAGAGCAGGAGCATTTGCAGCAACAACTGTATCCCTAGATGAGTTTTAATAATTAGGTAAACAATGTCTGTGGTCCTTCTGCCCTCTTGAACACTGAGAAGTTTTATTTGACATCTGCTGAGTGTGATCCATGTTATCAGCTGCCTGTGAGGAAATGGGGTGTGTCCTCTTTGCTCTTTGAGCTGCAACACGCCAATGGTTCCAGCTGCCTGATGGTCGGTTTACCGACCTGGATAGGGCGTAGCTGGCGTTTGCCCACCAGCCCGGATGGCGCGAGACAGATCCCATCATGTCACTGCAAGGGGGCGGGGAAGCGTGGATATTTAAGGTGGCGCTTCCCCGCATTTCGCCCTCTTTCCTTTTCAGGCTTCCGAAAGGAGGATCGCGCTGCCTTGCTCGCTTTTTTGCTGCGTCAGCTCTTTCTCATCAGATGGGAGAGAAACGTCCACTCCCTCCTTGGGTTACATCTTATATTTGTCATTGTTCTGAGTTAAATTACTGTTGGTTGGCTAGCAGCAGGAATAACTCTGTGTGGAAGGGCGCCCTGCTGGAGTTTCAGAGGTTGTTGGTTCAAGTCCCTGCTGGGGAGCAACTCCTTTATTACTGTTTAATTAAGTTGTTATTGTTGTTTTTTTAAGCGCGAAGGGTTTTGTTTGTTTAAATAGTTTAAAACTAATATAATTAAGAGAAGGCGAGGAGGTGTTTATAGCAGATAGTTGGAGCCTTGAAGTTGTAAAAGTTTATTTTAAAAGGAATAAGGCATAGGGGGGTTAAAAAAATATCACTCCCGCCGCGGTGCGGTGCGGGGCTTTGTTTCGGCCTTAGTCATTTAAATACTACAAAGGAAGCGTGTTTAGAGTTGAGTTGGAGTTATTATTTACCTGGGGATTGCTTAGAGTTGGAATTTTTTTTTCCTCCTCTTTCCCTCCCCGCCATTTTGAGCTACTAGCTGGCTGCCTTATAACCTAACAGGAAGGAAACCTTTGATAAAAAGAACATCATTCATATTGTTTAACATTCATTGCAGGATAGAATCAATCGTAGAATAAATAAGAGGGGTAATATTAGTTATAGTTATACGGGTAAATTCATTGTAGGTGCAAATAGGAAATTCATTTTATTGTTGGATTAATATTAAGCGTTTATAGAATTTATTTGTGTTGATATCATTCTATAGATTACAATATACAAAAAAAAATTGATACGTTATTGGCATAACCTTAGCAAAGTTTACAATTGTAATCAACAATATATTATTTATAGAGCATATTACAAGATCCAGGGCACTTATTTACAAGCGGTATTGTGCTAGTGTGATTCCTATTTTAATTTGTAGTTTTACTGTTTAACTTAAATTGGTAGCATTTGGGCGCGGACGTCATATAGGGGGATGAATCTTCCTGCTCTTTTCTCCCTCTCCGCCATTTTGTGTTCAAATGCTTTAAGAATAAATATTAATTGGCAACTAATTAAATACGGTTAATATAGTATAGATTTGAATATTATAGTTGGTTAATTAGTTTAGGAATAAATATTAATTGATACCTGATTAAATACATTTCATATAGCATAAGGTTGAATATTATATTGGTAATCAGTTTTAGAATAAATATTAATTGATATTTGTTTAAATACATTTCACATAGTATAAATTTGAATATTTAAATTGGTAATTAATTTTGAGTAAATATTAATTGATATCTGATTGAATACATTTCAGGTAGTATAAAGTTGAATATTATAACTGGTGATCAGTTTTAGAATAAATATTAAGTGATATCTGATTAAATACATTTCATTTAGTATAAATTTGAATATTATAATTGGTAATTAGTCTAAGAATAAATAATCGATATCTGAGTACATACATTTAATATTGGATAAAACTGAATATTATAATTGGTACTTAGTTTAAGAACAGGAATATTTATATTGACTCATAATCAGCTCTAAGAGAGTTATGGCCATTCATAAAATTTGGGACAGGCATTGCAGCGCCAACTAGTGGTTAGTTAATAAAAGTTCTGTTAATATCAAGTGCCTTGTGCTGTTTATATCAGGAACAGCTGTTTGTTTGCTAGCGGTTTTTTAGCACCTGGTAGTTGTAGAATTGCATGCTGCAGCTGGGGCTGCCCGCCGAATAACTCAGGTTCCAGCCGCCTGACGGCCGTTAAAAACAGCCTGGAATTGGCGCGCTGGCTTTTGCCCGCCAGACTGGATGGCGCGAGGCGGGCGTTTAAAAGTTTTTTCTGTTGAATGGGCGGGGAAGTGCAGGTATTTAAGAAAGCGCTTCCCCGCAGTTCGCCCGCTTTCCTTTTCGGGCACCCCACCCGCCCGCCCTAATTCTAGTGTGATTCTCTGGTTGCCATTATGGGGCCGGATAGGAATTTTTGACCTTCATCCTGATTGGCGGTTGGGTGAAGGGATTTTTCGCCTATCCCACACTAGAGCGGGGTTGTTGGCAAAATGGGTCTTTCTTGGTCACACTGGCGGGTAGTGCGGAAAAACAGGTGTTTCGGTGTGTCCCATGTGTAATTCAGGTAAGCCAACAGCGCATCCGACCTCCCGGCTCTGCGGATCGTGCGATTACAGGGCCGGTTCGGGAAGGATGCGCTGGGCCACGTCCGGACCACCAGTCATCAAATAAAGATGGCTTGGTGTCTGGGGGTGTTTATTAGTGGCAGGCCGGGTTCCTGCTGTCTGTGAAGACAGCGGGAATCCGGGGCCAGGGACTCGCCCAATTGACAAGCAAGGGGCATTGGTTACCCCTACCTGTTACCATTTCCGCACTACTGCAGGCCCCTTTCCTTGAGACAATTGATGATTAATTTGAAATCTTGAAAATAAAGTGTGGCCCATATTTTAATACCAATACTGTTGTCTCGCGTCTTCATTCCGGGCTTGGGCGGGCAAGTGGTTTAGGTCCTTGGCCGTGCACCCAGGCCTGGATTTGTGACCCTGATAAGTAATTGGTTTTTTTTTTTTTTTTTTTTTGGGTGACTTTTCTTGCCATTGTTGTCACCAGTACCAAATGTGGCCTTGTAATTAAATTAATTATAATAGCATTTACTCTCAACTATCAAGGAACATATAGATACATAGAGAACAGCATTTACCCACAGGATTTAATTAATGAATATTGAGTAAAGTGGAACAGCTGATTCGGGCGCCTTAAACAGCCTTGTTAAAGTTGGCCCTATGTTCTTGCTATGTTCTAAGGCAGGAGTTGCAGATAGTCTCCACAGTTGAGCGAGGCCCTGCCGTGTAGATCAGCTTGGGAACCTTAAAGCATCAGGAAGGCCAGTTTTAAGTCATTAGCACAGAAATTAATGGATAGATTTATTGCTCTTGAGCCTGTCCAGGTTACGGAGACTATGGCTAGGCATGATGAAGCCACGGCGTCTGCAACTCCAAAGGATCACACTTTGGAGAAACAACGCTCATCTGCACCTGTAGTGTCTGAGCCAGCATTCCTATATCAAGAGGGGCATGAGGAGGTCAAGGAGTTTGGCTTCAGCACCCCACAACCTTGCGAGGATACCGGTATGGTTTTGACGCCTTCAAGTGAGTCCTCCATTACATCGGGCACGTGGGCATTTTTACCTGCATGGCCTTTGGCTAGCAGCTCCACAACAGGATTCGCCACAAACACACCCCACATGTCCATAAACATGGGGCTGCCTAACATGTCTTTGCACTAGGCCAGGTCATTGATTTCATTAGTTTGAGTCCATTAATGGCTACTTTGGATCTAACCAAGAAACCCAACGGTGGCAGTGGCGACCCTGGAAAATGGACCCAGCGCAATTAAAGTTTGGGTTTTTTGTGGAGAGACTGGGGCCTTGCCCTCATAGGGACGATGCCTCTTAATTATTGGAAGGCTCGAAGTACGGATTTAAGATCTCAGCCATGGGTGAACGGAGAGCGTCTATCGCGCATAACCATAGATTGGTGGTAGGTATGTTATCCACATTTCAAAAGAAAATTGACAAGGAAGTAGAGAGTCGGGTCCTAGATATTTTTCGACACCGCCTATTTAGAACCTATGCATCTCTCCATTTGGCATAATTCCTAAGAAGGGCTCAGGGAGAGTACGATGAGCTGCTCGGTGTCTTGAGCCTTTTCTTTCTTTCTTTCTTTTTTTGTGTGAAATTTGTTCTTTTACTGAAAGGAAGATTGGGCAAAGGGTGCATAGTAATTACATGGCCCATTACTTGATCATTTGCTTTTGTTTTGTTGGAAAGGATCTCGGGTAACTGTAGATCCATACTAAATGCATTTAACGTTGGCAGACGAACTGGTGCTGCCCCTAGCCGAAGCCCCATAACAAATGTTGGACCTTCGAGCCAGAGTTAGTGACTTGCTAAGCAAGAAAAAAGTGACGCTTAAGGAGCTGCAAGAGATAGTGGGGCATTTTAATGTCGCGTGTAGAGTAGTGGGTCCAGGCCGTGCCTTTTGCGGCGCTTCTGTTCCGCTATGAGAGGTCTCAAGCGTTCATTGCACAGAAACAAGGTGACATAAAGGTATGGGAGAAGACCTGCTCATTTGAAAAATTCCTTGAGGAGTTTAAGGGGGTCCCCTTTTGGAGATCTGAAGTCAGCTTAAGAGCGGACTTGCAAGTGAATTCAGATGTAGCTGGGTCCTTGGGATTCGGAATTCATTGTCCAGGAGTTTAGGAAGACCGCGGAACTGGAACAGGTTTGGCCGGTTCTGGTAGAGCTACTGCAACAATTTATAATATTCCTTTGCAGAAAGGGGCTAGTGCCAGGCACCATCCAGGGTAAACTGTCAGCGCTGGCTTTCTACGCAAAGATCAAGGGGCACCAAGATTTTTCAGGAGACTATAGGATAAAGAAGACGCTGGAAGGATGGTCTAAGGAGAGTGGTAGGGTGTCTGATTCCAGGACACCTATATCCCCATTACTTCTGGAGCGTATATGCGATCAATGGGGAGGATTAGGTAAGGGTCAATATGAGGTGGCACTTTTTAATGCAGCTGCCTTAGTAGCTTCCTTTGGTGCACTTGGAGTTAGCGAGCTGGTGGCAGCAGGTTAAGCAGACACCTCTCAATATGCCTTACAGCAGAGAGATGTGATGAGCCAGGATGGTCAGTTAAAAATTACCGTCGGACGATCCAAGGCTGATCAGAAAGGTAAAGGGAAGCAGTTGGTATTGGGCAATGTAGTATCAAGTGCATATGCCCTGTGGATGCCGCACGAGCATTCATGGAACGTAGAGGCCAGGGCACAGGATAATTTTTCCAACATGTGGATGAGTCGCCCTTGACTAGATATCAATTTTGGAAACTCACAGACCTGGCATTGGTTAAGGTAGGCATTCAGGGCTTGAAATTCTGGACACATTCTTTTAGAATAGGAGCAGCCTCCACAGCAGCTGCCCTTGGGTATAGCACTGAACAAATTATGCAATTGGGGTGATGGTAGTCGTCTTGTCATCAAAAGTACATCAGAACCCTACCTAATGTGTAGGCAGGGGCGTTTATGTTGTTTCAGGTGCGATGGGGACTGAAGGTCAAGACACGTAATGATCATTGGCCAAGGCTTTGTGTATTGGGCAGAACGTTATGCTGCCATGTCCCCTTGTGGGACCGATTTGGGGCTTAGTGCCCATGCATATATTATCTGGAGAGGCGTGCATGGCATGCAGTGCATCCAGCTTGGACGGAAGACGGCATTTGACCAGTCCCCACCAGATGTTTTGGTAGTTCATTTGGGAAGCAATGATCTGCCTAGAGGACCGGGTGAAGCACTGATCTGGGACAGTTTGAGAGACCTTAAGCGGTTGAAGAACAAGTATCCTGCAAGGCTGATCACGTGGTCCACCATCATCCCACACTTAGCCTGATGAGGCGCCCGGAGTATTGTTGATGTTAACAAAGCCCGTCGGGGCGCTGACAGAGAATTGTTTGGAGGTCTGCTTTGGCGGCCTCGGATCAGTAATTTGTCACCACAGGATCCAATTGAACAATGCTGAAGTGAAGTGTGTGGAGGTGTCTGCTTTGGCGGCCTCAAATTGGTGATTTGTCACCACAGGATCCAATTGTGCAATGTTGCTTTGTTACACAGTGATGGTGTCCACCTGTCTGATGCAGGTTTGGACATATTTCTTGATGATATCAGAAGGGGCCGGTTTCTTGAGCTTGAAAGGCTCTGTGGCGGGCATGGGACTTAGCTATGCTAGTCCCTATGCTGTGGCGGGTAGTGCGGAAAAACAGGTGTATTTCGGTGTGTCCCAATTGTAATTTCAGGTAAGCCAACAGCGCATCCGACCTCCCGGCTCTGCGGATCGTGCGATTACAGGGCCGGTGCGGGAAGGATGCGCTGGGCCACTTCCGGACCAACAGTCATCAAATAAAGATGTCTTGAGGTCTGGGGGTGTTTATTAGCGGCTGGCCGGGTTCCTGTTGTCTGGTAGACCGCTGGAACCTGGGGACGGGGACTCGCCCATTTGATGTTCAAGGGGTATTGGTTACCCCTACCTGTCACCTTTTCCGCACTACAGCAGGCCCCTTATATTTGGCCAATTGATTGGCAAATGCAACTTATTTTCAATAAAGTGTGGCCCGTATTTAATCCAATACTGTTGTCTTGCGTCTTTATTCCGGGATTGGGTGGGCAAATGGTAATCTCCTTAAGAGTCTGCTTCACTGTGTGTTCTTGCTTAGCAAGAAAAGGATGGCAGTGAAGCAATGAGAGTTGCTTTGTGTTTGGGTGAGAAGTGGTAAAATGATGAAAAAAGGAGTTAAGTTCTGGGATCTTCCCTTGTTTAAAAGGGTGTCTCAGGTTCTGGTCTGGAGGGGTTGGCAAAGGAGTCTGCATCATGCAGGCTTCAAGTATTTAAGTCAAGTGTGGACAAGAGAAAGATTTCTCAAAGAGTGTTTCAGAAAACGGGGAACAACCAATCAAAAAAGAGTAAAATCACTAAAAATGTAAAGGGTAAACATTCTAAGAAAATGGAGTTTAAGACACTTTTCAAACTACTTCATAAAGATCACAGACAGAAAAAAGAAGTGACAGAAAAGTAATAAGAAGGAAAAGATAAGTAAAAATGTTAGAGCCCTATGTGTTTGTACAGTATTATTATTAAGACTAACTTTAGTTATATATTACATTTTCCACAATACACAATGCTCAAAATGGTTCACAGAGCATGCAAATACAAGAATTATGTTATAACATTAATACATATCATTCATTATAAGATGAAGATCCAAACAAAACATGACAGAAGTGAAATAAGAACAAAATATACTGAGAAGGCAATGTTTATATCTTCATGGTATACTGAGCTTACGTATAACATTCTATAAACAGAAAAGTGGGAAGAGCGAAATCCTGAGGAGAACAAGCAGCCAGTCTCCCTCACCTCACCATTTCCTTCCTCTTCTTTCCCCACTGTGATCACCTGTTCCTGACCATTCCCACCATTTAGAAAAGTGGGACCCATGGTCATTTGGACTCTTAGGAAGAGAGAGGAAGGCCACAGTGAGACCAGAAACAGTCACAAGTGTAATCCACCTCTGCTTTGAGAAAAGTTAGCATCATCTAATTATCCTGAGCCAAAGACAGTCTTTTGACGATCTTTGCATATGTATATGATTGCTTAAGCTCTAAGCAATAAAAGTTTTTTTTTAACCTGGAGAACTGTGCATATATTATAGTATATATTCTAATTTACATTGATTTTGGACATTTTTGAAGGAATTCTCTTTTTTCCTTTCTTTTATAAAAATTGTGACCACGCCTTTCTTATCTATTGTGCCATCATGCATTATGCTTTATTTTATAATTTGTTTATGTTTTGCATGTTTTTAATAGAAACTCCTTTCTTGTGTATTGTCACTCCAGGGTTTCACTTTGGGTGTTCTGCTCTCCTCTGCAATCTTGCTCATCCTCAAAAACCCTTTCGAGTGCCACCTTGATGGATCCCTCGCATGACTCTGCCTCTGTCTTTCTCCCACCAAGAAATAAATTAGTGGGTTGATACTACTGTTAAGAGAAGCACACAAAAGGCCAATTGGTATCAAAGAGGAAAAGGTCTCAAGAGAAGAAACGGGAATATAACAAAAATATAAAATTATATAAATCAAATTAAGAGGAAAAGCAAAGATAAGGAAGAAAAGGAGTGCAAGTAGGATGGCTGTGATGAGCTTTCCCCGCTGAAGTTGATTTGCTTTACTGTAGGCTTTAATGAACAGGGTCAGAGTGGAGATGAGCATGAGGGGTGCGCAAAGGAAAACATTCACAATAAGCTGAAAAAATAAAGGTGGGGTGAATGAAATACCAGTGAAATGGAGCGTGATGTTCACTCCAGGAAGCAGGAAGGAGAGGATCCATATAAGGGCACAAGCGATGGCAGACAAAAGTGGTGGCCGGTGGCATCGATGCCAAAGGGGGAAAAGAACAGCCACACATCTCTCAATGCTGATGGCTGCCAATAGGAACTTGCTAGTAGAATAGAGGATGAAAAACAATTGAAAAGTTATATAAGTACAAAAAGGTAACATGATTTCTCCCATTCAGAGTGTGTACGTATGCTAGGATAGCTGTAAAAATTAGACAGATGAGAACACCCAAGTTGGCTACGGAGAGGTTGAGGATATAGGTGGTGTAAGGGTTCCTCTTAATTCAGAAGCCAAGAAGCCAGAAAACCACTCCATTTCCCACAAGACCCAAAAGGCTGATAAGGAGAATGAAGCGGCTGATGATGTTTTCCATGAAATTGTCAAATTGATAATGTTCAGCTCCAGTACTGCTTAGATAAGTCAGGATATCTCCATAATCATATGTATCTCCAGAATCATTGTAATCATTTGCAAGAAGCAATACTCCCTCTGTAGTTTGAAGCCTATTTGGAGAAAGACACCAAAGGGAATCAGTGTCTATTACACAGAGTGCTTGAAAAGATATGCTTACCATCTTGACTGCCAAAGTTGTCAAAGAGTCTTATTATTTTTTGCGTGATACAATAGCAGATCATTGTAATATAGAAAGTCAATGAATTAAATTATCCACAATAGATTGCAGAGAGAAACTTGAATGTTGAATAGATTGTTCATACTTCAAGTAAAGTGATTTCATAATATACTTATTTAACGTTACTTAGTAGCTAAGTAAACTAATCAATCAAAAAAGTATGTACAGTATATTAGTAATCTAGATTAAAATGCATAATATAAAAAGAATTATTTAGTTCTAAGCATGCTTAGATACACAGAAGAACATTTCTATACAGAGGTCACCCATTTTAGCTATTACAGTCTAAATGAAATCCATTGTATACTCTCTGGAGTGACTTCCTTCTTTATCACCTTGGATAAGTTGTCTCTCACAGCTTCTGCTTCTTATTCTTTGTATGAGAGAGTGAGCATCACTCTAAGTATTGTTTACCTATTCTACTATGAAGCAATGGTTATTCCCCACTTCTAAGCAACTATTGTTTACTTTTCATGCTTGATAGCACAAGTGTCTGTTTAAATATAATCATGCATATGTCACAAATCTGCTTACAAGTCATTAATTGCCTTTATTTACATCAATTACACATCAAATTTCAGTGTTTAATATTTTCATATCTCTTGTGTATACATTGGATAGCAAAATGAAATAGGCAGTTGCCAAATAACTGTTATGATCTCAGTGACCATGCTTACCAGACTGGTTCATTGTTTCAAGATTACTTCAAGTAAACAACATTTTTATTCTCGAAGTTAAAAAATACCATAATTTTAAGGCAGTTTTAGGAGCATTTTTTATATCCCCCATAATTATTCTGATGTTTTTTAAACAGATAAGGTAGCAAACTTTGACATATTGAAATAGCTCTATTCCTTTGGGTGACACATTAGCAGATCATTGTGCTATAGAAAGTCAATGAATAAAATTATTGTCCCCATTAGATAGAAGAAGCTGAATGTTAAATGAATTGGTAAAATGGTTCTATAATATACTTACACAGGATCATGAAAATCATCTTCTGTAAAGTTTAAAGAAAAGAACCCCATGTTCTTCATGTCAAAAAGGGTATGATACCTAGACAAAATTAAACTATAGATTACAAGGATCATTTTCTCTAATATTATTTCATAACCTAGTAAAACAATTTTCCAAAAATGTACAGAAGCCTGAATCTGATTTTTTTTTTAATTCTGCTTCCAAAGATACATCAGGGTGTGCTAGGGGTGGACATCTTGTGTTCCAATGAAACCCCCATAACACAGAAGAGTCACCTCTTTTGCATATTTTATGTCCTTTCAGCAATACCTAAAATAGTGCATCTAAACACAAATGATTCATGTTTAGGAAACAGAGGTACACAAGCGTTTGTGTTTCCTTCATGTTCCCTCCTTTCTCTAACCTTTGTTTTAACTTTTTTCGATAAAATTGGCCTGAGAAATTTTTCACCTGATAGGGTCATATGAGGGCTTTCATCAGCTGATCAGAATGCCCAGGAGAGGAAAACTGGGGTGGGGGTAAGAACGTTGAATCTTTGAAGAGTTCTCTATTCTCCTAGAACCCAGTGAGTTCTTTGCTCTCAGCAGTCAGAAAGAGTTTGTGGGGCAGGTGGAGAGCAGGAATGTTGATTGTATAAAAGGGCCTGGAAGAAGAAGAGGAGTGTTTTGCTTCAGACCTTTCTTGTGGGAAGGATATCTGTGTTCTGTCATCCTCCTGATGACCTCCATCTTGGATTACTGTCTGGTCTTCCTGTCTGGTCCTTACAGTGGACTCAAAAAGAGAGAGGATTGCGCCTGGCTGAGTTTGGCAGTGCCCCAGGACATCACAGCACACAGTTTGGGAAACCACTGGTCTAAACTGATCTCAAGAATGTGTAGGTTAGCTGGAGTTGAGCAAAGAGCATTCTGTCCACATCGCAAGGAAACTAATGGGATAGTTGAGAAGTTCAACAAATCTTTGGAGAAGACATTAACGGCCTCTGTGTCGGAGTATACTGGAAACTGGAACTGGAACTTGCCTTACCTTATATTTGCTTACAGGCATACCCCAGGTGATTTTATATTTTTGTGTTTGAGCCTGTGTTTTGGCAAAATTTAAGTCTTTGTAGGTTAACGTGGTGGCGCTGCAGGTTAAACCTCTGTGCTGCAAGGTCAGAAGACCAGCCGTCGTAAGATCGAATCCATGCGACGGAGTGAGCTCCCGTCGCTTGTCCCAGCTCCTGCCAACCTAGCAGTTTGAAAGCATGTAAAAATGCGAGTAGATACATAGGTACCACCTCGGTGGGAAGGTAACGACGTTCCGTGTCTAGTCGCACTGGCCATATGACCACGGAAACTGTCTTCGGACAAATGCTGGCTCTATGGCTTGGAAACGGGAATGAGCAGTGCCCCCTAGAGTCGGACATGCCTGGACTAAATGTCAAGGGGAACCTTTACCCTAGGTTTACTTAAACTAGACTGGGAAGAGCAGCTGGGAAACTCTCCTATAGGTGAATTGATTTATACATTGTAGAATGCTTTGAGAGAAACACAAGAAGTTTCAGGAGTGCTGCATAGGTGAAGGGTTAGCTTCATCTCGGGTAAAGGATGGAGAGGAGGAGTGTCTATTGTTGTTCCTACAAGAACAGTACAGGAGCACGGCAGAGCCTTGACCTGCCAGGCCCACCACCGACCAGAAGAGGCACAACTGGAGAAACAGGCACAACAATCCTCCAAGTGTGGGTCCAACTGATGGTATTTGGGTACTTTCATTGGCCCAACATTATTAGTCCACCTTAAAGGGCATTAGTTGACTGGGGTCAATGCTACAAGCTTGACTCCTGTTCCATCCTGGAGAATCTGGTAGCCCAGTGGGTAGAACTGGAGTGGAATGAGTGGAACTAAAACAGTGTGACGTAAGGGGCTACTGAGGCCAACTAAGTTATCCTGTGGAAAGTTCAAGGTGCCCAACCTATTGGTGTCTCCTGATTTAATACCCCATTAAAGCTTACCGTATTAAAGGCTTTTTCCCCAGTTACACTTCCATTTTCTGAGACTCAGTGTCAGCAGGGTTTTCTCATTCTCCAAATCTCACTATTTTTAGCCACACGATATGTTGAAGCAAGTTTCAGTGACTTGCAAATTGGTGCACTAACCCATTTGAGATCAGTTGTGGGCTTCTCAAACCGATCTATACCTCCTTCATCAATGCATAAATATTGCTACTATGTCTCATTTGCTAATTTCCCTCATGCTAGAGCATCTCTCTTCTGAACACTAATCAGAGGTGAGAACAAATTTTGACCACTTTGATGAAGAAATAATGTCCTCACCTCTTGCAGCATCTCCAAACTCGGCTATTATCCTATTTTTCCCTCCCACAGACCTGTTGATGTGGGATATGGCCAAAAAGGTGGGGGGTAGGGATACAAAATCAATTCTTTAAAACTCCGTAAGGTCTTTGAACTGCAGATACTATGCCTATGTGATACTGGAAAAAAATGCCTTTGAGTAGTACGATGGAAGGATTGAGAGAAAAGGAGAAAGAAAGAAAAGGAGCATCACAGAGGAAGGAAACAGGATGTCTTACCTTCTTCAATCCGACTTGCAGAAATGGGAGTTGAAAGCCTTCAAGTGTTCTCTTTCAAGAATGTGAAGATCTCAGTCACAACCTTTTTCTCTGTGTTGAGCAAATCTCATCCATCCAGCACTGAAGAAAGAACCTTGAGCAGAAAGTGCTGGTGGGATGATTTCTAGTCCTTTGCTAAGGGTGGGGTATGAGGCTGTCTTCAGGATAAAATGTCCGGCTCCATTCCCCTGTGTGTTGATTGCCATGGAGAAGCCACTTTGTTTCCATCTAGGGAGAAAAAGAAATCTTCTCCAAGGAGTTGTGAGTGCGAAATTGTCAACCAACTCTTGAAGGAAAAAATTTGCTTCATACTTGCTGATATGTGTGTTTCTTTTTTTTTTCCTCCAGGCACTTACTTCTCAACAGCAGTTGCTAAAGACCATTAGAGGAAAGCTGCTTCCATCTTCATTTCCTGCTAATGGGCCACCCATAGGAGGAAATGGGCCATTTGGGTGGCTCTGGGTCCAATGCCAACCCTGGAAGCGACCCGAGGCCGCATGACTCAACCGCCGCTGCCTCATATCCCTGGAATGAAACTGTGTGGCCATGGCAAAACTAAACACACCCGTGCACAAAATTATTTTTTAAAAGAAGATATGCAAGGTTTATTTGCCTTCCTTTAAAGGAGAACAGTGGTTCTGTGAGGTGTCTATGAGTATGATACTGGGGACCTGCATATAGGGATGTGGTGGGGGTTGACGTCTGAGTGCCAGACAGGCCAAGCCCCAGGAAGAGAGTAGTGTTAAGACAGGACAATTTGTGGCACATGGGCTGCATACAGCTCTCAGGGTTCATTGGCACTTCCTTATTATTCTTATTGATTTTTGCTTCAGAAAAACTCAATTATTCCAACTCAATTATTCTATTCTTCTATGAGAACATAACAGTAGTTTTAAGCTGAGAGCTGCATGTTTAATATAGTACATAGGTGAATTGTTATTTTGGCAATCTCCCAAAAGCTAATCAGAGTGGCATATCTAGCTGAAAAGGCAAATTACCAGATTTGGGCTGAATATCAGAAAAAACATCTCAACTGCTAGAGCAGACATTATGTAAGCCTGTTGCATCAACACATAAGGAGAAAGCAAGATAGCTCAGTTATATCCTTCTCCTGTGCCTGGGAATTCACATTCTGAAGCAGAGAGCTTCTATTATCGAAAGGGGTTTCAGTGGTTCTTAGAAATCTGGCTATCTGACTTCTGTGGAAACACCCAGAGAGGGTAGAGGGACCACAAGGCAGACAGCTTCTCCCTTGGGTAGGTGAATGACAGTGGCTAACAGGCAGGGGTGGATTAACCATTAAGCACAATGAGCACGTGCTTAGGGGCATCAAGGGAAGAGGGGGCACCACAGAAATTTTCCATAGCCGAATTTACCATGGGCCATATGGTGCAATGCTGCAAATGGTGCAGTCATGAAAAAATTGCATACAGATATATACAATAATAACAAGAGTACTCAGAGAGTGTAGACCTCTGCCAAGGGTCTTGAAATCGAAGGGGAGGAAAAAAAAACACATAAATGAAAGCAGGGGAAACTTTGTATGCAGTCTGTGAAATTTGTATAGAATCCGTAGAACGTCACTAGAAAAAAAACCAAACACACAGATACTCCGACAAAAACAGAACCTCCTCGGTGGAAGTAAAAATAATAATAATAGTAATGATAGAGGTTAATGATATACATTAATCTTGGGAATACAACAAAATTAGAATCTGGTAAGTTTAACTGCCCCACGATCCACGGAGGCTCACGTGATCGTTCTTGTCTAACGTCTAAGTCTTGTTGATGTCGGCTGTCCCGTTCAGTTGTCCACTGAGAATGAGAAAGTGCAGGGGCACTAGTCGCTCACTCAACGTCCAGCGTGCCAACAGGCAACAACACATGTGCTAACATTGTAACTTTGTGTCAGGATCTGGCCTACATGGCCCTGGTAAGGTAAGTGCAGGATCAGGGCCAGCCTGACCCAGGAATCGCCTGGTGTTTGCAGGCTCAGGCCACTCATGAGGGGCCCACCTGGAAGCCTGGAGGGAAGGCCTGTTTAAGGAGTGGTTGTCCCTCTCAGACTTTGCCTCAGCAACGCAAGTGTCTTGTGCTTTGGCCTGTGTGTGCAGCCTTGCTCCAGCCTTGCCTTGTTCCTGGTTCCTGCTTTGCCTGCCAGCCTTATTGTTCCAGCTCTGTTACCCTGTGTGGTGGACTGGGCCCTGATGCCTTTGCCAGGTGCCAAAGGTCACCTAGTAGCTTCCAGACTCTGACACTTCGTAAGTAAGTTGATTCCTTTTTTTAAAAAAATAACACTGACAACAAATAATGTAATCAATGTTTCATAATTTTGTGGAAGTGCTTATGAAATGTTGTGAAACTCATGAAAATAGCCAAATGGTGTTGTTTTTTTTCTATGCATGCATTTTCTATTTTTTTATTTATTGCATGGTAGTGGACTGCTGGTGATAACTGAATGTGTATTTCATTATGTCTATCAATTTATGTGACAGACCCTACAGACCCCAAGAACCTAGATGAAACGTGTTCAGTTAATTGGTGCACAAAAGCGAAAACTATCAAAAAAGAAACAAGAGAAGACTTTGGATTTAGAGACCAAGACTGCAAAGGTGTCTGATTTCTTCACACAAATTCCACAACATGAATACCTATTCCAGGTCAAAACCAATCTCCATCATCAGAAGTGGACACAAATACAGTAAATACCACTTTGATCACTTCAGAATCAAAATATGATGATGTTAGCAGGTTCATCTTATAAGAATTTTCTTATAAGAGAAGGATTCAGTGACTGGCAAAATACTATTATGATTGATAATCATGAAAGAAGCATTATTCACCAAGACTCTATGGTAACATACTTAACTCACAGCGGGATTGGGGCAACAGTTGGAGAAACAAATTCAGGAAGAGTGTGATTACTGGGATCACGTCTTGAGGTGTGTCATAGCTGTTATTTGTACATTAGCTGAACGTGGCTTGGCTTTTCGAGGAACAGAAGAAAGGTTTGGATCATTGCAAAATAGGAATTTTTTAGGGCTGCTTGAACTCATAAGCCAGGTTGATCCATTTTTAGCAGGCCACATTTCGAAATATGGAAATGCAGGCAAAGGAAATCCTTCTTACCTGTCCAAAACCACCTGTGAGGAACTCATTCAACTAATGGCACCAAAGGTTGATGCACTCATTCTTGAGGAAGTAAAATCTTCTTGTTATTTTAGTTTGTCAGTTGATTCAACACCAGATCTATCACATATCAATCAGTTAAGTGTTGTACTTAGGTACTTAAAAGATGGACAGCCTATTGAATGCTTTGACCACGTGGGTGGTCATGCGCTAGACCTAGTGTTTTCCACTAAATGGAGCGAGTGTGGTCTGATGGTGACTGACCTTGTGTCAGTTCCCTTGTCATGGTCGGATCACCACCTAATAAAATGTAACCTCTCAGTGGCTCTCCCTCCCCGCAGGGAGCATGGACCTATTTTAATGGTCTGCCCTCGAAGGCTACTGGATCCTTTAGGATTCCAGGATTCCATGAGAGGGATTCCGGCTGATCTGACTGGCACTCCTGTCGAGGCTCTGGTTGATGGTTGGTTTACTGCCGCCACCAGGGCTGTAGACACGATTGCTCCTAAATGCCCTCTCTGGTGCAGAGTTCGGCCTGCGTCCTGGTTTAATCAGGAGCTACGAGCGATGAAGCAAAACAGGAGAAGGCTAGAGTGCAAGTGGAGATGGAGCCCGACGGTCTATAATCGGAAAGCTGTCAGGGTCGCGACTAACCTTTACCTTGCTAAGGTGAGGGCTGCTAGTCGAGCTCACTTCGCTAACCAGATAAGCGAAGCTTCAAATCAGCAGGCAGAACTTTTCCGTATAGCCCGCAACCTATCCGGAATTGGTCTAAGTGATGGGCCTCCTACTAGTATTTCACCCAACCAATTTGCAGCATTTTTAAAATCTAAAGTGGAGGCCATCCATCGGGAGCTCTCTCCTTTTTTGAATACAGTGGATCGAGCAGAGATATCCAGCGCTCCGCCTTGCCCGGTGAGTCTTGATCTCTTTCAGCCTGTGACGCCAGATATTGTGGACAAAGCACTTGATCGCTGTCGGGCCACCACCTCATCCCTTGACCCTTGCCCAGCCTGGCTAATCAAAGCAGCCAGGCCTATAACAATTGAATGGGCCACAGCAATAATTAATGGGTCTCTCCTGGAGGGCAAGGTCCCTCTTGCCCTCAAGGAGACACTCATTAGGCCCATTAGGAAGAAACCAAATTTGGCGGCGGATGACATTGGCAATTATAGGCCCGTCGCCAATGTTTCTTTCCTTAGTAAAGTGGTGGAGAGGGTGGTGGCAGACCAGCTTCAGGTTCATTTGGATGAAACAAATGCCCTGGATCCGTTCCAGACGGGTTTCAGGCCGCACCACGGAACGGAAACGGCATTGGTCACCCTGTATGATGACCTATTGTGGGAGGCTGACAGAGGTAAGACGTCTCTGCTGGTCCTCCTTGATATCTCAGCCACCTTTGATACCGTCGACCACGGTATCCTCCTGAGGAGGCTCTCCGAGTTGGGAATTGGTGGTCTGGCGCTTGCCTGGCTCTGATCCTTCTTGGGGGACCGTCCTCAGAGAGTACAGCTTGGGGAGAGTGTTTCGGCCCTGTGGAGTCTCAATTGTGGGGTTCCGCAGGGTTCGATTATCTCCCCAATGTTGTTTAATATCTATATGAGGCCACTGGGTGGGGTCATCAGGGGGTGTGGGGCATTGTGCCATCAGTATGCTGATGACACTCAGCTCTACATCTCCTTTTCTCCAACCACAGTGGATGCCGTTCTGTCCCTTCAGCACTGTCTGGAGGCTGTACTGCAATGGATGCAGGAAAATGGGCTAAGGCTGAACCCGGACAAGACGGAGGTCCTGGGGGTGGGTGGCCCCACCATTGGCGGTTTGGGAAACTCCCTCTCTTTTTGGGGGGTGACTCTCACTGCGAAGAGTGAGGTTCGCAGCTTGGGGGTTCATCTGGACCCGGCGCTCACCATGGAAACCCAGGTGGCATCAGTGGTCCACTCCGCCTATTTCCATCTGTGGCAGATTGCCCAGCTGTGTCCCTATCTTGATGTTGGGGCGCTCACCACTGTGGTCCATGCGCTTGTAATCTCGAGATTAGACCACTGCAATGCGGTCTACGTGGGGCTACCTTTGAGATTGATGTGGAAGCTTCAAATGGTGCAGAATGCGGCGGCCAGACTACTTAGTGGGACAAGAAAACATCAGCATATTTCTCCCACTCTGGCCGCTTTGCATTGGCTGCCCGTTCGTTTCCGCATTGATTTCAAAGTGTTAATGATCACATATAAAGCCCTAAATGGTTTAGGACCTCGATACTTGGCGGAACACCTCCTCCCACGTAGATCTACTCGTATCACTCGCTCTAGCCAGGAGGGACGGCTGAGGAGCCTAACACCGAGGGAGGCCCGGAAAGAAAAAACAAGAAACCGGGCCTTCTCGGCAGTGTCCCCCCGCCTTTGGAATAATCTCCCCTCCGAGATCCGCTTGGCCCCTTCGCTGGGTATTTTCAAGAGCCAACTCAAGACCTGTCTATTTAGGCAGGCCTTCTCTCCCGTCACCATCTGATTTATCCTTTCCCCCCCCCATCTTGAATGATTTTCTTACTGTTGTTAAATTGTTGTTTGATACTATTTGATTGTTTTTAGTTTACTTTTATTGTGAGCCGCCCAGGGTAGACGTTGTCTAAATGGGTGGGGTACAAATTTAATAAATAAATAAAATAAATAAAATTTTTAACCTTTCTGGAAATGAAAGGCCATACTGGTGAGAAAATGGCAAATCAGGTGTTGCAGTACTTCCGTGAAGTTTGTAGGCTAAACTTCTCAAAATGTAGGGATCAGTCTTATGACAACACTGCTAACATGTCTGGGCGTTATAAAGGGATGCAGCAAATTTTTTTAGAAACAAACAAGTTTGCTATATATGTGCCCTGTGCAGCTCATTCACTAAATCTGGTAGGCCGAAGTGCTGTTGACTGCTGTCAAGAGGCAGTTAATTTCTTCTCTACAGTGCAGTTACTCTATACCTTTTTTTCAGCATCAAGCAGCCGGTGGAAAATTCTTAAAGGTTGTATTGGAAATGAAAATGTCTTAAAATCCCTCTCTGATACCAGATGGGAGGCACATGCTATGGCAACAGCAGCAATTTTGAAATCTTTCCTTAAAATTTTAGAAGCATTAGAATATATAGCCAAAGACCAGTCACAAAAGGGAGATGCTAGAAGGAAAGCAAATAATATTGCAGATAAGATGCAAGAGCTAGCTTTTGTTTTTATGTTGAATTTTTGGAATGAGATTTTGCAGAATTTTCACAGAGTAAGCCAAATTCTACAAAATGAGGATGTGAACTTTGAAACACGTGCAGATCTACATGTATCATTAGCTGACCAACTGTGCACTTCATGAGATGAATTTGAAAGATATGAAGCGGCTGCAAAGGAAATGATTACAAGGCAGCTACAACTTGCAAACATATCAGAAAGAAAGTACCCAATGACGGAAATGCACCAGAAGCATATCTGAATGCCAGAGATAAATTCCGTATCACCATCTTTTACACAATTGTTGACAAACTTAAAACTGAGATGAAAAGAAGAGGAGAGATATATAAATAGCAGAGAGATTTTCTTTTCTAAGTGATGTGCCACATGATGTCACTTCATCATCTACTAACATTGAAAGATATTCTCAGTGCTGTCAAAAGCTGATTGATGTCCCAGAGGACTTCAACAGTAATTTCTCAGCTGAGCTTCAGCAGTTTCATTCATATGTGTGCCATAAGTTCAGTGCAACAAAAAAAAAATGTAAAAACAAGATTCACTTCCACTGAACTTTATAAAATAATTGTAGAAGACAATATTGAGTGTGCCTTTCCAAATGTAGACATTGGCTTTCATATATTTTTAACATTAATTGCCACATGTTGCTGAGCTGAGCGTTCATTTTCTCAGTTGAAGTATATTAAAAATCCGAACAACTATGCAACAAGGCAGGCTGGATGCCTTATCTCTATTAAGTATAGAAGCAGATGTGTTACATAAGATTAATTTTGAGGATCTGATCAAAGACTTTGCAATTAAAAAAAGTAGGAGAAACTTTTCAAACATAAATAAAGTGGAAGTATACAAAAATAAACACTATTTTCCATCTTACTGTAAGTTTTGCTTAATTTCGATAAATAAAATTTTATTTTATGGTTTATTATTGTTTATATTTTGAATTACATATATATGGGGGCACCAAAATCTTTTAAGTGCTTAGGGCCTCTAAGCGTCTTAATCTGGCCCTTCTAATGGGGATAGCATAGTCACCCTCCATCGGTGTTGATGTTTAATGCAGATGATTTTGCCAATATCAGAACAAAGACTCTTCTTTAGAAGCATTTTGTACCTTCATTATGCTTAGGAGAAGATCTGTGAGATTCATACAGATGTTTTAGAGGAAATGTCAACTTTGAGGAGGGGTGAGAAAGTTGAGAGAGAAGAAGGGGGAGGGAGAGATGGAAGAGTAGAATGCGGCATACAGATAAAGGATACCATGGAGAAAATACCCTACCTACTTCCAAGCACATGTATTAAACCACAGGTGAGTCTCATAGACTACAGATACTCTCCTTTTCGAATCCCTGGACCTTGGTCATAACCCTTTCTCTGCATTCCAGAGGTTTTGTCCATCTAACACTGCTGACAAGATTTTGAGCAGAGAATGATAAAGAGGTTTATATTCATCTGAAATGTGGCAAATCAAAGTACTGTTTAGAAAAACCAGGAGTGGATATTGAGGGAAAAAAGAGTAGAAAGTGGTGTGAGGTGGTAGAACAGTTTGTTTGTTTGTTTGTTTGTTCTTCATTTGTTTGTTTGTTCGTTCACAATATCCTCCCCGTCTCTCTCCTTGAAAAGGACCAAAGGCTTCTTAGAACAATGAAAGACATTTAACGTTGAAAACAATGAGTATACAATGGTGTTTAACATCACTAAGAGACAGTATTTAAAACTACAAACAATGAATAAGGAGGCATCTTACATCAGTTAACAGGCAACATTAATGCAAAGATCAATGGGGAACACAACTGATACTAAAAATCCAGTCAAAGCTTTAATGCAGAACAATCTATCTAAAAATCACACACAAGGAGCTGGATACTGAGGAGAAAGGTCTTTGCCTGCTTCAGGAAGGACAGCGAAGATGGGGCCAACCTGGCCTCCAGTGGGTAGGAGTTCCAGAGTCTCTGGGAGCAGCAGCAGAGAAGGCTCTCTCCTGTGTCTCCATCAAACACACCTGTGAAGGTACCAGGACTGAGAGGAAGGCCTTTCCATCTTTAATGAAGCAAAGGTGGCCTCATGCATGAACTTGCATGAAGGCAGGAGCACAGAGCACAATACACAGTGATTCTGGGCTGAATTGGGCCCTTCGGGGAGTGAGGAGGGAGCCAGGGCCCTCTTGGTGCTCTGACTCAGGGCTGCCTCTCTCTCTCTCTCTCTCTCTCTCTCTCTCTCTCAGTAGCAGCCATTGCAACCTTGTTTGCTATTCCTCCTCAGCAGCTTGGGCACTCTCCCAGCATTCAGGTGGGGAAAAACGGTGTTTCAGACTTGCAGAACTATGTCCCCAAGTTCCATGCACTTAAGTCTGAATTGCAGTTGATAAAGACCATTAGAGGAAAGCTGCTTCAACCTCCATTTCCTGCTAATGGGCCTCCAATAGGACGAAATGGACCATTTGGGTGGCTCTGGGGCCAATGCCAACCCTGGAAGCTACCAGAGATTGCATGACTCAGCCACCACTGCCTCATATCCCAGACATTAAACCATGTGGCCGTGGGAAAATTGCTGGTGTCTGTGTGTTGCTTGGTTGAGTTCTACATAGCGTGTATATATAAGTGGGCATGTGTTTGGCTTGGCTGAGTGCTAAACCTGATTGCATCACTCAACCACCACTGCCCCATGTCCCTAGATTTAAACTGTGTGGCGAGGGAAAACTAAACACTAGAGATGGGGCCTTCATTTTCATCTATGCATACAAAGCGCAGCGGCACAAGGGAGTGGCCCGATTAACGCCCACCATAGGTGAGGCTGCAGCAGCCAGGCCACTGCTGCAATTGGGGTGCTGAAGGTCACACTGGCCACGTGCACCATGTGCCACACGGTAAGTGGCCTGTCAGGTTCTGGGTTTTGGTGTTAATAGGGCTGGTCATCTATGTCAGCGGGCTTCATATTCGTCTACAAATACAAAGCCCTCATCTCTACTAAACACATAGCATGTACATATATAAATGTAGAAAGAGAGAGAGAGAGAGAGAGAGAGAGAGAGAGTATATATATATATGGGTTATGTGTGTTGCTTGGCTGAGTGCTAAAACAGACCAAGCCCCAGGGAGAGAGTAGTGTTAAGACAGAAATCAGCCAATTGAAGCCCATGGACTGCATAGAGCCCTCAGGGTTTGTTGGCAATCCCGCCACTTAATTTGTTTGGTTCAGAAACCTCCCTTGTGAGGATGTGAGGATGATGTAGCTGCAATAACTGCCAGCCCAGTGATTGCCAGGGTTGACTCAGCTGATCTGACTGGCTAGGCAGGTGTCGTCCTCTTCCTCCATCACTGCTCATCATTATGGCGTCCCTCCTAAAACTGCATGTGTGGGAGAAGAGGAAGACCGTCCAAGATAGAAGAAGTGTAGCATTCTTCAGTCAAGAATGTATGACACACAAAAAAACCTTGTGTTTTCTATCAGGCGCAGGGTACCATTTTACCATGATGTCAGGCCCTCTCAGCATTTTGTGGGAGTAATTTTATTATTTATTTTCCAAAATAAATCACTGCTAGAGGATGTAAGGGATATTTTTTAGTTCAAAAGAGCAAATTTGTATGAGAAAAAGCTCCAGAGATGGGCTTGTGTGTTCCCTTGTCTCTCTCAAGGTTGTCAATCCCAGGTTTAACTTCAAGGCATCAAGACAAAGGTTTTACAGCTGTGTTTCATGTTGAGGAGATCAGAGATAGAAAAGGGATGGAGGGACAGAGGGAGTTGTCTCTCATGGCTCAGCAAAGGAAAAGAAATGCGGGGCAGGGCTCCATAGAAGAATTCTGTCCAAAGATATTCTGCTGGTTGTAGAGGAACAAAAGGACTTGGGATTTCTGAAAAAAACTGGCTGTGTCATTTGGACATCAGTTGGTACCAACATCCATCCCTCTATACTCCCTCACTTGAAGCAGTTGCTTCCCTTTGCTGCATAATTCAGCTGGACTGATCATGCACAGAATTGTTGTAATCTCCCTGTGGGAGCAAAGAGAGACAAGTGTGACTATTAGAATGTAGCCCTTGGGCCACATGACCCCTTTGTTTCCTGAGTGTGTGTGAGGTCCAGGACTGAAAACTGGTGTGTTGGCTGTAGAACCTGTCTGAAGCCTCAGCTCCCAGTCATACCAGTCCAGCTATGACATGGCTGAGCTCACCAGGAACTAAAACAATATCCCAGCAAGGTGTAAAAGGCCCCATTTTTGCTGTCCTTCCAAGTTGTCAAAGGCGCCATTTTTGCTGTCCTTCCCGGTTGTCAAAGGCCTCGTTTTTGCTGTCCTTCCAAGCAGGCAAAGACCGTTCTCTTCAGGCAAGCTTTCCCTCAGTGACTGGCTGCCTGAGTGGGGTTTTAAAATGGATTGTTCTACCTCACTGCTTCAAATGATTTTGGTGTTGCTTCTGTTAAATGTTTTCTAACGTCATATTTGTTTCATCCTTTTTAGCATTAGTATGCTCACTGTTATTAGTTTTAAATACTTTCTTTTAATGATGGAGGTACGGTCCTTTTTAAAGAGAAAGGTGAGGTAAAAATATTTTAAGTAAATAAATAAAAGAAAGGATGTATTGGGAACCACAGATCCTCAGCTTAATAAATTAGCATTAATGTTTAATACATAATATGAATGCGACCCATGGTATCAGATATATGTGGTGAAATGGGGTCCATTCCAGGAAAGCTGATAATAGATGAAAAGATGCTACAGGACTCCTTGCCATTTGTGTAGCAGGACACTAATATGGCATTTGCTGCATTGTGGTCTATCTTAGCAACAGAAAAAAGTTGTTCCTTGAAATGGAGTGCACGGCAGATATGACAGTTGCTCTGTGTTTGGATGAGATTAATTGATGAAAAAAAGGAATCAGGTTCTAGGAACGTCCCTTACTTCAGAGGTCGTCAACCCCCGGTCCGCGGCCCATTGCCGGTCCGTGGTTTGACCCTGACCGGGCCACGAAGACAGACCTCCCGCGCCCCCCCGCACGTACTCGGAGGCGGCGGAGGGGGGGTAGCCAAGACCCGGGAGGCAGAGCATGGCCAGGTGCTCTGGCTGCTCGCCTCCCGGCGGCAGCGGCGACGGTGGTGACCAGGGGGGTAGCCAAGAGCCGGGAGGCAAGAGCATGGCCAGGTGCTCCGGCTGCTCGCCTCCCGGCGGCAGCGGCGGCAACGGGGGGGTAGCCAAGAGCCGGGAGGCAAGAGCATGGCTGCTCGCCTCCTGGCGGCAGCGGTGGCCACGGGGGGGTAGCCAAGAGCCGGAAGGCAAGAGCACGTGTCTCTCTCTCACACACAAACACAGAGAGCAAAACCCTCCTCTCGCCCCCTCACGCCTCCCCATTTCGCAGCTTCTGGCCGGGTTCGGGTGCTGTTTTTTCCCCTCAGCAAGCCAGGGAAAGAAACCCTCCTCCTCCTCCCGCCCGTTCAGTTCACAGCACGAGGCGTGAGGGGGCCGAAGGAGCGCCGCTTGGTCGCCTTCGTTTTATTTTTTTTCCTCCCTGAGGCGAACTCGGGCAACGGCTTCCTTTGCCACCTCCCGCCCCGTCTGGCGCTCAAATCGCGCCCCACACCTCCTTTTGCTCCTTCCCTCCCCTCGGCCGGTCCTCAGCGCTCCTGCGCGCTCGGTTCCAAGGCCCCACCCCTCCACTCGCTCGCTCCTCCCCTCCCTGCGTCGCCCTGCTGGTCCTGAAGGTTCTCGAGAGGCCGTCCCGGGGCCATGCCCACCCACCACCGGAGGCCACACCCACGCGCCCGCCTCTCTGCTTGGAGCAGGCCGCTCGCTTGCTTGCCTGCCCACCCGCCTGCCCGCCTTCCCCAGCAGCTGGTGCTGCTGCAGAAGGTGAAGGCAGAGGAGAGAGCGGGGCTGCCTCCCCAGCTCCCATCCGAGTCTGCCCCCCCTTTGCCGCTGCCGCCTGCTCCTCTTCCTCCTCCCCCCGTTACTCCAGACACCGCCGCCCGCCGCCACCGCCGTTTGGGGTGGGGAAGGGATTGATGTGGAGGCTGAGAGCAGAAGCGCCGCCGCCACCACCCCCGCCATGCAGGCCCCGCCGAGGAAGGTGAGGAGGCGAAGGAGTAAGGAGGAGGGGGAGGGGGAGAGGAGATGCTGGGGGAGAGGAAAGAAAGAGAGGGGGTCTCTAGGGGAGGGGGCTTCCTTTTACCCCACGGCGGTGCTTGGGGGTGTAGCAGAGAGGAGAGCTCAGGTGGGTCTTGGTGATGGTGGGGGGGGGGGTAGCCAAGAGCTGGGAGGCAAGAGCATGGCCGGGTGCTCCGGCTGCTCACCTCCCGGCGGGCTCCAACGAGGCCGGGGTCAGCACTCCTCGCTGCCCTCAGCAGGCCGATGCCGCCGCTGGTGCCTCCAGCTCCGGAACCAGCGGCTGCATTTGAATTTCCCACGGAGGGTGGCGAGGAGCCCCACCCCCAGCCTCTTTGGAGCCCGTCGGGAGGCGAGTGGCCAGAGGGAGCCCCCCGGCCATGCTCAGACTCCCAGGCTGCCGCTGCCGCCGCTGCCGCCACTGCCGCCACTGCCGCCGCTGCCGCCACTGGCACGCACTCCCTCACCCCTTCAAGCATGCGCCCCCACGCAGGGGTGGGGTGGGTGCGTGGGTGGGCAGGCGCTCCTGCGCATGTGCGAAGCGGTGGGGGAATGCGCACGCATGCCTTAGGCGTGCGCGCTCCCCAACCACTTCGCACGTGCGTCGGAGAGCGCAAGCGCGAGGGGACGCCCCACCCCCCTCAGAGGCTCCGCCGGTCCGCAATACAGAAAAGGTTGGGGAACACTGCTTTACTTCATGTCTTCTTGTGAATGGTAGTGAGCTCAAGAGGGGATTCTCTAAACCATCCTGACTGCTCACATGAGTGTTGTCAACATTCAGACCGACCTTTGTTATGTAAAGCCTTGCATGCATTTTTCCTTATGGAAACAGTGGCACAATATTTCAAAGCAATGTCAGGCAATTTATCTGGTGAATTTTGGATACTGTTGCAATACTCCACATTCATCAACTGGAGGGTTGGGTTTTTTTTTTTTAAAGGATTGAATAAATTAAATATTTGAATTTGAATTTACTTTATTGTCATTGTACTTCCGTACAATGAAATTAATGCCATCTCCAGTACACATAATGATAAAAACAAACAGGAACATAGCATCCATAACATAAAAAAGAAACATAGCACACTAGACATGAAACACATCCCTCTCATTCACATCCACATCCTTCACATTCAATTACCCACCGCACAACACATTAATGTTGCACTATACAGTGCACTATATCTCATGAGAAGAGAAGACTCCCTGGAAAAGACCCTGATGCTGGGAAAGTGTGAGGGCAAGAGGAGAAGGGGACGACAGAGGACGAGATGGCTGGACAGTGTCACCGAAGTGACCAACATGAATTTGACCCAACTCCGGGAGGCAGCGGAAGACAGGAGGGCCTGGTGTGCTCTGGTCCATGGGGTCACGAAGAGTCGGACATGACTTAATGACTAAACAACAATATACAGTGGAATTCAATATAGCTGCTGCTCTGAGGTAGAAACTGTTTTTCAACCTATTTGTCTTTGTTTTAATTATCCTATACCGCTTACCAGATGGTAACAATTGAAAGAGGGAATGGCCCGGATGTGAATGATCTTTGATAATATTTTGGGCTTTCTTAAGGCAGCGGGAAGAGATCTTCCAAAGAGGGAAGAGGGCAGCCAATGATCCTCTGGGCCATTGTAATAATCTTCTGGAGCATTTTCCGATCTGCCATTGTACAGTTAGCAAACCATATACCAGAGCAATAGATTAAAATTCTATAATACAGCAATATACTTGTAGGGTTATGTTAAAAAGTTGTCTGATCTCAATGAGCTGTCAGATGAAACCACGTAATGCAAGCATCAAATATGTAAGTTAACTTCAGACAATACAAAGCTTTCTCTATGAGTGCTTAGCAAAAAAAAGGGGACATTCAACCAAAGAAGAGTGAAGTCACTAAAAATGTATAGGGTAAACATTCTAAGAGAATGGAGTTTAAGAAACTTTTCAAACTTCTTCATAAAGATCACAGACAGAAAAAAGAAGTGACGGAACAGTAATAAAAAGGAAAAGATAAGTAATAACGTTAGAGCCCTATGTGTTCATACAGTATTATTATTATTACTAACTTTAGTTATATACTACATTTTCCACAATACACAGTGCTCAAAATGGTTCACAGAGCATGCAAATACAACATGAATTATGCGATAATAACATTAATACATATCATTCATCATAACATGAAGATTCAAATGAAACATGACAGAAGTGAAATAAGAACAAAATACACAGAGAAGGCAATATTAATATTGTCAAAGTATACTGAACTTATAACATTCCTTAAACAGTTCAGATTAAAAGACCTGACAAAAAGAAATTGTGGATTACATTTTCAGATGGAAACAAAGCGGGAATATATTTTTTCCTTAAAAGCTTATAGGACTTTAGGTGGGGCAGGACAGTGGATACAACAAAGTTCTGAGGAGAAGAAAAAGAAGTTACTTACCTGTAACTCTGGTTCTTCGAGTGGTCATCTGTGAATTCACAGTAATGGGTTAATCTGTGCCTGAGCAGAGCATCCTCGGAAGCTTCTACAGCTTTAAGCACTTGGTGCCGGGACCTCCCCACACCGGCTATAACTCTGCCCCCGGCACCTAGTGCCTCAGTTCCAAGGAAACTGACCGCCGCTGCCCAGAATGCTATGGCACACATGACAGACAGCGGGGAGGAGGGCAGGGAGTGTGAATTCACAGATGACCACTCGAAGAACCAGAGTTACAGGTAAGTAACTTCTTTTTCTCCTTTGTGGTCTCTGTGAATACACACTAATGGGTGACTAGCAAGCTGACTTTCCAGGAGGAGGGATGTCACGAAAGTGCAGAAGCCAGGACAGCTCGACCAACCGCAGCCTCAGCCTTTGCTCGGACATCCAGGCGGTAGTGCAAGATGAAGGTAGACGAAGTGGCCCATGTGGCACCCCGGCAGATATCCGCGATGTCCACTCCACAGAGAAAGGCCGTTCAGGATGCTACAGCTTTAGTAGAGTGAGCTCTCACTGGTCCTGGAAGAGGAGTCTCTGCCAAGTAATAAGCAAGACGGATGGTCTGGAATATCCATTTAGAGATGGCCTCAGAGGAAGCCGGTGCTTCCAAGGAGGGGCCAGCAAAGGTGACAAAGAGACGTTGTGAGGCACGAAAAGTGGTCGTGCGGTGCACATAATATGACAGAGCACGCTTCACGTCTAGAGCATGCAGAGCTGTCTCAAGTGGTGAAGATGGACAATTGGCTGGTTCAAATGGAAGGCAGAAGATAGGCAGGAAGGTAAGGCCTGGTCGTAGGGTCACTTTGTCTGGAAGAAATTGCAGAAAGGAGGCTCTGCTCTCAGTGCAGCCAGTTCTCCAGCCCTGCGAGCTGAGGTTATCGCCAGGAGAAAGGCAGTCTTGAGGGTTAGCAAGTGAAGTGATGCTGACGCCAAGGGCTCAAAGGGAGGCCTCATAAGCCGCTGAAGAACTAATTGGAGAGACCACTGAGGTGTTAGTGGTCTATAGGCAGGGCGCATATTTTCCAGGCCTCGGAGAAATTGCTTGAAGGTAGAATGGGCCAGTCCCAGGTGAAATAGGTGCAGGAGAAACTGAAAGAGTGTGTCCAGAGACGTTGGCCTAGTAGGCAAATGTAGTCTTGATGGAAAGTGACAGAACGCCTTCCATTTATAGTAGTAGGTCAAGGTGGTAGAAGGGTTGCAAGTATGATTGAGCACGTCTGTTACAGTCGGGGAAGTTGCCAAGCTGTCAGGTGGAGGGACTCGAGGTTCAGATGAAATATCCGACCCTTGTCACGAGACAGTAGATGAGGGACCAGCTGCAGCCTAATGTATTCCATGGCCCTCGAGAGCAGGATCGAGAGCCATGGCTGGCAAGGTGACCAAGCATGACGTTTGCATTCTCATGTCAGATTCGAATGACAGCCCTTTGAAGAAAGGGGAAAGGTGGAAACATGTAGAGGAGGCCCCGTAACCAATTCATCAGGAAGGTATCCCCTAGGGAGTTGTGGCCGATGCTGGCCCGGGAGCAGAACATGGCACACTTCTTGTTTGTCCGGGATGAGAAAACGACTATGTCTGGAGTCCCCCATCAACGACAGAGGCGGCGAAAGATGGCATCGTCGAGAGCCCACTCGTGAGAGCAGGACTGTAGTCTGATAAGATGGTCTGCTATGGCAGTGTTCCCCAACCTTTTCCGGTCTGCGGACCGGCTGGGGAAGGCGGGGCACCCCCCGCGCGCGCACGCATGTGCGAACAAGCGCGCGAGCGCCGCCATTTTGTGCATGCGCATGGTCTCTCTCGCGCATGCGCAAACGGCAGTGCGCGCTTGTGCGGGCCCGCGCGCACCCGCGCGCATGCGCAAATGGCGGCACGGCGCTCGTGCGGGCATTACAGTGCATACGCGCAGGCGCAAATGGGCTGCGCGGGGGTGAGTGCGCCCGGGGAGGTCTCTCTTGCCGGCCCAGTCTGGGCCAGGCCAGGGACCGGCACTGGGCCGGGGACCGGGGGTTGGGGATCGCTGTGCTACGGAATTGTTCTTGCCTGCCAAATGTACAGTCACTAGATAAATGTGGCGAGCATAACACCATTCCGAAACGTCGATGGTGTGAAAGAGAAGGTGTAACAAGTGAATGCCACTCTGCTTGTTTATATAATAAACTGCAGTGGTTTTGTCTAATGCGACCAGGACCACCCGATCACGGAGTAGGGGCTCGAAGGCTTGAAAAGCCTTGGTGATTGCCAGGAGGTCCAGCACATTGATATGCAGGCCGGCTTTTATCGTGGACCAGCGGCCATGGACAGCATGGTGGTGTAGACAAGCACCCCAGCCTGACGGGCTGGCATCCACAGTTAACTGAACCATCAGGGTCAAGAGACCAAAGGGTCTCCCTATCCATAGGTTGGGGGGGGGATCTCCACCAGTCCAGTTGTGCAGGAAGTTCTGGTGTCAACTTGAGCAACATGGATGGGTGGTCGCAAGATGTCCGAAAGAGTGAGAGAAACCAGGCTTGAAGGGACCGCAACTTCAGTTGAGCATGCTGTACCACAGCTGTGGTAGATGCCATCAGCCCCAGAAGTCGCTGGACCTGCAGGGCAGGGATCCAAGCGCCTGAAGAAAAGGGGCATCACAAACCATGCATTTTCACAATCTTGTTGTCAGGGAGAAAAGCTTGCTCCAAGAAAGCATCCAAAGTTGCGGCAATATAATTTACACGTTGTGTCGGTTGCAAAGTCAACTTCTCTATGTTGACCTTCAGTCCTAACGCTGACAAAAGAGACAGTGTCAAGGATGTGTATTTACAAGCTTGTGATTTGGACTCAGCGACCAGGAGCCAGCCAAATATGGGTAAACAGTGATTCCTCCTACTGAAAACCTGAGAAAGCGTTGATGGTCTGACCAGATGCTATCATGAAAATAAGCATCTTTCAGGTCAATCACGGTAAACCAATCCCCTGGACGTAACATGTGAATAACAGAGTCCAGGGAAACCATATGGAATCTTTGTGGAGTAATGAAAGAATTCAGGCCTCTAAGGTCAAGGATGGGCCGGAGGCCTCCATCCTTTTTGGGGATGGTGCAAAGGAACAAAGGCATCTTTTCCTAACAGGGCCTGAATTTCATCTTCCAAAGGGGGAGGGGGGTGGCCTTAAAGTAGCCTGTGACAGGGGGTATATCAAATTCAATGGCATAGCCGGTAGCTATGATAGAGAGTACCTAAGTGTCAGACGTGAAGGAACACCAATTGGAAAGAAAAGGGGTCAAACGGACTGATTGGTCAATGACTTTAATGCACAGAAGTCAGGTGCATTAAAGAGACTGCTTGGTTTTGCAGTCCTGCCTGCGGTTTTGTTGGCCAGGGTGCTGCCTGCCTACTTGCCTAGGGGGTGGCGGTTGGTAACCTTGGAGTTGGGGCCTTTGACATTCCTGGGATGCTCTAGGCTGGTAGGAGTGTCTCCAGGTACTCCTTGGGTGAGGTTGTTGCGCCACAAACGACCGTGCCATCTTCCGGAGCTTGAGCAGGTTATCAAGAATATCATCAGTTTTCTGATCAAAAAGCCCTACTCCATCAAACAGCAGGTCCTCGATCAGTGCCCTTGCATCTTCTAATATGTTGGCAGATCTTAGCCAAGCATGCTGGCGAGAAGGCATGACGAGTAGCAATGCGCTCGTGACGTGCCAGCCCCATTGCCTCCTGGTGATATGAGAGGCCCTGGCTGCGAAGGTCCTCAGGAGCTGCCTGCAAAATGGGCAGTGCCAAATTCCATAAGTGGCGATGATAAGCACCCATGGCAGCGGAGTAATTGGCTACACGAAGGACAAAGGAGGTCAGAGATAAAAAATCGCTGATCAAAGATGTCCAATTTACGACCTACCTTATCGGAGGGAGAAGCACTAGAATGATTCTGAGCTCTGTTTTGCGTGCTGTCCACTACAAACGAGTTCGGAAGAGGGTGCTTCAAGAGGCAATCAGCATCGGTCCCAGAAAGCTTAGATAAAATCTCGACTGTCCTTGAGATTTGATAAGAAGTAGAGGGCCTAGCCCAAGCGTCCTTATAAGTTCAGAAAAGGAAGGGATGAATCCAAGATGAACGGGTGGAGTCTGGTCCTGTGCAATGTCCTCAAACACCTTATCTGTCTTCTTTGACATGGGTGAAGGAAGATTGGTTGGAAAATCTTCCTCCCCCTCTGACTCTTGTGAATCCCAATCTGAACAAGGTAAGTCTTCCTGATGATTTGGGGAGAAGTCTTCCTCGGTGTGAGCCCGACCAAGATCAGTCTCGAGATCAGCCGCCAGGTCGGATAAGGCTGAATGGGTTAACTGCAGGTTCAGCCAAACCTGCGGACGCTTTGCTCCCGCTGCTGGAGCCGAGTTCGAGGGAGCACTATACCTTCGAGGTGTAGGTGGAGGCACATAGCGTTCCTCGGCTCGTGGCTCAAAACGGTGACAGGTAGAGTGGGGTGGCGGTGGCGGCAGAAAGGGTGGTGGATAAGGCTCATAGCTCCAATACCGAAAATATGGGTTGGTATAATAGGGTGCTGGATAAAAGGACGGGTCCCGTTCGAACTTGTCAGCATGATAGGACCCCATTGACAAGCAGGAAAAACCTCTCAGGTCCGCCTGACGGCCACAGGATTCCTGCGATTGGGTCGGCTTCTATGAGTCCTTTTCCTATGAGCCTCCGCTGGCATTGGCAGCTGAGGTGAGACCGCAGGCTGCTGTGTGAACGAGCCCATTGATGAATGAGGGCTGTTCTGTGCCAATTCACCAACCTCCAAAGAGGTGTTACCCCAGTCAGGAATCTCACTGACAGGTGGGGATGGCAGTAGGAGCTGCAGGGGGCTTTTTTCCTCTTTGAGCCCGAAGAGAAAGATTGCAAAGGGGTGGATGCAGCTGTTGTTGCTCTCGAGCCTGGCCTTGGCTACGGAAGCAGCTTTCCGTATGGGTTATGGAGCGATTGTTAAGAAGGCAAAAGAGACTTTTCTCAGAGAAAAGCCCTGAGGCACTGCTTCAAAGCCGGCTTTGTAAAGCTCTTACAAAAGATACACAACTCCGGCTGGTGCTTTTCCCCCAGGCAGAAGAAACAACTTGTTTAAACAAACCTCTAGTTGAGGCTAATTAACAATTATCCGATTGTTTATGCAGGTTACTCACAGTTACTGAAGAAAGATCAAGCCAGGAAGGTCAAGAGAAGGGAAAGGTAAGGATTAGAATTGTTTTTTTTACTTGCAAAGTTCCTAACGAAGCTGCTGTAGCAGCGGACAAAAAAGGAACTGAGGCACTAGGTGCCGGGGGCGGAGTTATAGCTGGTGTGGGGGAGGTCCTGGCACCAAGTGCTTAAAGCTATAGAAGCTTCTGAGGTTGCTCTGCTCAGGCGCAGATTAACCCATTAGTGTGTATTCACAGAGACCACGAAGGAGAAACAGCCAGTCTCTCTCTAACGCCACCATTTCCACCCTTTTTAAAATACTTCTCCCACTATGATCATGTGTTCCTGATCCTTCCTGCCATTTAGATAAGTAGGACCCGTGGTCATTTGTGTTCTTAGTAAGATTATATTAGGAGGAGCCCGTAACGAAAATGCTCATCAGTGGAAAGACGCTCAGGACTTGTCCTTGCAAAGATTTCAAAATAGAATATGGAGACTGGCTCTGATGGAAAAACTGACCTATCACATTAAACTCGATAGAGCTGAAATAAAACAAGATAAATTTATGGAAATGTGGTATTCCTTGTTGGCCTCTAGAGCAGGAGATCAAATGGAAAATGGGATGAAATGCTGGCTAGACTGAATAACTGTAGGATTAGAAGTAAAATACATATACATGTTTAAATATTATTAGTATACTATAGATAGAAAATTATTGGAAGTGTAACTGTATTTATAGGTCATTATTATTCTTTTCTTTTTTTACTTTTCTTTTCTATGTGATCAGAGGATTGTAACTTAGTTTTCAAATTATTGATAAAAAAAGAAAAGATTTTTTTTTAAAAAATTGTGGTTTTAGTAAGAGAGAGGGGTCACATAGAGACAGCAGATAGTCGTAGTGGAATGTACATCTGCTCTGCCCAAAGTTAGCCCTAAGCAATGAAAGTGTTATAATCTGGAAAACAGTGCATGCATTATGCTTTATTTTAGAATTTATTTAGGTTTTGAATATTTTTTTATGGAAATCAACTTCATTCTTATATATTGTTACTCCATGTATTACTTTGTTAGGATGCTTTTAACTTAGCATATGTTTTATATATGTGTTTAGGATGCTTTTAACTTAGCATATGTTTTATATATGTGTTTATATATAATTTTTAACTTAGCATATGTTTTATATATGTAGGTTAGGAGAATCCTTTTCTGTTAGTAGCCAAGTAAACCAATGTCTATACAATATATGGAACCCTCTAGCTCAAGTATCTTTTTGTTCTATAAAACAAATGTACATTTACTTGCACATTTGGATATTGGTCTATGACCATATTAAACTTGATCTGATCACTCCAGGGTTTCACTTTGCGTTTTCTCCTCTCCTTTGTAGTCTTGCTCATCCTCAAAAACCCTTTGGAGTGCAACCTTGATGGACACCCTTGCATCACTCTCCCTCTTTCTTTTACCCACCAAGAAATAAATTAGTGGGTTGATACTACTGTTAAGAGAAGCACACACAAAACCAACAAATATCAGGTTGGGAAAGGACCCATAGTAAGAATAAATTATGTAGAACAAATTAAGAGGAAAAGCAAAGATGAGGAAGAAAAGGAGAGCAAGTAAGATGGCTGTGACAAGCCTTCCCCGCTGAAATTGTTTTGCCTTGCAGTACACCTGAATGAACAGGATGAGAGTGGAGATGAGCATGAGTGGAGCACCAAGCAGAACGTTCACAATTAGTTGAAAGAAGAGTGGGGAACCTTTAGAGATATCAGTCATGAGGAGAGTGAAATGAATTCCAGCAAGCAGACAGCAGATGATCCATATTAGGGTACAAATAAGGATGGACAAATGTGGTGGCCGGTGGCATCGATGCCAAAGGGGGAAAAGAACAGCCACACACCTGTCAATGCTAATGGCTACCAATAGGAACTGGCTAGTAGAGTAGGTGCAGAAAAACAGTTCCAGAAATATGGTAAAAAAAAGACGAGAGAAATTATTAATTCTCGGGGAGTTTACAGTCAGACATGCAGCTGCACTAATTAGACTGATGAGAACCCCAAAGTCAGCTATGGAGAGGTTGAGAATATAGGTGGTGAAATGGTTCCTCTTAATTCGGAAGCCAAGAAGCCAGATCACCACTCCGTTGCCCACAAGGCCCGAAAGACAAACAATGAGAATGAAGCTGTTGATGAGATTTTGTGTTACATCACCAAGAAATTGATCATTTGTCCCATTACTTGGCTGTTCAAGTAAAATACTTTTATTTGCATTTGGGTAAGTTGGCAGGCTGTCTCCTGAATATCCGAGAATAGGGTAAATTTTTCCCGAAGGTACTTGATGCCCGAAGTCTTCCATCATATCCCTGTTAGAAGAAAGACATCAAAGGGAATCAGTGCCTATTATAAACTGCTTGAATACTTACGCAATCTTATTAAAACTACCAAGACTGTTGTTTAACATGTTGAAAATGTGGTAATTCCTATACAAAATTAAAATTAAAATTAAAAAATTAAAAATTAATAAATAAATAAAAGAACTGTAGGTTAGTTGAATCCTTTTCCGTTAGTAGCCAAGTAAAGCAATGTCTCTACAATGCATGGAACCCTCCAGCTCAAGTATCTTTTTGTTCTATATCCAAAAATAGATCGCCATGGGCTACGGATGTTTTTAATGAAAGCCCTATAACATGAGTCTCTTCTTTGCATATTTTTCAGTCCTTTAAGCAATTTATGAAAGCAAGCATCTAAAACATGAACGATCCATTTTTCAGAAATAGAGATATACAAATGTTTGTGTTCCCTTCATATTTCCTCCTCTGTTTAATCTTTGTTTCACACTTTGTCCATAAACTTGGCCGAATTTTTTTTTAACCTAATACGTTCATATGAGGGCTGTCAGCTGCTGATCAGAGTGTCCAGGAGAGGAGGACCTGTGGTGGGGTGACAGGAGTTTTGAATCTTTTAAAAAGGTCTGTTTTCTTCCGGAACCCAGTGAGGAGTGCTCTTTGCTATCAGGACACAAACATCATGTGTGGGGCAGGAGAAAGCACGCATGTTAATTTTATAAAAGGGCCTGGAAGAAGAGGACTGCTTTGCTTCAATGCTTTGTGGGAGGGGTCACTGTGTTCTGAGTAAGCTATATTGAAATTTATTTTAGTTCTACTTATCTCACAGACTTTCCTCATGAGTTCACTTCGAAAAGCACCAGCTCTGTCACAAATTAACACAGATGGAATTCCAATGCTTGCACAGACCTCTAAAAACACTTTGGCAATTGAATTTGCAGAGATAGTAGCAACAGGGTAAACCTCGGCCCACCTGCTGGCTTGACGTACAAAAGTAACAATAAAACGCTTCTGTGATTTGGAAGGCAAAAAAATGTCCTAAAACATCCATTTGAAGACAGTTAAAAACTTCACCTACAACAGGAGTTGGCTGAATTTTTGCTTTAGTTTTTTCAGTGTGGTGCCCCACTCTCTGGCATGTGTCAGAGGAAGCAACAAAGTATTTCACAGTTTTGGCCATGTTTGGCCAGAAAAAATGCTGAGTGACTCTTTGCAAAGTCTTTTTACACCCCTGATGTCCCAAAAAAGGAG
Organism: Intellagama lesueurii; assembly: GCA_037013535.1. Classification (NCBI taxonomy): domain Eukaryota; kingdom Metazoa; phylum Chordata; class Lepidosauria; order Squamata; family Agamidae; genus Intellagama; species Intellagama lesueurii. Next base: position 7,533,346 of record JBAJHW010000004.1, read on the forward strand.
AATCATGTGCCAGTTCTAAGACCTGCTGTCTGTACTCTCGAGGCACAACTAGTTCGTTTAGATGGATCTAAATCCACCCTAGAATCTTGAGCAAACTGGCGATACAGTAGACCATTTTGGCCCCAGAAAAAAATTATAGGCTTGGCCTGACTCAGCGCTTGAGGCTGGTCAGCTTGCGACCACAGGGCTGTTAAAGAAGGGTCATTTTCTTGGTGTTTTTTGAACTCATTTGTACCCATCATTTGAACAACAGTCTCTCCCACTTCTGGGCTGTTAAGATCTGAAGGAGCGGTTTGTAGTTGCTCAGGCAACGGACGTTGCTCTTCAGCTGGCAAAACCGGCTTGGCTGGCAGGGATTGCTCTGCCTAAGGGGATTCAGAGTCATCTGCTAAACCCACCAGTTGTTCTTTTGAAGTCAGC